>HG995363.1:3958753-4684702 GCA_905333045.1 Lysandra bellargus | reverse complement strand
AAGAAACTGTGGAACCATGTGTGGCTGCAGAACCACATCTTAGCTACACTTGTGCAAGATAACGGGACCGAGTACTTCATGGCTAATATTTTACCAATAGTGAACATCAAATACCTTATAACACAATTTGGGGAAAAATAATAAAAACCACACCAACAATAAAAAGTAGAAGAAGTTTGCAAGTAACATGGCCGCCAAAACTGTTGTCAGTTTGACAAGCTTTTCATTACCATTACCAGTATACTGCCGCTTAGGCCTTATCGCTTAGGCCAATGATCGCTTAGACTTAAGATATTTTGATTTATACCACACTTGACAGTACACTGATTTTTTTTAAAAACACTACCAATATGTATCCGTGATGCCAACCTGCAGATAATTTCAGATCGGTGGGGAACCTAGAAGATCTAGAAGTGTCTATCGTCGCGCCGTCTGGTGGAGATAAAAAGTAAGAAAACCTCTCATTAAAATTTTGGTTGCGTTAGAGCTGGGTCGAAAATATTAATTAACTATTCAAGAAGAATAATCAAAAGCACAGCTTATACTAATAACTAAAAACAAATTTCGAGAAATGTCCAAGTAAAAAATCACAAATTCGTATGTGGAGACAAAGAGCGCATGCATTAGAGAGCAAAAAATTATGTAAAAAAAAAAACAATTTAGCGGTAAGACCGCCTATATTTTGTATGGATTCATTTAGCGTGTTTCTTCTGTAGTTTAGTTTTTGTACAAATAAAAAAAATCTATTCTATTCTAAAACCCCAATTATTTTAAAAGTAAAGACTGGAGCCGTAAGAGTTAAGTTTTGCGTTAAATTTAATACAATAAATATTTTTCCTTATATTATCATTTATAAGGCAAAATGGCAGATATTTGTTAAATTGGCAGCACTAAGCCCACGTGTCAAATTTGACGGTTTGCTGCGAACCGTCAAAACTGTCAAATTCACACGAAGTGAAGTAGCTGCATACGAGTTTGACAGCTGTCAAACTCGCCTACGCGGCAGGGCTTCAAATAACGTTATTTTTTCATAATGTTACTGCTTCAAGGGCATAGATAACGTTATGAAAATTTAACCGATATTAAAAATAACGTTAAAAATTGATATTAATAGCGGTTAATGTTATAACGTTATATAGGATTTATAACGGTAAATATATGTTCTTTGATAACGTTATAGTCCGTCAAGAAAGTCATGACAAGCGGGAAAATTTTCTAAACGTAATCACGCTTATAAGGTGTATTTTTTCTTTGTATTTTCACACAAATCTCGCAAAAAAAGTGGGCTGCGAGTGAGATTTAGTGTACCGTGCACGATCGCATACCTGATACCAGAAAATAACGTTATATTTACCGTTATTATCATAACGATATTTTTTCGTTTATACTTATCGAAAAAATATCGTTATAATAATAACGGTAAATATAACGTTATTTTACTAAATATCGTTAAAAAAATAACGTTATCTGGCTACCATTATGAAAATAACGGTACGTAACGATATTTTTTCTGTTATTCGATAACGTTATGAAGCCCTGGTCTCGTGTGAAAACCAAGAGAAAACTCACTCACTCAATAAGTCCGCGTACTTACTCGTACGTCTGTGTCCCCCTTTAACTGCTGTCTGCTTACTAATTGAATAAATATTGATCTTGAGTCACTCAAGTTGAATGACTCAAGTTCACTCAACAGTACACTCAAGAAAATAACTTCTGAAATTCAAAACTCATCTCATCATAAGCGCCTCTTGCGAATCTCACACACTCATGACTTGCTCATGACTCAATCAGCAGTTACCAGATATAAGCTTCTTGGTTACCAGCAGGCAGCAGGAGACTCAGCCACTGCCCACTCAGCAGTCAGCACCAGCAGTGATGATTTGTCCGTATGATGATGATCAGGATGATCTACCCTTTGGATCTACGGTCTACCGTGTAATCTATGCCTAATTCAGGAATTGCAATTTTTAATCTGCAATTTTCTTTGACGTTCCATTTTGACGTCATCGATCAACGTGCACCAATCACGATTCGCCAAGTAGCCTCGCTAGAGTAAAAATTTTCTTTGCAAGTAGCTGTCAACGTCTGCTGTCCTGGGAATCTACGAGATAGTTCCGAATTATTTCTGCATCAATTTTGTATAAGTTTTGCTACAATTAAGTGGGTTTCAGTGATCCCTAGGAACATATCGAACAAACGATACTTAACAGCAACAAAAGATGGTGCAGTTTAGTACTTTTCATTTATTATTCCTGGCCGCGTGCCTACAAATCACCCTCGCGCTGAAGGAAGGCGATTGTGAAGTGTGTATTAAAACTGTAGAAAAATTTGCAGCCACATTAACAGACGACGTAAAGAAGGACCCGAAACTCATAGAGAGAGACTTCAAGAAGTTCTGCAAAGGTTCGAAGAATAAAGAGAATAGGTTCTGCTACTATCTAGGAGGTCTCGAGGAATCGGCTACTGGCATCCTCGGAGAGTTGTCTAAACCGCTTAGCTGGTCGATGCCCGCTGACAAAATTTGCGAAAAGCTGAAGAAGAAAGATGCCCAGATTTGCGACCTTCGATTCGAGAAACAGATTGATTTAAATAACGTAGATCTTAAGAAACTGAAGGTTCGTGACTTGAAGAAGATCCTAAACGATTGGGACGAGGTGTGCGACGGTTGCATTGAAAAGACGGACTTTATCAAGAGAATAGAGGAGTTAAAACCCAAGTACATGGGTAGATCTGAATTGTAATAATTGGATATTTTAGGTAAACATGTTTTAATACTTTTCTATTTTACAATTAGACACATCTTCAATCGTTTTTACAAAACCAATAATTCTTCTAACAAAGTCACTAAATTTAGACAACATTTTAGATTTCACACAGAAATCAAGCTGACCCACTTAGAAGTGAATGAATCATCATCAATATTGAATATGTGCTACCATTGAAATATGCTGATACTTTTTTAAATTATTTTAAACTATAATAATTAATCACTTGATTGCGGATTCTTGGAAATCTATTGTTATTCTATTGTTGTCGGTGTCCATATGGGGCTTGATAGGTTAATTTATTATTGTAAACTGATGGTAGTTTTTTTTTCAGTGAATTATTTATGGACTTTGATGTGATATCTCAGAGCCTGTGGATGCTAAAGTTCAAGTGAAGTTCAGAGATCGCTTCTGACTGTGTTCAAGTGAATGATGTTTGCATTTACAGTAGAATAAATTATTGTATTTAAGTAAATATTTTTTTGAATATAATGATTTTTATTTCATCTGCTTTTATTTCAATGTTGCTCCTAAAATTATTTACTGTAGGTCAGGGTTTTATAATATGTGGGTCGCAAGGGGCCTGTAGGGACTTCGCCAGAGGCCAAGAGAACTATTTCAGTTAAAAAAATATAAAGATTAAAGAGATTTATAATACTCTGTTTTTCCTCTTCATACTGCTGAAACAATTGAATGAAATTTGGTACGGAGATAAATCTGGAAAAAGATGTAAGAAAATTTTATCAGTGCTAAATGTTCCTCACTTTAAACGAATTGGGGAACAACTCAGTTTAAGGCAACTGCACTCACATCTAAGCATAAACCCAGTATTAAGAGCCCGGGCTACCCTCGAAACTCTCATACATACGTAATACCAAAATCATTTTCTCATACAAAAATATTTAACATGTTTGAGTTTTATTTTTCAGCTTAAAATAGTAATTACCTAGGTTCCTGTACAAAAATTAACTTCAAAATATTTTAACACTAAAAAATTTTTTTTAACTTTATTTTCGTATGAGAAAATGATTTTGGTATTACGTATGTATAAGAATTTCGAGGGTAGCCCGGGCTTTTAATGAAAATATCTTATTTACATTTAGAAAATTAAGTCAATAGAAAAATTTTATATGAGATTTGATCTTATTATCAAAATAATGCAATATTGAAACAATAGGTTTTAATAGGAAAGGAGAACACCCAAACTCCATAGAAAATTGCCCAAGGCCCGGCGCAGAAGTGATGTATTTCAGTTATTTGTGTATTTTAAGTGTAACATTTTTTGATAGGTGTGTTTGCCGCAGGATGTGGCTAGATCAGGGATGGGGAAACTACGGCCCGCAAAGGCTTGAAATCCGGCCTGCGACCGTCAAACAAAAATCAAGAGAATATTAATTCGTATTGTTAGTTGTTGGTAAATAAAAGTTTAATTTACTTACAATTTCTTATTTCATTTATATTCTAGCAGTTATTTTGTAATATTTGCACAATAAATTAGTGTTTCTGAAAATACATGTATCAATATTTTTATTTCAGTAATTAACATAGTCAAAAAATATGTAACAACTTGGCCCACCATATAATTTGTTAGGATTATATTGGCACGCAAAGGAAAAAGTTTCCTCATCCTTGGGCTAGATAGAAAAAAAATGCTTTTAATTTTTTTCATGCGCTAATAGAAAATTACTTTTCGTTGAACATAATATTGACTCCAAAATGTTATAAAATGGTAATGACTAATGAATTGTTTCTAAAATAATTATGAATCTTTATTTCTCAATAAAATCACTATATAACTATGAGGCATCCCCTTTAGTAAAGGATTACTTGTGTTTTATTATTATATAAACCGATATTTTTTATACATACGTATAATACAAAGGGAAAATTAACAGAATGACAAGATTTAGTGAAAATAAGTATATAAAAGTGTGTTTCGTAACTTTCTGTTTAGACGCACATGATTAAAAAATAAAACTTAATATTTTAACATTAATCATTTTATTTGGTTACAACTCGATATCCATCAATACTTGGTACTACTAATACAATATACTCTGTGTCAATACTTCGTCTAAAAAGGCCGCAGGATGCTCCATTTCATTGTTATGACAGACGGTCCCAACCAAGATAGTAAAGAACTCTTAATACAGTTCATAAAACTAAAATTGTTAAGTACGCCTGAAAATAATAAAATAGCATTTTTTTTACTTAAGCCACTTTGCGGCAATGACACATAAATTTCTTTTACTAATAAAATATACAAAAAAACTGAGATACCTTACTTTTGCGCCGGAGCTTGGGCTTTTTTGGGTGTTCGTCTTTGCATTTCTAACCTAGTGCCAAAATGAAATAAATTAAACTCTAAAGATTTTTCACTATTTTATTGTTTGTTTAACCCACATCTAATGAAATAAGCATGCAAGGAATTAACCATCCAAAGAAATAATTTACACTGATTTCTTGAATGCAACACCAGCATCAACAGCCCTTTAGTGGTATTTGTAGTTCCTGTGGTGCTCTGAAAATTGAATAAGAATTGTTTATTCAAAGCAACAATTACACAAGTGTTAAATTGGTATAAGTTGATGAGAATTTCTATTACAAAATTGCTTGTTTAATACTTCAGTCGGAATTTCCAGGAATTGCTATTGTATTCTATTGTTGTCGCGATCACCGGTGCTCGCGCGGAGCCTGAAGGATTTAATATTATGAATTCCTCTTCCATACTATATTGTGATACAAATAAAAAGAACAATATATTTAGTTTTTTCAATTATTTCTAATATTAAAGAAAACAATTTATAGAATTTTGATGAAATAATTAACACTTACTGATTTTTCCGTAGTTGATAACATAGAAGAATGCCATTGATCCAACCACAAGTTGGAAGAATGGGGCAATACCCACTCTCTTAGGCTGCATGTACTTGTGTTGCCACCTCCACCAGGCTATAAAGAATATTAACAAATTTAGCTAAAACTTTAGAAACTTGTAATGACATAACCTATAATTGGATCAGAAATGTACCTCGGCTGCAAGCTCCGGCGATCGCGGATGGAGTCTTGTTCCTGCGTCCGAACCACGCCCCGAGTTCAGAGATTTTCACTTGTCCGAAAGGAGTATCAGCTAAAAATTTTTGTAAAACATAAAATTACATAATCTCAATGTTGATCATTTCTAGCCGTCACAATTACGTCAAGCAACTTACGTTTTCCATAGTAACGAGCAGGGTCATAGGGCCCATGGACCGCTGGATTATACTCTTTTGGATAGTCACCGATGGCCATGATTACGGTCTATCGGAATGATTCCGATTTATTTTCCGTAAAATTTATAATTTACTCCTCTTGCCTTGCGAATGCGATGTCAAAGTTTTTGACGTTTGTAAAATGTTTGCCAGTTTAAAATAATAGGGTTGTGCAGAGAGAATCGATAATATCTGTAATCAATATAATATTGTATATAATTTACATTTACAATTATTGTAAATAAAAGTGTTAGAAAGAATAAACGGGCAACAACGCGAAAAGTTGTACATTGGACCTTTCTACATGTCCCCAGGCAGTACAATACTGCAGCGCAACTTTGATAAGTTTTACTAAAAAAAATTCATATTAACTATTTGATTTTAGATGAAATTGGCAAGTCATATTTGTTAAAATTTTACGCATAAACCTATATTTAATTATAAAAAATCGAGTTTGAAAAATCACAATTTTGTCTTGTAGTACTGTCCCCCAAAAAAAAATCCGCTATTTAACAGCGATTTCTGAGAAAATAAGTTATTTCACTGGCAAAGCTCTGGTTATAATTTGAAATTTGGCGGGGTCTTAATACTTTTTTAAGTTAATTATGTTGCTAGAGCCAGAATTTCTACTAAATAAGTAATTTTTAAAGCTGTCCCCGGCATATGGACTTAGTGGACATGTCCGGATTCAGTTACCGCATATTTCGTCAAATTTGTGTATTTTTTGTTCCATGTGGTATTTATTTTTTTATTATGATTATGAATTATGTCATTTAAGACAACATCACAGTTTGTAAGACCGATAAAAGAAGAACAGTTTAAACTTTACGTAACAGATTAAATCAGCCGTTTTATTTAAAAAACCGGTTTAATTTTTGGCGTTTGGTGGGAGGTCGTGTTTTAACAGGCACTGTCCGGTGACTAAATTTATTTGTTTTTAGATATTAAAACGCGTTTTCTATGCAGATTTCATGTCTAAAACATTATATAACTATTAACTAATTAAGATTACTTAAATGTGAAAATCTTTGTGATAAACGTCAGCAATTGTAGAAATTTGATAGTTATGTATAAGAAGTTCTTGATTTCGTTACCTCATGTTCGTTACCATCGCGGTGGTAAGGTATAGGCAGGACATGAAAGTCACGAACGGGATCACGTTAAGAAACGTTTACATTGTGTGAACTTTTTATACTTCCGAATGCGAAGTGAATAATCGTAAAAAAATCAAAGTTGAGATTTTGATAGGGATACCGAAAAATTTTATGGGGGCACTTGACATGGCTATTTGTATTTGCGTATTTGTTGTATTTGCCAAACAATCACCACGTGTAGACGGTATGTTTGACAAATATTGGCCTTATTTGCCTATTTGACAAATATGACCAATACCAAATACACGTATCCGTGCCTTTGTCGGTTTTTGACGCACATCAAAGGAGTCAAATAGGCAAGTAAAGAAAGTCAAGTAAAAGTTTGGTATTTGACGTCCATGTGTGGAGGGCCGTATTTGCCTATATTTGCTTGTTTGTGTATTCGTCAATAATTTTGCCAAATACAACAAATAGCCAATAGCAAATACAAATAGCCATGTGAAGTGCCTACATTAAAAATAATAATGTGTGTGTATGTAAATATGTCGATTGTTTCGTTTTAACTAAAAATAGCTAGAAGAAGTATTCTTTTTGTTTCCCGTTTCATTCTACTACCTACTTACTAAATTACCTAAATGTTTTTTCGGCTATTCAAAATTGTGCTCTATTTCCTACGTGTCAAGGTATGACTTGTGATTTGTTCGAAGATTTTACTGGATTTCACGAATGTATGTAGCGTTTTGTATTGCGAATAGTTTATTTTACTCATTATAAATATTTTTAGACAATCATTTGAAAGAAATACATCGAAATAACTTTAGGTTACACTCGAAAAAGTTTATTTCTATTTATAGAGATTCGGAAGCGAGGGTTAAGGGGTTAAGAATAGTTGAACGTGACAACGTCATACGTTGTCACGTTCAACTATCGTCAGTAAACCGACTTTACAGACAACCAATTTTTTATTCATAATTTCTAGTTAAAAACTAAAATAATTGTTATTTAACGATTTAACGATCTCATACTAAATATGTCAAGAGCACCCTAATAATAAGCATCATGTGAACTCAACCTTACAGGGTCCTGTTCGTTGTTAGCATGTCCTGTTACGAGACTGTCCCCTAATCCAATGTTCCTAAAAATGTTGATTTTATTTAAGAAAGTTTAAAATATTTTAAATTTTATTTTCAGAAATAATGTAGTTTATCAAAATACGACAAATTAAAATAGTTAAACATCAGAACACTCAATTTTGTAGATTTTATGTAAAACTTTTCAATATATTTCACACCTTTAGTAACGTATTGGATAAGAGAAGTGTATTTCTAAGTTATGGAAAAGAAAATACATTTTATAAATAAAAAAGCATGTTTCCTTTTATTTAATATTTGGTATTTGCATACATTTAAATATTTTACTATTTTAATGAACCAAGAACCAGTGGTAATGAACAGGATTTAAATTCGTGCGTACTTTAAGAAATATACTAATTTCTCACAAAATAACAATTACACGTGAAAACTTTTATGATTTTCGGGAAAATGAATTATTGGAGATAATATCTAAGTGACCTATAACGGGAACTTCAACCAAAAAAAAACAAAGCTCAATTTTGAAGCAGTGTACAACTTTTCGCGTTCTTGCCCAAACATTGAGTGAAAATTTTGTACTGTGTCTATTCTGAGTAGACGCAGTACAAAATGTTCACTGAATTTTCTAAACGAAGAATGATCAACCAATATCAATTATTATTGATATCATATTACCCTTACAAGAATGATCATTTCAATTGATATAATAAAAATTATATAACACTATTAAAATTAAAATTATGCAACTGAAGTTTCAGGCCTGGGCGTACGCTGTATGCGTATTGAGCAAAAAAGCGAGGGAAGAGTGGGAGTATGGAGTGTAGATCTACACTCCATAAGAGTTTACACAGACGGACCGCATTTCAACTGCAATCCAACCGCAAATTGCAGTTCAAGTGCAGTTTGAATGCAGTTGACACGACTGCAATAGGACTGCAAACCAACAGTTCACACGACTGCACGCCGACTGCAACTGAACTGCAATCCGACTGCGCGTTTGGTTTGCAGTTCTATTGCAGTCGTATTGCAGTCGTGTCAACTGCATTCAAACTGCACTTGAACTGCAATTTGCAGTTTAATTGCAGTTGAAATGCGGTCGGTCTGTGTAGACCCTAAGTGGGAGTCAAAATAATTATTATGTCAAATTTTTATCATCCAGACTCGAATTTTTGTTTTTTACGCCTCTAGTCCGTTGACGCTGCGAACAACGAAACCAATGCGAAACAGGAATAGGGCCAGATCACAACACTGCGTTGCGGCGTCGCATCGCAAAGAACTACATTGCTTTTCAAAGGTTGTCAATTGTCTTTGCGATATGACGCGACGCCGCAACGCAGTGTTGTGGCCTGGCTCATAGAGCTGGATGCAAATGCAATATAACGCATTGTCGTGTGGCGGATGATACTGATCGGTTCGCCGCTGTTTCGCAGTTCGCAGAGTCGCGCGTCGGTGGACTACAGGCGTTAAATAAATCGATAATCGATTTGTATCGACAACGGACAAACTTCAGATGCGGCACGTACCTATCATAATTCATAATTTTGTTTTGTCATGTCATTACGAATGACAGTTCTGTAAATTGGTAAATTTCGTTGTTACAACTGTTGTACTTGTTCTATTGTGCAGTATTTTCGTTACTTAGAAGCAAATAATTACAACAAAATGGTTTTGGAGAGCACTATGATATGTGTAGACAACAGCGATTACATGAGAAATGGAGATTTCCTTCCGACGAGGCTCCAAGCGCAGCAAGATGCAGTCAACTTGGTATGCCACTCTAAAACCCGATCTAACCCTGAGAATAACGTCGGCTTACTAACTCTAGCTAACGTCGAGGTGCTAGCCACTCTCACTAGCGACGTGGGAAGGATACTATCCAAGCTGCACCGCGTCCAGCCCAACGGTGACATTAACATTCTAACAGGAATTCGCATCGCACACTTGGCTCTCAAACATCGTCAGGGCAAGAACCACAAGATGCGTATTATCGTCTTCGTCGGATCCCCAATCAACTCAGACGAGAAGGAAATGGTGAAATTGGCCAAAAGACTGAAAAAGGAGAAAGTATCGTGTGATGTTGTATCATTTGGAGAGGACTCCGAAAATAATCCTTTGTTGACCTCATTCGTTAATACATTAAACGGCAAGGATAATACATCCGGTGGGAGCCACCTCGTGTCCGTACCGGCGGGGGGCTGTGTAGTACTGTCAGAGGCTTTGATTTCGAGCCCCATTATTGGTGGAGATGGTGCTGGCCCATCCGGCTCCGGTTTGTCGCCGTTCGAGTTCGGAGTAGATCCCAATGAAGACCCAGAGTTGGCTCTCGCACTGAGGGTGTCCATGGAGGAGCAGAGGCAAAGACAGGAGGAGGAGTCTCGACGGCAGCAGGCCACCACCGAGGGAGAAACTCCCAAAGCCGGTGAGGGAGCCCAGGACACAGGAATGGAGAGAGCCATTGCAATGTCCCTTGGTGAAGGCGAAGCTATGGAATTGTCTGAGGAGGAGCAGATCGCTCTGGCCATGCAAATGAGCATGCAGCAGGAGGCTCGTCAGGCTGAAGAGAGTATGGATGTCTCGGAGGAGTATGCTGAAGTCATGAACGACCCGGCTTTCCTTCAAAGTGTTTTGGAGAACCTTCCCGGTGTAGACCCCCAGAGTGAAGCCATAAGAAATGCTATGTCCACCTTCAAAAAAGATAAGGACGACAAAGACAAAGAAGAGAAGGATAAGAAAGAAAAAGATGGTTCTGGAAGTTCCAAGAAAAACTAACTTTAATTTTTTTTTAATCATATTATACTTTGAACATTAAGGGCCACATTTGTAATTGTCAAATAAAGCTTATTGATATAGCAGCAATTTTTTCTCTTCATATAAGTGTCTTCTAAGAAATGCTTAAAAGTAAAACATACTTAAAATTCTGTCTCACCTTTTTTAACTATTCTTTATTTAAAATAAGAAATGAACTCTGTATATCTTCTAACTGGGGCTTGAAGTTGTGTTGGCTATAGCCTAAAAAATTTCAAGTTTTATTAATGAATAATAATTTATTAAATTAATGTCAAAATGTAATTTGAGTAAAATGTTACGAGTTTTTCTTTACTCTCAGGACTCAGGAATTCCGATTTTAAAAATTAAATAGGTATATTAATCCTTCAGGCCCTGCGCGAGCACCGGTGATCGCGACAACAATAGAATACAATAGCAATTCCTGGAAATTCCGACTGAAGTATTAATAGTTGAAGTTTGAACCTCTCATAATTCTTCTCCTAGGAGTTCTATTGCTAGAAACACTTCCGTGCTTAAGAGCCCGGGTAACCCTCGAAATTCTCATACATACGTAATACCAAAATCATTTTGTCATACGAAAATATTTAACATGTTTGAGTTATTTTTCAGCATAAAATAGTAATTACCTAGGTTCCTGAACAAAAATTAACTTCAAAATATTTAAACACTAAAAAAAAATTTTTTGTGTATAATTTTTTTTTACTAAATTTACTACTAAATATTTAAACACTAAAAAATAGAGAAAAACACTCAAAAATTTATAAATAATTAGTAAATTTACTACAAAATATTTTAATACGAAAAAATATTTTTTAGAGTTGAAATATTTTGTAGTAAATTTACTATTTATTTATATATTTTTTAGTGTTTTACTCTATTTTTTAGTGTTTAAATATTTAGTAGTAAATTTAGTAAAAAAAAATTTTACACAAAAAAAATTTTTTTAGTGTTTAAATATTTTGAAATTAATTTTTGTTCAGGAACCTAGGTAATTACTATTTTAAGCTGAAAAATAACTCAAACATGTTAAATATTTTCGTATGACAAAATGATTTTGGTATTACGTATGTATGAGAATTTCGAGGGTTACCCGGGCTCTTAAGAGATAATGATCTTGAACCTGTAGAAAAGATAAAGATTTTATTTATTTTATGTTACGAATTTACGATGAACTAAGCTTTAAAGCTAGTATATAATTTGCCTTATTGCCCATATAGAGAAGGATATGGGCATATTCCTTCTGCCTATACTTACTTTTATGCAGATGATTCCATTCTTCTATGCTAGGGTCGGCATTGGGCAGAGCAGTGCCTCTCATTGGTGTTGTGGTAGCTGTCCAAAATAAAAAACCAAAAGCAATAACAGTCAGTAGCTGCCATTTGAAATTTGAAAGAACCACTTCTAGTGAATTATTTATTTATTTATACACAAAAATGAATATACACTATACCAGGGGTTCCCAAACTTTTTCAGCATGCGGCGCACTTACAAGTCAATATTTTGTAACGGCGCCCTACTTTACCCAGCTATTATAAAAAGATACATAAATATACACCTTTAATGCTCTCTAATAATCTGCCTACTTTGTATAATTCAAATTGTGGTTATAATTTCATTTTGTGGTTGTATGGATAGTGATGGAGGATCGACTCACGGCGCGGCGCCCCTCTTGCCTTTCCGCGGCGCACCCCTTTGGGAACCCCTGCACTATACAGTTAACAAAATATAACAGTGTTAAAAAGCCCACACTGGGCTTGTGCTAACACGGAAAAGAGGAGGAAGTATAGGAGGAGGTGATACATAGCATAGGTGGTGATGGTGGACGGTGGTGAGAGAAATTATTGATTCATAGGCAGATGGCAGGCTTATAACTTTATTTGGTCGGTGTATGTCGTCACTATATGTTTCACAGCTGACAGCACACAATATTATATCAACTCGGAAATGGAACGGCACCGTATCGCCTTAAGCCGTTCAATATTGTTTGTATGAAACTCCCTACTGCATCGCACACTAAACGGAATCCTTATGTAATCGCCTTGCCTCAGAACCGGGATGCGACGCGTGGTCACTAGCAGTCCCCGCGCTTACGGCTCGTCGTCCCCGCGCTTACGTCCCTCCGTCCACCCTTGCTTCAAACTGATCTGGGGCCAGCGGTCAGCGAGCCGTAAGCGCGGCGTCGCCTAGCCGTAGCCGAGTTGACGTACAGGAGCTACTGATTCGCTTTGGTTACGTGCATACGTTAGGTTGACGTCTGGTTGACGGCGAGGCGATAGGCGATACGGTGACGATCCCTTTCGGAGTTGATATGTATGCTATGACCCTTTGTCGTGAGCTCGTGACTCGTGAGTCGCCTGCCATCAGTCATCACCAGACCATCCTGCTAATGGCGCTCTACAATCTTAGTCCTTGTGTGATGAAAGAAAGAACAAGTTGGTGTTTCAAAGAAGATTGTTGCTAGGATGGTAAGATAAGGTGTTATATCGTATATTATGACTTTTTACCTTTCCATACTCCAATAGGTGCTGGAGTAGAAATGGGTCTTGGATGAAATTTCGTCCCTATAGAAAATTCGACCATGATAATTACACAAAGTATCGAAGCGCACGACAGTGCACTATGCACATGGGCGTAGCCAGCCTCAGTGTGGGGCGACACCCCCCCCTCTTTTTTGTAACTTGAGCCGTTTGACCTCTGCGCCTATGCCAATTTGTGAATCTGTTTGAGGTACAGAAAAAAAAAAAACAATTATACGCACAGGATAGATATTAAAGTTTAAATTATGAATTATTATTATAGTCTGTGTTATGAATTACGCGTTATAATAAAAATTAAAATGTAATACATATTCAGTTATTCTACGGTTATACGGCTCGCTTTCAAAAGACCGCTGCGATGCGCGCGTAAATCGTGCGCGCTTTTTGTTTTGATCGCACTTTTTTTCATGCCCAGGCAGTGTGGCTACGCCCATGGCTATGCACTATTTATATCTATTTAATTTAAACTTTAAAGAGTTATATTTCGTATACCGAGATGATAAGAAGTATAATAACGAAAAATACCGTATTATTAGAAACTGAATATTTACTTGTGAGTGGTCTCGACTGTCTTCCAATATTTAATTTTCCTTTTGTGGAGTTTTGACTAGCTATTTCCTTCGCAACAGTATCACCTATGAAGAAAATTTAGTTAGTAAGTAGTGTAAGTACCTACTTACTAACGTAGTTTAACTACTTACCTAAATATTCAATAGAATTTTTTTAAGGCACATTAAAAAAGCTAAGACCAGACTGTAACGCATAGAAATTAACACTTTATTTCTAACCCTCATGAAATCAAAGAAAAATTGTACTCAAGCATTCTCTCTGCAAGAAATGGTAAGAAATATTTCAAAGACCAACTTTTCTTACTTGCCAAACTGATGTTGCTGGAATGCTGCATAGTTTCAGCATTATTGAATTTTGTACTGCAGGCATTCTCTTTGTCAATTTTATAACTTCTGTTGGCTGAACCAATATATCTTGGACGATCTAAATAAAGCAAAACATTTTAATTATTAAAAAGATAAGTTCTGACTAAAGATCTATTCTAAAGATTTTTTAATTGTTTTTTGAGAAAGCAGTCTCAGAATTTTTGTCTGATTTATAACACTTCTGACCACGGACTTAAAAAAATACGGACGTAACCTTGTCTAATCCCGAGTGAAGCATAGTTATGGCCGCCCGTGTAGGATGTGTGCGTCATTGGCGCCGTCACTCAATGTACAATGGCAGCGGGTTGTAGTACCTAGTTGCGTGTGTGAGTGTCGGTCACATCTCTATATATAAAAATGAATGTGCAATAACGAAATTGTCGTACCTTGCATGCTTCACCTATTTATAGTGTAATGCTCCGTCCGTATTTTTACGTCCGTGCTTCTGACGTTATAGAATATAAGGAGTCCAGCAACTCACAATTTAGTCTCACGAAATTAATATTTGGTGAAGCTGATCTTGAAAGTTTGAAAGAAAAAATGCATTTCGAACATCTATCTTACTCTGAGGAACTGAAAAATAATTATATATGGTGTAACAAAAATAAGTGATAATACTTTAGGGTGTGTACGTGTTCCTTATAGTGTCCACTGTGAAAGTAGCAGCGCTGAAAGACCAAAATTATTTTTCACTTTTGCATTTTGTATGGGGAAACTCGTGACGCTCGGGCCCTTGCCCATACAAAAGTGACAAATTTTTTTCGTCTTTCAGCGATGCTACTTTCACAGTGAACTCTCTACAAGGAACACGTACACACCCTAAAGTATTATCACTTATTTTTGTTACACACTGTATACTACTGACTAGGTGTCCCGGCAATTATTGGCAAACGTTGCCTTTCCATAATATAAATAGTGGAGTTCCCAGAGCGTAAAAATCGTGTAAACCTCCGATTTTTGCAATAGTGGATGAAAATTGAAAAGAAAAAAAAGGAATGTGTAGCTGATAACATAAATAATAAGGTTTACCCATTGAAAAGTTGTGCTTTTGATTTTTAAATTATTCTCTTTCACTTCAAGTAAACTCATAAACTGTAAATTTTTGAAGAAAATTTGCATATTTCTTTCTTTTAAATATATAGCAAAATAATAAAATATATTATTATTTTTTTGATTTGTAGCGTTGCTTATATTCGAAAGAAACAAAATAAGTAGATTATTATTTTTTAACAAAAAATTGAACCCGACTTCCAAGGAAAAAAACAAAATTCTTAAAATGGCCTAAAAAGTATGAAATAATTATTATTCTTCATTAGTGCCTTTTTCAAAATTCGACTAAATAGCAACGAATAATAATTATTTCATACTTTTTAGGCCATTTTAAGAATTTTGTTTTTTCCTTGGAAGTCGGGTTAAATTTTTTGTTAAAAAATAATAATTTCACTCTTTTTAGTTATATACAAGACAAGGCTTTATGCGTAGATAACCACTACGAATACTAAGTATCCTTAATATTATAATACTGTAAGTGAAATTGTGGTAAATGCTTGCAGTTATCTAAGCGATGCTGCAATTTCCAAACTTTTATCCTTAAAGGTTCATGAGTTCTGTTCAGTGTCTTTGGACCAAGATGCACCTTCGTATGAAATTTCTCTTATTCGTAACTTAAGTGTAAGTTACTAGAAACAACATTTTAACCACTATGAGTGTTTTGATAAATTTCAAGGATTTCCCTCGATTGCTCATAGATCCCATCATCAGTTCACCACTTTCATAATTGTTATACGAAATTAAGATTATATTATCCTATACAAAAACACGAGAATTTTGAAAATCGGTCCACAAACAGCGAAACAATCTTGATGATTGTTTCGCTGTTTGTGGACCGATTTTCATTTTCATTTTCAACATCTGCTTCGATGCTAAATATCATGAAAAGTACCAATAAATGGGTCATGTGATGACCCATGGTATAATATTATACTTGTGATGATGATGATCAATCAAATTGATGTGTCGGCTTATGCTTTCAGTTGTTTAAACAACGGCGAAATCCCCGAACCTGTATCTATAAGGATTCAAAAGTTCTGTTCGGTACCTTCGGATCCAGGGTATAACCTGGTGCAAAGTTTTACTTTTTGGTAGCATTTACCTCGAACGCTTCAGAAAAAATCAAAATCACTATAAGTTTCCATACAAATTTCAAGGAGTCCCCTCGATTCCTCATGGATCCCATCATCAGGTCACCACTTTTGTGAACATGGTACCAAATTCGGATTCAACCCTGTACAACAACAAAAGAATCATGAAAATCGGTCCACAAACGGCGAAGTTATGGTTGAACATACAAAAAAAAATATACAGACATACATATAACCTCCTCCTTTTTGGAAGTCGGTTAAAAAAATATATACTTAATTTAGATTTAAAATTAATATTTTTGTATGTAGATGAGCTTACCTCCAAATGTGCTTGTTGTGTGCCTCGCCAGGTAAATGGCATTCCTATTTTTCTTTGGTTTTAAATAGGAAGTTTAAACTTATTTTTTAGGCTTAACAAAGCCTTCTATTTCTTAATGTGTATAACTTTTTAGCTCTTACTTTGATAAATTTTCTGAAAATGTAGCACAAACTTTGCACAGATATTTCGAAGAAAATCTGTATTTTATTTCTTTTCGTTAGATTTTTACAGAATAAAATTGGTTTTTTTTCATTAACTATATTTGCTAAAACATATTTAAAGGAAAAAAATACAAATTAGGTTAAGAACTGATATTTTTTGTATTCAGGTAAGCATTTTCCAAACATGGGTCGCAGCATGCGTCTTTAGTATGTACGTGAGATTTGTAGCACCCAATTTTTTTTCTAGCTTTAAGTAGGAAGTTCAAATATATTTCAAAGACTAGAAACAGTCTTTCATTTGTCGATGCATTTAATGTTTTAGCTCTCACTTAAATAAATTCTCAACAAAAATATAGAAAAATATTTTCGGTCCATTTTACACATTTTTAGAGATATTTAAACGTTTTTAAGCACTTAAAAGTTCTCTTTTTTTTCTGGACCGGTTTTATATGGTGAAATATTAATTTTGAATTAAGTAACTAAAAAATTAAAAGCACAAAAAATTTTTGGTAAACTTTGCAGGTTATAGTGTAAAAAAGAAAATGACACCTCAAAAACAAAAATCCATTCACTATTACAATTTTCGGAGGTTAAAACCTCTGGCGACTCCACTAAAAGTATTTCGCCCATATCATTGAAGTGACTAAATACCTGAGTATCTATCTACCTATCCAGTCTATCCCATCGCACAAACTTAATGGTCGCCGTCAGTCTCAGGTTGTAATAATTTAGGTACTATTATTTATTCAACAAATGCACTTATCAATATATAAAGTACCCAGTAGCCGATTCTCAGACCTACTGAATATGCATATAAAATTTGGTAAAAATCAGTAAAGCCGTTTCGGAGGAGTTCGCTGACTAACATTGTGACACGAGAATTTTAAATAAAAGACTAGCTGTCCCGGCAAACGTTTCTTTGCCATATTATAATTTATATCACCCGTATTATTTTATTGAAGTGACTAAATAAGTAAGTCACCATGGCAACGTCCATCGCTATCCCGTCGCACAAACAATGGTCGTCGTCAGTCTCGAGTTGTAATAATTTACTATTATTTATTCAACAAATGCACTTATCAATATAATAAGTACCCAGTAGCCGTTTCGGAGGAGTACGCGGCTTAACATTGTGACACGAGAGTTTTATATATAAGAAGATATATTATTATATATGATCTACTATAGCTACTTAAATCACAGAAAATAAACATAAAACATAATAAACGTATTTTCCCATGTTACACAGAAATATCAAACAATAATTATTATACCTTCTACACCTTTTTTTTTTTTTTTTTTCGGAGGGGAAATGCATTACGCATACCACCCAGGCGCAGGGGGCGACCCGAGCGGTGATGTGGGACTCCCGTAGCTGATGAGACCACGGTATACCCACTAAACCCCCCCCCCCCCCATCTTCCGCCACGCCGCCTTTTGACGGGGCCACGGGAACGATACACACATCCGCGACCCCGCCAGCGGCCCGAAGACTCCACCATGAGCGCACAATACGTGCGCCCTCCACCTCGGCCCCCACCAGGGTTGTAGCAGACGCCCCCCGAGTCTGCTACTTGGAGGCCATGTGGCAGATCAGGTCTGTGGCTCTGCCATCGACCACACCTCGGCCGCAGAGGATAGGGCAGGCGGCGCACCGTAATACCTACTTGCCTCTTCCTCTGCGGCCCCACCTCGGTGCGCATCCGCAGTGGACTCCTCCAGTCCGCTGGGAGCGCCCTCCTCGGGCCAGGCGGCGACACCGGCCGGCCCTGGTTGCCTCTTTGCTTCACCGCGGTTGTCCAAGCCGCGGTTACTAGAGCCCCACCGCCACGACAAGGCGTGCAACCATCGGGGGGATACCTTCTACACCTACCTATCAAATATCAATATATATTATTATACAATATACGATGTGTCCCGACACCGGTGTCCGATCCTTTAATGTTATAATCTATGGCATATTTTATCGACAAATTGGCTCTAAAATTTTTTCTCTCTCTCACGGTTGTAAAATGGCAGCCATTTTAGTTTTTCTCGGGCTTTCACACTAATCTGACGAACTGCTCTTGTAAATATCCTATGAAGATAAAAAAGGTCTCATTTGATAGCTAAATTTGTGGACTACGCTTACACAGGCAATATGTTATAAATTTCATGAAATTAAACATAGAAAAACCCAAGTTTTGTAAAAAATTTAGCACATTAAACTGTTTTTTTTTTAAACATAGAGGAAGTTTTCATCTTCTAAAATTCTTTTAGTTTAGAAGTTATAACGATTTTCTTATGATGAGGTGGTCAGATTAGTATGAAGTCTATACTATACTAGTTAAAGTAAAAATATATATTTTAATAATTAATAATTTTATTACTTACGAGGTTCATATGACTGGACAGAATATTTGCTGGACGAGCGAGAGTTACTGCGTATTGTTATTGTGTCCGTCGACTGATTCCTCTTCAACTCATAGCGCAACTCTGAATAGTTTTAATTAAATTACTAAAAAAAGCGAAAGGTAAAAAAACCTTTCCTATACAAAAACTACTATAAAATGAGATATAGGATGGACAACAAATGTTACATTAAAATAAAGGGTACGTAAAAATAATCTTCCTGACTAATAACTTATATAGTACATTACGCACCTAGGGCAGGAAAATAAGAAATGTCTCTGATCTATGATCTGAGTATGATTTACTTCCCGTGGTGCGTATACTATTTTTCTCATCGACTGAGGCGGAAAACGGCAAAATCGGTAAGCGCAGCGGGAAGAAAGTTGACGTTTTCCGCCCGGAGGTGAGAAAAGAATATTATCATAATAACGACGGCTTTATTAGTTAACGAAGAAAAAGATAGGACTAACAATTCATGTTGCTATCTTTGTCTCTTACATGGCTATTTGACAGACAAAGACATCCACATATTGTGTTAAGTAATTAGTCTTACTCTTCGTTTATTAAAAAGACCGTGACTGAATATACCTGCTGGATTTACATTTTTTAAAAGCGTAGGCCACTTTATTTTCGCTGCTCTATGTAAGAAATCTGCTGCCCTCTAGGACACTGCTGTCCCTAGACAGCGGCCTATACGGCTTATTTATAAGTCCAGGAGTCAGGACTGTATACTCTAGATTAACATAAATAAATAATATATAACCTACATTAATAAAAAAAATAACTAACTGGATGCGCGGTTATCTTTGTATGGGACGTAGCGGGAAGACTTCGTACTTTCACACGACGGCGAATCACACACATATGTGATACGATCTAAAACAGGTAAATCGGTTAAATAAGAAAAAGGGGAATGACATCTAGATAAAATACGGCCGCACACAGAGAAATTTAATGATGATAAAACTTCAATTTAATGAAGGGCTTATGTCAAAATCTCCATTTAATTACAGTTAAGTAATAAATGGTCGTCTTTGAATGCGGCGGATATAGCAATTTAGATTATAATTGCGCTCTATTTGGTGTACAAGAAGATACATGTTTCATTGGAAGAGTTTGAATGAGTGCAACTTTATTGCGCACCACTCTTACAATGAAAGATTTTTATCTTTTCACGCAATAAATACATCTACATAATAGTTTAAATAAAATACATCTACATAATTTAAATAATTTATTACAACAATGATATCCGTATACAAAAACTATGATATCACATGACTTATAATACCCATGGATCGTGGAAAAATGAGACACAATAGCTTAGGTATCTATTGTTATCGCGGCCGGATGTGGCCGCTTGGGGCTTGATGAATCAATGTAACTTAGCAATAGCGACAATAGTTTATAGCTTTGAGCTACCTGAACGACTGATACCCGGTTTCTAAAGTTTTATTCTCTGATTGGTTATTGTCAAAATATAAACCAATCAACAACTATGTTAAATAGATAAACTCCTGTTAAAAATTTTAGAAACCAGACAAACACAACTTATCTCGTTCACAGCCAAGAGTAAAAGTTATCGCATATCTTTGACTATCGGACCTATAACTTGTCTTTACTAAGGGCCTGTTTCACCACTTCCTGATAAAGTACTGGATAGGCTATCCACAACTTTTTGACAAATTTGAAATTCTCCATACTGTATCTGTCAAGTTAAGTGGTGGATAGCCTATCACTTATCAGGAAGTGGTGAAACAGGCCCTTACAGTCGTTTATTGTGGTATATCCACAGCTTTGAATCAGATAAGTTTATACCACCACTGACAAAAACAATTAACAAATCAGTGGCTACCTACTCTCGTCTTTGTCTATGGTCTCCTTGTCTATGATCATTTTATTATCTGTGGAGTCTATGGCCACTTTATCTGTGGTCTCTTTCTGGTCTACGTCTGCAATCTGCGCGGTGGAAAAGTGGCGTATCATACCGGGAGACACATTGGGGGAAGAGGCGCGCCTCTCTTGTCGTTTCGCTCTTTGCGCCGCCTTCTGCTCCAATTCCACGCAGTGGTCAGCGAATAATAGTAGTAGGGGAGCGTACATGTGTGGTAGAATATCTAGATCACTCATTGATACCTGTTGAAAAAATGTATTTGTTTTAGTAACGAGAAAAAGTAATTTTTTCAATAAGGATAATCTCTGATGGATAATATTTTGAACTCTGACAGATTATTTGAATAGCTAGCTGATCGAGGGCGGATGGAACCTTCAAGAAGAGAGCGTATTTCCTCTTAAAAGGAAACCTGCAGTTCTTCTGACGTTGCGAGTGTCCATGGGCGACGGTAGTTGCTTTCCATCAGGTGACCCGTTTGCTCGTTTGCCCCCTTATTTCATAAAACTAACAACATTTGCTTGTCTTTGTCTCTTTGTCTGGATGTTTAATCATTATATTGGATAAATCACACGACAGTCTAAGCCAGCAGATCTTGATTAATTTTGACATACTTAAAGTATTATTTTTTAAATTGGTTTACGGTACAGTAATATATGCCATAATATATATATATATATATATATATATATATATATATATATATATATATATATATCGGATCGCCGAGAGGTATAAGAAACTGATTCAATGGCCATGGAATAAC
This sequence comes from Lysandra bellargus, assembly GCA_905333045.1. NCBI lineage: Eukaryota > Metazoa > Arthropoda > Insecta > Lepidoptera > Lycaenidae > Lysandra > Lysandra bellargus. The sequence goes on along the minus strand of HG995363.1, from coordinate 4,662,573 downwards.
ATTGCATCCATCCTCCAAGATTGTGGGCGTATATTAGTCATCTACACTGAACGAGATTAACCAGATATCGTCAGATTGGAGCCGATGGGTTTGGGAGCATAGTGCATACACCGTTCCTTCCAACCTTCATAATAATTCTAGATATTTGGCCGGTAATGGTTGTCACCTCTCAAAAGTCCATCGTCAGTTAGACAGCGTCACTCAAAACCCCATCCGGACGTACTGGCCGCTCCAACAGATAACATACATTATAAAACTTATCTCAAAATAAGTTGCCAATAGACAAGTTAAGCGCGCACGCCGATATATATATATCTTACCTGCATATTATCAAAAGCGATGCCAACGTTGCACGTATCAACCATATGCTGGCTAATACGCGGCAGCCTCGCGTACCGCTGGCTAAAGTGCGTGAGCAGAGTGAAGTTGGCGCGCATGCGGCGTCCGATATGGATCGCCTGTGAAGTTGTCGAGTGCATCTTCGCACGGGCATCCTGAGCTAGCTCGTCCTCCATTGTTGCTTCGTGGATTAGGAGTGTAGAGTCCATGCCTGGAATCGATAAGTACTTCATTATTTTCGTAATGTCTGAAATGATTTTCTTTGATATTGATAGATGTTAAATAAAGAGGATTGCTTCTAGATTAAGTGTATCTAGAAGATAAACATTGATCTTCTGTTGTTGCATGATAACGTGGTATGTTTTGCCGTGTAAATGACATTGTCATGCGCGCTATTTCCTAGTATCATTTTCTAAGTACGTGACCGAAATGATGGCCACATTCTAAGTAATACTTGGATGATATTGTTAAGAGGGCGTGATTTTAAAACAGCTACCCTTTCGGTGACAAAATGGCGGCGTTAGTTATAATTTTACAAACAGCCTTGAAGTTCGTTGGCAACTCCTAAAACAGCGGGTCATACTCTAAAACAAGGCTGCTCAACCCCAGGCCCGCGGGCCACATTATGGCCGGCGAAAGAATTTTAAATGGCCCGCATAAGTAAGTTTTGAATATCCCGCCAAACTGAGAAATCCCGCCTAATTTGCTACCGCGAAGGATAAAATATACAAATTTTCATAAATCCTTTCTTAATCAGTTTGACTGACATATTAAGTTAGAACTCGTTAAGGTGCAAAATTATCAATCATTGAAAACCCTTTTTGTCGAAAAAGTGTCGTCTAAACCCCAAAATTCTTCAGAAGGTTTTGCAGATTTCTGGAAATTGGTACCAAAAGAAGACTTTCCTGCACTAGCGTTAGAGTTTTTATGTAGTTTTGGATAATATTATTATGTCTGTGAAAAAGTGTTTTCAGACCTTAATTATCTTAAAAATAAATACCGCACATCAATAACTGAGCTAAACATTTCTGACTTGTTGCTACTGTCAACATCAGATTTATCACCCAAAATCTACGAATAACAAAACTATAGGAAACGTAACTCCAATACTTCAACCGTTATAAATTTGGCTCCTTTTCGAACACTAAAATATGACAATTCAGATTCTCGCCAAGGTCGTTTCCCAGGTAACGTATCATAATATTGCGCGCTGGACGACAGCCTGCGCGGTTATTGTCACTGTCACAGTTATGAAACAAAGCCGCGGACAATAATTGTCAAAAGCGGATGGCATTATGCAGTATACACCAAACATATCTACTATCACGAAAAAAGGAGTACATAATTATTATTTTAAAATCAAACATTTTCCTCTGATCCTTAAGGGGCCGGGTTACCCTCGAAATTCTCATACAAACGTAATACCAAAATCATTTTGTCATACGAAAATATTTAACATGTTTGAGTTATTTTTCAGCTTAAAATAGTAATTACCTAGGTTCCTGAACAAAAATTAACTTCAAAATATTTACACACTAAAAAATATAAACGATTACATTTCATAAATTTTTACGCCATTGTCGACATACTTTTCGCACACTTGTTTTATATTAAAAACTCATCGAATCGTAATGTATTTTTCCTGGGACCACAGCTTATATTGTGTAGTTACAGAATGTCTTCAAAAGAATGGCAATATAATAAATTTTCATTCATCATTTTTGGTATTCGTAAACGCAACGAAATTTCTCTATAATTTCCAACATGGTATCGTGCCGATCCGCTCACACGACAGAGCGCGGCAACGAGGCGGGAGGGGCGGGAGGCCAGGCCGGGCGGCGGCGGAGTGGTGTAACCGATACACGTGACAATAATTCATTCAAGGCATTCATTATTCAAGTACAATATTCCCTCAAGCTCCAAGCGGTCGCATTCACTCGTCGCAGTAACTTTTGATACTTAATAATTAATAATGGATACCGAAAGGTGGGATGTATGATGTATCACACAGTAGTTTAAAATAAATAATAATTATGAATATCATAAATCATAATATTATTATTTTCTTATATAAGTACTGTATTTTGTAAATAACGTTTAGGAATATTAGCGATAGGTAGTCATAATATTATAATATGATTATACAATATACATTGATATTATGTATAATTAATTTCGTTAGTCTCGCTAAAACTCGAGAACTCCTGAACAGACTTGCTAATTTCTGTCTTGAAATAAAGTAAAATATAAAACTGAACTTGTATTCTAAGTTTGTATACCTATGTTTGTATATTTTATTTTAGTAATTATTTCCTGATGTCAGTTTTATTCAATTAAATAATATAAATACTTTAATAATTAAATAATATTATTATAAAGCGGAAGAGTTTGTTTGTTTGTTTGAACGCGCTAATCTCAGGAACTAACTACTGGTCCGATTTGAAAAATTATTTCAGTGTTAGTCCATTTATCGAGAAAGACTACAGGCTATATTTTATCACGCTACGATTAATAGAAGCGAAGAAATAGAGGAAAATCTGAAAAAAAAACGGGGGAAATTATTTGAAAGGGCTTATCTCACGAACTACTAAAGCAATTTTTCTGTTATTTGGGTCAGATAAAAAGTAGACCACGTGAAGGGTTATAGGCAATTTTTTTGGACTAATTTGTCTGTGAAATGTCTAATTTACGTGGGCGAATTCGTGCGGAACGTCTAGTATAGCATATTTTCGACAACGATTATTCCATACTAGCTGTTGCCCGCGACTTCGTCCGCGTTAGCATAGTAGTTCACATCCCAAGTAGGTATTAATATTTATTGTACAAAAATATTCAATGTACAGAATTGACTTTCCTATGACTTTATTATAATATAGCTGTTGCCCGCGACTTCGTTCGCATTATCATAGTAGATCACATCCCAAGTATTATTTTTATTATATATACAGATATTCCGCGCGGCTTCGCTTGCGTAATTTAGGAATTTCACGCAACCGTACATTTTTCCGCAAAAAATAGCCTATGTCCCTTCAAGTGGTCTATTCTTTATGTTTGCCAAATAACATAAAAATTGCTCCAGTAGATATTAAGATAAAAAGCAATTTCATATAATTTCCCCCGTTTTTCCACATTTTTCTCTATTTCTTCACTCCAATTAGTTTTAGCGTTATAAAATATAGCCTATAGCCTTCCTCGATAAATGGGCTATCTAACACTGAACAGCAACAGCTAGTAATTAATAATGCTCTTTTGATTTTTAGGCTTCCGTAGCCAAATGGCAAAAAAACAGAACCATAATAGATTCGTCATGTCTGTGTGTCTGTCTGTCCGTATGTCACAGCCACTTTTCTCCGAAACTATTAAAAAAAACCTTATAATTTCATAAAAATAAACCTATGTTGCTGCGGATTGCGGAACCATTCATGGGCGAGTCCAACTCGCACTTGGCCGATTTTATTATTTTGAATGATAACAATGTGAGGAATATTTGGAGTAGCCTTTTTTCTGTTTTTGAAACTTTATTGTTACGTACTGTCGTTTAATAATTTTTAAATAAAAGCGTCGACCTCTGTGGCGCAGTGGTTGAGCGCATGGTAGCTCAAGCCGGGGGTCGCTGGTTCGAAATTCGAATCCCACCGACGGAACAAAAAGTTTTCCTGGGTCATGACTCATGACTCATGAGTCATGACTCATGGATGTGTATTAAATATGTGTATAATAATATTGTAAAAACTAGATGACGCCCGCAACTCTGTTGCGCCAAAACTAGTTTATCGCGCGGAAACCGTGCATTTTTTCGGGATAAAAAGTATTATATGTCAAAGGACAAAGACTCGGGACCGCCTCAAAGTATCTCCATGCCAAATTTTAGCAAAATCGGTTCAGCGGTTTGGGCGTGAAGAGGTAATAAGCTAATAACAGACAAACAGACACACTTTTTTATTATTTTTTTACAATTAGTATGGAAATATGGATCTTAAATAAGTTGAGTATAATAAAAAGGAAATCTATATCTAAATAATATAGGTACTTATTATAAAACAAAGTCCCTTTTTTCCCTCATGTCCATTTGTTCCCTTTAATCTTTAAAACTACGCAACGGATTTTGATGATTCTTTCAGTGTTAGATAGACCATTTATCGAGGAAGGCTATAGGCTATATTTTATCACGCTAAGACTAATAGGAGCGAAGAAATAGAGGAAAATGTGGAAAAAACGGGGGAAATTATTTGAAAGGGCTAACTTGAACGCGCTAATCTCAGGAACACTGGTCTGATTTGAAAAATTCTTTCAGTGTTAGATAGCCTATTTATTGAGGGAGGCTATAGAGTATAGGCTATATTTTATCACGCTAAGACTAATAGGAGTATGTGGATAAAACGTTGGAAATTATTTGAAACGGGGGAAAATTATCTCGCGAATTACTGAGCAATTTTTATGTTATTTGGCACAGATAAGAAGTAGATCATAGGCTATTGATTTTAATAATTTTTTCAGTAGCTATATATTTTATACCCGTGCGACGCCGGGGCGGGTCGCTGTATAAATTATAATATATCCGGTATTATATGTCTGGTACTTGTAAGTTGTAACACAAGTTCTTAGTGTACTTAGCACGGGGCCAGGCTGACGTGGTGTGATTTGTGAAGAGTCCAATGTAGATATTATAGTAAGTATATTATTTTAATATATTATGTAGAATCTGTATTCTGTTCAGTTCAGTGACAAGATCGACGACACTACGCCCGCGCCCGTATTCCTACTATTCCAATATATAAAACAACCACAAAAACAATATTGTTAATGATTCATGAAACAGTAAAATATAATCGCAAATTCGCAACAAACGCACGGCTTGAATAACTTGATCAGAGTAAAATAATGAATGACGACGCACGCACACATATAATACGCTGCCGTGGGGCGCGCGAAGCACGAGGTACCTCGCAATAGCGAGACAGCAACATATAAAACTTGTACCGCGCCAGGTATCGAATTTTATTTGATCGAGCGCGTAACCCGGGCTCTTAAGTCATCGATAATAATAATATATAATAATTTTGAACAAACCTTGTACGACTCGGACGAATTTAAAACTATCCAGAGCACCTAGACAAGACGTTTTCAGATTACAAAAATCTATGTGCTAAATTATTACAGAATTATTACAGAATTGAAATAAAAAACTTACGGTGTAAATGCAGATTTTCGTAATGTCTTTAATTTTCGGTCATTACTCATACAAAATATATCATGACTATAAGGGCCAACCCACACGTACCACAACCACACGACATCGCAACGACAAAATGTCGTCGAGCTGTGGTTACGTGTGAATGGTGTCGCTGCAGCATTTTGTGGTTGCGTTGTGGTACCGACAAAATGACGACGGCCAGTGGTTGCGATGTGGTTGCGTCGTGTGCAGGTCGAAATATTGTATTTCGACTCCGGCTTTTATAGCGGAAACACGTCTTGCCCAAAGTCATGGATTTCGAAGAGGACACTTTATTGTTGCTATCCTTGCTATATGTATTATTTTTTACTTTGTTTCTTTTTGAGTCTACATCAAATTTCTTCAGACTGGAAGCTTAAAAATCAGTCTTTTCGAACTGGCCTGGCCTTAAAATATATTTTGTTTCCAACACTTCATTTTACGCAGAGTAGATAACACGTTTTGAATTTCCACTTTCCAGGAAAATTGACGTTTATTTTACCTTCCGGGGTGCCCCCTCTGCCCGTGGGCGTACCCGTTACTCAGTACCAACTTTTGCTACAGCTCTAATGAATTATGAAAACACAATATCTACATATAAAAAACCTTGACTGATGATAGCTACCACTTTCGAGATTTTTTGCAAATAAAAATGTTGTTCGTTTTATCAAAACGAAGCTACTCACAAAAAATTAGCTTGATGGTAATCAAATAAAAATTGTTCTAGGGCTCCCGGACTATATTATTTCCACGCCTCGTTTAAATTTCTAAATTTAAACGAGGCGTGGAATTTTTTCTTTCTTTCTCGTTGAAGTTTCGCCCCCCTGAAGAAATGAATGAAGGCAGGGGGTGGGGAGAGCGCGGGCGGCGTGTCGTTGCATCGACGCAACGTTGTGGTTGCGACGTGGTTGCGATGTGGTCGGTATTTTACAAGTGGTCGACAATGACTGCAAAATGTGGTACGTGTGAATGGTCCAGTTCATTTACAATACGAAATACACGCCCGACCACGTCGTGTGTTTGTCGTGTGGTTGCGGTTGTCGTGTGGTTGTGGTACGTGTGGGTTGGCCCTTAAAGTGTATGCTACATAAACGAGTAATCTGGCTCGGCATCCAATTCGGTTCGTTCCTTACTAAACAAAGTTCGAACGGCATTATAAAAATAAGATACTCCATACTGATGTCAGTCAGACCCTCGTTTGTGAATTATGATTAAATTGTTACATCTTGCATAACACTGTCCATGGCGACTTTGTAAAAATTTTGTCATTATATTATTTTTTGATTATTGCATTTTTACAATAACTTGTAAACTTAATAAGACAAACACAAAGAGACCAGCTTAATTTTACGCAAATACCCTGGCATCCAACTTAAATAAACCATCTTTTTGAGCATGTTTTTAGGTCGGAAAAAATACAAGAACTTTACCTAAGTATAATTCTCAGACCAATAAAAAAAGAAAGACGGAGTATTTACAGATAATGGCGTGAAGTCGCTGTCGATCAATGTTGCGTCACGCCTAGCATAAATACTCTAGGCGTGCGCTTGTGTGCAAAAAAATAATGTTGCCAACTCAGGGTTTCAGATTGTCAAACTCCCATCCTGTTGCAGTCTTATTAAACTACTAAGTAATGACTACAAAAGTTGCTATCAAACTAGATTGTTAATCATCATTCATTAGTAATTGCTGAAAAAAGTAAATACTTAAATATCTATATCTAATAAATTATGTCTTTCAACTAAGAACAGACAGACAGACAGACAGACAGACAGACAGACAGACAGACAGACATACATACATACATACAGACAAAAATTGTAAAGAATGTTGTTTGGTGTATGCAGTATGTATCGTATACAGATTAATATGCAAATAGTAAAAAAATCTTTTAATACTACAAACAGACTCTCCAATTTTATTTATATTAATAGATTTTAAATGAATAACGAATTTTAGGTTAAAAATAAACATTTGTCAGGATAATACAGCACGTAATAATATTTTTCCCCTATTATGGGGAAAAATATCTTGCGACCAGCATGCAGCACTGATTGGGGTTCTGTGTTCCGAGACTCCCGAGACAATTTTTAAAACTAATAAATTAAATTCGTTATTTCGGTGGTAATACATAAATATTCAACTAATTACTTGTGAAACGTAATCCCACAAGATTTCTTTTGAGCACAAGAATTGTTTTTGCACCATTTAACGATGCAGGACGGCATATTTTGATATTTCTTGACACAGATGAAAACGACATGCGCCGTCACTCGTTGAAACCGGAATGGCGGGCGGCCGGCTTCCTATGGCCGTATCGGCTTCCTATTGCCTGCCTCACCGCGTAGCAGGGATGGCTCTGTCTATCTTTTTTTATTGGTCTGAGGCATAATTTTAAAAAATTCACTTACTGATGAAACTTGAAAGGTTATTCCTGTATTAAAAGTCGTATCTGTATGACTTCTACACCATTTCACAGGGCATTTAGGCATTTTAACAACGAAAGTTTTGTAAAAAGCTACGTAAGAAGTAAGTAAACAAATTGTAAAATGAGTTTGACAATAATTATCATGTCAACCTGGTTGAATGTCACTCGTGTATATATACACGAAAAATGTGTACCGAACACATGCATAAAGTATACATGTATTCGGGTCACATTTTGTAGCCTTTTGTTGCACTTTTTTGACGGAGTTACTCTTCCTGTAGTTTAAAGTTCACTGCCCAACATAAATAAATTTTAAAAGACAGACAACTGCAAAAATCTCATTAATATCCATACTAATATTATAAATGCGAAAGTGTGTCTGTCTGTCTGTCTGTCTGTCTGTTACCTCTTCACGCTCGAACGCCTGAACCGTTTTTGCTGAAATTTGGCATGGATATACTTTGAGTCCCGAGAAAGGACATAGGATAGTTATTATCCCGAAAAAATGTACGGTTCCCACGCGATAAAAGAATTTTGGCGCAACGAAGTTGCGGGCGTCATCTAGTCAAAAAATAATTTTATGCTTATACTAGATGACGCCCGCAACTTCGTTGCACCAAAATCCGTTTTTCGCGCGGGAACCGTACATTTTTTCGGGATAAAAATATACTATGTCCTTTCCCGGGACTCAAAGTATCTCCATGCCAAATTTCAGCGAAATCGGTTCAGCGGTTTGAGCGTGAAGAGGTAACAGACAGACAGACAGACAGACAGACGGACAGACAGACAGACACAGTTTCGCATTTATAATATTAGTATGGATTATAACCCATTGAAGTTTGATTGGTATTATATTTAATTAAGCCTAAGTTAATGGCCCGTTGTAAATGTCGGAATCAACCGTTTGGCCCCACTGAAAAAAAGGTTGAGCAGCCTTGCTCTAAAAGCATGAGAAAATCCGTTTTAAGGGCGTTTGTGCACTACAGTACAGCGTTCATAACTTTCACGTTTGCCATATCAAAATGTATAGGGCCCCCGAGACGATCAAACGGTTTGATTCAAACCTTACGTGTTTGATGCAACTGTTTGATGTCGGTTTGAACGGTTTGTCAAACGATACTGCGCAGTTTGGTTCAATACGCGCTGTGGAGTACATGTCTTGTGACGAATAAATATTATTTTTTAAAACATAAAATTGACTTAAAAATTGTACGAAATTGAGAATTGAATTCCCTATCCCGAAAACTACTAAACCTATTTTGATGAAACTTGCAGAAGTCTCCCAAGTTAAACAATACATGTATAGTACAACAAAAAATATTTAAATCGGACTTGTAGTTCCGGAGATATGTGAACACAAACATAAAACATACATACACTTATAAAATTTTGCACATTTGTTCAGATGCTGACATAGACTAACATATACGAAAACTGGGCAGTTCTGGAAATATTACATACATACGCGTCGAATTGATAATCTCCTCTTTTTTAGTCGGTTAAAAATAATGTACTCCAAAGAATAGTACAAAGTTTGTTCAAACGGATCGGAACACGATCAAACGGCGCGTCAAACACAACAAAAATATGAAATTTCATCAAACGAGCTTCAAACACGTAAATGCTTAACAAACCATTCAAACTAGCTTTGTAAAGGATCAAAATGGTTTGAGTCAAGCCAAAATTTACGTGTTTGAGTCAAACCATTTGACCGTCCCGGGGGCCCTTAAGAAATCGGAACGCCGGACGGTAAAATTTCATGTAGTGCACAAACGCCCTAAGTCAGTAAACTATAAGCTTACAGTACCCGGCGATAAATATTGCACATCGACCTTTGGAAAGTGACAGTCGGCTAATTTCGGTTTTGTAGAGCATTATCTCTTACGCACGAAATACAAAAAGTCCGGTATATATTAGGAGCTGTTAAAACAATTATGGTTTGCTTCTTTTGACAATTTTATTATTCTTTGTATAAAATACACCAAATTTTCTATAAGTTATGGCTTTAGGTTCGGGTAAAATAAAATAAAAAGGGTGTTCAAATTATGTTTACGTATTTAAAATTCTTTTGGAAAATTACAGCTGTAGCAAATTTAGGGGTGTTAACAACTCTAGATATATTTTTTGAAGTGGACGCGACTGCACTCTATTGAATTTGAACAACGACTGACATAATGTCAAATAGGTGTGTGCTACAAAGATAACGCTCTATGAAACCGAAATTAGCCGATTGTCTCTTTCCAAAGGTCGATGTGCAATATTTATTGCCGGGTATTGTACCAATATTAATCAGATCCTCGCAAGGTAAAGTATCCCCGGAGTACGTGATCTTATGATCTGGTAGATGGACGGCAACGCCGAACGCGTTGGGGCAATGAGCTACTAGACACGTGACCACTCGCCGGACACCGATATCAGCGAGTAGAGCTGGGGTAAGTGTATCCTCGGTGACAGTGGCTTTGGACTCCATCTGAAAATAGTATGGATAGTAATATTTTCTGGGTACTATCAGAGAAACAGAGATGTTAAGGAAAATCAGTTTAAAGTTCTTTTTAAATCACCAAATCAAACGCGATAAAGAATCAAAAGCAAATATGTAAAAAATATTCAAACCATCTATTCATAGCAAATTAATTTGGTAAGTTTGTGTCTTAGTGGACCCCTAAACAATCAATTTTATTGTGCAATATCATTGAACAATATTATTGAACAACTTATCTAACAACAAGAATATAAAGGCGGGCGTTCAATATTAACCCTAGACGGTCAATAATATTGCACAATACGTGATATTGCGCAATAAAATTGATCGTCTAGGGGCCGGCTTACTGCCAAATTTAATGATATAATCTCTATAATGTTTTTCTTAGAGTCAATAATTGTTTATAATATCTTGTTTTTTTTTTCAAATTTAATTGAAACGGGCTTTAAATAGTTTTCATGTCTAATGTATTTTAACCACTGACCTCCATTATAACGGAGGTCAGTGATTTTAACTCAGTATGTTTATTGTCAAAATCTCTGAACAATGAATATAGTTACGTACTTAATGATAGTGTTTAACACCTTCATCGTGGGTATCGCAGACACAATAGAATTTTCAACCGGCTGCCGCTTGGGTACGATTGGTTAAACAGCTTTATTCTTACCAAGTTCTGATTAGGCACGAGCATGAAATCCCCTCTGATCTTCTCGAATTGTTGATCGTACATGGTCAGCCAGGACATGATCTGCCCCGGAGCGAGCAGATACAGCGGGGGCACATCTTGGTTCACCTCCGTGAAGGCTTCTCTACGGGCTTGGAGGACACCGATTAGTCCTGTAAAAGGAGTTATACTGTACTCGGCGAAACATGGCGGTAGCGGTCATTGACTTCCTGTCAAAAACTTGTCATTTTCTATATAAACCGAGATTGACAATGAAGTGTTAGATGTTGTCAATCGCGGTTTTTAAAGAAAATGACAAGTTTTTGACAGGGAGTCAATGACCGCTACCGCCATGTTTCGCCGAGTACAGTATAGATTGAGAACATTTTTTTCGAGGTCTCTTTTAATTTTTTTTAAGCTTTTCTTCATATAAGTTTTATAACGACAGGCACAATACTAAATATAGCTTACACTAGACTTCACTTGACCATAGGTTTCCGTGACGTAATAATCGCGGTCTCATCAATATTTTTAAGCCGTTTAACATTCATAGAGTAAAACCAAAAGTAATGAAAACAAGTCTGGAGTCTCGACTTCAAGCTATCACCAAATTATACATATTGTTTTAGACTTGCTAGTCAAGGGATAGCCTTGGTCTTCGACTTTTATGTAAAAGGTAGACACGAGACAGATCTACTAATCATAATAGGAGAGGTTTTCGATCACGAAATCCATGCTAGTCTGGTTTTATCGTGAGGCTGGTTTTAGAGTCACGCTGACCGTTAGCGCTGAAATGTATGAACTTCTAGGAAGCGTTTTAAAATAACGCGTAGCTATCAGCGCGTACGTTGGTCAGCGCTGACCTGTCCGCGGGCGTACGCGTCGCTCGTCGGCGCCGCGTAGCCGTCGGCGCTCACCGCCGCTCGCGCGCCTCTGTCTTCAGTGAGCGTTCTAGTGTCGAACCGAGTGGACGCCGTCAGCGTGAAGCCTTTTGCATTTTTGTGCGTCTGTACTCCAAAGCGATCAGCACGATACTGAAACGTCTCGCGCTGAACCTCAGCGCTGACAAGCTACGCGCTGAGCTATCAGCGCCGATGGTCAGCGTGACTCTAAAACCAGCGTTTCGGCAGCGCCGTTGGAGCGCGTGCGTTCGAATATAAGGCCGCGTTTCCACTGAAGCGGAGCGGAGCGGAGAGGAGCTTAACGGTGCCCGAATTGACCAATCGTGCTATTCCAGCGGAATGACAGCGAAGCGGAGCGAAGATTTCGAGCATGGTGATTGGTCAATTCGGCACCGCTAAGCTCCTCTCCGCTGCGCTCCGCTTCAGTGGAAACGCGGCCTTGTGAATGGGGGCAGTAGTACCTATCGTCTTATAGTCGAGCGCGCTGCTGCAGCGCTGCAGCAGTTTTATATAATAATATTAATATTATTATATAATGATAAAACCACCCTTAATATTATAAATGCGAAAGTGTGTCGGTCTGTCAAAACCGATTTGCTGAAATGAAATGAAGACACTTTCAGTCCCGGGAAAGGACATAGGATACTTTTATCACGGAAAAATGTACGCTTCCTGCACGATAAACGAATTTTGGCGCGACGGAATTGCGGGCGTCATCTAGCACATTATAATGGCAGAATGGCACAACCTTCGACCCTGGCCAGGCCACAATACTGCGTTGCGTTGTCGCGTTATGCGTCGGCCGTCATATCGCTAAAACGTCATACAGCAATGCGATTAGGTAGTAGATTTTACAACTTTAATCGTAGATTTTTACGACGCCGTGTTGTTGCCTAGCCGTCGCAGTTCTCAATTAGCGTACAACGCGGTCACATTAACTTGACGCATGGTTTGATAATGTCATTATGAAGGGGGCAGGTTATTGTATTCCAGCGAAGCGTCAAGTTAATTTGACCGTGTTATACTAACCTATGTGATGGTCAGCGTGTAGATGTGAGATATAAACTGCTCGCAGTGTCCGTAGGAATGAGTTGACTCGCTTCGGTCCGAAGAACCGGACGATTTGCCCGAACGTCCCTTCTCCACAGTCCAATAACATCGAACGGTTTTCACTGAAAAAATAGAGCGAGATGCAAGTTATTATGGCATTATTGTGAAATTGCGATGATAAAATTAATCTAATGTTTTGTGAGAAAAGAAATTGACAAAAAATCAATTTATTTTTGTAATACGTGTTTCTCGCCCTGTATAATAATTTGTGAAATTATTTTGTGAGAAATAAACTCTTCATCACTTTGTGATGTCAACATTAATTTCCACCGATGTCACATTTTTTCCTTGCAACTAAATAACTCTTTCATGAATCAACACAATATGTTGTTTGTCGCTGCGACGATGCCATAAATACAATAGTGCATGTGATGAAACGCACAATTAATAGATGGGTGGACACAATAGTACGGACCAATCACAACCTTCCCGCATTCATCAATACGTTTGATTAACCAGTAAATAGCGTTTAAAATGAACTCTATGATACATGAGTCGGTAACATTAGCCGATTAAAATAAGCATTTTGCATATGCACAATATAACTGCATTTGTAACACGAATTTTTCTTTCATCCCGATAAAACACCTTGTAAGGTTAATGTTTTTTTGGAACGAAGTTCTTTATGGCGCGTTCGGCGTTGCGAAAGGAGGATAGACGGAACGACACTTGACCTCGATACTATTTTTAGTACCTGCGAAGTAGGGAAAGATGGCGTTGATAAGTATAGACTTAGAATTCCTGGACGTCAATAGATAGCGTTTTTTATAACTACGTTCCATCCGGGTGTCCCTTGACACCTCTCAAGTTTTTTGACCGACTTCCAAAAAGGAGGAGGTAATATGTTCGGCTGTATGTATCTTTTTTTTTGTATGTTCAACGATTACTCAGCCGTTTGTGGTCCGATTTTTAAAATTATTTTTGTGTTGTATAGGGTTTAACTCCAATTTGGTACCATGTTCACAAAAGTGGTGATCTGATGATAGGATCCTTGAGGAATCGAGAGGACTCCTTGAAATTTGTAGGGAAACATATAGTGATTTCGATTTTTTCTGAAGCATTCAAGGTAAATGCTACCAAAAAGTAAGACTTCGCACCAGGTTATACCCTGGATCCGAAGGTACCGAACATAACTTTTGAACGCTTATAGGTACAGGTTCGGGGATTTCGGTGTTGTTTAAACAACTGAAAGCATAAGCTAATACATCAATTTGATTAATCATCATCATCACAACCATAATTATACCATGAGTCATCACACTATGACCCAATTATTGGTACTTTTTGTGATATTTTGCATCGAAGCAGATGTTTTTGATGATGCTTTCGCTGTTTGTAGACCGATTTTCAAAATTCTCGTCTTGTTGTATAGGATGATCTTAATTTTATATAACAATTACGAAAGTGGTGAGCTGATGATGGGATCTATGAGCAATCGAGGGAAATCCTTGAAATTTATCAAAACACTCATAGTGGTTAAAATGTTGTTTCTAGTAAGTTAAACATATGTTACGAATAAGAGAAATTTCATACGAAGGTGTCTCTTGGTGCAAAGGCACTGAACAGAACTCCTGAACCTTTAAAGATAAAATTTTGGAAATTGCAGCATCGCTTAGATAACTGCAAGCACTTACCACGATTTCGCTTACAGTAACTGGTAACATAATGTGAATAGTTAACATTCGTAATGGGGTTTTACGCATAAAGCCTAATATTATAGATATTTAACTAAAAAGAGTGAAATTATTATTTTTTTTTAAAAATTAAAACCGACTTCCAAGGTAAAAACAATAGTAATATGAACTAAAAAGTATTAAATAACTCTTACTCTATAATAGCACGCCTTTTTCAGAATTCGTCTAAATATCAACTATTTCTGTACATATACTACAGTCTTCATTACTTTGAAGTCGGTACCAGTCCCAAAAGTTTCAGATATTCTGCCATTACTGAACTCACGATTAAATTAGCTGGTACCGACTTCAAAATAATGAAGACTGTAGTATATGTACAGAAACAGTTGATATTTAGACGAATTCTGAAAAAGGCGTGCTATTAAAGAGTAAGAGTTATTTAATACTTTTTAGTTCATATTACTATTGTTTTTACCTTGGAAGTCGGTTTTAATTTTTTGTTAAAAAATAATAATTAAATGTGATAGATATATTTGTTATACTATACTCACTCAATCTGTAACAAAATGCCGCTAGTATTCCTCGTCTTACTCGGTATACAAGACCCTGTACCCATGAACACAACTTTAGGGTATTCCCGTCCCGCTCTGCTCGCTCGTATACTCTCCACTTCTTGCTTAAACCTGTCCAGACTTGTCGAGAAACCGTCCACGCTGAAAGCCTCTTGAATGTAGTCCTGAATAACTAGTTTGGGCCCTTCTGATCTGTGGAATTATAGAATTTAGATAAAGCCCACTGCATAAATTAATCTGGGTTAAAGCTTATCTTTGGTAAAGAGAAGGTTATGTTTATGTGTATAAGAGGGATACTTTAAGACAGGATTGACTAGCACTATGGCAAATATTCTAAATCTTGTAGGTTATAATACGTATACAGAAATAACAAAACGATTGGATATTTTAATCATTGCAGCTGTAATAATTGTGTACTGTATACACTTTAAGAGGCCACTACCATTAAAATTAATAGATTTCACATAAACCCTTTTCATCATTTTGTTAGTTATTACAGACAGAAAACAGTTTTCTGGTCTTATAAATTAAGACTGGTTTAATCACATCAGCATCGTAATTTAACTCACGTGTCCCACTCCTTCTTAGGCCGCAGATGGTACGTAGCGAGCGTGCAGCCCGCCAGCAGGCCCTGCCCACTGTCATGTTGCGGCTCCGCGCGGGCAATGCTTTGGAACTGCGCGAGCGCAATCTGTGTATGGATAGAAAGATTTCCCTTGAAAACTTTATCATCTATAATAAAGATATTTACTGCACAGCATTTATCTGATAAAATTCTGATATCTTTGTCTCCTATGTGATTTTTTCAATGTAACACAGACTTTGTACTTGATGTGTGTAAATAATATTGTATAATATCTTGCATAACCCCCTTTCCCCCTCCTACCTTGTTGAACGTTTCAATTTTTCCCCACCACTCCATAATCAAAAATAATAAAATAAGCAAAAATAATGTAGGTCCAATATAAGATACCATCAGTGTGTTCAAGAAATGCTTGAAAGAGCATTATCTTCAAGAATCTCAATCCATTTAAATAACGTTATTAAATATACATATACTGCGTTATTCATAAAAAGTTGTTAATCAACGACTTAAGCATGACTTAACTAATTTGTTGACTAAGCCCTAAGAAATGATTAAAAACTTTGTATTCATAAACGTTACTTAGAAGTTGCTTAACTAAACATCACTTAACTTTTTTTACTATAGCAATTTTTTGGTAGAAATGGTAGGAATCTGGCTGTATGCATGACGACGTCAAATAGTGAAGCCATTTTTAAAAAAAGTTCTGTTCTGTCAGTGTCAAGTGTCAGTGTGCTCTCAATCTTGGCGCTTCGATTTCGTAATTCTTTCGTCGATTTCACAGTTTACACTTTACAGTTTCAACTTTCATCACAGGATTCAAAGTAAAAAAGTAGTTGAAAATTATATTAAACATGGACATAATAATTAAAAGAAACCGATCTTCGAACTGGATTCAACAACAATTTCGTCCTTCACAAGATCTTAGATTATTTCCGACATACATATTTTATTTGAAAAATCTGTACATTTCTAAATTCTGCATCATCATCATAATCCCCAAGGACCCAACCTTTGCTTATAAACTTTCACCCAATGGCGATTAAATTAATGTACATCCAACATATCCCGCTCGAAGTCATGTACACATATCTTCACCAAAATCAAATAAATAGGCCATCGTAAAATCAATAAAATCTAAAAGACTCTTTGTAACAAAAAACCGCACGATCGTACAAATTACAATGACTGTCTACCTGCTCATGACCATTCTCGCCACAACATCTGTTTGCTAGGTCGCCATTTTGCTATTTTAGCTCTTAAACATGGGTGTGAGGGTGTTTAATCCGTAGAATTAGAAGTATTTTGATATCGTTGGTTTAATCTGACAGCAATTTAAGTAATAGATTAAGTAGATGATTAACTCTAAATAGCGTTTATGAATACAATTTCTTGTTAAATATTATTTAAAGTCTTGCTTAAATTTAACTAACATTTATGAATAAGGCAGTTTGTATTTATGTATTATAGACATATAGTATAGTAAGTATTTATTATTATTATTATTAAGTATTTAAAAATTAATATTGTACTATTATTTATTTTGGTTTACTTAATACATGTATGTTTCATTATTATTATTGTTATTATTAGTTTTGTGTATAATATAGATACAAAGTTTAATTTTGTTATTGTGCACGCTCTATCTTATGTCTTATATCACATTTCTCTCTGTAGGGCTGCTGTAAGAAATTTCTTTAGAAATAAGCAGTTCCTTTGTGTCATCTTTCTATGTCAATTTTTATGTAAACAGTGTCTTGTATGCAATAAATGTTTAAGTAAATAAAAAATAAATAATTATTGTATTAATAATGGGTTATAATTTAAAGAAATGGTAGACCCAAAACCCACCTTATTCTTTAGCTCTTCGAGTTCCTTTTCGTTTGTCAGCTTGTTTTCTGTCGGTGTCCACACGGCAGGTATACTGTTGTCCCGCAGTAGGGGAAATATATCTGCGTCAAGTAGATGTAGTTTGTGCTGACTTCTATGTACGGCTTCGGAGCCGAGACAGGAGTTGTGAGAGTTGAGCACTAGATGCTTGGTCGTGGTACCGAACATCGCCATGAAAGCTTGGTACCTGAAATTTAAAATATATTACATTAAGACGCTGACAACTGCCAATGACCTTGATCTCGCATCACTCTCGCACCTGTGTCGATTTTCATGCCAGAGAGACAGAGATGTAAAGTGTTCACTCGGTAGCGTGGATACATTTTTCGTTTGTTAGAGGAAAAAATAAATATTATGGGAAATCTAGATGTCAGAATCGAAAATTACATCCGGCAATCTTTGGATTTTTGTAAAAGGTATCAAATAAACAAATTTTTAAAGCATAGATTGTATTATTACTTTAGTTAGAACTGTTTAAAGTTCCTGAAAGATGTGACTTTGGTATTTTTTTTCATCCAGTAGAAGTACATTATTTTATAATTTAAATTCGACAAGCTTTTCCAAATATAGGTAATCAAAAATCACTTTTTTTTTTGTGCCAATCAATGAAATACATACATCTAGAAAACTGCACAAAGATGTCGAATTGGCAGGTGTCTTCCCCTTAACGATTAAAAATATCAATTACTAGATGATGCCCGCAACTCCGTTGCGCCAAAATTAGTTTATCGCGCGGGAACCGTACATTTTTCCGGGATAAAAAGTATCCTATGTCCTTTCCCGGGACTCAAGGTATCTCCATGCCAAATTTCAGCAAAAACGGTTCAGCGGTTTGGGCGTGAAGAGGTAACAGACAGACAGACAGACAGACGGATTTATAATAATATTAATATGGATATTGATTATATTGCTGAGGAAAGTGATGCAATATCCAGAAACGTGCTATTTTGTGTTCCCTCCAAAACTCCATCGAAAGATTCAGCAAAGCATCTACCACATTACTGAATCAACCGACTTGACTTCTTGACTGTACTTATTGACCTTTATAACTTAGACTTTGACTAGACTTTTGGACCTGACGATACAGAAAAACGATGCTGAAAATTGTATAATAGACTACGAATAATAAAACCTAAGGAAACTAGCTCCCATACTAATACAGTTTTAAATTTGGTTCCATTCGAACTGTCATATAACGTCAGCCTTTATACCGCTCAAGGTCACCTAAATATTGCAAATGTATGAAAAGTGAGCCTAAGGTACACTTTTTTGACAAGTATTTTGGAGCATGTTTTTTGGAGTTACTCTTCCTTAGTTTTTATTATTCGTAGATAATAGAATATTATTTTCCCGCCATAATATTATACTCGACACTGGCCTGTGGCCATGGTTATATAGCCGAAGTGCCATATTAAGAAAAAAATAACTTCAGCTTAAGCCAGCTTGACACTCGACAGCTATAAATGTCAAAATATGTCAAAGTCATTTATTGGTGGTTTGTTTGGATTTTGATTTTTGGATATTTCTCGGGAATTCTTCAAAAGTTGTGATTTGTTAGAGCATTTTAGAGTTAAAATTTAAAAAGTAGTTCGTCAGCCACTCTAAAAACATGCATCGCCATAATGTTGGCGTAAAGAAAAATAGTGGAGACGCGCGTGTCGATTTCTGCCGCTGGTTAAAACGTCGACCGCGAAACATTCTCTGGACAGACGAAAGTATTTTTATGCGAGAACTCGAGCCTCACAATTCACGCTACGTTATAGTTCATGTCGATTATACAGGTCCAATTTTTCCACGACCGAGACCCGAAAACAATTTTAAAATTAAAGTGTGGAGTGGTTTATTAGACGACCAGTTATTAGGCCCAATATTTTTGGAGGGAAAAGACGCAACGTCGTATCTCAAATTTCTCAAAAACCAGCTACCTGAACTACTACTGGAAGTGCCTTTATCTGCTCGGAGAAAAATGTTTTATCAACACAATGGAGATACGACTCACAACGATCATCGAGTGCGTGAGCATCTTGACGAGGTCTTCGGTCGTCAGTGGATTGGACGTAATGGACCAGTGAAATGGCCTCCACAATCAGCAGACCTGAGTCCAGCGGAGAAATTTGTGTGGAAACAGGCTAAAGCTTTAGTTTATAAGGACAGACATAATATAACTAATGTAGGTGTGCTAAAGCAACGCATAATTCGTGCATTTAACATTATCAGAAATGAAAACAAAATATGTGAGGCCAAAGAGTACAGCTTAAAGCGAGCCGAGATTATTGCTTAAGCAACGAGTAGGATCTGTAGGATCTTAGGTAGGTTTATTATATTATTTTGATAGTTTTCTCCAGTTTTTTTTTTTGTATAATTATGGTTTCAGGTTTAGTTTGTTGTTGAAATACAAGATTGTTTAGTTAAAATGATTGATTAATCCTTTGATTGGAGATTCTCGAAATTGCCATTGTATTCTATTGTTGTCGCGATCACCGGTGCTCGTATGGGGCTTGATGGATTAAAATAATAGGAGAGACTTGTTTAGTTTTTTAATAAAAAGTTTAGTTCATTTATTTTATTACAGTATAATATCATAAGATTTTTTTTTATTAAATGTTTCTTTATAATAATATTATTGTTTTTATTATGTATTTTACTTCCAGTTTAAATATATATAATATAACTGCCTACAACAGACATAATAGTCACATCATCACTCCATACAAGGGGGTGACAGACACGCGAGTAAGTATAGCTGGCTTATGGCTCGACGATCTTAATCGTCTGTGTGTCAGCAAAGAGCCGCGAGCCTGGGGGTTACCATGCCCCCAGGCTCGCGGCTTGCGGCGCGTGTGAGTGACTCTTGTGTGTCACCGACGTGAGCCGAGTAAGTTCATGAACTTAGAACCCGTGTACTTTAAATTCGTACGTGTGTCACCCCATTTACAGTAGAACACTTAAAATCGGTGATTTTATGCAAGATCCAAGGGTGAAACTTTGTTATGCTTAAAAATCTTAAGCGTAAAATGTCTAATGCTTTATGCTCAATATTCTGCATAAGCTCACATAGTAAAATAAAAAACATTATTTTATATGAAAGTTCTACATACTTGGGATGATCTATAACATGTTGAGGTGTGTAGTGGACTATCAGTGAGGGTATGTTCTCTGCTGGGTTGGAGCCGTTATCAAAATGGGCAGAGAACTCCTCCTCACGCAAGTAAGATATGTCAGGTACTTCCAACACTAAAACAACAGCATAAAATATAATGATCAGGAGTCTTATTATTAATTTAAACCACAGGCTAGTCATAGCCCTCATTAAGATCTTTCAACTTTTAAAACAAGCTTAAAAGTTCAATTGCCAAAATTTGAACCTCCACATCTCCACGTCACGACGTCGTCAACGTGGAATGGTGCGGTAACGTGGCACGGTATGTTGACGTGACGAACGTAACAATAGCAAAAGCAGAATACGTATTGTGTGGTCCACATCTAGCTCAGTAGGTAATGAAGAATGTAGCAGTTTTACAAGGCATGGCGACAGACAATGTTGCTATATATATTGTGATGTGCATTTTACGCTACGTTAACGTAAATTTGCATGCAGTGTTGCCAACTCGGATTTTTTAAAGGAGCTAGATCATATCTGAAAAAAAGCTGAAAGAGAGCTAGATTTTTTAAAAAAAAAGAGCTAAATTATTTTATGTACTTTTTATTAACAAACATCTTTAAAAAGTAATTAAATAATATTTACTGACTTTAAGTTTAAATAATTCCTAGTCTAAAGTGATATTTTAGTCCATAATTATTGTTGTCACGGTGTGTCGGGGGACCGCCAACAGCGACTTTTGCATTTTGTATCGCCAAGTCACTGATTGTCTCGATTCGGTTCGCACTTTGCTATGAACTGAACTGACTATAATGTTATGTGAAATCAAACATCTACATTAGCGGTCCCCGACACACCACACAGACTAAAGCCGGCTGTACACTCTCGCCGAGACACAGCGAGGCGGCCCGAGTGCGAGAGTGTAAATGGGTGCGCTCGCCTCGTCTCGCCTGTCTCGGACCCTCTCGGTCCGGTGTCGGTATTTTGCGCCCGAGACAAAGGGTTTCGCGAGAAAAACGAGCGCACTACTGTACACTCTCGTGTTTTTCAGTACTAGTCCCGCCGTTGGACAGTGTAGAACAGAAAAATAACAATAATAAACGTCATTATCAGTCATTATCTGTGAGAAATAAAATTAAATATGATTATAAATCTTTGGATTACAATGATATCTTTCGATGCATGGTGAATGGTGAATGGACGTTTTCGTCCATCTTCTCTGAGTTCTTAACTGCGATTGAACTAAGCGAGAATGTACATGATCGCACTCGGGCAAGGGGCTCTCGCACGAGACTCTCGCCCGAGAGCTCTCGGCGAGAGTGTACAGCGGGCATAATAAGAGATGCGACACACCTTGAAAACAATTATGGAGTAAAATATCACTTTAGACTAGGAATAATTTAAACTTAAAGTCAGTAAATATTATTTCATTATTTTTTAAAGTTGTTTGGCGGGTTTTTTTTTAAATTTCTTAATTACTTCATGCTTTTTAAACTTGTGTTGGTTATAGTGCAAAATAATTCCTATCAACAGGATCATATTATATCCCAATGAATATCCATCTATGAATGTCCTCTTGGACGAGGCCGTCGATATGAGTCCAAACATGAAACCTTCACTTTGGGTTCATATGGAGCTCGGCTCCTATAGAATCCAGGTGATGCTGTAGCAGCAGCATGCAAAATATATTTACAGTTTATCTACGTCTTACTAGTTGTTGCAATTAAAATGAGCCCAAACACGAAGCCATTGTCTAAGTTAGTGAGGAGTTGGGTATCCATGGTGAGGAGATGTTGAATGTATGCTTGAATTTTAATAAATTGGTTTTACTTTGGAAGCTGATATCATGAGTATAATAAACAAAAATAGAAAATTTAAAACGGGGAAAGGAATGTTGATATACTGAAGAGTGAAGATTATGCTGTATTTTTATTGTATTTTTGTAGCTTTCAAATTATGAGTTTATAAGGCTCTAAAATATACGGTAAATTACGGCATCTCCGTAGGGAATGCCTTTAATCTATTTTCTAAGTATTTATTCATAGTGTACACGGAAAAAAGCTAAGATTGTAGAAGAAACAAAGCTAAAGAGCTAGACCCACTTTTTTAAAGCTAACCAAGCGGATTTAGAGCTAAATTTAGCTCTAAAAACTCCGTGTTGGCAACACTGTTTGCATGTCATGTCAACGTACTAGGGATGGGGATTCTTGCCGAAAATGATCGATTTTTAAATCGATTCGAATCGTTACCTGATGAATCGATCCACAAAAAAATCGAGGTCTAAAAGATCGATTTCCGAAAAATCGATCTTTTTTCAAATTAGTTTTTACAGTGTAAGTACATATCAAATTTATAAAAACCGGCCAAATGCGTGTTGGACTCGCCACTAAAGGGTTCCGCAGCAGCAATAAGGTTTATTTCTATAAAATTAAAAGGTTTTTGATTTATTTTTATATTTTAGTTGATTTAATGAAAGTTAAATTAAGGTTTACCATTTATGACGTATAAAAAAAACTACTTGATAGATCTCGTTCAAACCAATTTTCGTTGGTAGTTTTTATAGTAATGTACATCATATATTTTTTTTACAATTATCATGAAAACTTTACCCTTTACCCCTACTTTAGAAGTTAGAGGGGGGGACACACACATTTTACCACTTTGGAAGAGTCTCTCTCGCAACTATTCAGATTAGAAAAAAATGATATTAGAAACGTCAATATGATTTTTGAAGACCAATCCATAGATACCCTACACGCGTAGGTTAGACGAAAAAAATTTTCTTTTTGTTTCAGTTGTACCTATGGGGACCCCTAAAATTTTTAATATTTTTTCCATTTTTGTATCAAAATCTTAATGCGGTTCACATACTACATCTACTTACCAAGTTTCAATAGTATAGCTCTTATAGTTTCGGAGAAAAGTGGCTGTGACATACGGACGGACAGACAGACAGACAGACAGACATGACGAATCTATAAGGGTTCCGTTTTTTGCCATTTTGGCTACGGAACCCTAAAAACAAGACAAATGTTATAATTAACGATCTTTGAATCAGTAAAATCAGAGAATCCGATGATAACAATTATTTTATTTACCATATCAAAGTATCATTTAAGGGGAGCTAGTTCAAGAAACGGACGTTTTTCAAGATTTAAACGGAACAGGAGACAAAAATATAGTAATTTAAATTCTGAAAAAAATATAATATGTGTTAGTTAAGGATCTAACATATTATTGGAATTCATATTCCATTACACAATATCATGAACTACACTCGATAGATAAAAATCACAAAGTTACCTTCTTTTAACGAAATTGCCATACTATGTCCAAATTATTTGGAATTTTTAGATAATTTTTGTAATGATTTAAAGACAAACAATATATCTAGCGATTATCGTTTATTTGACTCGATTTAATTGATGTATAAATTAACGACGATCAAAAAACTATAAAATTGCAGGCGCAAAGTGTGTTGAATGAAAGCACCAGCTGAGCCTTTGCACCTCCAATTTTAGAGTTTTTTGTCATGTGTCATTTTATACATCAATTAAATCGAGTTAAAGGTTAGGGATTAAACTATGGAATTTAATACGAAATTTAAAATCAGATTTAAGACTCGAGGATTATTTATTTTCTTCAAAAAATTGCAATTTGAAAATTGCAATGTCAATCATGTTGCGGCCGCACATGCGTAGTAATTCGTGCTTGAGACGATACCATTGGTCATTCGACGATCTACGTGTATCGTCCAATGGTATCGTCTCATAGCACGAAGCTTCGTGACGATAGACGAATCGCGGCCCGCGGCATCACATTTCTCAGCACAGATACAGAATACAGATACAAAAAAAAAAGATATACAGACGAACATAGGTAAATAACTAGTAGATTGGACAGTACTAGTCATTTGACAAAGCACAAAAACACCATATTTATTAATGTTGCTTTAAAAACTGACTGTTTTTCTTTAAAAACGTGTACGCCACGGATTGATGGATTGATCGTATTTTTAATATGAACTTTTTATAGCCATCAATATTCCGTCAATCAGATTGACACCAGATTGATGGATCAGATTGATGAAAAATTGACCGTGTAGCCGGTGACTAATACGGGCCTTCAAACAGAAAAATCGTAACTCGATTTTAGGGTGTTTAGGATCGATTCGCGAGATCGATTCAATGCGTTGGATCGATTAAAAAGATCGATTTTTTTGCTCCAAAAGATCGATTTTGCGATTAATCGATCTCAGATCGCCCAGAACCCTACAACGTACCGCGCCACATTACCGCACCGTTCTACGTTGACGACGTCGTGACGTGGAGATGTGGACAGTCTTCTTATAGGCATCGTAGACATTATCTTAAGTTTTTTTTTTTAGAATTACACACCAATAAACACAGGTCCTGGGTCATCTGGGGTCTTGACATCAGCAGAGCGGACAACTGTACCATCAGGTAGCACCACATCCTGACCGCTCTTGAGTTGACCTAACATTGGACCAGGTTTTACTCCACGCTCCACACACTTCTCTAGATCCAATGTGCCTAATCTTTTCTGAGAAATAAAAATTATAATAAGCTAGTTACAGACCATAAAATACAAAACTTGTTAAGACTTTTACTTAAAATTTAATTATTATAACATGTTGTGTAATGTACGTCTCTGATACAGAGGCGGCGTAAGGCGTGGGCGGTTTGGGCGACCGACCGCCCACGGCCTCGCGGTCTAAGGGGCCTCGCGCCCCTTGGACCACGAGGTTTTTTTTTAGCATTTGCGAACTCTCGAATACTCAAATATTCATAAATAAAAAGTTTTATGAGTAAAACTTAAAAGTTGTGTATGAATAAATTCTTTCTCTCGACAAATCCGTCCTCTAACGTCATCCATCAGGGGGCCTCGCAAAATTTATTTTAGGGGGCCTCGCAAGATGCATCTTGCCCACATAAGATTTAGGTCTTGCCCCGCCACTGCTCTGATATACATATAAATCGTTGTTTACAAAACACACTCAATTTTACCTTGATCGTACAGATATATGCTACACAGGATTCTGCTGGCCTCTGAAGGCCTTGTAACACTTTTTCAGTCTTATCAATAACACCATCTGAAATTAAAAGAAAAAGATTCTAAGCCTAGTTTATGAATGAGGATGAGTAGATAGATAGAACTCTTTATTGCTCACAAATTGGTATTAACTAGTTCTACTAACTTTTATTTTTAATTTTTATTTTATTTATTTTATTTTAAAATACGTATTTTCAAAATTCAAAATTCGAATATGCCGCCGAAACGCTTTATTTAACAATATGGCGTCGCGCTTTGTAAGTGACGTTACTAGCGTGTGGACCAATGTATATGTCACAGGGAAAAGAGGATATCAGGGATTTCACGATATCCCTAGGGATATCACGAACTCCCAGTAGATGCCGAATATTCTTGTTTGTTACGTCTTCTTACTAAAAATATCTAGTGATTTCATTTAACTAAACTAAATCTAGTGAAATGTAAGAAACGCGGATACCGAAACCGAATAAACATCGAGCCACTCATTTCTCTCGCTCGCCTAGTTCCCACATGTGACTCGGGCACTAGTGGGAGAGAAACAAATGCGTCGCTCGAGCTGGCGCCGCTCGTCTAGCCTGGAGACAGACAGACAGACTAACCCTTTGGGTACGGAACTGTAAAAACTAGGATAATCGAAGAGCTGGAGTACCTGTGCCTGTACAAGAGCCTAACCAAACTAGAGATTGACATGCGACCTTTACAAAAAATAATCAACTTGTCGGCTGCTTTATTTGACGTCAAAAATCAAAGGTCTGAAGTATCTGATGAAGAACCCTCAGTTGGTTTCTATTGTATGATTCAGAGATATGTTGATGCCCCCTCAGATCTGCTATAGTTGCATTACACGTGTGATAATAATAATAATAACTCCCACTCTGGTTTTGGTGACGGTGGCCTGTTTCATTGTAACCAGGCCAAGAGTAATTTTATAGTGCCCAAGTGTGTGCGCAGTACACAAGAGCAATCTCTATATTCTTTTACTCGCATAACCCGGTGGGACGGAAGACTGACACGACCGGCGAGAGATCAGGCGCAGGACCGACTTTTTACATGCCCATCCGACGCATGGATCATCTAACATCTTACTTGTCAGATTCAGATGTTAGATGATCCTATCAAAGTACCCGTGTGTATACTAGAGCAAGCGAGAGAAATGCGTGGTTTGATTTTTATTCGGCGGTGTCCGCTTTTCTGACATTTTACTAGATTTAGTTTAGTGAAATGACATATCATTAGATATTTTTGGTAAGAAGACGTAACAAACAAGTATATTCGGCATCTACCGGGAGTTCGTGATATCCCTAGGGATATCGTGAAATCCCTGATATACTCTTTTCCCTGCGACATATATTTCAATCTGTTGCGTAAACAACATTACTCGCCTATGACGTCATCATGACATTAGCCAATGAGGGATTTTCTTATTTTTAATCTCCACCAGACGGCGCGACGATAGACACTTTTAGATTTTCTATTGGTTCCCCACCGATCTGAAATTATCTGCAGGTTGGCATCACGGATACATATTGGTTGTGTTTCTAAAAAATATACTGTGTACTGTCAAGTGTGACATAAGTCAAAATGTCTTAAACCTAAGCGATCATTGGCCTAAGCGTTAAGGCCAGTATACTGGTAATAGTTTAGGATCACGCCGAGATGAAATACTTGTCAAACTGAAAACTGACAAGTGACAACAGTTTTGGCGGCCATGTTACTTTCAAACTTCTACTTTGTATTGTTGGTGTGGTTTGTATTATTTTTTCCCAAATTGTGTTATTTAGGTCTTTGATGTTCATTATTGGTAAAATATTAGCCATGAAATACCCGTTATCTAGCACAAGTGCAGGTAAGATGTTGTCAAAGCCAAAATGTATAATTCCTGTGACATTTGGTCTGAATATCGGTAAATAGGGCTATTTCTTCCGTGACTTTTAACTAAAACATCGTTATAATAACTTTGTTATCCTAGTCATTGGAATATTAAGGCTTCTTTTTCAAATTGAAATGTATCCAGTTTTACATTCTTTTGCCCAGCTTTGTAGCAATTATTGATGGTATTCCCTGGTATTACCGATAGTTGTCTACCCATACGCCATCTAGTTACTAAAATGGAAACTGTTTGACAATCAAATTAAAAAGCTAAGAAAATCCCTCATTCGGTCCGTTTTCGAATAAGTGGCGCGAGAAAAAAGCCAAACATGTTTTTGTGTTTCTGGGTATATTAGTTGTTATTATTTTTATTAAAACTTATGTAAATCACATAAAAAACTATCATAGTGCAATCGCTCAGTCGCAAGCGATCGCTTGCTGCAAAATGATAGTTTGTCGGCACTAGTCACAGACGATTTTTGTAGAATGTGTAAATGGGGTGGCGATTTGACTTGGACAGGCGATTTGACTGGTGGCTTGCCGGGTGACTAAAATCGACCCGTTAATCACCCTTGTAAATCGACCATTAATACTGAATGCTTACTGACCCCTTTCATTTGGTTTTGATGTACTATTTCTTCTTTGACCTTTGCTATCTCGTCTGTAGTAGTCTGTGTCATCATTAATAAACTCTTCAAACTGAGCTTCCTGCTGTTGTTCCTCTCTTTTTATCTTCTTAGCAGCCGGTGCAGACTTCGTATTTAAGATCTCATTTGGTCCCCTTAAATGTAGACTTTATTAATACCTCAATTGTGGAAAAACCAGACACAATTATAGCTTATCTATTGTTATTGTGGCCGCATGTGGCCACTTGGGAGTTGAATTTAATATGTACACCTTGATTTCATAATCAAGTCTTTCTCAGTCTTTGTTTTTTTTAAATGTTAATAAAAAACAAAGACTTATTGACATTCTATATTGGTAGTAAAATTTTTTTATTTACAATTTGGGGCCATCTATGGCCGAAACACCAACAAACAATCAGCAAAGTGACCTAGTAATATTAATATATAAATATAAATAACTTACATTAGCACATATTTGACATTCATTGCATTATCCTCAAAGTCTGAAGCTGGAGTACACTCTGCCATGTTCACATTCATCTCCTTCATTATAACAAATCTTTTAGTGGCTTTGTACAGTTCATCCTGGAAAACAAAGAAATACTTACTAACAAATACTATTTTAAAGTTGTTATGATACAACTTCATAATATATTGTGACTTGTGTGTGTGGAAGAATACCAATGCACAATGGACAAAAGGCATAGATTTTTTCCATTGGTATTCTTTCTAAAAGGCACAAAATATTATTAGAGATTTCTTATTGGAGTTAAAATTACCTCCACAATAAAATTCTTCTAACTAAAACAATAAAAAGCTTTTAACCCAACAATCTCCAAGCGGCACCAGGCTGCCGCATAACAATTCAAACTATTGTGTCTGTGATTCCCACAATCGAGGTATTACCTAAAACAATAAAATTATCTTACCAATCCCTCAGGACCGTGCAATGTGATGTTCGGAACACCAACATCTTGTAATGTAAGAGAGAGGCCTGGTAGCCCACCAATATTCCTCCAAGTTTTACTAGTAATGAAAATGTGTTCCAATCTTGAAAGTTTTACTTTATGCTCATGTGCCAGACGCTGTGTACACTCGCCGCAATTGAAAAGGTACCTAGTAACAAACGAAATATATGGTGTAATAGCAGCATGTTAATAAATATACATTATTTTGTGAAGTTGTAACTCCTTACCGTTTCTGGTCAGTAAATAGATATAGTGTATTAGGTACCCCACGTGCTCCCGACCCCAGCACCTGCAAATACACAGTGCTGGGTCCATACTTTTCAGATTTCTTTGCTATGGTCTGTCTCTGCTTCTGAGCTTCGACTATTCTTCCTGTATTTACTTTCGGCATGGTCGCCAAAAATTCCAACAGCTTCTTAGTGCTTTTATCGCTGTATTTTCTGTTTATATCTAGTCTAACTACTCTGTTTATCCATGAAATTGAACCGTACATGTGTTTAAAGGTTATACACAACATTTAATATAAACTACGTTATTAATAGAGTAATCAATTTGTATTATACACATTTGTTTTGTGATGTCTACATTACAATATTTTATGTTTTATACATTTTTTAGAACAACAGAAAATTTATTAAAATTATATTTTGTTTTCTTTTTTTTTGGCAGGAAATTCAAAATCAAAATTGACAGCCACAGATTAAAGTACCTTATTGTTGACAGCAAATGACAGCCCACTGACAGCCTCAGTGTTGTCACATCTACCAACTTTTTGGTAGATCAACCTATTTCACCTCCCTATCTCTACCTATCTACCAACTTCGGTATCAAATCTATACACACCGGCATATTTAGCGGAACACAAAAAAAAGGTCCATAATTTAAAAATATGGTTTTATTTTAAAATCTACTTACTACACTTCTTTTGTTATTTAAAATTTCATTTGTTTTACTTAAAATTAGATCACATTATGAACAAAACTTGCGAGTAAAGGCTATTTGTGAAAAATGGTACATTTTTTAACTTTTCATGTAACCTGGAAAAGTGAAAATTATTATTAAAATAACAATTAATTAAATAAAATGGTGATTAATATCGCGTATTTTCTCCACGTGCTCTTATTAAAGTTTCTAACCGTCTAGGCATACTGAGAATTATGTTATCGATGGTCTCCTGGGATAGTCTCCGCCATTCCTCAACTACGGCGATTCGCAGTTCACCCACGTTGGTAGGAGCTGGAATTCTTGACTTAACTTTTCTTTTCAGCAAGGCCCAAACGTGCTCTATTGGCTTCATATCCGGTGATCTCGCCGGCCACTCCATAACATTGATATTTATATCATTAAGATAAGCTTGAGTTGCCCGAGCTGTATGCGGCCGAGCATTATCCTGCATTAAAACAAAATCGTCACCGATATATGGGGCAAACGGTACGACATTTTCTTCTAAAACTTCTCTGATATAGCGGTCTGCAGTCAGACTCCCTCTGTCAATCACTACCAAGTCTGTGCGAGCTCTCAAACAAATGCCCGCCCAAACCATTATTGATCCACCACCGTATGCAACTGTAGTTTCAAAATTTGTCTGAATGTAACGTTCTCCTTTGCGTCTGTATATTCTTTGCCTGCCGTCAATTTGATTTAAGAGAATTCTGCACTCATCACTAAGCAATACCTTACTCCATTGGTCCGCATTCCAAAGTCGATATTCCTGAGCAAAAGTTAACCTGTTTCTACGATGATTTACCTCGAGCCTTGGAGCCTTGGCGGACACAAATGAACCCAAATCAGATTCTTCTAATCTTCTTCGTACCGTACGCTCACTTACGGTTACTCCCCGCACTGCTTCTAACTCATGTCGGGCTTGGATGGCCGTCAAACGGGGGTTCCTACTAACACGAAGCCGAATGAAACGGTCATCCCTACTCGAAGTGCGTCTTTTTCTGCCTTGTCCTGCTCTTCTCACATAAGTGCCAGTCTCCCTGAATCGTTTGACACTGCGATGGACCGTTGAAATCGATCGACGAAGATATCTGGCTATTAATCTGTATGTTAGACCAAAATCTTCGCATTTCGAGTGCCCTGGCAATCTCCGTTGGGTCTAAGTCAGTCATAATTCATTCCTCAACTCCAAAAAGATACAAGATTAATTTTTTTTTTACAAAAAAACAATATTTGAATGAAAAATTTAAATAAAATTCAGAAGGGAGAAATACTCGAAGTTAGCTCTACCTAAGGTATATTCGAATAAAATTAAAACAATTGCATAAAATGTGATGTTCAATTGTTTTCCTAATTTGAATTTTTTTTTAAATTAAATGACGTGTAAACCAGCCAGCATCCTTATATGATACTTATATCAAACCTTTTTTTTATGTTCCGCTAAATATGCCGGTGTGTGTACTTATTTTTCAACATAGTAGAGCATTGTTTAAATGTTCACGTACAAATAATAAACGTTACCGGCTACTCGGATAGCATTTTGGTACATTGCATTGATTCGTCTTGGTACAATACTTCCTTTAGCAAAATTCATATATTTTAAAACAACCCGGCCAAGTGCGTGTCGTGCCACGCGCAATATAGGGTTCCAAAGTACCGCTAGATTTTTAATTTTTGTATGGTCAATGAATAGGTACAAGTTTATAACGTGTTTTACACTACTAACAACATCATCTCAGTTACGCTCAAAGGATTTTGAACGAAAAGTTCCTTTGTATAGATCATCTACGATAACTTGGCGCGCCCCTCCAAAATTCAAAACGTTTGAAATGTGTTGTCAAAACGACTTGAAGTGCGTTGTCTTGCGCAGTATTCTAGTTATGATTAGTTGACCAACAAATATTGGTAATAAGGGACATTAACTGAAATATTACGTGTACTGTGATTGGTTGAATACTTACTACATACAAACTCTTTCATGAGGATGTGACTACACACATTGAAACAGTCATTTGGAGGGGCGCGCCATGTTATCGTAGTTGATCTCTACTCGAACCTTTACTAGTACAATTTTTGTAGTTGATCAAATATTACTCAATAACTTATGAAGTCTG
The DNA here is from genome assembly GCA_905333045.1 of Lysandra bellargus. NCBI lineage: Eukaryota > Metazoa > Arthropoda > Insecta > Lepidoptera > Lycaenidae > Lysandra > Lysandra bellargus. The sequence goes on along the minus strand of HG995363.1, from coordinate 4,630,065 downwards.
CTTAGCAATGATAGTTTTCCTTTTAAATTCAGCATATTATTTCCTACTCTCGTGAATTTTTTCACATTTTCAGAAGCAACCGTGTAGAACTTTATCTGGTAGAAAGGAGGGATACTGGACTCTAACGATTTTTTCCACTTTAAAACTTCATTTAATATCACAAATGGATCCCTTAATAGGAAAATTTTGATACTCGTAATATTTTTAAAAAATCTATCCAACGACACCCCATATAAACGGTGGTGTGAACGCAAAAAAAAAAAACAATCCCGCATTGATGTGTAGGGGGAGTATCGTAAAAAGTAATTTCAATAAAAAAAACTTAGTGCTTAGTGCTGAACATTTAAAATTATTATTCAATAAAAATATGTATTTAAACGCCATTAATAAAACTCTCTCCATGTATAAACTAGCATTTTTTATTCTTAAAAATTTACTGATATGAGGGTGGTAGATCTACCAACTTTTGGTTCTAACATCTACCTAATTCTACCAATTTTTGGCATGAGGTCTACTAATTTTCTTAAATTTGGTGTGACAACACTGTCGCCTGTCGCTTGACAAAAAAATCACAGAGTAAAGAGAAAAATGAAAATCGTCTTTGGATAGCAGTGACATCTAGCGGACGAAATGATGTTTTTCAGTTTTTACAATTAACATTCTAGTTACTATTTACTTATTACTAGTTATAGGTATAAGGATATCATTGTTTAATATTATTCTTGATAAATACGTGACGAAATAAGTGTAAAGTGGTTATTGTTCTCTAGAAAAATTGGTTTTGTTATTTCAAACATTTCAAAATTATTTCTTTATAATATTAGCAAATAGCAACACTGTTACTAAATTAAAAAAATGGCGTTCAGTACAGCTGTGGGTTGCGCAATTTATATGTAAATCATCACGAAAATAATAAATGAATTTAATATTTAGTGCATAAAATATATCTAGGACTATATAAAGTATGTTTGTGCTGTATATCAACATCTAAAATGCAATAGTGGTTTAATATATTGCTCGTAAATACAAGTGCAAACCTGTCATGGACCGTGTATTTCTATTTTCTTGTGTTGTGATGATGTATTAAAATTAAGAATAATGAAACGAAAAGTTATTCGGCTGTGCAAATAGTGTTAAAATTATGGCTGTGTTATGGGTGATTTTGATTTTGTCCACATTTGGATTGCATTTCGTTCATGGATTGCCAATAAACCCGTCGTCGCGAGTCTACCCGCAAGGTATGTAAGCGAAATTATTCTCTTACCTTGTTTTACAATAAATATATCAATTACAAATTGTGTCGGTTACAATTATTTACAACCAATAAATCAAAAAGTATTATGAAGTAAACTAATAATTATTCTTGTTTACACTGTATAGGGTCCATAGCACTTCAATATCTTAGATCATATAATTTGTTTCCCTAAAAGCATATCGTTGCAAAAAATTATACAAGAAACTTATTAATCCTTAGATCGGGGGATTCTTGGAAATGCTATTGTATTCTATTGTTGTCACGATCACCGGTGCTAGTATGGGGCTTGACAGGTGAAATATAAATTGCTCACTTTTAATACCTCGATCATGGAAAAACCAGACTATAGCTTATCTATTGTAAACGCGGGCCTTGCATGTGGCCGCTTGGGAGTTGAAGCATTAAGAGCCCGTCCTTTCTTTTCTACTGCTCTCTTCACACTCACGCCCGTCTTTCATATGCCAGGTTTTCTGTTTTTAAAGGGTTTTTTATATTGAAGTGGTAAAAAGTAATTCCAACATTGTATAGACGACTTTCTCAACAGTACATTGTATTTTTTTCATACCGTTAAGACGTCAATACAATCCATAAAAAGGTGATATTCTAAACCTTTTACAGCAAAAAACACAAAACTGTTGTAGGTTTGAGTTGGATTATTTAAAGATACTTAAAAAAAAAAAAAAATCTAGCTCCAACACTATATTATAATTGAAATGATCTTACATGTTGTGCATTAAAACTTATAGAAATACTGTATTTTAACTGTTAAATCACGTCTGTTAAATGAGCGAAATCAGCAAAATTTCGTATACGGTCTCTTAAATAAACATCTTCCAGTTTAAACAATTTGTAAACTAATAAAAAAGTGGACAACTACCTTCAGAATCTTGAAATTTGTTATTTAAGAAATTAATTTTAGTAATATTTTAAAGTACTGTTGAGTTCTTTACAAAATGTACAATTGTTGTGCAAAGTTCAATGGGATGCAAAATATATTCTGTGTGAGTTTAATGTTATTAACCTAGCAATCCCCAAGTGGCACCTGGCTGCAGCATAACAATTGAAAATCTATTGTATCTGCTACTCCCATGATTAATGTATTAATGTTTAGGTAAAACAACATTTGTTGACGGGGCTGGTTTCCGGAAATATGGCTGTACTGTTACATCAAGATAATAATTATTAGTCTCAATATATATTTTGACTTTGTTGTAAAAAGTTGCAAAGGACAATTTAATTAAATACAAAAAAAAACATCTATACTAATATTATAAAGCGGAAGAGTTTGTTTGTTTGTTTGAATGCGCTAATCTCAGGAACTACTGATCTGATGTTAGATAGCCCCTTTGTAGAGGAAGGCTATAGGCTATATTTTATCACGCTAAGACTAATAAAAGCGAAGAAATAGAGGAAAATGTTGAAAAAACGGAACGGAAATATATTTGAAAGGGCTTATTTGAACGCGCTAATCTCAGGAACTACTGGTCCGATTTGAAAAATTCTTTCAGTATTAGATAGTTCATTTATTGAGAAAGGCTATAGGCTATATTTTATTACGCTACGACCAATAGAAAGGCTTATTTGAACGCGCTAATCTCAGGAACTACTGGTCGGATTTGAAAAATTCTTTCAGTGTTAGATAGGCCATTTATCGAGAAAGGCTATAGGCTATATTCTATTACGCCACAACTAATAGAAGCTAAGAAATAGAGGAAAATGTGGAAAAAACGGAGATGTTAAGAAACTACTGTAGCAATTTTCATGTAATTTGGCACACATGAAGAATAGACCACGTGAAAAGACGCAGGTTTCTTTTTTTGTGGAAAAATGTACAGTTTCCTTGACATTCCTAAATTACGCGGGCGAAGCCGCGCGGAACATCTATCATATCATAAAAGTATATTGTCCCACACAATATACTTTTATGATTTGCGCGTTAATTATTCAATCAATGTACGGGAAAAACTATAAACTAAAGTCCACACGGACGAAGTCGCGGGCAAAAGCTAATTACTTTTATAATTTTCTATAACCACTATTAGGTTTTACATTATTTTGCAAATAATCATTTTACTTTCCTCATACTTTGCATTTATGAAAGAGAAGTCATGACATTTTAACAAATATTTGCACTAACCCGACTGACTCCAGTGTATCTTAAACTATATTTTAGTTAATGCATGCATAAAAAGGTAAATAAACCTTTTTAGATGGTAGCGGATCAGTACTGGAGCAATGGACTGCGGAAGGGGGGTTGTATGCTGCACTGCCAGCGCTGGCGTTGGTATTTGCAGCATTTGGTCTGCTATTCGGCTGCACCTGGTGCTACCGGCACAAGGATTGCAAGGTGAGTCATCTGTGAATTCATATTGAAGCCTGTCCAGTGAACAATATTTGTTTGTTTATAATGTGTTATCATGAATATATTATATTAAAGATGATAATATGTAATGTACGGAAGGGGTTGAATGAGGCTATCTTTGTTAATATTCAATATTTATACTGTTGCTATGTACTACTATAAGGATTTAATGCCAATATGCTTTAAATTAGTACTACTATACTGTTAATGGATAGTGGTTTTAAGTAATAGCCGCTCTGAGCCCTAGGTACACTTTCTTACACTACAGTCCCATGTTTTGAAATGAAATAACCAAGAACTTAAAAGCTTAAAATCCATAATAGTTACTATGCTATGTTCTTCACGTGGGAGAGCCATACTTCGGCACGAATGGGCTGGCTCGACTGGAGAAATACCATGGGCTCACAGAAAAAAGTGACTGAGTTTACCGGAGGCCCAATTCCCTACCCTTTTCCCTTCCCTACCCTCCCCTATTAGGTACCCTATTCCCTCTTAAAAGGCCGACAACATACCTGCAGCTCTTCTGATGCTTCGAGTGTCCATGGGCGACGGAAGTTGCTTTCCATCAGGTGATCCGTTTGCTCGTTTGCCCCCTTATTTCATAAAAAAAAAATATGCAATATTATGGAAAAGTTTACATCCATTTCTTATCTTAGATACACCCTAAATAGCTTAAGACATTTTGTTACACACTTGTGGCCAGAATCTTTTTCTATCCTCATAGAAATACCACCCACAGTGAACAGTGAAATGTCGCGATTCGGAACACAAATTGGTATAAACTTAGCCCAAAACGATCGTTCGCCTACGCCTTCACGCCGCAGATATGGACTGTAATATAACCTAATATTATATGTAACAATCTAGCCTCCAATATTCCTAGAGCCTACAAAATCAGTGCAATTCTTCATTGTCGTCTAATTAATTTGAATTTGGTGTAGTGAATGAGTTAATGTAAAAGTGTGCCACCCTGAGTCCGTATATTATGTATGAGTAAGTATAGGGTAAATCAATAGGATTCCCAATTATTGTTCTAGAATCTAGTTTGTTGATTTCATAGTCTCTTTACTATGTACAGTCGATGACATTTCCAGCGTCCAGTTTTAAACCTCAGGGCTCGCGCTTACGATCACCAGAAATATTACGTGCACTATTCGAATTCTTATAATAGATTTTAAGTTCTAACACACGCAATAAACTACAAAATTCAGTAATACAAATGTGCACCATAAATACATTTTTTCTAACGTGCGCGCAGGCTTATTTATCAATTAAATCGTTGTTGATCGATTAAACTTCCGACTTCAGCTCATCAAAGATGCCAGTGAATAGATAAACCCCTGAAAAAAACTCAAAAACCGAGTTGAAAAAAGCATTGGGTCTGTCTGTGTCCCTAGTCCCTACACAGAATGTTAATAAACAATCATAATATCTTCATCTATGCCGAGTTCATTTGTCGAGAGATGTTTGTATTCTTTTGTTTGTCTAATCAGCGGCCGGCGGCGGGGCGATGACCCCGCGCCCTCGGCACGGGATATCGCGATAAACTATACTTTGTGGGACACATTGCATTATATCATAGATATATGTGCCGACGGCCAATATCGCATATAATCTAATAATAAATAAGGAGGAAATTTGTGTGAACAAAACCAAAAATTTGAGCTGTTGGTTACGGGTTAAACAGTAGAATAATCATTAAGAGCCCGTCCTCTATTTTCTACTGCTCTCTTCACACTCACGCCCGTCTTTCATATGCCAGGTGAAAAAGGACGATCGCCAAGTTAGCGGGCAGATAGAGGTTTTCTGTTTTTAAAGGGTTTTTTATATTGAAGTGGTAAAAAGTAATTCCAATATTGTATAGACGACTTTCTCAACAGTACATTGTATTTTTTTCATACCGTTAAGACGTCAATACAATCCATAAAAAGGTGATATTCTAAACCTTACAGCAAAATCACAAAACTGTCGCGGGTTTGAGTTGGATTATTTAAAGATACTTAAAAAAAAAAATCTAGCTCCAACACTATATTATAATTGAAATGATCTTACATGTTGTGCATTAAAACTTATAGAAATACTGTATTATAACTGTTAAATCACGTCTGTTAAATGAGTGAAATCGGCAAAATTTTGTATACGGACTCTTAAAAACATACAAAACTAACTGACCATTACGTCATAAGATTGCTTAATCCTAATCCACTAACGGTGCGTCCACATTTGTATCATTTGCGCGATCAGATCTCCGATCAGATCTCCGTCACGTATCATCGAAGCGTGTCAAAATGATACGCGTATCATGATACGCCCCGAACGCTATTAACCGCGTATCGGTTAATAGCGTTCGGGGCGTTATTAATCGCGATCGGGGCATATCATGATACGCGTATCATTTTGACACGCTTCGATGATACGTGACGGAGATCTGCAAATGCTGCTGCTGATCGCGCAAATGATACAAATGTGGACGCACCCTTAGACGTTCAAACTGTATACTGTATAGCCAAATAAATAAACATACACAACAAACTGGCGGAAGACATAGCCCTCCTTCCTGCGCAGACGGTTAAGAACCCAATAAGCGAGTCGCGACGCATTGTCGTAATTGGCCCGTTTTAAGGAAATGCAGCTGTTCCTTTCGAGTACGCAACACTTTTAAATTGTTCCCGTATCGGGTTTCCGCAGGGGTCATTACCGGCCCTCTAATTAGTGAGTCATCGACACATGTCTGCAAAACCCATGTCTGAGATCACTTGGCAAGTAGACAGATAGTCAGATACTATTCTCTGCGGTGATGCATCCCGTCAATATGTTAGTTTCCAATATTAGTTTATTGCTATTGTCTTGGAGCATTCAATGAGTAAGGGTGCAGCGTTGTGTGACCACGAAACTTGACGGTTTCCAGAAATAATTTTAAAGCAAAATCGTATAGCAAACTGACTTAATATTATTAACCAATAAGGATATGTGTAGATATAATTTATTATGGTACATTATCAATCGAATAACCAGCACAACACGTCTGCTTGATTAACCGCAGTAATGTTTCGCATTGGACAAGAAAAAGAAATTCGAAACTGCTTTTGCTGGCATAATCCTAGAAACTTAATGCGCTAAATGAGATGAGAATCAATCGAAATGACGGAAGCGATTCAGATGATTAATCTATGACGCAAGCGCAGACCTTAATGACTTCTGATTCAGGATATTGTGATTGATTGACTGACCAATAGACAAATTGTCTCGCGTCGTTTGTGATTCATTTCCCGATGCAAAATTCGCTGCTGCACCCAGATGTCATCAGAAATATCATTTCTTTAAATTATCATCAACACCGATATATTATTTGCCATGCAATAGTTTAAAAGGCGTTAAAAATTCTGAAGCTTCAGAAAGAATAGCTATAAGTTTAACTATTTTTCTCTCTTTCTCTGCTGCTCTGTCTTGACCTCTATAATAGCTCCATGGTCTTGCTTAAGTTAGAACTCAAAAGTCATCAGAATATTGGTTAGTAGAAGATGCAGTAGGTCGTACGGCTTGCCTCTATAACATTTTAAAACATTATTATACTCCCAAAATACATATACATAATACCATTCGGGATCCCTAGTGACATAAAAAGGTTGCAAGCAAACAAAACGAAGTATGTAGAGCAGCTACATGATATTGTAAGAGGAAGCTGCGCTGCGGTTTCACTGGAGGTTGTATAAAATTTAGTGCACATTAGTCGGATTAAGCGAGATGACCTAATTTTATAACTAGCGTGAAGCTCATTAGTTTTTTTCACAGACCGTGTAAAAGTAGTCGTTAATTTTTTAATTTTTGAACGCCACTGCAGTTTTGTGTCCAAAGCCCGTGTTATCGTTTTTAAATAATTGTTTAAACTTCTAATGAAGGTCTATTTCTTTATAATGTAGATACTCCAATTTGCTAGTAGAGTAACATTCACTTGATCGAGTGAAGACCGTATAAACAAGGGTTATGTTTCTTGCCTCAATAAGGTTTCTGAAGGTTTAAAGACATCGATGGTATTGCGTAAGTGCGGGTAGGACAATTGTATTGATTTTGTATGGGGGCATACACAATGGTTTAAGTCTTAAGATGTTGTCTATGATATGAGCTAGTGAACCCCATTGTTTCTATTCATTAGCAAAGACGTGGAGTAGACTTCTTGTAATGTTTTTTGTGAGTTGATTCGTCTGAATGATTGGAGCGTTCATTGCAACCAAAACTTTCGGACGTATTCGCGTTTTTTAACCGGCTTCCAATTAAAGGAGTTCTATGTGCGGTTGTATAATTTTTTCTTTCTTTTTCTTCACCGTTTTTAGTATCATTATGCTTCTATTGGCACAGATTTTCTAGGATTGCTATAAAAGTATTGCAATGTGAAATTGCGAGTAAAAGTGAGGCATCTAGTTTCCTAATTGATTTAGCTGCTCCCTCGGCCTCGCCTCTGCCGTGTCAATTTTTTCATCAGCTAATGGAATACCAAATAAGCGACTTGGATATCGCGTGCCAAGAGGACGTAAAGTTTCAAAAATGATAAAAGTTATAACTTCATGGAACCGTTTTGTCATAGTATCATTGAAAGGATGATTTATCATTGATGACCTTGTGAACAACCTTGATTGCGGGAAGTCGTAGTGCAAATTGTAAAGGAATATTTTTTATAATGCGTAAATATTGCAATCTCTGAAAAACTTAAATATTTGCCAATCAGTGCCATTCACCACAATAGGTAATATTATGCAAAGGTAGGAGCACTCGGAGCAGAGGGCGCTACAAGCACATACAGTAAATAATCCGACCAAAATCTGACATGTTGCACACGTCATATCGTTGTCAAACACAGACAAAAAATATTTTTTTTTTGTTTATTGTCTGTGCTGGACGTTGGTCCTGCATCCTACCGTCAAAACATTGCAGTATGTATCATCATTCATCATCTATCATAAATAGTTCATAGCCGGGTACAATGTGTCTGCTGTTCTCCTGATTCATTGACTCGGTGAAGAGTAACAAGTGACTACGTCGTTATATCATAACAACCATTCCCCTGATATTATACGCTATTTTAAAGATATGGTTTGTCCGTCAGATACATAACCACTAACCATTTTAAATGACGGGCAAATGATGCATTCGAAGCTTAGTAGTACCGAGGGCAGTGTTGTGGATCTTGGCTCTGATAAGTTTTGAGTGAGCTAAAATCTACTGAAGCATTGCAAAGAGTAATGATACACCTTGCTCGTGTATTTAAAATATACATAATATAAAAGCAGATATATATCGTAAATATCACGAACGTCACCGGAAACACGTAACAGAATATTTGTACGACGTACGGTACTCATCGCAGAGAGGTGCCAAAAATAAGCCGTCGTAACGAGTGAACCGCAATCACAATACTCTAACGGTGGACTTTGAGATGATGCTTCATGCGAGAACCCTAGACTCAGCGCGAGACGTTCCCGCTAATCATTCGCACCGTGCCACGCCAATTTGAATCTTACGTCCCCTGTTCAGTGGAGATCCGCCATGCACGGCTCTAATTGTGCTGACAGACGATACGGTGGGCGTAGTGGCGCTTCGAGTTGGCGCGGTGCCCGAAACGAGCGATCTTAGACCTCTCGCCCCACCGTAACTATCGCACGAGAACAATATACAGCTGTTGACCTGGCGATGTATTTTTAAAGCGCCGAACGCGAGGACCGAGGACTGCACTATGCAGGTCGAGACGACATTTGATATGGAAGCCGGGTTGCGACTTGCGACGTAACTTTAAGTAATTGAAAGTGTGAGCGACCCTAGACAGACGTTTTTCAAAATATGTGCATAATGTTCGTATGTTCAGACTTAAGGGTCCGTATACGAAATTTACCGATTTTGCTGATTTCACAGACGTGATTTAACAGTTAAAATACAGTATTTCTATAAGTTTTAATGCACAACATGTAAGATCATCTATACATATTATAAAACAAAATCTCTTTTTTTCCCTCATGTCCCTTTGTTCCCTTTAATCTTTAAAACTACGCAACGGATTTTGATGATTCTTTCAGTGTTAGATAGCCCATTTATCGAGGAAGGTTATAGGCTATACTTTATCACGCTAAGACTAATAGGAACGAAGAAATAGAGGAAAATGGGGAAAAAACGGGGAAAATTATTTGAAAGGGCTAACTTGAACGCGCTAATCTCAGGAACTACTGGTCCGATTTGAAAAAATCTTTCAGTGCTAGATAGCCCATTTATTGAGGAAGTCTATAATCATTATTTTATCACGCTAAGACTAATAGGAGAATGTGAAAAAAACGGGGGAAATTATTTGAAAGGGCTTATCTCGCGAACTACTGGAACAATTTTTATGTTATTTGGCACAGATAAGAAGTAGACCACGTGATGGATCATAGGCTATCAATTTTCCACAAAGAATCCACAAAGAAAACGACAGAAATAATCTATAGATAAAATTCTATCCAATTCGAGAAAAAAGAAAAAAAAAACAAATTGTGCCAAAAAACACGATTCAGAACAACCTAAATCTCACATTATATTACTCGCCGCAAGGTTCGAGTCGGCTTTCCGCGCTTAAATATATTTTATATCTAATAATTGATATATATTTTTTTTAGTCTAATAAGGGGAAAAAACCTAATAATATTTCTGTAGCGAACCTTTGCAATTTCGGCAAAATCAGCAAAATTTCGTATACGGACTCTTAAGAAAAGGATGTTCTCTAGTATTTGAGCGCAGGGTGCTCTACAAAGCACGTAGAGACAATGTTTGGTCAATGAACTGAAAGTATCATTACTTGCTTCGTGAAAATGTCTTTCCATAAGAAGTGGGTTTAAAGAGCAGCACAAAAATGTTTTGTTTACTCTTTAATCTTTGACTATAAATAGCTGGTGGCCTTGATGAGTTTACAATGTCTTCCACGCCCTCGCGTCTGAGTCAGCAGATTAGCATATCACGAGATAAAGTATGTCATGATTGTGGTAGGTCCACTTTTTGTTAACAATGGATAGACGAGTTTTTACCAAAAATGAATAAAAATAAGCCAACGAAGGTTGTATGCGTCGTGACTAAAGAAAGAGTAGATTTTTTACAACCTTTGTCCCACATCAGCTAATGAAAACTCTCTAGTTAGCTGAGGTTCACATGAGAAGTAGATAAAGCTCGCTGTAGAAATTCCACTTAGTGTTTGCACTTTGCAATTTGTATCAACAATATCCTTGTCTATTTTCCAAGAAAACCTCTAACTCATAGAACTTCCGTTAACTTTATACCCGAGTGCCGCCATTTTGTTGTCATTGTTATTAATTTTTTGTCTTTATAAACAGACTTTAAACAGACCGAACTCAATGGATTTAATATAAGAGCACAGAGCACCGCCTGAATCCCGAAGTCTGCTTCATAACGGAAGCATCGATTCTTATTCATCAGGAAAAGACATAAGGGTCTCCTGTAATATTGTATACTTTCCAATGGCATAAGAGTAGAGCTCTTAAAACGTTGAACGAGTTCGCGAGGGCTGTGGAAATTGCATCTCAATATTGAATTGCGCCATTCACCGTTCCGTCCCATTTATTCTATTATGTAACTCCTCGGCTGCATACGAGTTATTCATCCCGGCAGGGTGTTTTTGAAACTTGCAACAGCAGTGCAACAGGCGAAAATTGTACAATATCTGCTGGAATATGTGACTTGACAGCAGATATCCGCTGTCAAACAGAAATTTCACCAGATCCATCTAAAAATTTATTCAAAAGCCAGAATCTTAATATTATGTTGTTGGATCGGAATCAATTATGTCAAATCAATGTTAGTGGTTTAACTGGGCTTGACATAACCGACCAATTTAAGTTGGTCCGTCATCTGCCTAAGAATCAATCGCTCTGATGGTACAATTTTTGCCTGTTGCATTGCTGATGCAGGATACATAATAATCATCTCATAATCATTATGATCCCTGCCTCAGGCGAACTTTCATCTAACCTAGAAGCATCCTAATGGATTAACGCAGCCGTGAAGCCCGTTAGTTCCCAAATTATTATACCGTTAATATTTAAATGATTGTAATTGCATCCGTAAGGCGTAACTTAATTGCTCAATTCATGATGCATCGCAAATATTACTCGTTCTGTTGAGTCTAAAAGCGCCTTTGTTAGAACACCTTTCTGCAATTATTACCGGTTTTCTCGCTCGATTTTCGGCAATTAGTGTTCGGCGTTCACGATGAAACTTTTAATTCTGCTCAAAAAGGAATCGTGGTTACTCAAGACAATTTCGTTTTCAGGGTCAATCGAAATGAGAACCACTTCCCAACTGTCTTTAAATAAATTGTTTGTAATGAGCTTGTTGCTCATCAATTAAACAACATGAGGATGCAATCGCTATGATATGATACCAATGCATGCCAAGCGGCGTTAGTCATAGTCTAGTATAATATTTTATAGATACTTAGCATTATATCATATATGCAATTACAGTATATGCCCGATGGCCCCCGTCTGAAATAATCCCAGAATTCGCACTCGCTGAGTCATCTTATATTATTTGACAAAAGATTAGTAAACTTACATGATAAATGTTATTGTATTTGCTTTTTATTTGATTGTTTTCAGTTTTGCCTTCATTGCTTTATTTAAGACTGTTTCATTTGTTATCGTGGTTTTTTCCCAATCAAACCAGCTTAGCAGATCACGAGAATATGGACACATTTGGGGCTATTTTTTACTGGCAACATTGCATTGCATTACATGAGTCAGCCGCTCACGCGCATCGCTAATTACAATGTACTTCAAGTCTCGAACACGTGGCCACCGAAGTGTTGATAACTGTTTTTTTTGCCCCGACAACGTTGAATGATTTTAATGAATGGAGCTACAGATATCGCGTAATTACATTCGCGTATATGGTTATCTCTTTTATTGTTGTTTGTGATATCGCGTTTCGTTTTGGGCGTCGGTAGCAAAATGATTAATGTACGTTTGATTTATATGTATGATTAGCAGAGTTCGTTGTCCTTTGCTTCTTTTATGGCCCCTCTACAAGAGTGGCCAGCACTGGGCGATCGAATGGCGCCTGCGATGGCCATGCAATGGTCGCAACGCCTCTACATGATGGTAGGGATGGGGATTCTTGCCGAAAAAGATCGATTTTTAAATCGATTCGAATCGTTACCTGATGAATCGATCCACAAAAAAATCGAGGTCTAAAAGATCGATTTCCGAAAAATCGATCTTTTTTCAAATTAGTTTTTACAGTGTAAGTACATATCAAATTTATAGAAACCGGCCAAGTGCGAGTTGGACTCGCCACTAAAGGGTTCCGCAGTAGCAATAAGGTTTATTTCTATAAAATTAAAAGGTTTTTGTTTTATTTTTATATTTTAGTTGATTTAATGAAAGTAAAATTAAGGTTTACCATTTATGACGTTTAAAAAAAACTACTTGAGAGATCTCGTTCAAACCAATTTTCGTTGGTAGTTTTTATAGTAATGTACATCATATATTTTTTTTAGAATTATCATGCCCCTACTTTAGAAGTTAGACGGGAGGGGGGGGGGACACATTTTACCAATTTTACCACTTTGGAAGAGTCTCTCTCGCAAACTGTTCAGATTAGAAAAAAATGATATTAGAAACCTCAATATGATTTTTGAAGACCTATCCATAGATACCCTACACGCGTAGGTTAGACGAAATTTTTTTTTTTGTTTCAGTTGTACCTATGGGGACCCCTAAAATTTTTAATATTTTTTCCATTTTTCTACATCCATTTACCAAGTTTCAATAGTATAGCTCTTATAGTTTTGGAGAAAAGTGGCTGTGACATACGGACGGACAGACAGACAGACAGACAGACAGACATGACGAATCTATAAGGGTTCCGTTTTTTTGCCATTTTGGATACAGAACCCTAAAAACAAGACAAATGTTATAATTAACGATCTTTGAATCAGTAAAATCAGAAAATCCGATGATAACAATTATTTTATTTACCATATCAAAGTATCAGTTAAGGGGAGCTAGTTCAAGAAACGGACGTTTTTCAAGATTTAAACGGAACAGGAGACATAAAAATTTAGTAATTTAAATTCTGAAAAAAATATAATATGTGTTAGTTAAGGATCTAACATATTATTGGAATTCATACTCCATTACACAATATCATGAACTACACTCGATAGATAAAAATCACAAAGTTACCTCTTCTTTTAACGAAATTGCCATACTATGTCCAAATTATTTGGATAAGACAAACAATATATCTAGCGATTATCATTTACTTGACTCGATTTAATTGATGTATAAATTAACGACGATCAAAAAACTATAAAATTGCAGGCGCAAAGTGTGTTGAATGAAAGCACCAGCTGAGCCTTTGCACCTCCAATTTTAGTGTTTTTTGATCGTCGTCATTTTATACATCAATTAAATCGAGTTAAAGGTCCCTACATTAAACTATGGAATTTAATACGAAATTTAAAATCAGATTTAAGACTCGAGGATTATTTATTTTCTTCAAAAAATTGTAATTTGAAAATTGCAATGTCAATCATGTTGCGGCCGCACATGCGTAGTAATTCGTGCTTGAGACGATACCATTGGTCATTCGACGATCTACGTGTATCGTCCAATGGTATCGTCTCATAGCACGAAGCTTCGTGACGATAGACGAATCGCGGCCCGCGGCATCACATTTCTCAGCACAGATACAGAATACAGATACAAAAAAAAAGATATACAGACGAACATAGGTAAATAACTAGTAGATTGGACAGTACTAGTCATTGGAAAAAGCACAAAAACACCATATTTATTAATGTTGCTTTAAAAACTGACTGTTTTTCTTTAAAAACAGGCGTTGTTTTACTTTAAAAACAGGAATTTTTTAAAGCAATATTAATAAATATTGTGTTTTTGTGCTTTTTCCAATGACTGGTACTGCCAATCTACTAGTCATTTACCATAATATAACTTCCTCCTTTTTGGAAGTCGGTTAAAAAGTCAAAAACGTATTTTTTTATTGATGAGAAGTGAAACGAAGGATACTAAACATACAGCTCACTCTTGTAAGTCACCGGCTACACGGTCAATTTTTCATCAATCTGATCCATCAATCTGGTACGGATTGACGAAAATTTGATCGTGTACGCCACGGATTGATGGATTGGTCGTATTTTTAATATGAACTTTTTATAGCCATCAATATTGACACCAGATTGATGGATCAGATTGATGAAAAATTGACCGTGTAGCCGGTGACTAATACGGGCCTTCAAACAGAAAAATCGTAACTCGATTTTAGGGTGTTTAGGATCGATTCGCGAGATCGATTCAATGCGTTGGATCGATTAAAAAGATCAATTTTTTTGCTCCAAAAGATCGATTTTGCGATTAATCGATCTCAGATCGCCAACCCTACATGATGACCGTGTTCAGTTGCGATCTAAACGTCTTTCAAGATGGACGTGTAAGCATTAGCCATTGCGGCAATGCAAAACGTGCATTTTTAATAATTTATGACTTCACCAGATGACCCGCTGCCTGATTATGTATCTTGCAACAGCAATGCGACAGGCGTAAATTGTACAAATATCGCTGTCAAACATAATTTTTGTATTATGTATTAGCAACAGCGACGCGATAGCGGACAATCGATGGTAGCGCGCTCAAGCGAACAATTGAGGAACTAAAAGTGCATCAAAGCTCATTGTAATGAAAAAAATCGGTATTACGTATGAGTGAGACCGCAACGCGACAGCAGATAGCGAGCAGCTAGCAAACAATTTGAATTGTCAAAGAGCGACAGCCCATTTAGGTTGTTGCCAAGTTGTTGCTAATGTGTTTTTGATATTTATTCTGCACATATTAACACAAAAGTTCAAAATCAAAGTGTAGAAGTGTATTATTACTTCCTGTGTTATCACATAACTATATTTCACATAAATATCTTTCGTAATTGTTTTCTGTTTTTTTTAGGTTATTTGTTTTATTTCGATATGTCTCGTGCTTTTCTCATTCAGGAGGCATTAGAAGCACAAAATAGATTAGACGAGAACACGCGCGTGAGACGTTTACGACGACGATTGAGGAATGAGGCAAGACCCATGGAGACTCCTAACTTTAGTGCACATTACAGGTTAAGTAAAGAGTTGTTCGCTGAATTGTGCACTGAACTCGAACCCTTTTTGCCTCGAACTCGTAGGAAAACAAAAGTTACTGTAGAATGTAAAGTAAGTAAATACCCAATTATCATTATATTCCTTATTAGTACCTAATTGCAAAGTGTAGATAATCCTACATATATACACTACTTTTGCAGGTGTTAACAGCACTCTCTTTCTATGCAAGTGGCTCATATCAAAAACCTGTAGGTATGAGCTATTTGCATGGACTTAGTCAGAGCAGCGTGTCTAAGGCAATTACAGATGTGACCATGGCCTTAAATCACCCGTCTATATTGAGAAAGCACATCCATTTTCCTCAAACCAGACAAGAAAGGCAAAGAATAGTAAATGGGTCAGTACTATTAAAATTATATTCATCATATTGATGCGTATTTTTAAAAAATTACCCACGTAAAACTTACATTTTATTTTTGGCAGGTTTTCAAATAAATTTGGCTTTCCTGGTGTTTTGGGGTGTATTGACGGCACACATGTTGCCTTGGTCAGGCCAAGTGAACACGAGGAGAGATTTCTTAATAGGAAGCACTACCATTCCAGGAATGTTCAAATTGTAAGTATTAATATTAGCAGTAGGTTGATTATGTAGCAGCTATATAATACTGCATTGCTACATTGTAGCTCAGTATAGAAATAATTTTCTCAATACTTATTTCTATAATAATTTGATAAGCTTAGTTGAAAATGTTTTTTTTTATCTTGTTTTAAGTTTTACTTTTTCTACAGATTTGTGATAGTGATCTGAACATATTAAATATTGATGCAACGTTTGGTGGTGCTACCCATGATGCATATATCTGGAAAAATTCAGAAATACACAATCATTTGCAGCAGCTGAATCAAAATGGTGAAAGCATTTGGTTTCTTGGTATGTATTATTATATTATTATAGGTACCCAACAAATTTGCTTTGTCTCTACACTTACAGTCATACATTTTCATTTTAAAGATATGGGGTATTTTTTACCTGCTGTTTAAAAAGTTGTGACCACGAACCAAAATACTAATAAATCTGCAATTTTCATTCACACTTAATTTCTGCAAATTATTTTAATGTTGATTCATATAAATGGAGCTCTATTTACTATAAAATTCATTGATTTAAGTTCAAATATCTCAGTGTTTACCCCATCTCCTGCAGATATGTAACCTACTTTATTATAAAATATATTTTCTTAACAGGTGACTCTGGATATCCATTGAGAACTTGGCTTCTAACACCAATTGTTAACACACAACCTGGCAGTGCAGAAGAGAACTACACAAATATGCATTGCCGAACAAGAAACACAGTTGAGAGGTGTATTGGGGTATTGAAAGCCCGTTGGCGGTGTCTGTTGTCACATAGAGTACTACATTACAATCACCATGTTGTGGCTAAGATTGTTAATGCATGTGCTGTATTACACAACATCACCAACAAGCACAGGCTTCCTGTACCTGAATTACCTTCCAATGATATCCAGAGGGAAGCAGACTTCCTGGTACCTCGGCAGCCATACATTGAGGAAGGTCAACAGCTGGAAAGTGGCAGACAACAGAGACAACTTATTGTACAACGCTTATGGAGGAATAGATAAGAATTATTTAGTTATGTATTTACATTACATGACGTATAATAATATGTAGTATTTTTAGCCATATGATTAGATTGTTTTATTTTATATTGTTTTGTATTATTATTTCAAGGTTGTCTGGAAGAAACCGCTTTTAGCGGTAAGACCGCCTGTTTGTACATATTCCTATTGTTTTATATTAAATTGTAAATTAGTTTAGTTTGTACAAATAAAGAATTTTCTATCTATCTATCTACATTTTGTATACTAATTCTGATTTCATGTTTTTCTTACTTGTTTTTATAATTAGTCATTTATAATGTTTTTTATTATTATGTTTGTGTAAGCTAAAATAGCAAACTAAAGTTAAAGTGTTTGTATAAAATGTTATGATAATATGTTGTTCTTTATTAATATCTGAACTTTAGTACAGTTTTATGCAATAAACACTTCTTTTTCTGGCCTTTTTAGGTATCTATTTTAAATAAAAGTTTATAAATAAGAACAGTCTTTAATTATAACATACATTGTAATTAATGAAGCAGGATGCACCAGAGGCACAATGTTTTGGTAAAAATCTTAATAAATTAATTATAAGCTAAGTTTCTACTAATTTTTAACTGTTTGAAGTTGTATCTAATTATTACAAGTACAAAAGTCTTATTTATTAATTTATGTACACAATAATAAACAATGAAATCTTATAACTAGGATACAATTTAGTACAATGGTACTACTTATTGTAAATTGGAATATCTTCCAGTAGACCCGATACAGGAGAACATAAAGAAAATTAACAGTACTAGGTATGTACAGTTATTAATAGTGAGAAAACACATTTATAAGTTATTTATACAATAATTTATAATAATATAAAAATATCATAAGTATAGCTTAAATTAAGGGTTGGTATCAATTATTATTAACAGGTTAAGCTTAGATAATAGATTCTTATGTACTATTATGAAACTTAATAAAATAGGGTCACATTTCACTTTTTTATAGTCTCTATCAACTTGGCCATGAGTTCATAATGCATCTTAGCACATTCTGCATTTAACCGAGCAGTTTCTGCATTTGTTCGGGAGGCCTCTGCTATTATCATTGCAGCATTGGCTAATTTTTCCTCTGCTGCAACACGCCTAGACTCCAGTTCCACGACCCAAGCAGGTTCCACTTTTGTTCTATCTGTAACATGACAATTAATTTATGTTAAATTTTACAACTATTTCTGCCACAAATTACTAAATAGTTACAATATTAGGCACTTTTCCTTTGAGAAGATTGCAATGATATATTGATAAAAATTAAAATAGCATAACATAGTGATTTTCAATTATGAATTAATCTAAGTCTTTACAGAACATAACTCCAATTTAAAAATTTGGTCATACATAGATTGATAATAATAATCAGTCCCTTTACAATAATACTGAAAAAGTATTACACTTACTTGACTTATTGGAGTTTTTATTAATCTTTGAGTCCTGGAACAGTGAACGATTCAGAGGCCTGGATGTAGCGGGACTTGCCGTTGCTGAAATGAATAACATTTTTAAGTTTGAATTATCATACAGCAGTAATTAGATATTAACTGTTTTATAGTAGTAACCTTACCAGTTTTAACTTCACACACATTAGATTTTTTGTCCCCTGGTGGTGTATGCATAGTGTCTGTAAAAATTACAATGTTGATTGTAAAAAGCATTTGGGAGTAGTGTTTTTAATAAGGTGTAAAGTTTTAGTTACTTACATATTATTGTGCTTGTACGCCCAGTCTTTGAAGGTGACACCACTGTTGCAAGAGCTGATTCTAAAAACAAATAGGTATCTATATAATTTTGTTTACAAAGCAGAGAATATATTTTGTATTTATTATATTATTATGAATGTGTTAAGTATATTAAACATACCTGGCGTGCTTACAGGCACAACATCCTCATGTACTATAATATCCTCTATTACATTCACAGTCTGAGGTTCATTTTGGATTTCCTGCAAACTATGCAAGATGGTAATAATATATTTTTTCAGCAATAATTAATTAATTTAATACTGATTACTGACAAAAACGGGCACTCGGTGTTGAGAGTCTCCATACACGGCAGCATCCCCAATTATCCCCAAGATCTTTCGATCTGTTTCAGAGAGATCTTCTTCCCTTGAAGGTCCACCACCTGTGCCAGAAGCATCTCGCCGCCTAGCAGCAGCTCTTGACTTGGCTTTGTGTTTTATATCAGCCCAATACTGAATTCAAAGGAAAGAATATTATAGATTCTATATAGATAGATGAATATTATCACAACTTTATATCGAAGAAATGGGTATTCATGAATAAATTATGTACCTATTGCATAATAAATTTGCACTTAACCGAGGTGAACTCAATAAAAATTCACTTGCAAGTAATTTTTAGTAAGTAAAAAGAGTTATATTTTGTAAAGAATACTCGCACGTTTCCACCGCTGACCACTTTTATTAGCTCCCGACCCATGAGCGTTTAATTTTTGGGCAAGGTTGTTCCACTCTCTGTCAATGGTCTCTTTCGACCTTGCCCCAAGACCAACACCTTTGGCTAATGACGAATGACCAGCCAAGTGGTCCAACAGTTCTTCAATCTGTGCGTTGGAGACTCTGTGTTCCATTTTATACTAAAAAAAATGCAAATACAATAAATTGTACGCGATTATATCTCAAAGAACCAACCACGGTGAAAACAAATCTCATAATACTGAATACTCACTTATTGCCTGCATACGTATAAGTTCTTGAAAGTTTGCTTCGAGTGCTTTTCCAGAGCCAATAAATCCACTTTTTCTCACCACTCCAGCCCATTTTTTGTATTAAATAACTAAGAATTCACTTGTACGTTTTGTAAACAAAACACTTGACTTTTTAAATTAGTTCCACGTGTTGCTACAAGATCGCTAGTGGCGCTTTTTTTGTCGCTAAAAATGCATTTAATAGCTAGCGGACAACAGCAGAGCAACAGGCTTAGATAATACGATTTTTGTCAGCGACTAACAACCGATTGCGCGACAACTGCGCGACCGGTTGCTGTCTGCTAACCGTCTGCTAAAGATACATAATCAGCCCGCCGGTGAACTTCGTATCACCTCCCTCCTAATATGAACCTTCTCTTGAATTCTAGGAATAATTATTTCGAGACTAAAATTAAAATAATGGCTTATGGTAGTGATGATGATGACAATGATTAATAGAGCATATTAATATGCTTTCCGTTCTTAAAACAACGCCGAAACTCCCAAACTTGGATCTTTAAAAATTCAGGAGTTCTGTATATTATAATGTAAAAGCTATAATAATTATTGTAAAGTTTCATTAAAATCCGTTCAGTAGTTTTTGAGTAAAAGAGTAACAAACATCCATACATCCATACAAACTTTCGCCTTTATCATAATATTATTATATTTTCATTCATTATGAGATCACGTACTCGTCATTTTGAATGAAATTCGTAAATTGTTATACGAATTACGACGTCCTCACTCGACCGCGGTCAGGCACCGACTGTCGTATCGCCAACGTGTAGAGGCGTACCGCCATCGCTGGGCCATCATCCTTTGATGTGCGGCCGAAAAACCGACACCGCCGCCATTCCACGGCCATCGCTGGCGCCATCGGCCATCCTACGCCACTACGTCCTGCCCACGCTGGCCCATCATGATGGGCCACTACGCTGGCCCATTGTGGGGAGCCGCAATTAGAGCTATCAAACATGCTAGTGGCTGGTTCGAAGTGAAAAAGGAAACTTTCAATAGTTGCACTAAAATTGCATGAATGACTAAGTTAGCAATAGCAGACAGTAGGAATTTTAAATAAAATTTTGTTCCAATACGTGAAGATCTTTCGTAACCCTGTCACCACTCAACATCGTACACATTTCAAGCGATTGTAACATTACAATAAGAAAGTATAGAAGTTACTCCAACAGTCGGCGTGGGACCGGAGCCAACTGTAAATAAAACAAGTAAAAACTATATCAATCAATAATCGATATTTACAATAGCTTCTAACATTACTTCAGCATCAAGTGCCGATCTTCAAAAAAACATAGAACCTGACAAAAACTGCTGAAATTTGGCTTGAAATGTACTAAAATACGATTGCATTTTGTTGAGACTACATTAATCATGTGGCTGGAAAGAGAAAATTCGATAAACGTCTGAAAATTGAGAAAGCTTCGAGAAATTGAGAAGTGTCGTGATAAGTTAACTAGACACCTCGTTCTAAGGAAGGGAAGGAAGTAAAAGCCCCAAAGGAGTATCTTCCGACGAAGCAAGGTGGTAAGGAACTCAGGCAGAAGTCTACTGATTTCAGCTATCGTACATATACAGCGCCGAACTTAGAAAACTTCGATAGCGCGAGTTGATCCACCACAAGGCAGTGCTGTATAGTCAGAAAGTTTCCCAGGTTAAAAGAATTCGTGTAAAGTTATAATCAGATGGCAAGCGTCAACGTCCACGCCGCTATTCGCGGTATTTTGGCACAAAACAATGTCGTTTATATCGTCACTATTTTTGTCCGATCTCATGTCCTAAGTGTGATGATTTCGAGTCATCACCTTTGCTAGTAATTTTTATATCGTCATCCTGAATCAAGTGTTGATCGTTTTTGCGCCATCAAGGTCCAAGGATTGAGATGAGATAATCGCCCAGTCTTTCGCTATTCTATATTTCTTTCTTATCTTCATTGTATATTTTGAGTTTATTTCCAGGTATATTTTCAGTTTGAATCTTTAGCCAGTAAATGTTAGCAAAAGTGGGGATATTATCAACTTGCCAGCGGCAGCGGTGAAAGCGTAATGAGTTATTCACATTGAATAGCGTAACTGCAGTCGGAATTATCTTTGAGACGAAACTCCTAGTGTACACTACATAATTGTATACAAGAGTTCCTACTTGTCTTTTGGAGCAAACAAGCCCCCGGCTTCGCCACCGTGAAATTGTTTTCCTAGCATACGAACTTTTATCCCCTTTTTCATCCTCCTTAGGAGCCAAATTTTGAATAATTCCTTCTTAGTGTTTGCCTCAATTATAAGGAAACACACGTTCGAAATTTGTACGCTCAAGCTCTTAGGTTTTGGGATTTGGTCCGTGCATTGATCAAAAAGTCAATCATCTTTGCCTTTTCAACAAAAGGATCCTCAAGTAATATTGTAAAATATACTAAGTACAAAATAACAATTGTTACAACGAAGAAGGAACAATTTGGGTTAATTGAAAACGCAAGACGTTTTTGTCCTCCAGGCTCCAAGACTGCCGTTCTGAAGCGCACGATGGAAAATAGACTGTTGAAATTTTAATACTCTTTACCATAAGTAGTTTTTATCTTAAAACCAAGTAAGCATTGAATGTTCCTGTTATATTGAAACGTCTTTTATTTTAGATCTTTGCGAAATTCTTAATTTTGTATTACTTTGCAAACAAACTTTAAAACAGCACTTACACCTATTAAAAAGTGATGAATTACATTGTACAAAACATATTATATTACCGCTAACTTGAATCTTGATTGTGTAGCAACCTATAGTAGCAACTAAAGATCCGTTAACCTATTATTTATGTAGATTACAATATAGTGGGAGATGTGTAATTCGTAAAATATCTGTTTTGCCTTTAATTAAGATGCTTTACTTTGCGTTTCTATAGAATTATCATTAAAACACCGTTACTATTACCTTATGCATGGGTTTATTTTAGTGATTTGCATAATATAAGTAAGTTGATTTTACAATATCTTAAAGTTACCTAGGTAAATGGTGATATTTAATATTTTTTTTTCTGTATTTATCCCTTTCTATGTTGGAAAGAATCTGAAGACTTTTTGGCTCCCTCTACGCTACACGATCTCTTACATTTAACTGTTTTATTATCACATATTTTATCTCTACATATTACGAAGTGTTATAAGTGTCATATACTGGGAGTAGCATCAAAGAAGTCTATGAATCGTCAATGCGGAATTTCTAATTTGTTACATGTTTACGAGCGTTTTATCGTAATACTGAGAAGTATCAGACTGACATGTCTTACTGCTTTTCCGAGAAATATCCTCGGCCATACTGACAGTTAATCGATTTCCAGCGAAAGACCCTGAAATGCTTGAATACAGGAATAAATTGTCTTTGATTTAAACAGTACAATATATTTTACCAATTTTAAGTTTTAGACGTACCTGAGATAGTAATGGATAGGTTATCACTTATCGTAAAGGCGATTTGCCTGATGTATCACTTACCAGTCCAAACCGCCGTTTTATCTGACTGTCGAAAACAAAGATTATATTTAAAACTCAAAGAACTTTAAAATCACAAAAATGTCGCTAAAATCATAAACTTGCCTGTCGACCTTCATCTTATATAGTTCTTCTAAGTGGCCCATAACCTCTACAATAGCTACAACAAGCGCCTATTGTGTGGAATCTGACAGCCCGCTATTCCAGTAAATCTCCGATTGTGGCTCAAACTGTTGATTGTTCTATCTGATGTGATACACACGACATGAAGAGACAATATTGTTGTTGCAGTACACGATACTGTTGTTGCAGATTGTTTTCTGTAAACCTTTAAACTGAGAAGAGTACAATTTACAGGATTGTTAAAATGAGTAACTACAGGTCTACCAGAATCTGATGGCAAAAAGTGAGAAAATGAATTGACTCTAGCAATACCGGGGTAATTGTAATATTTTGATCCTTTTTCTTCTTATAGCGGCTGATTCTGTGTGTTAAACATGCAAATATAAAAATTTATCCAATGATCAAGAATATTTTTTGAAAATCTGCTGTCTAAAATTGCCATCAGATTCTGATAGACCTATAGTTACGTAATAAAGACATTTTTGAGCTGTATGTTTCAAAATTTTGCCTAGGAAATTCGCGTACTACGCGATACCTCCTGTTCTCGTATTTGGAGAAATATATATTCATAGAAACTCGGAGATGGCGGTGCGTGAAGCATTGTCACCGCCTGTGAACCGGGCCAGCTTTGTGACGCAACACGAAACACTCAGCTTATTACGTTTATCATTATGGTAATTGTTGAGAGGTGAGGAGAAACTTGTTAAATGGATGCTAATTTGTGAGTAGCTACGTGCGCCCGTAATGTAGAGATGTAGAGACAATTTCGTTGCCTTTATTTCTCGATTTATATTATAAGCTTAATTAATTCTATAATAAATGCTTAGGTTAGTCCCTGTTGTCTGGATGACACCACCATCTCAAAATTATTTCGTTCCTTCTTACTGAAAATCTTATTTGTTATGAAGGTTTCGGCCTTGTATCAGTTTATCGCCTACCATCTTGTAGGTGCATGTAAACATATTATTTTAATTCAGTCTTGCATCCAGTATTTGGAAGTCAGCAAAAAGTTTCCCGTCCACTGCATCGAAATCGGGCCGTACGCTTGTATGCAATTTGCGTTGCATCATACGAATATTCCTTGGCAGTGGACATGCAGCATGAGAAGGAAAATGCTGGTACAACGGCAAGGTCACGCCAGATTCATTATGGCATCTGACCCTAGTATGTTACATGAATAGTGAACACATAATAAGTAATAACCCAGTTTCGACTGCTAATGACAGATGATATAACCGGCGAGTTGATAATGTAACAGGCAGGCTGACGGGCGCGCCGAAGGTCGCTGAAATACAGATACATTGAGGACAATTTGTGCGTACTCATGAGTCATGACTAATTGACACACATTTGAGGAGTGCATGTAATGGTGGCACTTCACATGGCTATTGGTATTTGCTATTGGCTATTTGTTGCATTTGGCAAAATTATTGACGTACGACGTTTATCGCGCGGAAACCGTACATTTTTCCGGGATAAAAACTATCCTATGTCCTTTCCCGGGACTCAAAGTGTATTCATGCCAAAATTTCAGCAAAACTGATTCAGTGGCTTAAGCGTGAAGAGGTAACAGACAGACAGACACACTTTCGCATTTATAATATCAGTATGGATACACAAACAAGCAAATACAGGCCGTATCCACACATGGACGTCAAATACCAAACATTAAGGCCCGTATTCACTTTCATTAGTAATAAGTTAAAGTGATTAGTTATTAGGAAAAAGTAAGTGTGGACAGCGACTGTTTAGTGCAAGTGATTAGCCGGCTGCGTAGTAACGTGATTAGTTCTTTATTCACTTTGATTAGTGATTAAGTGCAGGTGACTAGTACAGGTGATGAGTGATTAGTAGAAAGTAAGTGTGGACAGCGACTGATTAGTGCAAGTGACTAGTCGGCTGCGTAGTAACGTGATTAAAAGCGTGTTCTATTTTTTGCGAGTGCAAGTGTGTGACAGATGAAAACCAATTTTGGTTTCGTTTGACAGCTTGAGATTGATACTATTATTCCGCTAGGTATATTAACTTTATGGGCTAGACTGACGTGGTGTGCCGTGTGAAGCGTCCATAGATATAGTAAGTATATCATTATTATATATACCTATTAAAAGTACAAAAGGACACCCTTTCAATTACTTCCATACTAATCCATACTTATTACTTACTAATATACTAATAATATTATAAATGCGAATGTGTGTCTGTCTGTCTGTTACCTCTTCACGTTTATACCTCAGAAGTCAGAACCGATTTTGCTGAAATTTGGCATGGAGATACTTTGAGTCCTGGGAAAGGACATATAAAAATACTTCATGGTCAAATAGTTTTTAATAAAACCTTAATTAAAAATGAAGGACATGTCAAAATGGCAGTTTTATTTTTGAAACTTGGACGCTCGTGTTGACAGCTACTACTGAATTTACTAAATTAAATTACTAAAGAGCCACTAAACAAGAATTGGACACTACTTGCACTACACACCTGCACTCCACTGCCTCAATTACTAGTCACTTGCACTTGCACTAATCAAAGTGAATACAGGCCATTACTTGATTTTGTTTACTTGCCTATTTGTATCTTTTGATGTGCGTCAAAAACCGACAAATGTACGGATGCGTGTATTTGGTATTGGTCATATATTTTGTCAAATAGGCAAATAAGGCCAATACTTTGTCAAACGTACCGCCAACAGATGGTGATTGTTTGCCGAATACATTCAAATACGCAAATACAATTAATAGCCATGTGAAGTGCCTCCATAACACAACATACACGAATGCAATTTGATCGGTTTCCCACATGTTTCCCAGCACAAACAATTATCGTGTCTTCTCGATTTGCCATAAAATCTCGATTTGTGTGTGAAATAGCAGTATCTACTGCATCGAAAGGCAAAGCTTCTTATTCATTATGACTAAGTGCCAAGCAAGCAGACCAAGCTTTGCTAGGAGTTCCAAACTCAATTTTAGGGCCCCCTAGTTAGATTTTTGTCTGATACACTTTATGACAATTATGACTCCGGAAAAGACATAGGATCATTTTTATTCGGGAAAAAGAACAGTTCCCGCACGGATTTCAGCGCAACGGAGATGTGGACAACTTTTAAAATATAATATTTAATTTTATCGTGCTCAAATATAACGTTTAGCCAGCCATCACGTCCGAGAGTCCATCAGGCCGTGCGTTTCCGTCGCGTCGCCGGATTTGAATAATTCATAAGTGTGGTGTCGATCCGCTTATCGACTGTCTCGCCAGACATTTTTTGATTAGAAGCCGAGCGTCCCTGCATATTTTAGGTCAGACGAAAATTTACTTCGACTGCCAGTAGAAATTACGCAAAGATCGGAGCATAGGGCGCTACTGGCACATACAGTAAATAATCCATAAATGTTGCATACTGTCTGGGCTGGTGCTGCACTCTAGCTCTTAGAGCCCCGCAGACTGCGGACTTTCTATCGGCCGATAGTTTGGTCGGGTTGGGCTGTTAGCACGCACACTACGCCAACTAAACCGTTGGGTTGGCGGTGAGTGCGCAGACGTAGACAACAGTCGGCCGATTGCTATCGCACGGCTCCATACAAAGCGATAGATTTTTGAATGGCAAATTTTACACGATTCGGATTTCTGTTGAGTCGGCACTCGGCCGACCAAGCAATCGGCATCGTGTGCGCGCGTGGAAGAAGTTCGTACTAATTTAGCATCTGCATCGGCCGACAGTTTGCCGATGGTTTAGTTTGTAGGCAATCGTATACTAAAGAGTATAGAAAAAACCTAATCTATCTATCAAACTTAATTATCGGCCGACTCGTCAACAGCTAAACTAAACTATCGGCCGATTAAAAATCTGCAGTCTGCGGGGGCTCTAACTCAAAACATTGCAGTAATTTGTATTATCATAATATTAGAATGATATACCTATCCACTATCCAGTGCTGGACTGGATTGAAACATGTTTACATTGATACAGTGCTGATCCAGCGACGGAATCAGTGATGCTGGCGCCAGCTACTGTATGAATGTAATGATAGCCTTTAGAATGATATACCTTGAACCTTGAACATACAAAAATAACACACGGACGAAACTTTATATACAATATTGATATTTTATTAGAAACATCATATTTTAAACTTAAATGTTCACTTTTTAAGCCACTACTTTCAAATCGCTACTGGCAATATTATGATCCCGCCTCCCGGAGAGTACCTACATTAAAACTTTTTTATACAGAATGCCTCATTGTTTCAACTCCTTCCGTATGTTACATAAGTGACATTACGTGTCATATGCAATAGTTTATTTTGTGTAAACTAGTCCCCCTAAACCAGTGTTTTTTAACCTGCGGGTCGCGACACCTGGGGGTGCAAACATGATACAAAAGCTAGGGGTGGGCCGTGGGCGGTCGCGAAATATTTTTTTTCATCTTAGGGTCGCATCATTAAAAAGGTTGAAGAACACTGGCCTAAACATTAATATGACAAATGAAATGAATGTGTTGTTTTCTTGTTCCTAGCCGAACGAGGGTGCTGAGAATCAGGTAGTTGGTAGTTTTGTGTTGTGACTTGTGACATCATTAACGTTTTCATCTCCCATTAAATCCTGTAGATTGTATGAATGACCATACTAAATGTTATGCCCATACCATAGAGAGCTAAGCGTTTAATGATAAAATCCAGATAAGTTTGCCTTTGATAGATACTAAAATAGTTTTGAAGGTCAAACTTATTGTTAGTACAATATTAAATATTTACATTAGTGTAAATTTTGAGACGAGGCATTAAACTTCATATTGATCATTGATGTGTAAATCTACACAAAAGGCTCCATTCCACTGCGGCGCACGCTTTAGATTTATTTCTTTGACTTGAGTCAATTTGTGCGTAGCGTGTCCGTGTGTTGCAGTGGACACAGTCACATATATTTTCTTACAAAGCGGAGCTTGACCCACGTGCGTAGTCTCTCCGTGCGCCGCGCCGCGGTGGAATGGAGTCCTAAAGCTGCGTGTGCACTGGATCGGAATCGGAGCGTACGGATTTGTTGCTTTGTAATGATTTGTATGGTACTGCGTGTACTGGATCGGCATTTCAGAGCCCGAGACCGGAATTTATGCCGATGACGTCATCCGCAGTGAACGCGTCATTCGGACTGCGAATGTTTCAAGTACTGACGCGTTTGCGACGACGCGACGGCTATACGTAAATACTTATTCGCGATGAATGACGACATTTTAATTACTTTAGTGCAAAAATATGAAGAACTTTACAATATAATCAAAAAACTTTTTTCGACTCGTATGAATGTACCCAAAAAATCTTTTTTCATCTTCTAATAAATCAGGATATAACGTACTAGATGACTCCCGCAACTTCGTTGCGCCAAAATTCGTTTATCGCGCGGGAACCGTACATTTTTTTGGGATAAAAAGTATCATATGTCCTTCCCCGGGACATAAAGTATCTCCATACCGAATTTCAGCAAAATCGGTTCAGCGGTTCGGGCGTGAAGAGGTAACAGACAGACAGACACACTTTCGCATTTATAATATTAGTATGGATAAAATTCTCCGAAAATTAATGTTTTGAGCTTATATTAAGAATCTTTCTTTTCTTTCGTTTCCTCTTATTTATCTTTTCCTCTTCTGATAAGATACAGCTAATTACAAGAATATCCTCGTCACTATCCTCCATAATGCAAGTGTACGCAGGCTATGACGGACTAAGAATAACTAAATTGCCGATGCGGATTCCGAATGCAGTGGACGCACCCCATCGGCATCTCGCAAATGACGACGCTCCGTACGCTCCGATTCCGATCCAGTGAACGCGCAGCTTTAGGCATTCATTACACGGTAGGTTCCTCGTCAGTCAATTCCATCAATCATGAATTAAGTTTGACTGATGGTGACTGATGGACTGACGAATGTATTCAGATTTTCGTCAACCACCGTCAGTCAGGCATCCATTACACGGTAGGTTCCTCGTCAGTCAATTCCATCAATCATGAATTATGTTTGACTGATGGTGACTGATAGACTGACGAATGTATCCAGAATTTCGTCAATCACCGTCAGTCACGCTCTTACACGGTAGGTTACCCATCACTCACCGTCATGACTGTGGTAAAATTGACAGCAAAACCTACTGTCTAATGGATGCCTAATGCGAATATTGAAGTTCTCTGCCACGAATCGTTGTTTTGATAGATGGTAACTTTAGGAGGCGACTAGCGGTAGTGTAGTTTCATCCTAATTAGTAGTTGCTATAGTTTGCTGTATGTTTCATGGACTTATAGAGGATCTTATATCCACAGCTGTGGTCTGTGTATATAATAAAATGTTATACATAGAATATGCATGTTTACTTATATGGACCAACTAAGTAATCATAATTTTCCTATTTAGGATTTTTGATAACTTAATCCTGTCATAGTTAATTTAAATTCTCTAACTTTTCTCAAGGTTTCGCGGTATGAAGTTCGTAGCAAGGCATGAGGATAGAAGTTTCGTCAGAAATTATTATAACTTTTAGTTCTACGCGTTTGAGGTTCTTCGTTATACCAAAATTACTTTTCACTTATATTATTTTAGTACTTTATGTGATGTTTATAATTTTTTAATTTAAAATAACACGACAATAATAAAGGCCGGCAGCGCACCTGCTGTTCTTCTCATGTTACGAGTATCCTTGGGCAACGGTAGTTGCTTTCCATCAGATGACCCGTTTGCTCGTTTGCCCCCTTGTTTTATAAAAAAAAACATGTTTTGTCCTTGTCTTATGTTTTTAAAAGTGCGTTTATAGACGAGCACAAAATACAAGCTACGCAACTATCCGCCATCCGGAGTACAAATATTTTGTAGTATAAGATGGGTCATGGGTTAATCTTTATGTTGAGATTCGGCCTCAATACGCCAAAGTGTACTTCATTCTTATGCGCTTGTGTGTCGGAGAAGACCTTGAAAATTTGTATATTTACAAAACAATTTCGCAAAAAATTGCCGCTCGTGACTTCATTCTCATGTTTACATCTCGCTTTATTTTTCTGTTTCGTTGTTTTTCTCAACATGAGTGATTCATAAACGGAAAATCATTACTATACACATATTGTATATTATTAGTGTCGGTTTATCACTGTGTATACTATCGTATCGTTTAATGCCAGTTTTGCGGTTACTGCATTAAGGTCATTTAGTATTTAAACAGGATCTGTTTATGCTACGTTTAATCTTTTTGCCTTCTACTTTGGAAGGATGACAATAATTATTATTATGATTATAATATCTATTTTGAAAATGCCCTAAATAGCTAAAGACTTCTATTTAAACTGAGTTTAAATAGAAGTCTTTGTAAATAGCCCCGTGCGAATTTCTTACGCCGGTGCTTCTAGCTGGGCTGGTCCTCGTACCGATGGTAAACACCAACTTATAAAATTGTGAATCAATCCAATCATTTATTTACAAAAAACACTTTACAAAGGTGTTATCATATAGTGATAGATTTATTTATTAATTTATCTATGTTTGAAATTCAGTGCTTTGTCCAAACCACTGTCTCGGACCTTTGGGTTTAAATCCGTCTTCTGCCTGGTAACCATCTACCTGCTACTCTATATCTACATATTATTTGTAAATAGCATTTAGGACTTAATATAGTCCAAACTACGAGACAAGTTAGTAGTTGGCGACTACTAGTCGCAAATATTCATATAAACATTCACAATATAAATAAGAAGCTTAGTGCTTTGCGTCGTTGTTTGGTCAAGTTTTCATGTTCCCCTAGCTCGAAATATCATCTCATATCCGCTACATGTCAGCATTGTTATGCTTTTGAATCACCCTGGAGCTCTGAGAGTGATCCGTCCTTGCTACCGGCATGTATGTTTCATCCACTATTGAAAACCTACAATAGCTGCAGGGTCATTGTTGTACATTCTGCTGTACACAATACACGGCAAATTGATTTTAGGCTCAATTATACCTCGCAAACCTGTAGCACTGTGCTGCTACTAAATTACTAATCCATCGTTATAGCTTCGATTAGGTTTCGAAGCAGTCTCGGTATAAAACTTCATAGTATTCTCGTAAAATGCCTAAAAAGCAAGGTCAAACCTATTTTATTTTTCAAAAATTATTCGGCATTAGTATGACTATATGAGAAACGATCTAGATTCTAGACTTGATCGAAGCTGTATTGTTGGATTAAGTGGCAGAATCTGAGTACAAAGGCTTTATGTAGTTTCTTTAATTTATTGGTTACTGTCCCATCAAAGGATTAGTTTCGAATTTAGATTAACCCCTTTAGAAAAGAAATATATTTAAATTATTTTAGTATCCTTTGTTAAATAATGAATGTATGCTGCCGCTTTGATCATTAACCCTAATAAAATCTTGAGTTTTAGTATTAGTACCTATGCTACTTAGAAATAAAATGAATCAGAGCTTCTCATCATTGTGTTCTTAATTGATGTTTCTTAATGTTTATTTGTTGCAATAATAAATATTGTTGTCGCTAGAAACAACATCACCCTGGCCGGTATACGTATGCTTACATTTAGGAACCAAATAAAAAAAAACAATATATCAAATTCTAATGGCATTATGGCGTTCAACAGATATTCACGGCGAGCGTGACGCACCTCCACGATGGGCGGCGCTCTCAGCCCCCCGACTCGGGGTTCTCGGAGCCCACCAACAACAACGTCAGCGAGGACAACAACAACGGGCCCATCTCGCTCCGGGAGATGCAGAACATTGCCAACAACAACGCCGCAGCCTACATCACGAGCGAGAATGAGGAGAGGAACCGCATAAGCCGAGAGTCGGTGGTCCAGTTCGAACCACTGCCGACTGGGATCGGAGTGTTGGATCCGTTGGAGAGATGCGCTGATTGGTTTGGTGAGTAGAAATATTATACGTCCACATATTCTGGATTTTTGGGTATATCCCGCTCCGGGAGACGCAGAACATTGCCAACAACAACGCTGCAGCCTACATCACGAGCGAGAATAGGAGAGAAATCGCATAAGCCGAGAGTCGGTGGTCGAGTTCGAACCACTGCCGACTGGGATCGGAGTGTTGGATCCGTTGGAGAGATGCGCTGATTGGTTTGGTGAGTAGAGATATTATTCGTCCACATATTCTGGATTTTTTGGGTATATCCCGCTCCGGGAGACGCAGAACATTGCCAACAACAACGCTGCAGCCTACATCACGAGCGAAAATAGGAGAGAAATCGCATAAGCCGAGAGTCGATAGTAAAGTTCGAACCGCTGCCTACTGGGATCGAGGTGTTGGATCCGTTGGCGAGATGCGCTGATTGGTTTGGTGAGTAAAGATATTATTCGTCCACTTATCCTGGATTTTTTGGGCAACAAAACGCCGCAGCGTACATCACGTATGAGAACGAGGAGAAGAACCACATAAGTCGATAAAAGTTTAGCCCCCAACGGTAATCGGGTTGTTGGACAGTTGCGCCAATTGGTTTGCTTGTCGAATTCCATTGAATCGTATGTAGGTAAAAGAAATAACGATGCATAAATAAAACTGAACCAATTAACCGTCTGCGTTCGCTATTTTCTTATCTTAGCTTTCGTAAGAATGACTTGAGATTCATGGACTTATTTTTGTTTCAACAAAATAACATAGATACTAAAAAGACAATCAAATTGATGTTTCTACTTTCTATGTGTAGTAAAACGGGAATTGTCACACTTTAGAAAACGTAATCATCGTTGATAAGTAATGGTCATTTTCTTTTCAGCCGGCGAAGATTTGCCGAGAGATCGTCTGCAGTACCTCAGAGAAATTGGCAGAGGCTGGTTTGGACGGGTGAGTAAAGCCAATGTTAAAGGGGTGTTATATAAAAGGGACTGTATAAAAATAAAATGGTCGAAAATAATCTACGTCGCGGAAACGTAGATGTGGCCTACACTCCGACGATGCACCTTACTGCAAAGAACCGGAGCACGGCTTCGCTTTTACTTGTATAATATTATCCTGCTGCGATAGACGACAAAAATGTCCATTAATTGTTACGAATACTTACGAATAACGGAAATTCAATTACGCAAGAAGCTAAAATAGTAACTACAGTTTTTCAAAGTTTATGTCTCTCTTTCATCTACAGTTTTTCAAAGTCTATCTCTCTCTTGTAGGTGGTGGAAGGTGAGATAGACGATGGGGAGAGCACCACCACGGTGGCCGTCAAGATCCTCAACCAGAACGCGAGCTTGGAGGACAAGGCGCGGTTTTTAGACGAGAACAAAATCTACCGCGACCTCAGTCATGAAAATATCTTGCCGTTCGTCGCGAAATGCTTGCAGGAGGACTCCTGGCTGTTGATATTCGAGTTGTGCTCGATGGTTAGTATTTTTAACGGATTCGAAAGGAGGAGAAATGTCTTAACTTGTAACTCACTTTCAAATTATTCACGTCTTGTAACTTACAAGATTAGACATTTCAAGCAAGAAGTTATTTAGCCTGACTGTAGAACCTGAATAATATACTTTTTCCCGAACATGGAAATTCATTCTTATTCTTTACTAATAAAAATATCCTCACTAAATACAGTCTATAACTGTATATTTAGTGAGGATATTTTTATTAAAAAGTAAATTATTCAGGTAGTAGTAGTGGTATAACTATACCGACATTATAGTTAAAAAATATGTAAAAAATGTATGCTAAGATGCTTTGCAAACAAGTGAGACAAAGACAACATTATAAAACATTAACAACAACATAAATATATAATAACAACAACAACATAAATATATAATAATTAATAAGCAAATTGATAAACACTAATGATTAACATCAACATTAATAACCGTTATTGTGATTCTAGGACCTACAGCAGTACATATCGTCGACGCGCGATCGTGCGGAGTCGCTGCACTCTGCGGGCGCGCCGCTGCGGCTTATGTGTGACGTCACGTCCGCGCTAGCGTACATGCACGCCAACGGATACCTGTATCGGTGCGTACTCCATTGTTTTGTAGCTTAGTTTTTCATGTTTGCGAAATTGATGCTCAATTATGTCTTTAGATAACACAATGGTTGATTTTGTTGGTTAGTATTTGGTTCACCTCTTTGCCTAATTAGAAAGGGGTCCATATTTTTCGCATTTTTAGTTTTTAACTTTTAATGCGTAAAAGAGGATAGCTGTTTGTTATATCCCCTAACAGATAAACGACACAAAACTATTTTTGTCTAATTGTGATATAGTTTAAAATCTAGTATAAAATAGACAAAAGACAGATTCCCGTCGGATAATATATATGCTTTGCAAGCAGCGTTTTATCCATACTTCCATATCCATACTAATATTATAAACGCGAAAGCATGTCTGTCTGTCTGTTACTTCTTCACGCTCAAACCGCTGAACCGATTTTGCTGACATTTGGTATGGAGATACTTTGAGTCCCGGGAAAATGTACGGATCCCGCGCGATAAACGAGTTTTAGCGCAACGGAGTTGCAGGCATCATCTAGTTTGTTGATAATGTTTTTGCGTTTTCAGTAACCTCTGTACCGGCAACATATTAGTGCGCGAGCGTGACGACGTGCGCGCCGTGCTCGGCCAGTACGCGCCGTGCGACCCGCCGCAGCTTGCGCGCGCGCCCGACACGCTGAGAAATACGAACAGACATACGGTACGTAGTGAACTTACGACAGTACATAGATATATAAGAATGACAGGCTATTGGAAACGCTATTAAGGCCCGGTAGTCCCTAAAATTAGTAGGTCGATGTCGGTCAGTACGAATATCGACGTAAAGGACATTAAAATAACATTCATATCAGCGCGCCTTGTACAGTGGCGCCTACGACGCTCGCCGCGTCCTTGATAGGGCGAAATAGGAAAAAAAAAAACCTTTTGTTTTTAACATTACACAAATCAAATATATCAAAATATGGTTTAGGTTATGTTATGACAAATATACTACATTTTTTGTTTTTCGTTAGCCATAAAATGAGTTAATTATGAAAAACAGCGTTATTAATAGTCATCTTTGAGATTATTTTCCATCGAGCAGAATTTTTCAAATTGTGTACTGATATATATCTATTCGTATAGTCAATTGCCTCAATTATAAAACGGTACTTTTTCATACTTAACCGATTCAGTGCGGATGACACGGGAGCCGTGTTATACATATGTTTTTAACGTGTGGCGTATGACACGTGAGCCGTGTCATTTGAAAAACGATTGTATCTCCCTAAAATTACACTTTAGAAGGGTCTACTCTGAACAAAATCATCTTAAATTTCCACGTAGAACAAGCCTATAGGCTTCGCTTCTGAGTATTCTGTGAATTGCAAAAAAGTAACAATCTTTTTTAAAGGTACATTCATTTCGTATTACACGGCAACCGCGTCTTATGGGTTTTAACGTGTGGCGTATGACATGTGAGCCGTGTCATTTAGAAAGCGATTGTATCTCCTCCAAATTGCACTTTAGAAGGTTCTACTCTGAACAAAACCGTCTTAATTTTCCACGCAAAACAAGCCTATAGGCTTCGTTTCTGAATATTTTGTGAATTGAAAAAGTAGGGGCTGTCTCCTTTTTTAGCCACATGGTTCCCATCAGCCGACCACCACTTTTGTGAACATGGTACCAACTCGGAACCGGATCAATCGGAACAAATACCCTATACAACAAAAGAAAAATTTTGAAAATCGGTTCACAAACAGCGGAGTAATCGTTGAACACACAAAAAAAAATATCCACAGCCGAACGGATAACCCCTCCTCTTTGGAAGTCGGTTAAAAAAACTTAACAACGAACTTCTTTAAATTTATCTACGAACGTATAATTTTTTTATTAAAAAATTTACATCGGAGACCCAGATCTCTTTTTATTTAATATTTAATACACTCATTTTTCTAACTTTGAAACCTACAAAAGGTTTGCAACATCTGAATAAAAAATAGCTTACCTGCCATTTTCAGGTTAACACTTAGTAAAACTACTCGAAATCAACTCAAAACAATGTAGCCTTCCGTTAACATCAATGATTTGGGCTCAACCAAATAAATCAAGTTAATACAAGCGAAAAACAAAAAAAAAAAAAAACAATAAACCTTTTTGAACGTGGCGGGTGATACGGTAGCCGTGTCATCTACTTCTATGGCGTATGACACAGCTAACATGTCACGAGAAAATTGTATGCCGCCACGACTGAAAGTCTTCAAAAATGTGCGTCGCATTGAATCGGTTAAATAATGACATTTCCTTTAGAAAAAACATTATTTAAAAAACCCATTTTACGTAGTTGCAACAACCACTGCACATTAAACTTAAAAAGTTCGACCTGAATCTCAATAGAACTGACATAGAAAATATGTTCTACCGTTTATTGTAACAGAATCTTTGATCTAGTTGTATAAGATACGATGATGCTGTCATATACGCATATGTAAGGGTTTACCTTTTAATAAATAAAGACTAAAAACTTTAATTGTCGTTTCGTTTTCACAGGCGGCTAATGACGTATGGGCGTTGGGTCACGTGATCTGGGAGCTGTGCGCGTGGACCCCACCCACCGCGCACGCACACGCCCCGCCCCCGCCGCCATCATACGCGCTCTACGGAGACCATCTGTGAGTATTAAAAATTTGATTCACATTAAATTTACCTAATTGACACAAGCATTGTTATAATATTAAAACGTTTGTTACTATTATATTATAATATTATGCTATTCATTACACTATTATATTGAAGTACTTACTTATATTAAAGAAAATACTTTAATACTTCAGTCGGAATTTCCAGGAATTGCTATTGTATTCTATTGTTGTCGCGATCACCGGTGCTCGCGCGGGGCCTGAAGGATTAATAATCAAACGTAACTTTTCTCCAGGTATCAAGTCATGCAACTATGCTGGAACCCGAACTACGAAGCTCGGCCGACCGCCGCTCAAGTCCACGCGTTAATCAACCACCTCCACATGACGCACGCCCGCGCCAGCGAGGCCTCCAACGACGATGGCTACGGCAGCAGCGACTTCGAGGAGCGCTGGCAGAGGCTCAAACCCAACACCATTCCCAAAATAGACGAGCATGTAGCCATCGTACACGCCCCC
The DNA here is from genome assembly GCA_905333045.1 of Lysandra bellargus. NCBI lineage: Eukaryota > Metazoa > Arthropoda > Insecta > Lepidoptera > Lycaenidae > Lysandra > Lysandra bellargus. The sequence goes on along the minus strand of HG995363.1, from coordinate 4,592,227 downwards.
TCCACCTCCATGGCGTCCCACTTCACCGGCTCAGATCAGGAGTTCGATAACGCGCCCACCATACAGGATTCCTTGAGCGTCGAAATGGATACCGCGGTATCGAGATCTAGCAGCATCATGTCGGATAAAGATCTGTCGGTGCAAGCCAAATCCGACAGCCTAACTAATCTCCACGGATCATTGGAGGACGTCAGAAACATATACCTCACGCACAACGAAATGGCGACCCTAGAATGTCACCAAGGCAACATAGCCCTCGAGGAGAAGGACCAGGATCATTCAGACAACTCGGTCGATCCCTGGCTCAAAGATATAATAAACAGCAGCCAAGATGATGTCAGCTACTACAGGGATGTCAGCGATGTGATAAAGAATCTCGATAACATACTAAACTCGGAGAAGACTTCGAGCTCGGAGTCCAGTCATCAAGCCAGCCCGTCTAGAGATAATCTGAGCTTAGAGTGTAAGAAAGAAAGTCCAATGCAAACTAGTATGGTTAAGTCGCCCGGTATAAGTAATTTTAAGAATATTCTAGAGCTCGATTTTGATGCCAAATCAGATGCGGAGAAAGACTGTGAGGACGACGAGGGAGATGCGGATACTATTGGTACGTTGAGTCACTCGTTCGAACGACACAGCGACACCACCAGCCAGTTGACTCTCGAAAATATAACCCCTGAGACTCCGATCAAGGATTTAGATCTCTTAAGCAGATTAGTTAAAAACGAGCACAACCTTGAAAAGCCAGCTGAAGAAAGTGTTCATTTAAATAGTTCGAACGAATTGAAATCGTTGCAAGATGAGGAACCAAAAACACACGCCAATGTAGAATGTAATAATGTACCTAAATTAAAAGAATTATGTGTAGTATCAATGCCTAGTGTAAGTTATGAGATAGAAGACGTAATTGAAAGAGACTGTGAGATAAAGTATGCTAATAAAGTAAGTAAGGATAGTATGGAAGCTAAGTCAATAGAAAATAAAATTGATCTAAGTAATGGAATTGAAAACATGATTAGTTGTGAAACTAATACAGATCAAGTCGTAGCTACAACAGACAAACTACAAGAAGAAATTATCAGTAATGGTATCGAAGAAACAGAAGTATTTTCTGTCGGCCACTCTAATGAAACTGAAAATGCTGTGATAGATGAACTTGCAGAAAAAGTAGTAGTGGATGTTGAAGGAAATGTTGCTGAAAATAATTGTTTGCCAGAGTATGTTGAAAACAAAGAAGAATTAAACATTACAAACGATATAAATGAACCTTTATTATTACCAGAAGTAATTTTAGCGCCTGATCAAACTAATACAGGTAGCCTGCACCTAAATGATCTGAAAAATGAAGAATTAAACATAACAAGTGAACTAAATAACGATAAGTCTGTTTCCGAGACGTTTATAGTAAATGAAGTGTTGGCAAGTGAAAGGACACTTGAAAAGAACCATAATTCAAACTCATCAACATTTTTGATAGAAGAAAATAAGATAGAAAATGATATGATAGGCAACAACAAAAATCAAGAACTAAATATAACACAAACCTTACAAAATAGTCATAAAGATGAAGTATTTGAGATAATTCCGTCATCTTTATCAAATTCATCACAAGATCTTATAGGCGAGACGGAAAAGCCGTTTTGTGAAGATTTAAATAAAGAAATTGAGGAAGTCAAAGAATATCCAAATGTATCTAATTCTTTAGAGTCCTCAATGGTTCACCATAATAACATAATTATAAACGAAACTTTCGGTATTGACGAAAGTAATGCAATAAGCAGTTCCACTAAAGACATACCAACAGAGTTACCTGAAACAGTACAAAACTTATATCATTCAGAATCTGTAGAAATCAATCACTTAGAAAATAAGGAAAAAGATATAGTCGATAGTTTGCCAGAACTCGACACGAGCATAAAACCTGAAGAACAAGTACAAAATATTTATAAAGATGTAGAAGGGTCAGCCCCGCAAACGGCACAGGAACAAGATATGCTAACTGAGAGATGTGAAGTTACATTTGATGTTGTATCTGATCCAGGAGCTACAGTCTCATGTAACAGTACTGTGTACATGGATCTCACTGATAATAAAAATAAGAACGCACAAAATAAAATTATAAATCACGGTAACTTTATGAGATATCCTGAAGCGTCCGCTACGACTGATATGAACAGTACATCACTAAACGAGTCCACCGTTTACTTAGACTTGCCAACTCTCATTAAAGAGACTAGCGTATTTTTGTACTCCGAAAGGATTGTATACAATGACCCCGAAGATATTAGAACTAATTATAATGAACCTCAAGATATTAAGGATAACATTCACACGAGCACACCCAAAGGAAGCGAAAAGTCAACAGAGAGTACTTTAGAACCTCTCGAAGAAGAAACTGTTTCGTTAACAAAAGTGCCAGTAGATGGTGTCGGAGAGACTTTCGTGAAACCAAAAAACACTTCGGATAACTTGAGTCCCTTCGACTCACCAACCAAAAGTCACCCCACAGATACATACGACGAAAACAGCTCAGTCGTACTCGGATCCCTGGAGAATTGTATGTTCGAGTCGCTAAAGAACATCAAAGCTGATTTAGTAGATATTCCCAAAGAGGAGCTTCTGGCGTTTTCGTCGAATTTCAGCGAAATCAACCTCGAGACTCCCTCTCCTCTTCGAGACGGTAACTTTCTAAACGAAGTCCCCGATATAGTTTCCGAGGACTCGGTTTTTGAGGCGATACCGAATCTAAACGAAACCAAAACGATCGAGCCCACAGAAAACACTTCCGAATCGGAGGAGCTCTCGTCGGCTAAAAGAGTATCGCCCCTTACACCACCGAACTCGCCGGGAAATTTTCTCGCTTCGACGTCGCAGATGAAATATCTAGTCGACATAGATATTAACGCCGATGCTGGTCACGTGGAGGACGCGGTACATTTGAACCAAATAGACCTTCAAATGACTACCAAATTGGCGATGGCAGAGAACGAGAACAACTTGAACATAGAATACTCGGGTCCGTTAGAGACCGAAGATTCTCAGGATGCTCCGGAGTGCGTCCTAGCGGGGAACGCTAGTTGTATGGATTTTCAAAGAGACGGACAGATTGTTGATGAGGAACGCATGAAGGAGTTGAGAAACGAATTGGAACTGAAATTGCCTCTTGCTCAGGTAAGACTAGTATTTTCACTTGTTTTATGTAGTAAATGATAATAATGTGATTGAAAAAATAAAATAGAAAAGGTCAGACTGCATGCGTATGAAATTTAAATAATAATTAATGGTATAATTGATAATATTAATATGGCTGTGACTACTTCAACGCAGCGAACTGCAAAAAGGCGGCCGACGTATCTTTGTTTTACGATTTTGTCAAACGGTAATGTTGCATATCGTTCTATCGCTTACAGTTAATGTACAGTCCGCGGCGTTGGTGTATTAATTTTTTTTTAAAGAAGGCAGGTCGCTATAGCCCTGACGTCACTGCGACCCATGAGGATCTATTGGGACTCCTTCGCACTAGAGAATCATCCCCAACCCAATGCTGCTCATAAATTGAACGATTAGGTTGGGGTTGGTGCCACGAATTTCCTCTGTGGATGAGTATACGTGGCGACCAAGGTGCCTGTTCCTGTTCTGTAGTAGAGCAGGACAGTCGAGAAGAAGGTGTATAGGTGTTTCATCCTCCTCACAGAATCTGCAAGTCATTAAGCTACAAATACCCATTCTGTTTAGGTGTTTGTTGAGCTTGCAGTACCCAGTTAGGCTTCTGGTAGGGATTCTTAATTGGTTCCTACCCAAGGTGAGCACTAATTCTGATAGTTTCTTGTTGAAGCCAGGAATTAGTGCCTTGGAGTGTTCAAGGCCAGGGGTCTCAGACCATTGCTTCCTGCATAGTCTGTGGTCCCATTCCTTGAGCACTTGTTTTGTGGTACTGGGAGTTATACCACAGACTGGTTCTGGGCCATATATGAGACTCGGCCCCAAGCCTAGCCAGTTCGGCAGCGGTATCATTGCCGGGGACGTTACTGTGGCCCGGGACCCATACTAGGTGTACTAATACTTAAGTCAGGGGTTCCCAAACTGTGCGCCGCGGCGCCCTGGTGCGCCGTGAAAAGGCAAGAGGGGCGCCGTGAGTCGATCCTCCCATCATTTTCCAAAACCACAAATATTATCCTCTCGTCTGTCAAGCGCCCAAAATGGGCGCCTTACTCAACTATTCAAAAGTAGATATTACACTTTGACCACCGATTTAGTATTTTGTTTTCAAATATAAAACTATGTGTATTTGCGCCACTAATAGCTTATTTATTAAAGATTCAATTATATAGAAATTATATATAGCTTTCATGGTATGCTTTTTTTATTATATTTCTTCAGATAATATATTCAGTTTAATGAGAGTAATTATTGGAAATTGAAAATTTTTCGAAAATGGAAAATGCTTTGACAGATGAACGGTTATAAAATAAATTTATAATATGAATTATACAAAGCAGGCAGATGATTAAACATTTGTTTATTATTATTTACTTGCTTAACCTACCTATAATCATTAAAGGTGTTTATTTATGTATCTTTTTGTAATAGCTAAGTAGAGTAGGGCGCCGTGACAAAATATTGACTTGTAAGTGCGCCGCAGGCTGAAAAAGATTGGGAACCCCTGACTTAAGTACCTGTCCAGATGAGGCGTTTTACGTTAAAAACATGGACTCGAAGTTATCACGCTCCAATCAAATACGTCCATTCGCCACGAACTCGCGCGTAGTACTGGACGCTGCAATGGCACCCAAGTATCTCGAATCGCGCGTCGCTCGCGACTTAAACGGGCGAGTCGAGAGTCCCGCTCATTGCACGTGTTTTACGCGCGAGTAAGGAATCGCGCGTAGGCATCTGGACGGGATTTACTAATATGTAAATAATACTAATATTATAAATGCGAAAGTATCTCTGTCGTAGCTGTTTCACTGTGACTACAACGCGTTGTGAGCTATTTTTTCGCTCACTGAGCGATTTCGGTCTTTGAGCGTAACATATATGCAAGGTGTAACAAAACTAAGTGATAATACTTTAGGGTGTGTACGTGTTCCTTGTAAAGAGTTCACTGTGAAAGTAGCAGCGCTGAAAGACCAATTTTTTTTTTCATTTTTGCTTACTTTGCATACTTGAAACTCGTGACGCTCGGGCCCTTGCCCATAGTATCTCGAGTACGCGCGTTTTACGCGTGAGTTACGCACTCGCGCGTATAACGCCTCATATGGACAGGCTCTTCACAGCTTATTTTGCTGATTTAATCACCTTCCTGACACTTTAATCGGAAGTTGTTTTAGAATTTCTTAATTTAACGTTGTTTACAATGTGACATATTTTCAGGTGTCAGGCATAGAGCCGGCGGAGTGCACGTCGCCGCCGCCGCCCGAGCTGATCGTGGCGTACGGCGCGCTCAGCCCCATCGCAGAGGAAACGAGGCTACAGCTCTCCGCATACGAGAACGACGATAACTGTGAGTATTGTTACGTGCTAGGGTTCGAAGATTCGGAGAGAAAGACCTGGTGACTCTCTTGAAGACTTTATTCACAAACACTAGCTCACACAAATCACTAAGTCCAAACACCAAGCACTAGATCCAAATCACTGAGCACTATCACTGTCCTAGGTCGTAGCCGAGTCGTTAGTTCACTATCACAATCACTCACTATTGATCACTTGTTTTCACTTTTGAAGTCGCCTTGATGATCGCTCGGATCGAACTGCCCCGACTGCCGGCTTGTTTACCTTTTATATGGCCCACTTCGCCTTCTGGAACGTTCTATTCCGGATTGTTTACGTAAACACGCAATTCATATAAACAATGGTCGGGCTTTTCTAGAAGGTACGCGCAACTGTCGCGCGCAGGTAAACAACTGCCCGTATCCGTAACACAATTCACATAAACAAGGGTCGGGCTTTTCTAGAAGGTACGCGCAACTGTCGCGCGCAGGTAAACAACTGCCCGTATCGGTAACACTACTCCCCTCTTAGAGATGCTCGTCCCGAGCATCGTTGTTACTGCCATGATAGCGCGCCAAATGGTCTATGTGTACCACTTTGAATGTGCCTCTTGGTGGCTTTTGAATCCTGTAAGTCACATCATTCAATCGGGTAACCACTTTATATGGGCCGTCCCACTTGGTCTGCAACTTTGGAGATTTCCCTTTTCGGCGAGTTGGGTTATGCAGCCATACCAGTGACCCTTCTTCGAAGCCGCTCGTGTTCGATCTCCGGTCGTATCTGGTCTTCATGTTCTCACTTGACTGTAACCCATTTTCCCGAACCATGGCGTGTATGTAGTGCATCTTTTCCCTTAAATCGCAGACATAGTCTTGTACGGTCTTTGGTTCCCCCGGTGACGCTCCTGTCAAGAGGTCTATTGGTATTCGTAGTTCTCTACCGTAATTGACATAAGCCGGGGTAGCTTTTATGCTCTCGTGCTCGGCGGTACGGTACGAGAGAAGGAAGAGTGGTATATACTTGTCCCAATCCTTTTGTCTGTCATCTACCAATTTCGCCAAATGCCTCTCTAGAGTCTGGTTAAATCTCTCAACCATTCCATCAGACTGTGGATGGTACGCGGTGGTCCTCGTCTTATGCATTCCCAAAATTCTGCACACTTCCTGGAAGACCTGCGATTCGAAGTTCCTGCCCTGATCGGAATGGATTTCGAGAGGCACACCAAAGCGAGATATTACTTCTTCGACTAGCTTAGAAGCAACCGTTGTAGCTTCTTGGTTTGGTATGGCGAACACTTCGGGCCATTTGGTGAAGTAGTCCATGACGACCATAAAGTACTTGTTTCCCGATTCCGTCACGGGAAATGGCCCAGCTACGTCAACTGCAATTCGTTCCCACGGTGCGCCAACGTTATACAACCGCAGGTTCCCACGGCTCCTGGTCTGTGGTCCCTTCACTGCAGCGCAAGTGGTGCATTTGCGGCACCAATCCTGTACATCATCTCGACAATGCAACCAGTAGAATCGTTCTCGCACTTTTGTTAACGTCCTCTTAACACCTAGATGACCTCCTGATACGCCATCGTGTATTTCACGGAGAACATCCGGTACTCTCGTTCTTGGGACAACTATCTGAAGATGGAACTCTCTGCCGTTAGTCTTTTCCCATTTTCGGTAAAGTATTCTATTTTGAAGTATCAGACTGTCCCATTGCGCCCAGTACGCCTTAGTGACAGCGCCAGTGGGTGCAACCTCACTCCAGATTGGTTTTTCGTCACCTCGTTTCTTCCATGTGATGATGTGCCGTAGGTCGTCATCTGTTTCTTGAGCCTCCCTCATAGCATCATTCTCCCATGGGCCCAAAGGACTTGTTTTCGTTAACTTTAATGTCACTTCATTAGATTCCTGCTTAACACAGTGTTTGCAGTCTTCTGAACACGGCCTTCGTGAAAGTGCGTCGGCATTCCCATGCGCCTTTCCGCTGCGGTGTTCCGTCTTGAAGTCGTACTCCTGGAGCTGTTCAATCCATCGAGCTACTTGACCTTCAGGGTTCTTGAATTGCAGTAGCCACTTCAACGCTGCGTGATCAGTTCGCAGTAAAAACTGTCTGCCGATGAGATACTTGCTGAAATGTTGTAGCGTCTTTACGACAGCCAAGAGTTCTCTTCTTGTTACACAGTAGTTTCTCTCTGGCTTAGATAAAGATTTGCTGAAATATGCAATTACAACTTCTCTTTCACCCTGTTTTTGAGATAACACCCCTCCAATGGCCGTGTTGCTTGCGTCCGTGTCTACTATAAACTGACCTTCAGGTTGTGGATACCCCAGGATTGGTGTTTCGCACAGATGTTTCTTCAGTTTCTGAAAGGAATCTTCAGAAGTCTCGTCCCAAATAAACTGTCGTTTATCCTCTGTCAGCCGATGTAATGGCTTGGCTATCTCCGAGAATCCCTTAACAAAACGCCTGTAGTAGGAGCATAGGCCGAGAAATGCCCGCACTTCGGTTTTGTTCTTAGGGGTTGGCCAATTTTGAACTGCTTCCAGTTTCTCCGGGTCCGTCTGGATTCCATCACTGGAGATAACATGGCCGAGATAGTTGACCTTACTCCTGAATAAGCGACACTTTTTCGGATTCAGCTTTAACTTGGCCCCCTCTATTTTGGCGAAAACTCGTTCTAAGTTTCGCAAATGGTCCTCGAAGTCGCGGCCAACAATGATGACGTCGTCCAAGTAGACTAAGCAAGCCTCTCCAACTAAGCCTGCCAGTACACACTCCATGAGTCGCTCAAATGTGGCAGGTGCGTTGCACAATCCAAAGGGCATGACGTTAAACTGCCATAAACCTTTACCGGTGGAGAAAGCTGTCTTCTCCTTGTCTTTTGGATGAATTTCCACCTGCCAGTATCCAGATTTCAGGTCCAGGGTCGAGAACCATTTCATGCCACTCAAGGTATCCAGAGTGTCGTCGATTCGAGGTAATGGATAGCTGTCCTTCTTAGTGACATCATTGAGACGCCTGTAGTCCACACAAAATCTTGTGCTGCCATCTTTCTTCTTCACTAATACAACAGGTGAGCACCACGGACTTGCAGACGGTTCAATAATCTTATGCCTTCTCATATCCTCCAAAAGGCCTTCAACTTCTTTTTCCTTTGCAATGGGTATCCGTCTTGCTCGTTGACGAATTGGGTTCTCGTTTCCAGTATCTATCCTGTGCTGAACCATCGACGTTCTTCCAAGGTCGCCTTCCTGACTGGAGAAGATATTCGCGTGGCGTTGTAAAAACTTCTTAGCTTTCATGCTCTGCGAATAAGTCAGATTACTCTTGCAGTCGTCGAGTAGCTCAGTCACTAATCCATAGTTGCTGCTGTTTGCTGAGTCTGAGCCTGTGATCGAACTACACTTTCTCATCCAGACAACTTCCTCGCACTTTCCAATGACGTCACCTTTGTTCAAGCAGATCTCGTGATCACCCAGATTCAAAACCCTGACCACAGCGTTACTGCTTCCACTAACAAGGGTTCTCGCCGTCATCAGTTTTCGCGCTGATGTCTTGGTAGGTATGTCTTCGATCAACACGCATCTGTTTGACTTCTTCTTTCCAGCTGGCGGTAGTTTTACGAGCACTCTAGCTTCCGCTCGTCCAGGTATGATGACTTCTTTTACACATGCGACTTTCCCGCAGGCGCCTCCAAGGATGAAAATTTCTTCTTCGCCACACTTGAAAACTCCGTCAGCGACATTAATTCTGCAGTTGTGCTTCTTCATGAAATCCAAACCCAAGATGCAATCATCCATAATATCAGCCACAATAACGTCATGAAGGTATGAGGACCCCCCTACATTAATCGTAACTGACATTTCTCCCAGGACGGGTATTGGCTGACCGGAGGCAGTAAGGAGCCGACAGTTAATTCTCCTCTTGTGTCTTCTTGCAGCTTTTACCAGATTTGGGTTCACTATCGTTCTAGAGGCTCCTGTGTCTAGAGTCATTTTGCAATCCGTCCTGTTAATAGTCCCCTGAATCACAAGACTATTCCCGCTGCATGCTTGGGAGATAACAGTTATGGGGGCTTCTTCCGCGTCAGCCAGTACTCGCCCCTTAGTCCTGGCTTTTATTCGTTTCCCTGATCCCGGGCAGGGGACGAAGCTCCTTGCTTCTTCAGCTCCTCTACTTGTTCCTCGAGCCTTTTCATCCTTGCCATCTGGGTCTCCTTCTGCGGGCAGTTGAGCTGAAGATGGCCCCTCTCACCGCACTTGTAGCACATGGCTCCAAAACTCCTCTTCGTGGGGGCCTTGACCTCCTTAACTTCCTCAGAGACCTCATGGATCTTATGGGTCTGTCGTATGTCACGGCGAACAGCCTCGACCTCCAAAGCATGCGCCAATGCTTCCTTTAGCGAGGTGTGGTGACGTAGCCTCACTGCAGCTCTGACCTCGAGGTCCCTGATTCCGTCGACAAATGCTTGTACAATATTCGTGTCGACCATTTTGGAATCGGCTCCTGGGTGTGCCTTCTTGACGAGTTTTTCAATTTCCAACGCCCATTGCTGTAGTCCCTCTCCTGAGCGTTGGACTCTGTCACGAAGTTGAGCACGGAACACGTGCTCCAGGTGTCGCTCCCCGTATCTGGATTCAAGGGCCTCCATCAGGTCTTGGAACCCATTTCCTGTATGTGCTTCTAGGACCGACAAAGCTTGCCCTCTGAGCGCAACAGTGAGAGCGGTCAGGCATTGTTCGTCAGTCCATCCGTTGGCAGAAGCAACCGTCTGGAATTGCTGACGATAAGCGTTCCATGAAGTAGTACCGTCGTATGGTGGCACTTTAACTCTTGGTCCTTGTACCACTTGCATCACTCCGGTAGTTCCACTAGACACCGCCACTCCTGTGGTTTCCAGGCGCACTACTTTCTTCTGAAGTTCAGTGAGGCCGGTTTTCACATTTTCTACATCCAATCCTAACCCCGTAACTCGTTCGTCCATTACGTCGACATCTTTACGAAGCTTTGTCACCGTGTCACTGACATCCTTTATAGCCAGAAGCGCTTTTTCTTGAAGGTCCTTTTGTTGCTCTTGTGACTCTTGCAAAGCGCCCAGCTTGCGGTCTTGTGCCTCCATCATTGCCCTTTGAGAATCTTGCAAAGCCTGAATATCAGCCCTTTGCAGCTCCATTAATTTAATTAAATTTTCTAAATGAAGAGCCATTTGAGGGGCCGTAGAAACTACGGGCGTGGCAGGATGGATGGAGCTAGTCGACGGGGCCTGAGCAGGCGGGGCCCAGTGGGCGGGGCCAGTGGGTGTGGCCTGAGTGGGCGTGGCCTGGTGGGTGGAGCCAGTGGGCGTGGCCATGACCAGAGTGGGCGGGGCCTGAGGGGCGTGGTCAGTGGGCGGGTCCCGGTGGGCGGAGCCAGTGGGCGTGGCTTCACCCGAAGTGGGTGGAGCCTGGGGGGCGTGGTCAGTGGGTGGAGCCTGGTGGGCGGGGCCAGCGGGTGCGGCCTGCTCCGCAGTGGGCGGAGCTTGGTCCCCAGTTGGTGTGGCCTCCGCGGCTCCACCTCCAACTCCTCTCTCGGAGTCAATGGCAGCAGCTCGCTGCGCCCTTGTCCTGATACTCCCTTTGAAGTCCTCTCTCGGAGTCAATGGCATCTTCCAAATCGCACTTCTGACACCAGTTGTTACGTGCTAGGGTTCGAAGATTCGGAGAGAAAGACCTGGTGACTCTCTTGAAGACTTTATTCACAAACACTAGCTCACACAAATCACTAAGTCCAAACACCAAGCACTAGATCCAAATCACTGAGCACTATCACTGTCCTAGGTCGTAGCCGAGTCGTTAGTTCACTATCACAATCACTCACTATTGATCACTTGTTTTCACTTTTGAAGTCGCCTTGATGATCGCTCGGATCGAACTGCCCCGACTGCCGGCTTGTTTACCTTTTATATGGCCCACTTCGCCTTCTGGAACGTTCTATTCCGGATTGTTTACGTAAACACGCAATTCATATAAACAATGGTCGGGCTTTTCTAGAAGGTACGCGCAACTGTCGCGCGCAGGTAAACAACTGCCCGTATCCGTAACACAATTCACATAAACAAGGGTCGGGCTTTTCTAGAAGGTACGCGCAACTGTCGCGCGCAGGTAAACAACTGCCCGTATCGGTAACAGTATTAAATAGGAAGGAGAGATGCAGATGGCTGAGTAATTTGGTCGAGTGTTGTCAAGTAAACGTTAACGTTGGTCTGTCCTGGACTTAATATAATCGGTTAAATGACGTAGCACCACCTATAAATTAATTTCTCCTGTAGCACTAACGAAAGGCAAACTATTTTTTTAATTGATAAAATTAGCCTATGTCCTTTCTCCTCTTTATACCCGTGACGAATTTTATGAACATCGGCCTATTGTCCTAGTGAGAAACTACTACTAAAGGTTTTATGCAAAATATATGTAACATTAGTATAGAGACTATAAACAAAACAATTTCTTGTCAGGGAACTACTCAGTCCGCACCGAATCATCCGAGAGCTACCCGGAGCCGTGTAACAACTCGACTGATGACGTCACAGACCTGGCCACCGGACAAAACAGCGGTCCCAACCACTCCACATACACCGTGCACTCGGAGACCATCAATCACACGTATACGGTGCCAAAGGAGGTGCCCAGCAGTAGCAAAGAGTAAGTGTTTATACTTGTAGCTTATAGTCGTATATTTTTCTTATATGTGTGTAAATAATAGTATATTTAGTGGAGTGATTGGATAACACAGCGGTCCAAACCACTCCACATATATTTAGTGGAGTGATTGGATAATACAGCGGTCCAAACCACTCCACATACACTGTACACTCGGAGACCATGAAGCACATGCATATGGTGCCCTGTTAGTACTAAATAGTAAAGTGTGTTCATACTCGTAACTCCGTTTTTGTGCGTGTAAATAGTAGTATATTTTAAATGGCGCCAACTACTCCACATATACTGTACACTCGGAGAACATCAGTAGTTTTAGCGTGAAAGATCAACAAATATCTTGTTAATATTTTTTTACAAACTTACATTTGTATCAAACATAAAGTACAAGTAAAGAGTATTTTGGCACTGGCTTGTTATTTATAATATTGTTTAAAGTAAATAACACAAACATAATTATATAATAACATAACAAAAAACTTTTTTATTACAGAATAACTATGAGCGCCGACAGCTTGAACGCCAGTCCTTTGAAAATAAACAAACTCGACGTCCTGTCACCGATCGACGACAAAACTTACACCAAAGACGACGAGAAGTCCAACTGCGAGAGATTATCGCAGATATCCCCCTTCCTCCTCAGCCCCACGGATACGTCCGTGCCGGACAACTCCGACCTGGCGGCCGTGTCCACGTTGTCCAAAACGACCGTCCCGACCGACGCCAAGTTCTCAAAACCGTCTGAAACCCAGTGCTTGTCGAAGGCGACAAGTATAGACTCGTGGTGTTCGAACGACACTCTATACAACGTCGAGGAAAACTTCGACGATTTGGCCATGGACCCCGATATTCCGGACGTGCCGGATCTCAAAAGGAGCGACAGCGAGCACACTCTCATGAGCGAGAAAGACGAGAAAGAGCATAGTCACTGCTCCACCTACATCGTCCACGATAGCAAATCCGAATGTGATACGTTCTCTCCCGACTCCATTACCGCGAACAACTGTAATACGTATACTAAAGCTAAACATGAGGTGGTCACCCCGACGATAACGAAATCCGGCCCCGACTCCAAGAATACTCAAACTAAAGACCTAGCGTACGGTACGCTGATGTCAGGCCTGCCATCCTACTCCAACTGTACGACGGAGCTCGCGTCGGCAATGAACGACGCTTGGAAACTCCCCCAGCCTGAGCTAGTCCGGAGATCTCCCATCGGCAACGAAATAAACTTCACCCCGCCCAGACATGAGAAAGAAAACATTAGTGTGGACAGTCCGAAATGTACACCAGCGCCGATATTAAAAAAGATGGATAGCGTCGAAATAACGTGTCTCAAAGATAGCGTCCCGGACGCTAAATTCGAATCTCCCGAAGTTAAAATCGAAAACGTCAGCGACGAAATGAATGAAAGCCTCAACAAGCACTTCAGCAAGAACATGGCGTTTTCCGTAACAAGCACGCCGTGTGTCGAAATCGTCGACGATGAAAATGTCGAGGCCGTCCCTCTCGACATGCCACAGAACAACTCCGTCGACGTTTCGGGCGTGCCAAATTTCAACGTGTTCTTTCAGTCCGCGGAAATAAGACCCCAGGATATATCTCCGAACGTCCGCGAGGGTCGCGCGTTCGAAATTGAGGGGGAGAGTGGGTTTATGAGCAGGGAGAGCAACAGAAACGTCTCCGAAAAGACGCCAACGTACTCGGACTTCGAGTTTTCGGCGGTGACGAAGCCCCAGGAAGTGACGTCAAAGGAGAAGTCTAGTCAGAGCATGGAAAGTGCTGATAGCTCCGAGGAGTTCAACCGGTTTCAAAGAAGCCTCCAAAAGTGTCCCCAGGACTTGTCGTCCCTAATCGACGCCAGCTCTCTCTTCATCAAAAGCGAAAGAAAATTTAGCGAACCTCCGAGTAGTTTGAACGTCGTAACGAATTTAGATTTCGATTTATCCGTAAATCGAACAAGCGCTGAACCAGAATCTCAAATATTTGACGCCTCTAGATATAATGTTATCGAATCTCACGGATCTAATGATAGGGCTATGAACGTTATTATAACTGATATAGACTTGGAAGATGAAAATGAGCAGCCGCACTCGATTATTGTTACCGAGAGTCCGTTAGCAGCTAAGCTAACACCGAATAGGACCAGCGAGTCTCATAATGTTAGTGATTCAAAAGCGCCAAATACTTTTCACGATCCAGCAAAAAACGTGTGGAACTTTGAAAACGTCGAACCTCTTTACGTGAATAGTGAAGAAATGATTGAAAACATCGAGGACGTATCTTTCGATTTAAAGTCGAGCAATTCGTTGTCTTCAGCGCCTCAGAACGAACAAACGTCTATAGATGTAACGATCAACGAAGATAGAGAGAAAAGTTTGCCCAAAGATACTGAGCAGAATAAAATTACCTGCAACGGTACGAACGAAGTGTACGCGACCATCAATATTATAAATGAGCCATTTGAAAAACTCGTTGAAAGCAACGTCGATGATACTTCGACGTTGGAGTTAAAAGATGAAACAAAATCTGATAAAACCGATAGGCAAGCTGAGCTAGAATCGTTGAGTACTAAGGAAGAAACGGTCAATGAAGTTGGTCACGAGTCCTTTGCGGATGTTCCAAATTCGAACGGCACAGCTGACGACAAAATGGCGGTCACGGAGGATTTTTTACAAAATGAAAAGAAGTTCTGTCAGCTCGACTCGTTTTTTCCGCTATTAAGCGACATTAGATTTACAGGTTAGTAATTCAAAGATATTTTTTTAGGGTTCCAAAGGGTAAAAACAGGACCCTATTACTGAGACTTCGATGTCTGTCCGTCTGTCTCCAGGCTGTAACTCAAGAACCGCTATAGCTAGACTTCTGAAATTTTCACAGATTATGTATGTCTGTTGCCGCTATAACAACAAATACTAAAAACTAAATAAAATTAATATTTAAGGGGGGCTCCCATACAACAAACGTGATTTTTTGGGCTTTTTTTGCTCTATATCAAAAATGGCAACAGGTAGGTACTTGAATTTTTCTCAAAGTCCTTAGTTATATGTGTACTTTAATACTTCAGTCGGAATTTCCAGGAATTGCTATTATATTCTATTGTTGTCGCGATCACCGGTGCTCGCGCGGGGCCTGCAGGATTAATATTCAATAATAATATTAAAATAAAATAAATAATTAAGGGGGGCTCCCATACAAAAAACACAATTTTTGGCCTAATTTTCCTCTATAATGGTACGGAACCCTTCGTGTTCGAGTCCGACTCGCACTTGACCGATTTTTATTTATTATTCAAGACAAGACATTACATTTGTGTACGAGAAACAATATTACAATAATTTTTCCATGCTAAAACCCAAAAGGGTTTATTTTGTTTAAATCTATAAATCTGAGTTCTTATCTTAATAAACACGTTAAAAAAAGAAAATACTTTTTTTTAATACATTTAACTGTCGCTAGTTGGTTGTTGGTATGGTATTATTGTTATCAGTTGTTAAAATATATATTTTTTTAGGCCCAGCATCGGAAATAATGAGTACGTCGTTCACACAAGACTCGCCTACGGAGCCAACTTCACCTGAGTGCGAGCAAGACAAGAAATGTGATCCGTCCGCAGACATACTGAAAGAGTGGGACAGCGATAGCGATTCCCACTCCACTAATTCATCGAGCGGCGAATTTATATGGAAAGTAAGTAGTCTATAAATTATAATGTAATTAATGGGTATGGCCCCATGCTTGGAGGTTTTGGGTTAGATTGTTATGGTCCATGTCTTGTATTACATAACCTTGTGGCGTGGTTTTGGTAGAATAGCTTGCAATATTATATGGGTTAATGGGTATAAATATTTTGTTCTTCTTTTCCAATATTTTAATGTTTTGTTTTGAATTAATATACGCCATCTTGACCATTATATGTTTTGATTTTTTTTGTTTTCTATAACTTAGCATAATAAATTTTTGGTTTACAAAAATAAATTAAACTTCCCTTATAAAATATTATATCCAAATGTAAATAATGTCACTTTGAAACAAAGACCCTTTTAGCAATATGCACTTTTACTGTCAAACCGACAAGATATTCTAGCACTTTTAAGTAAAATATATTGTTCAATTCGTTAATCTTATATATTTATGGAATTTTTAATATACAATTAAATGATACATTTTCGATTTATCTTAGCTTTCCGTATGAATTTCACTCCCTTTATAGTTATCCCTATAGTCAATAACAAAAGTATGAATATGTACAACACTTTAAATAGTAACAAAATGAATTAAAACTTTAGCTGAAAAGATATAGCTCTAATAAGCTGCCCCCCTATCATACGCCAACGAGATATCTCGTGGATATCTCACTCTCGTGTGTAGTTATATTGTCGATAACGTCATAATGTCAAAATCATTTTTTGACATTATGTCGATAGATTTTGACGACAGATCTACACGAGAAAACATGTATGTCATGTTAGGGTTAATAGAGATGAAGAGATAAACCAGTTAACATCGGGAAAACGTGTAGACAACATTTTCTCGTTGGCGTATGCTAGCACGGCTGGTCAAAGCTGGGGGACAAAATTGTATGTTCTCATAAAAATTATTATAACAATAGTAATTATACATACTTACCTAAAGTATTATGTTTATTACAATTTTGCATAGAGCCGATAGATTCAACTGGCAATTGAAAAATGTAAATAAAGTGGCTGTATGGACTTGATTTCCATGCCCGTTAACTAACAATAAAAAAACTCAAGTGTTGTACACGTTCATACGGGGTGTCGGTGTGTGCATGTGTGTGTGTGGTAGGGCGGCGACGGGCTCGAGACGCAGCTGGTACCGTCCACGCAATTCGACCACGTGAGTATAATGTTCTATAATTAAATTGGGGTATGCGTGTACGTGCAACAAAACTGTCGCTACGACTTTTTTATATAAATCCAAACGGTGCTTTTAGCGACAAGAATGTCGCGGCGACTGTTTTGTCTAACGTAAACTCTTAACGATTTAAGCTTTACGTCCCTAGTGCGTAACCAAAATTCTTGTTCATTCAAGCTTCGTTTTAAATATAAATACAGTTTAAGCTTTTCATATTTTTATTTATGTCAGTGTTTATAAGCCTTAAAAATATCAGCCTTTAAAAGCATGAAATTTACGTTATACCAAATTAAGCTTACCTCATAATTAAAACCTCGCTAGAAATCATGCTTAATTAACGTAATTTTTGTTGTACTTAATTTTAAAAACATAAAACTATTTATGATTAGTGATTACTGATTACATATATATATTAATTTACAAAGCAGACAATAACATAATATTTTCCCTCATAACATCATTGTACTTTCATTACAACTCGCTTTAGTAAATATAGGAACTAACAATAATGACGACTATAGCTCTGTCGGGGAGCACGCGGGAGTTCTTTCCTTGACCCGTCTCTAAATCTTTCATTTGCGCACTATGTTATTGTTTTTTCGCTCACCTGCGTGAAAATTACTGTGCGAATTTCTTCGTGCTGTCCGTACTGTGCATGATGTGCGTGCATGCGTGCGTGCACGTGCATAGTCGTCATTTGTCTCATTTCTACTGTCTATCGCTAGTCATCATAACAATATCGTATTCCCCAGCAGCGCGACAGCAACTCGCAGCCCTCCCGCACGGACACGGCGGGCGGAGGCTCCGGCTCCGGCGCGTCGGACTCCGGCTCGGGCTCCGGTTCCGGCTCGGAGGGCGATGAGGTGGAGTTCGTGCCGTCGTCGTGGGACTGCCGCGCCGCGCCCGGCAAGTCCTCGCTCAGGAGTTTGGAGAGTACTGTAAGTTGTGATAACTATCCTTGATATAGGAGAAAAACTATATTATAACTAGCTGTCCCGGCAAACGTTGTTTTGCCATATAAAGTATTTCGCCCAGATTATTTTATTGAAGTGACTAAATAAGTATGGCACCATGGCAACGTCCATCGCTATCCCGTCGCACAAACAATGGTCGCCGTCAGTCTCGAGTTGTAATAATTTACTATTATTTATTCAACTAATGCACTTATCAATATACAAAGTACATGTTGTCCGATTCTCCACCCTAGCCGATATATGCTCGCTCAGAATCACGAAAATCGGTCAAGCCGTTTTAGAGGATTTCAACCTCGCACACTGTGACTCTAGAATTTTATATAATAAAAGATAGCAGGACCCGACAGATGATATATAAAGTTTCTTAATCTGACTGATTTGTGAATCTTAACCATCAGGGGTGCTACTCAGATGCATACAAAAATAACATTAATTCAAATCGCTCCAACCGTTTCGAAGGCATTCAGTGACATACACTCGTACTTGGAATTGTAAAAGATGTTTATGTGTCCCAAAATTGAAATATATCACTAACTTTTATGAGTTTTATCTGCTCGCGTAAATACAATATAACACTTGAACAAATTTTAAGACAAAAAATAGAGTATGTTTTAATCCAGGGCAACTATTATTATGTGTATGAGTGTGTATGTGTATTTTTATTTGTAAGTTGCTTGACATTTTTATGTCAAGTATATGTTAATACTATGTTATAGTTTTTTTTCGGCATCTAGAGCTGCCCCGGGGCAGGGCAGGCAGGGCAGGGCGAATGGATACGAAAATAGCCGAACAAAACCGGTGATCCACGAAACACTCGCAATTAATACTACTTAGTATTTACGAAGTTTATGTAGCAATTTACACTTCGACTATTTTCGTACCTATTCGGCCTGCCCTGCCCGGAGAAGTTCTATAGGTCTACCAGGATCTGATGGCAGTTTTTCAAAAAATATCCTTGATCATTGAATAAATTTTTATATTTGCATGTTTCACACACAGAATCAGCCGCTATAAGGAAAAAAAGGATCAAAATGTTTTATTCCAATCATCCCGGTATTGCTAGAGTCAATTTCTTTTCTCACTTTTTGCCATCAGTTTCTGGTAGACCTATAGATGCCGAAAACGCAATTAGTCGTGACTCGTGATCTGTCGGCTGGGATTGACATCACCTAACTACGTTAGGTCATCCGTCATCTACATGTGAGTCATATCAATTTATCTAATAAGTTCACTAACAAGACTCGCGCTCCACAGCTATCGGCTGACAGCAAGAAGCGCGTGGTTTTCAAGCGGCAGAAGTATCACTGTGTTTACGAATACCCGCGAGAAGTCGCCGACCACTCGCCCGCCTACCTGCCGGACTTCTCCACTTATGCAGGTATTGAACAGTGAGATGTGTGTTGATCAATAGCTATGTCCACACTGTGCTTTTTTTGTTCATCAAGGGCATGCGTTATAGCGCAGCAGTGTTGGGCATTAATCAATTAATTTGTCAATTATCTTGTTAATTGACTAAAAAAGTAATTGCAATTGAATTAATTACAATTAAATTAATCGCAATTGAACTTTTAATTGCACCTTGCAATTAAATTTATTTGATTAACGTGTGTTAATTGCAACTTGCAATTAGAATAATTGCAACTTGCAATTAAAATAATTGCAACTAACTTTTTTAATTGTTTCATAAAACAGTTAAAACTAACGATTAACTTTATGTATCAAAATGAAATTAGTAAAGATTTAGGAAAATTAGGCTATGAGGATTAGACTTGAGACGAATAAAAAAATTAGTACCTATTTAAAAAAAAACTGACTTCAAAATTGTACGTAATTGCCTTATCTCAAAAACTACTGAACCGATTTACTACTGAACTTATAGTGTTCCCTAAGTTAAACAATACCTAGTACAACAAAAAAGAATTACTTAAATTGGACTTCCGGAGATATGCGAACACAAACACCAAAACATACATATATACATACATACATACATACAATATACATACATACATACATGAAACATACACTTTTGAAATTTGGCACATTTGTTCAGACACTGAAATAGACTAACATATACAAAAACTGGAAATATTACATACATACGCGTCTAATTGATTACCTCCTTTTTTTGAAGTCGGTTCAAATACAGACAGACAGACAGACGTTCAAATTTATAATATTATTACTTTTAGGTATTCCATTAATTTATATTATGCAGCAGTATTTTATAATTGTAATTTTCAATTAAAATTAACAAAATAATTGACAATTAATTAATTGTTAATTGTTACTAATACAGTTAACAATTAAATAATTGTTAGTTGTAATTTTTCACAATTACAATTGATTAATTGTTAGTTGTAATTTTTCACAATTACAATTGATTAATTGTTAGTTCTAATATTTCACAATTAAAATTGATTAATTATTAATCTTTAATTGTTCTTGCAATTAAAATTTGCCCAACACTGTAGCGCAGTCAACAGCGCACGTGAGGCATGCCAGCGATGCATGCACTCTGACCGTATCCAAATGACAATGTTGGCGTTGCGGTCGTTGACGCATTCAATAATTAAATGCGCCAAAACGAAAGTTCAATGAAAGAAGATGACGAAAATTGAAAATGAAAGTGCACTGTGTGGACATAGCTAATGAGATGTGTTGGTGAACAATGAGATGTGTGTTGAACAGTGAGAAGTGTGTTGAACAATGAGATGTGTTGGTGAACAATGAGATTTGCGTGTTTGGCAATGAAATTTGAGTATTGATCAATGACGTGTTTAACAAATGAGATGTGCGTGTTGCGCAGTAAGATGCGCGTGTTGAACAATGAGATTTGCGTGTTGGGCAATGAGATGTGCTGGTTGAACTTGAATAATGTGCAGCCTGTTTTGAAAAATGTGCAACACATATAGAAAATCGCGTAAAATAACCTATAAATCGTGGATTGAATTAATACTTCAGTCGGAATTTCCAGGAATTGCTATTGTATTCTATTGTTGTCGCGATCACCGATGCTCGCGCGGGGCCTGAAGGATTAAACGAGTAGCACGTAACAATAATAACTCATGTTATTTTTGTTCAAAGAAAATTACAAATGTTACTATGTATTTATTTCTTAGCTGTATTTGCTGTCTAATTACTTTATTTTTTTGTATACCAGCCGTCCCGAGCTTTGGTTGCGATTAGATAAGAAGAAATGAGGCTAAATATTTATATTATAGATTGGGACGCGGGCAGCGCGGAGGAGGCGGAGCTGGGCTACCAGCTGTTCACGGCGCCCGGACCGCTAGACGTGCTCGCGCGAGCTCGCATCTCCTTCCCCGCAGGTTGGTGAATCTCACAGACATAGATCAAGATAGATATAATAATTATAATACTATTATAATATCTATGGACGCTTCACACCACGTCAGTCTGGCCCCGTTTTAAGTACCTGAAGGACTTGTGTTACGGGTACCAGACAACGGAAATATATTTAATACTTTTTATACTATACTTATATTCAAGATTTTTAGGAACTTTGAAAACTTTTTGTTCCGTCGGCGGGATTCGAACCCGCGACCCTCGGCTTGAGCTACCGATAGCCCACCAACTAAACCGCAAAGATACCGCATGTGTATGTACCGTCGAGGAAATTGATTCCTATGCAGTTGATAGACCAACGTTATTTGGTCGAATATGTCAATTCAATATTAATTGTGATCTGTCAGCTGGGTTTGACGTAACGAAACCAAACTACGTAGGTCCCCGACCTGCATAGGAATCAACTTCTCTGATAGTACTATCAGAGAAGTCGATTCCTAGGCAGATGGAGGACCTAAGTAATTTGGTCGCGTTATGTCAAACTCAGCCGACCGATCACGACTTTTAGAATTGACATAATGCGAATGCCTTTGGTCCGCCAACTGCCTATGAATCAATTTCTTCGATGGTACTTCGCGTGCCATATCATGTTCACAAACGACGAGCAATGCTCGTCTTTCGAAAGTCTGTTCTTTAGTTTGCGCTCCACCGTTATCGGAATCGGACGTCAATCGGATTGAAAAAATGCCTAATTGTGCCGTATTGAGCTGTAAAAATTCGAATAGAAACGTTGGCCTTAATAATGGACACGTTTCTTATCATCGGTACGTCACAGTAGGTAGGAAAAAAGTGGCACGCTCGTTTTCATACAAATGGAGGGACATATCTATCTTGATCAATGTCTGTGGTGAATCTCGTTTTTGTCTCTTTCACCCGCATACGAATACGATGCTATCTCGTTTCCACAGGTATAATAGTTTTTCTATCCTACCTAACACCTTCATTTTATATTGTTCAGAATTCTCCCCTAAAGCCGTCTTCACGCCGTTAGAACAGCTATGTTAGAAGGGTTACTAGATTTTTGACTTAGATGAGAGACTGGCACAGTGCGATATTTCGTGAGCGAGTGAAAGATAGATAAAGTGTAATAGCAGCAGTGAGTTTGTAGACGAAATTCTATTTGCTTCTAGGACAGACTCTGGCAGTTATGATTAATTTAACTATAGTATTAATTTTGTTGGGTAACATTTGTATCTGTCAATTTCAGACTACGACGACGACTTCTACATATCGTCTTCAGCGCGGCCGTTCGAGCTGGGCGTAATGTCGGGCGGCAGCCAGTTCTTCCCCGGCCTGCACAAGGCGGCGCTGCGGGACTTCGACGACACGCCCCCCTCGCCTGACCCCGCCTCGCCCGCCGCGCCGCTCGCCGAGCCGCTCACCGCGCCGCTCGCCAAGCCGCTCGACCTCACCACCCCGGACTCCGGTGTAGAGGACATAACCCCCGGCTCCCTCCCCGACGAAGACTACAAGAAGACGGAGTGGTGGCGCGACCCCGCCGAGGCGGTCAGCCCCACCGAGTTAGGCGGGCTCCGCCACACGCGCGACCGCCTCAAGCTCGACCTGCCGCCCTCCCCGCACCTCCAGTCCCCGCGCCATGCCCGCGTCTTCAGCTTCCGTGACGTCACGCCGCCGGAGTTACCTCAGGCGACGTTTTCGACCTTCGGCAAACCGCCACCCGAGCCTGAACCATCGAGAAATATAGTGCTAACCGAGGTCCAGACGAGGGAGGGGCGAGAGGGACGCGAGCGGGGGGAGGGGACCGTCCTCGACAGCGGGGATGAAGACTCGGGTATAGAGAGTACTAAAGCGACGCTCGAGCGTGACACCACGGAGAGAGACGCCAACGTCGAGCGATCGCCCAACGTCTCGTAAGTACGTAGTATTACAGTGTACGCGGGCGGTGAGTGCGCGAGTATCGTTATGTATAGATACTACGCGTGAGTTAGCATAAAGTCAAGGTTGAGTCGAGGCTGAGGTATATTGGCTGTAGTCCGGCGACAGTACAGTAGTGTGACGTCACCGCCCGCCGCGACGTAGCCCGTCGACGTAGTCCGTCGTATGCCACTAAGTAAGTTACAGAAGTTTATTTTGCACGACATTTTGTATACATATCGGAATCATTTTTGTACGAACTGTCCGGTGCCTAGTAGCTTAGCGATTCCGAATTTTACATATGGTACAAATGACCGTGAATTATTAATTATAGGGAGTTCCTAGGGTGAGAGCGCAAACGGTACAAGTAATTTCCACTCAGTACTCTCTATTATTAGCGCCGATCGTGTGTTATCACCTTAGGAGCTATGAAGGTTTCAAATTCAAAGTGGCCTAACCAATTACGCTAAGACAGTCCCGTAACATGCTAGTATACCTTCATACGTATTTGTACCGTTCTCGTTTTAGTCGGTAGTGTTGCGTTCGGATATGCGTTTGGTAGCAATGGTTTTTTACAAAGTTATTTTTTTTTACTTTTAATATGATTTAATTGAAATAATACTCAGTAATTGTCTTGTCCAAATGTTTGTTATTTACAAGACAGGCCAAACGATGTGAAAGCGTATCCGAACGTCGAGTCAAAATTTTATCTGTGACAGACTGCGCACAATGAATCTGCATCTTCCGTCTTGAATTTAAAGTAAGAACGTTTTGAGGCGTAACTTTTTCAATCGTGGCAATCCAGCGTAAATAAAGTATTGTATGTTATTTTTTTTAATTGTGTTGTTTTATATAAATTTTATCGCCTCCTTAACGTTCGACGAAATTGTAAGCCAATTCTTAGTTGTTAGTAGGTTTTGGTATGTGTGAGTGTTCGGTATGTGCCGTTGTTACGGCGATGGTGGTGGTACCGCCATATGCGCCTCCACTGACGTCGACATTATATATCACTCTAAACATGATTTCTAGATGAGAAAATTAACTTTCGGGAAACGACGCCATATACTAGATGGCGTCTTTTCGTAATGCGCTGGTCTGCGGATCCTTTGTCAAAGTATCGTGCTTTCTCTTTCATCAATATAAATAATGAAAAAGAGAACATCTTTCCATATTATGATGCAAGTGGTCTTTTTCTGTATAAAAGATCATTACAATGGATTTCAAGATAATAATTCAAATTCATGTTTAGAGTTGTAGTGTGTCCGTTTGTGCGAAGTTAAGCAGAACGTGTGCAATTCTCATTTTCCATGTCGTCCCGTATAGTTTAGTTGTAAATATAATTTAAATATTATTGGAGAGATTTTTTTCTAAAAAAAATATCGATACATGTTTATTATGTCTTATTTTTATGATTTTTAATATTTCGTTAATGTACAGATGTAAATATGCGGTAGATGTCCATTTTGTTGCAATTATAATAAGTATATTCGATTAGAATTTAGATAATGATTAATTAGTTGGAACTCACTGATCTTTTGTAGTAGGATATTGTTTATACAATCTGTTAAGCGTAGCGCGGATGGGCGACAAAATTGTTCGTCATCCATCATTTGAATTACTATTATAAACTGTAGCGGTCTAACTGAAAACGGTCACGTTTTGCGGAAAAGTAGTTTATTTGTTGCGCGCTAATGTCGATAATCGCAAAGCAAATGGTGGGCGATAGAGACAATTTTGACCCTGCACGTGCGTGTAGGCAATCTCATCTCGGTAACGCTTTGGACAACTTTATAATGTAACGAGGAATTATTTGAGTGAATTGTCCAGTAACTGATATTTATTCGCAATAAGTTGTTATTTTTTACGATCTGTCTCAGTATTTAGTGAATGTGAATGAATTAAAAGTCTTTTCATATTGTGACTTGTCGAGTCTTTAAAGGTATTTATATGAAAAAATAAATAAACAATGAATAACTCGTAATGTCGGACTTTTATTTACATCCTTTCTGTAGTCGCTAATTTTCAATAAGTTGCAATTATAAAAGAAAAATCCGCCCTTTATGGTGCAATAAAAATCAGAAAATCTGGATTTACACAGATTTCAAATCACCTGTATCGCGGTGTAGAATTCAAAGTCTATACTGTACTCGGCGAAACATGGCGGTAGCGGTCATTGACTCTCTCTCCTGTCAAAAACTTGTCATTTTCTTTATTAAACCGCTTTATATAATGAAATGTCAGATGTTGTCAATCGTGGCTTTATATAGAAAATGACAAGTTTTTGACAGGGAGTCAATGACCGCTACAGGTCAGTTAACAAGAGCTGGCACCACTGACCTCCATTATACAAGTACGCTGGACTAATGACACCCTTTGAAATTACAGCTATTTTTTGTGCCTATTTGAAGCGGAATCAGCTCCCCCATTATTCGGGTTAGGAACTAAATTTGACGTAAAAATTAAGTTTGAAATTTGCCATATTGGCGCTGATAGCAGTAGTGGGAGTATTTGGAACTAATACTAGTGATGTACAACTGTCTTTTCTAATTATCGATGAAATGTTTCCAGATTCAGATAATGTCGAGCATTAGCATAAAAATATTAAATTTAATAATACAAACGCTATATATTTGTATTAAAGATTACAGACTTCCTCTCCGTAATTTAGATAGGCGTAATAAATTAACAACTATTTCATACGTAGATAACGTGAAGTAGCAGTATCTATATATAATCCATTTATTTTTACCAGTTACCACTAAGTACGAAAAACTAAAAACAAAACTGAAGATGAGCTTCTAACAAAAACTTTGTTGTATTGTATTTTCTAATTTCATTTCTAATATTATGAAAGTAGTGCTAAAGTGTATCGTATTAAAGCTGAACAGAGCTGAATAAGTGTTCTGTGTGATTAGACCCTAACTAATCTATACCATATAATATTATAAAGCGGAAGAGATTGTTTGTTTGAATGCGCTAATCTCAGGAAGTGCTGGTCCGATTTGAACAATTATTTCAGTGTTAGATAGCCCATTTTATATATTATTTTATCATGTTGAGACTAATAGGAGCTAAGAAATAGAGGAAAATGTGGAAAAAACGGGGGAATGTATAACGTGAAGGATTGTATATATTTTTTGTGGACCAATTCGTCTGTGAAATTATTATATTTGTGTAGGAGAAGCCGCGCGGAACGTCTAGTAATAATATAAAAGTTCCCTATTTATTTATGGATCTAGCAAGCAAATTTTTATCTATTTACTTTATCTCATTTGATTTTCGCCATTTTGGCACTCATTGCAGAAGTGCGAGGGAAATTAACTAATTGGTGCGATCCATGAATAAATATAGAACGTTTGAATACATTTTTATTGGGGTGGAGTAGGAAAGGTATAAATAATAAAAATATATGTGCGATACTTTAACATTATATTTTATTAGTTACCGTTACACAGTTACAGTCTGTCAAGAAAGAGTAGACGCTGAAATAAAATTTCCAAACATAATCACGATCAAATGGTAGTTTTTGCGCCTTGTATTTTCACAGAGAACGTTTGTACACTTCAAATAGTAACGGCAAGCGGTAGTAGTAA
This sequence comes from Lysandra bellargus, assembly GCA_905333045.1. Lineage (NCBI taxonomy): Eukaryota > Metazoa > Arthropoda > Insecta > Lepidoptera > Lycaenidae > Lysandra > Lysandra bellargus. The sequence continues at coordinate 4,565,359 of HG995363.1, read as the reverse complement.
TTTTCGGACGCCAACCAGGCTTTTCATTTTTTTTCAACCATAATTCCAGTCTTCCTTCGTCAGACGGAAACCTGTCAATTATTTTAAGAGCATAATAATATGTATTTGATAATAAAAATCGGTTATCGGAGATTTCAATACTATTATTATAGATCGATAAGTTTTATCGACAGAAAACTCCAGCACTATTGAATTTTATTGTTTATCAAAAATCGGTAAAACAAAGGTAAATATGTGGTGAATACGGTATAATAAGAATAGTGCCACATTTTTAAGTGCCTATATTATCAATAAAAGTTTAATATCGTAGAAATTTGCCGTTAAAATCACTTACTTGTGAAATGTAACCCCACATCCCTTTTTGTACCGCGTTTTACATAACATACACTCTTTCATAGTTTAACTATGAACTACCACCACTTATTTATATATTACTTAATCGCGTAAAACCTTTTAAAATACAGTGGCGTGCACAAGATTTTGACTCTGGTAATGCAGCGATATCGGTTCAGTAGTTTTGGTGTGAAAGCAAAACAGACAGACAAACGGACAAAAAGAGATATTTTCGCATAAATTATAATAATGGTGTTGATATAAATTAAAAACTATGTTTTCTAAACTATTAGTATAATTATTACGTTCTGTTATGAAGAAATAAAAAAAAACGCCATCTGTTGTCACACGTTGGAACTACAATGAGAGTTTATTTCATCGATGTTTCCATGGAAATATATCAATCACCATACAACATAATATTGTGCGCTAAGCTAAAATAAATAAAAACGCCATCTATTGTTACGTATTAGAAATACAATGTGAATTCATTTTCATCGATATTTCAATGGAAATTAGATAATATATTTTTGCCTCATCAAAATGTAGCCCATGGCTCTCTCAGGCTCTAGACTAACTGTGTACAAAATTTTATTACAATCGGTTCATTAGTTTTGGCGTGAAAGCGAGACAAACAGACAGAGATACTTTCGCATTTAATATTAAGTATATGTTATAAAATACTTAATAAAATAATTAATTAGTATAAATATGTATAACTTTTAACATGAAACTTTCGGGTGGGGTTACTTATATTTCCTTATTGTTTTGTTGCTGGTTTAACTGTTGTAACTCAGGTACACACCAACCTTTAGACACAAATCACAATTACAATCTTTTCACTGAATGATAATTATTGTGAAAAGTTGTTATTTTTAATTTTTAATATACACACCTTTTTAACACAAACCTCAGTCAAATAACATTTTTAAGAAATCAAAAACGCACTTATTATAGAAAATCAGTAATAAACTGTTATATGTACAAACTTCAAAATATTATGTTGAAATGAAAAATTTTAGAAAACCACTAATATACCTATTGGCGCAAACAAAAAAGTAGTCTCATCACACGAAAAAGCAATGCCCAATGGCCTCCCAAAACAAAACATTTCTGCTATGTAAACAATTATAATTTATAAACCTTACAAAACAAAAATGCATAATATGCATACGTGAATAATTACATTTCCGTCTAATATTTTTACTCGGATTATAGGAAACGAACATAATATCCGATTATTCCCGAACGTCGCGCCGCGCCGGTGCTCGCCTGACGCCTCAGCTACTGCGGCAGTACTTCGCCTATAATATAGCATGTCTGTGTGCGTGTGCGAACTGTTCACGGACACGTAAAGATTTTTACGCACACATGACCCCAGAGCCTGCCGCAAGAGATCTGCTTACCTTGAGCCATGCCGTTCGCGCGTGTACCTTACCTTATGTTTAATTTCTCGCAAATTGATTGTTGCTATTTTATAAATGTAGGCGTTTTAAATGCGTTCATTTTTTCTATTATATTTTTTACTATTAATATTTAATAATTAACGTCATGAGTCATCTAAAACGTACGAAAGTTAAATTAAAATATATGTGTATGGCAAGTCATGCATTAGGTAAGCACTGCATTTCTGCCTTCATGATGTGCACGCCCATGTTAAAACACTTTAAAAACACGAAAACAATTCAAACGATTAAGCCATAGAGAAATATAATACATACATGGTTACCAATGGTTACGTCAAATTTAGTTCTCTTCCCGAATAATGGGGGCGCTGATTCCGCTTCAAATAGGCACAAAAATCAAGTGGGTATCATCGATCCAGCGTACTTGTATAATAGAGATCAGTGGCAGGCACGATCAACACATTTAAACATTGCGCTTGTGTTGTGTCTGTGAATAAGCGCGTGGCGTGACGTTGTACTGATACGCATCATAAAAAGTCTGCCCGTCTCTCTCGCGCGCGGTCTATCTTATGAGCGTGAAGGGGACAGTTATTGTTTTTCTTATACTACTGTTTATAAATACAGCGTGATGTTACAAGTCGGTAACGTGTGATCGGCGGGCGGCCAGCGTTCGGAACCGTACGATAATTATCGTGCACATACGATAATTTTGTGCGTACGTACGATGTAAGATAGTATATTATTATCGTACGCAGATTATACGATAATTTGTATCATGATGCAAACATATTATATTTTTAAACATACTGTATAGTGAAATTGCATAAGTGTGAGCACTGTGAACGTGCCAGCTTTAGTTAACTGATCTATACCGCCATGGTTCGCCGAGAACAGTATAGTAAGGTTTAGGTTCCATTTAATCAAGCAATGTTAAATCAGTTAATGGCCTGTTAGATATGTTAGAGTTCGAGCGTTCCACCCATGTATCTACCATTTAATTTTATTTACCAGGAGCGCATAACGTATGAAGAGGTGTTTGCGTTCAATTTTTTCGACCTACCCACAAATTCGAATATTTTTCTTGTGACTATCCCCAATATTTTGTTTTAATTCTTGTAAATTGACAAATGAATAGGGGTAAGCTCATATTTTGTTTTAAACTATGAAGTACCAGGAGCGCATAACGTTTGAAGAGGTGTTTGCGTTCAAGTTTTTCGACCTAACACTAATTAGAATATTTTTCTTGTGGGGGGTACCCCAATATTTCGTTTTAATTCTTGTGAATTGAGAAATGAATAGGGATAGCTCATATAGCGTATAAAAAGGTGTTTTTTGACTTCTATTTTTTAATTGTAAGTTTAGGCTATAATTTTTCAAAATATGTACTATAAATATTATAACTAACTCTACTTGACAGTAAAAAACTACATTAAAACAATAAATTATAGTCTATCAAGAAAGTCATGACAGGAGGGAAATTTTTTAAATGAAATAAAAAATATGATAACTTTATTAATTCGAGATAAAAATGTGCAAGGTGACAATATTTAAAATGTATTAAGCGTTCTCGGTGGAAATACAAAGAAAAAAATACACCTTTTAAGCGTGATTACGTTTAGAAAATTTTCCCTTTCTTTCTTTCTTGACAGACTATATTAGTTCTATTTTATTTCTTAGGGACATTTTTTTTGAATAACTAGATCATTAGAATAACATCTTGAAACTACATATTTATTTAATAAAACATTATAATACTATAAACAATTGATATTTAACTACAATAATAATAAATATCTCAATATTATTATACTCATTTAATATGATGTTAAAAATATATACTTACAGCCGATTATAGATGCTGTTAAATAAATTAAGCATTTGCGTACCATCCCACAAAATTACGTAAGTATTGAGTTATGGATGCAGTTATATTCTTTAAAAAAGTTTAAAACATTTAGAAGAAGACATTCAGAACTTAACAAAAAAATGTTGGTGGGTACACACACAAAATAATGCTTAACAGCGACCATGTACAGGGTGTAACCAAATGAAGTGATTATACTTTAGTTTAGGGTGTGTACGTGTTCCTTGTAGAGAGCTCACTGTGAAAGTAGCAGCGCTGAAAGAAACTTTTTTTTTCACTTTTACATGGGGAAACTCGTGACGCTGAGGTGCTTGCCAGTATTATCACTTGGTTTTGTTACACCTGTATAACCTTCTCCTTTTTAAAAGAGGATTAAAAAGAGATTGCATTGTTTATAAGGAATAGCCTAAAGCCAACTTTTATTTTTTATTGCATAGTTGAATTGAATTAATAAATAAATAATAATTAATAAATAATTAATTGAATTACATTAATAACATTCACAATTCAAATATTTTAATATATTTAATCGCATCGATCTACATTCTACGTTATCATCACAGATACTAAACACAACTTGACTGATACATAACACTATACAATACTACGTCATGAATCATGATTAAACGCCCTCACACTTACGGCCGTTCCCAATATTTGATCTATCTCTGGTTTTGCCCTACTAGAGATAGGAATAGCTTAGAGACATAATATATTTTATGTCAATTCAATGAAAGCTGCGATCGGTCGTATGTCAAATCAGAGATAGATTGAATATTGGGAAGGGCCGTAAGTGATACGTGGTTACAGTTACCGCAGTTATGTATGATCCTATCGGCCGTCTAGACGAGCAATTTTACTGTCAATATCACGCTCCAATTTTGTTGAACAGTTTATTTGACAATTAGATTGAAGGCGCGCGATGTTCAACATCAACCATAGACCGTCAATAATATTACGTAATACTTGATATTCTTCAATTTTACCTATTGTAGGTCTAGGCGCCCGCTTAGTCTCTACGGTGCTGAGTGATCAATCACTGCAGTGACGCGTGATCACAGTCACCAGTGATTTGTGATCGTAGGTCACCACAATACTGCTTGATCCTGTGATCACTATTAAGTGCTTGTTCAGACACAGCGGAAACCACGCGGTTTGGATCTTAACCGCTCGCAGCTTATTGCAAAGGCGTTGTACGACAACGTTCACACTTAACCGCCCGGTTTCTGCACGGGAAACGCGCGGTTCATCGATGTGTCTGAACAGGCACTTATTGTTGTGTGTCTGTGCGTACATCACCATGTGTGTGTGCGTGTCAGCTGCGTCGCCACACGATGACGAGGCCGGACGCGTCGCTCGTCGCTAGCAGGCTCTCGTCGTAACTGAAACTCACGCCCAAGACGGGAGACGCGTGCCCTGAAAAAAATTATAAGTATACAGTTAAATTTAGGTACACCGAGAACGCAAATTAGCCTGGGTTACACGGACCATTATTTTTATGAATCTATTTACTTACTTCTTTTTCATAAAATTGGAGCTATAGCGGAATATTCCAATTTTTAATTTATTAACAAGCAGATCGGGCGGCACGAGTGGAAAAATCAAGTAGCGGCAGGCATATTTAACGAGCTCTGTTCCATTTTTGCTGGCTGCCGCAGGTTGTTAATGTATTTATTATTTACATACATTAACCTGCCTGCGCACGACATAAATGTTTTCGATGCCCACCATTGGCATTTTGCTTTCAAATTAGCATGATGTAAGACCAACTTTTCCACAAAACTGAAATGAGAGTGACAGCCACAGGTTTGTGAAAAAGAAGAATTTTTTGTGTTGACTTTACTCGATCAACAATGTGGTAGGTGACGGAGACATATTTTCATCTCGCATTAAGACTAACCTTGCAGCTTATTAACGGGCTGTCCAGGCGCCTCCATGTCATAGAAGTAGACGCAGGCGTCCTCGGAGCCGGTGACGACGCAGGCGCCGCGCCGGAACGACATGATCGGGCAGAACGTAGAGCGCACCGCGGCAGTGCGGTGACGCGTCGGGAACGTCCGCCATGACGCCAGGCCGCCCTCGCGGTCCGTTATACTGTTTGAAAAAAGAACATTATATTTTTAAATGTTTTTTTAATAAGTTATATTTTATTTGTAATTTGGGCCAGTTTTTTCCCGTAGTGTTTCCCCTCTTGATCGGACATAATAATTATTGTCATTACATTTTGGCTGTCTCCCGCTTTGCTTGGGGAGGGAAATTCAAATTGGATATATTCTACGCCTACCTTTCTTCTGATTAATTTCGTTGCGTGTCCCAGGACAGCCCCTCGGGCACCCCTGAGATCGTATCAAAAGGTTTTCGTGGTTGGTTACCACTGTTGATTCTGGCGACACTAGAGTTACAGTGGTAAGAATGTGTGTGGGCCAATTTTTTTAGTTGTATTTTACTCATATTATGATCTAGTGTTGTGTGTGGCATATTCACATCCATGTCACCTAAGTCTCACGTCAAAACGCGCGGCTTGCTCACCGCGCCCGTGCCCGACATGCGGCAGCTCACTGTCACGCCCGCAGCCCGCTCTATATATAACATCCTCGTAGCACTAACCGGAAGAGGTGCACGGTGTCGGGCGCGGCGCTGACGAGGAGGGCGGGGCGGCGCGCGAGGTAGGGGCTCCAGCTGAGCGCGGTGACGGCGCCGCCCACCGCCGCGCGCCGCAGCTTGCTCACCGCGCCCGTGCCCGACATGCGGTAGCTCACTATTACACCCTGCAAGTATACATAGTTCATACGTATTGTTACGGATACGGACACACAGGGCCATCTAGCGTCAAAACCAGCGAAACTTATCGGGGGAACACAGACAACATGTTAATCCCCTAATCGATACTAGATGGCGTTAGGTGCGCGAGTACATGCGCGAATTTTGTAGAAACATACCACGTTTGTTTACTTCTTTACGCGATTTGGGTAAGGAACTTTCTGGAACTCGTCTCGATGCATATAAATAGCCGCAGGTAGACGAGCCAGTCAATAAGTTCAGCGCGAGCGTTCTTCAAGGCGACTTCGGAGTGAAAATAAGTGATAACTAGTGAGTGAACCAGTCAAACCTACGACTTGACTACGACCTAGGCTAGGACAGTGATAGTGCTTAGTGTTTTGGACCTAGTGCTTTGTTTAAGATCTAGAGCTAGTGAATAAAGTCTTCAAGAGAGTCAGCAGGTCTGTCTCTCCAAATCTTTCGAACCCTAGCACGTAACAATATTAATATTATAAATACAAGAGTGTGTCTATTTGCCTGTCTGTTTGTTACATCTTCTCGTTAAATGAAGTCGAATTAAACGTGCATCTGCTGCACATAATATGTCAAGTCAGCATGTGGCCCGACCTATATAAGTAATATAGTTTGTTATCCGGACAGCGGAGTAGAGATAACATGGCTCGCCCCTCCAAAATTCAAAATGTTTGAAGTGCGTTGTCAAAACGTTTGAAGTGCGTTGTCTTGCGCGGTAAGCTAGTTATGATTAGTTGACCAACAAATCTTGGTAATAAGTGACATTAAGTGAAATAATATTACAACTGGTTGAATACAACTACATACAAACACTTCATAAGGATATGACTACACACATTGAAACAGTAATTTGGAGGGGCGCGCTATGTTATCGTAGTTTATCTCTAATATTAACATAACATTAATTGTAATCGGACCTTGTCATTAGCTGCCCAGAATATCCTGCCGCTGGACTCGCACGCTATGGCCAATACGCGGCCGCCGACCACGCTGCTGCCTCCTGCAATAATTTCGTTTACATTTTATATAACTTAATTTTACAATAATACTAAAAAATGTAGTTTTACTTAGCACAAAACCACGCAGCGGAATAGCGGGTAAAGTTTAATATTGTTACCTCTTGGATATATTCCTGTAGATATATTAAGCACTTGCACCATTCCCTTTGCATTACCAGCCTTTGCATTCTCGTTAAGGAAATAATATATGTATTTTTCTTTCTTATTGTCTATCAGTTACTATCAGAGAAATTTATTCCTAGGCAGATGGCAGACCTAAGTAAATTGGTCGCGTTAAGACGCTATATTGAAAAACTGTCCTTTTTGACGTAATACTATAGGACCCTCAGAAATGTTACAAATCTAGTAATGAATATCTCATATCTTCATAGCCTTATCTAGGTTTGAGAAGAACTAGAAACACGATTAATGTATTTTGCCTCGATACATTTAATTTTCGAAATGACCTCTTAAAAATACGAAATTTGAAGATTATTTTTAGTCGTCCTTATAATCATACAAATTAAGTATGAAATTGCCCTTGGGGTAACATTACTTTCGATAAAGCGCCTTAATCCTTCAGGCCCCGCGCGAGCACCGGTGATCGCGACAACAATAGAATACAATAGCAATTCCTGGAAATTCCGACTGAAGTATTAAGTCATACCCGACCCGACCGATTACAGCTAACATTGAATTGACATAAGCCGATAAGCCGACCAAATGACGTAGGATGGTACATATTTAAAATATTTTTATTAACTACGAAGTATATTAAGTTAGCTGTAAATAATTATTGATTAGTACGCTGTAAATCGTCTGTATTAGACGTAAAGGTTACGTTTATAAGATGTTAATATTATAACAAAAGGATACAATAATCATATTGTTATTAGCGGGCTGAAACGCGACGGCATGCAGCGGTGCGCCCGTAGGATCGGGCACGGTACGCAGCCGCGCGCGTCGCCCCACGTGCCACACGCAGAGCGCCCCGTCCGCGCCGCACGTCGCTACCAACTCGTTTGATGCCGACCAGTCGCAGCCTAAAAATATATCTTATATTTTGAGAGCTGTCATAATACGACTGAAATATGCACTATCAACGAGAAATTGGCAAAATATGCACTAACGCCTAAAATGCCATTATATGCATTTGCATATTATGCAAAGCGTATAATCCGATGTCTACTCATAATACAAGATTTTGAACTACAACATACTTGCGCTCCTGGCTTGTGAAATAATATCATGTTTATGGCTCTTAATTGATCTTCGTGTTAGTGAAGGAGGAAAAAGACAGCATAATATTTTGCCAAGCAATAATCTAAACTCAATTTGGCCTAAAGTAATAATAAATGAGTTCTAAACTTACCAGTAACTGCTTTAGTATGGCCCTCCAAAGTGAACAAAACCTTTGGTGGGGTTGCAGTGACGTCACAGATGGATACAGTACCATCGTGGGACACACAACATAACTTGGAACGGTCATTGTTTGCAAACTTCACCATTGATACTTGGTCTGTGTGCTGAAACGTTAAAAAAATAATTGAATATACTATACTGAGTCAAAAAATATATTTTAATGAGCTTTATTTCATTTAGGTAATCAATTAATCATCATCATCCATATCCATACTAATATTATAAATGCGAAAGTGTGTCTGTCTGTCTGTCTGTTACCTCTTCACGCCCAAACCGCTGAACCGATTTTGCTGAAATTTGGCATAGAGATACCTTGAGTCCCGGGAAACGACGTAGGATTTATATTATTACATATATTATTATATACAGATTAGTAGATCTATGAAATACTAGATGACGCCCGCAACTCCGTTGCGTCAAAACTAGTTTATCGCGCGGGAACCGTACATTTTCCCGAAACAAAAAGTATTCTATGTCAATTTCCGGGACTCAAAGTATCTCCATGCCGAATTTCAGCAAAATCGGTCCAGCGGTTTGGGCGTGAAGAGGTAACAGACAGACAGACACACTTTCGCATTTATAATATTAAATATGGATTGGTATACAGGCTATCAGCTCAACATTCTCAAAACGACTTATGTTCTTCTACTCAAGATACAAATTTTGAACTACAAAATGTTCAATTATTTATCTCCAGGAGAACCTTTAAATAGAAACTTGGAGCTCAATAACTCTGAACAGACCATTATTTATTTAGTTTTCTAATTTTATAATAACACTAGATGATGCCCAAAATTCGTTTATCATGTGGAAACCATAAATTTTCTGAGATTTAAATAATCCTATATTATTCTTTCTCAGGGCTCGAAGTATCTCCATACCCAATTCCAACAAAATCGGTTTTGGCATGAAGAGGTAAGAGGCACCATGTCACATTTATAATATTGGTAAGGATATTCAGCTACCTGATCAAATATGTGATGTACACCTGTGAATGCATAGTTCTCCGATATTGACAAATCACTATTCCTCTTCTGATTTATTGTAACACTGTCTTCAATCTGTAAGCTTGCCTGCAAATTAGACATTAAATTAAACATGATTCTACGAACCTCGCTTTAACCCATCAATTGTTATACGGCAGCCAGCTGCCGCATTAGAATTGAAAATGTATTGTGTCTGCAATACCCACGATGGAGGTGTTAACTTTTCCTCATTACTTCTTCGAGGTTGTAACAAATTGTTATCTATGTTTATTTGTACTTACTTTGCTGCTAGATCGAGTTCTAGAAGAAGCAGAACTGATTGATATATTGTCTTGATATCCATATTTCTTCTGCAGCAACTGACTTCTGATGTTTATGTATTTCTTTATTGTTTCTATGTCCTGTAATATTAATCTCAAAATATAAAAACAATTTCTTTTTTTATGTACTTAAATTAATTAAAATAATTTATTTATGTATATAAATTAAATTAAAAAAATTCAAACCAAAATATGTCATAAGAAATTTTTACATAAATTCAATAAAAATATTGTTATAACCCGCGAGCACTCGCACTATGAGCATTTTGCTCACAGTAAATTTAAAACATGTGCCATTTGGTCAAAATTATGTTTATGGTCATCGTTTCTTCAGTAGCTGAGTTTTGTTTCGTCCCCCACCCCTGGATACAGATAACTTCTCGCTAGGGTGCACTATTCGCTCGTACAAGGAGATTTGTTACGCCGTATACCATCATGCGGCATTAAGCTCGTCGCGTGGGTATCGGCGTAAGTACTTTTTTTCATTCATCACTATCATATCGACAGTTTTACTACTACTTTTATATAATATAATGGTTTTAAATTACTGTTACAGAAAACTATTACGTATTTCTATTATAGATGGATCGGGATCGAAAACATGAATGCATTTTGGTGTGGTCATATCCAAAGTAGAGCACCTAGCAAATCTTGTATATCCTCTACAGAAACATCGCATTTTAACGTGATTAAATGTTTATTACTAGAATCTGAGTTACTAGGACAAGAAAAACCAAATAAAATCTGAGTGGTTTTCCCAAGACACAAAAACCGGAAGACCAAAAAAGACCTGCATTTACTACTACTTTTTCTTTTTGAAAACATTTTTATTTGTGAATTTTTTTCCTACATACCGCCTTGGGCGACTGAAAAATTTCTTGTCTTGAATGTTATTGAAAATCAAAAAGATAAACGTTGATAAAGTTTTAAATATATACTTTTTATAATAAACAAAGTGTACTTTATTTAATAGAATGATAAAAAGTAAAAATATTACTTTGTAAAACCCATATTTAATTACATTTATAAACGTGAGCAAAATGCTCTACGCGCGAGTGCTCGTGTAATTTTTAGGGGCGCGAGTGCTGGCGGGTTAAGGAAAACAAGTTCACCTTGAATTTTGCATTTTCTCTCAGCAGTTGACTGCGTCGACGAATGTAAAGTGTTTCTAAAAGTGCAAAAACAAAGAGTAAGTTGTGAACTGTATATTTAGAGATAAAATAAAAAATGTAAATGATTTGATCAAGTACTCACTAAAATTGGGATTTCCAGGTGCTCTATACGCGTTAAAACGAGCATCCAATGCAAATATTTGTTGCTGGAATGCTGCAGCCATTATATCGTAATATTAAATTAAAATACACGTAATTTAGATATTATTTTTCGAAATTTCACAGCACAATTTCCACAGTACCTCATTGACAATTTCATACATTTCACAAAATTTTGTTTACATTTTTTTGGTAGGTATGTTTTGACTTTGACAAATGACACATGACATTTAAATTTTTGACATTAACTTTTTTAATTAACTCCCTTCTATTCAGAGCAAATTCAGAGGCTTTTAAAATTTGTGTAACTGTAACACAAAATGTTTTGAAGATTTTTTGTTGTACTATAATAGGTATTGTTTAACTAGGGAGACTTCTGCAAGTTTCATCAAAATAGATTTAGTAGTTTTTGAAATAGGGAATTTAATTCTCAATTTCGTAGTTACAATTTTTACAATCAAACGGTTGCATCAAACATGTAAGGTTTGAATCAAACCGTTTGATCGTCTCGGGGGCCCTTAAGGTATTAGCTAAATGACTAGTAGATTGGACAGTACCAGTCATTGGAAAAAGCACAAAAACACCATATTTATTGATGTTTCTATAAATATTTTCTGTTTTTAAAGTAAAAGAACGCCTGTTTTTAAAGAAAAACAGTCAGTTCATAAAGCAACATTAATAAATATGGCGTTTTTAAGCTTTTTTCAATGACTAGTACTGTCCAATCTACTAGTCATTTACCCTATTATAAAATATAAACATAAATATTAAAAATTGTTTGTATGATGGACTTTGACTTTGGATACGTTAAGCATAAGGCTATCATTTCTCAGGTTGAGCCTCTGCTGTATGTCACCCCGAGCTTAAAAACCTATAAATACCACGAATCAGAGTGTAGCAACTAACAGCAAACCAAGCAAACAAATGACAAATGCAAAACCACAGTTTTTTTCCGCGTCAGACAAAACCGAATTGAGCTATCGAAGTTTCCAGGTGATGCATTGTAGGCACAGTCGCGGAAACCTGTAGCATTATCTACTTCTTATTGACACAGAAATAAAGTCGAAACTATAATCAAAGAGAATATAATACCTATAGGTACTTAATGGCTATAAATTATAATGTTATTACTACTTATTACAATTCTTCCCTAACATGCAACAACAATTTTTAGAATCATAAATTATGCACTTACTATTTTAAGATGCGGCAACAAAAAGTCAATAATTTATAAATTAATAATATGATGGTCCAAACTATTAAGTCGCGCCCGCCGCCCACGCATGCGCTGCATCCTCCAACGCGCGCGGCGCTGAGGCCAGCAATTTCCAGGAATCCTTATTTCCGATTCCGAAATACTCGACGCGGTGTTACCGAGAACTCTCGCCGGGCGTTATTCTGGGGCGATGCCGCGTAAAATCCGAAACACGTACGATCTTTAGTTGTTTTTTAACATCACCTCTATAAAGACGGCTTAAGAATCACTATGAAAAACTTTAAAGTAGAATGAACGGACGATATCTTCACGAAATGAGTCGCTGACCCGCGCTTACCATTTAGGGAGTTATCACGATTTAATGCTAATCCTTCTTAAATCAGTATTAGATATTGCGATTGTATACCAGGAACTTGGAGAGGGCTTTAAAATCATTTTATTTAACTTAGGTACTTGGATTAAATTTTATGATCAGAAAATTATTATGAATAAATATTAAATAATTATAAATTAAGAATTTTACAATCATTTACGATGACGACCTCCGTGGCGCAGTGGTGAGCGCGTTGAGCTCAAGCCGGTGGTCGCGGGTTCGAGTCCCGCCGACGGAACAAAAAGTTTATAAAGTTCCTGGGTCATGGATGTATATTAAATATGTGTATCATATAATAAAAATCTTAAATATATGTATAGTATAAAAGTATTAAATATATTTCCGTTGTCTGGTACCCGTAACACAAGTCCTTCGGGTACTTAGCACGGGGCCAGACTGACGTGGTGTGAAGCGTCCATAGATATATATATTTACATCACTGCGCGAATGGTTCTAACTGGTTTGACTACCCTCTCCATACAAAGGGTCATTTAAACAAGGATTAAGATTTAATTAATGTTTCAACAGAGCAAGAAAAATGTTGCCACTCTATTTGGCATAGATAAACCTTTATTTAGCCCATAACAGCTTTTATACGTAGGCTAAAACATAAAAATATTTAAAGTAAAACTAAATATATCCTTAAAATCTCATTTATTGATACAACCGTACATCATAACAATAACCAGACGAACATTATTACTAGTTAAATAGGCTAACTCCAGGACAAAATTGACATTTGTTACTTTTTTAAATTTGTAACGAGCGGTGCGAAGTTAACGCGCATCTGCAAAAATACGCGGCGACTTCACACCGTTCCCTACATTCAGGGCTACCAAAATACGGTGATTATTAATTTATTATACTCTAGTATAAGCAGTAAATTTTTGTATGACATTTAGAGATGATTTAACATTGTAATGAGAGACATTTAGACGGATTAGTTTACGCTTATCTAATAAAATTACATGTACATTATATTAAGTAGTGTACAGACTTGATAGGACCCTATAAAACATTTCATTTCCAAAACGTTGTCCCTTAGGTGCACCTCCTACTAACAAAAATATTTACACAACTATTCAAAGTTTTCTGTCGTTGTCTGTCAAGCAGAGCTTGTATAATTTTACGTTATGTAAATATTTTATTAGCAGAAGGTAAGTGTATAAAACAAGCTTTAGCTCTGGAAACTAAAAGCATTTGCAACATGACTATTATCTTAAAAATAGTTGACTATCTTGTTGTACAATGTTCATAGGCTATTGACAAAAAATGCATGACGTAAAAAACCTATACGTTATATCGATCAGTCCAACACTTATTCTATAATAAGGCAAGTATCTAAATACACTTACAAACGTTTATACAGTTTTAGACTACTATTTACAATAAAAGGATAACGAATAACATCAACATAGCGATTCCATATTAAACCTACGTAACTACTATCAGATTATTTTTCGCAAATGGCATAAATTATATTAAACTTATATTATTATTAAATTATATCAAATTTTAAATAAATCCTGACCAGTTATATAATTAATATCTGATTTATCGACGTTTATTAGTGTAGCAACCCTGCGAAAACAAGATGGTAAAATCTCTGATGTTTTTGTTGTAACTTGTACAGTTTTTGGACAGAAATTTATCTATTCAATAGAGGTTTTGATTGGTTCACTTTTTCACACAAGCCAATCTTACGGATACATAAAGCTTTCGTTTAAAAATATTTCGAAAACGACCATAGCAATTATTTATTTTTTTTTGTATACGAGAGAATTTTTATATTTCTGGTCAGGCTATATAATGTAGAATGGCATTAATTTGCAGTTGCCGTTGGCCCTAGGGTTTCTAAAAACAAACTCTCACGGCAAAAGCTTAATTACCTCATGTTTTTAAAACGAGAACTAAGCTCATAGCGTCAACATTATCATACGAAGTTAGGGTTGCCACATAATACACAATTGATAAGAAAATTAAAAGTTTAAATTATAAAGCCCATAAAATGTCTCAAATAATTATGATAATACATAATATCACGTTAGTAGTCAAAATATTTACACAACGAATAAGTATCCAAGGTCTGCTTGTGTTTGTCTGAAATATTGGAATCACGTGACAGTAAAAAACAGCAGACCTTGAATACACTACGTAAATATCTTTAATAATAGGGAAAAAAATTCTGCTAAGTTCATTTTAATTCATTGAAAAAGTAATTTTATTTACAGTATTCTTATTTATAAGCATGCAGTATCAGCAAATAAAATAGTAAAAATTATGTTATTAGTGGCAACTGGCAACCCTCCTGCTCGTAATTTATTTATAAATTAATAACCAACCGATATTAATAGCATCTTGCATCACAAAATTAATTTGCCTTTTAACGATGGGCAAGAAATGGCGTCGGTGTAGGTGAATTGAGGTTGGAGTTCATGATAATTATTTATTTCAGAAATCGTTACGTCACAATCAGAACTTTTTTGTTCAACATTATTTTAGTATTTATTAAAAAGCTTTGACATAAAATCCCAAGACTATTTTTAGAAAGTCAAAATATGTTCATATTTTTTAAATTCCATTTACATACATAATATTGTGTAATATTTACAACTTGTTTTAAAATAAAATGTGTATATTATTTATGATTATTGATTAATGTTTCCGACAAAATGTATATTTTTTTAATACGATTTTAAAAATCACCCAAGCTATTTACAAACATTTCGATTTAGGACAAATATTTACAATGTCGACAAAAATGTACCAGATTTTATTTGGGTTTAATTTTCTATGAAAAGTCCCATCGTTTGAATTATTATTAAAATCTCAATATATATAATACAGGAAAAGAGATTTCTCGGTCAACGGAATTAAAATTAAAAATTAAAAGCAGCACAGGCTGCAGCTGCCTATCTCTTTCTTTCTTGCGCGCGATAGATATATCTATCTCTTTTTAGTTGTACCAAATCTTCCATCTTTAAACCGAGGATAGTAATCGGACAATAGTTAATCCACGTACGAAACAGCTACGTAGCAAGAAGTAACTGTTACACACATCGCCAGCAATCGGCATACAAATGGGACAAAACGACAGAGCGGCTCGCCACAGATTAGTAAAATGTCATTTATGCGTATCACGGACGCTGCTACTACGTGTCTCCTTCACAAATTGACGTAAATTAGAAAACTCTAAGCGACTTTACATCGAGTTACAGTTCACACAACGTCACGAGGCATTGCGATGCATTTTTATTTAGGCCATTCGAATTTGTTGATTTCCGCCATTGAACATGCAGCCTGACCCCGCAAGCGGCTTGTTAATTGTTGATTTATGTGTCAATTCAAATTGCAGTTAATAATGTTCATATTTTTATGGCTCATTAAAAATGCGTCACATTGCTGCGTCACGTTTCAATGTCAGATACCTTAGAAACCGGCCATCAAGCCAAGTCTTTGTCATTCCGACAAGAAAAGAGACGCTTTAGGAACTCTTTATTTGAAAAAACGAATCTCGAAAGTCGAAATTATCATTCCTACCAGCTCAGGAAAAATAGGTTTCATTCACAGACATAGATCAAAATCTATTTGTGGTTTTATTACAATATCTGAATTTTAGATGTAGAGCAATACGAATATGTTTGTTCTTTTTAGAGCCATATAATATTCCATAAAATAACTATACATTTAAAATATATTTAAAACTTGTAATATTAATTTATAAACTTGATTTAACGATAAAATTAATAATTTTAACAATTAATAAACCCCTCAATCATTACACCATCGACATCTCAAAAAAAAAAAGGTCTGTGGACAGATTAAGGAGTTTTTTTGTTCAATTCTGGAAATGCTAATCGGCCGAACCAGTTGATAGTTCGCGGGCGACGTGTTTGCGCGCCGCCTTCCGAGAAACGAAAGCAACTCGCTAGTGAGAAACGCGATTATCGTAATAACCTCCCGGAACCTTTGTTGATAGAAAACACTAAAAACCGCCATTTTTACACATGGCCTGTTTCAACATCGGCGTTAAATATTTAATTAACAATTAATTTTAAAGCTTCTTGACTGTAGGTTTTCTGATATCGTAAATATAACATTCGAAATCAAATCGCTTTTCTTGAATAATGATTCTGCTTTAAAATTAATTGTCAGTACTACGTAAAAAGTATACACGCTGACGTTTGAAAAGAGACATTCCGTTTGCAGTAGAGAACTAGAGAATCGAGATGTTGTAGAGGAATTTACTAATTTTTATGTTTTTTAAGGTTTTTTCTTACTCAGTTTTCAATTCCCATATTTTCAACCCCTTTCTTACATAACATTGCAGTAATGACACTTCATTGTTCGTAGTTCGTACAGAGATCAACTACGATAACTTGGCGCGCCCGTCCAAATGACTGTTTCAATGTGTGTAGTCACATCCTTATGAAAGAGTTTGTATGTAGTAAGTATTCAACCAATCACAGTACACGTTATATTTCAGTTAATGTCACTTATTACCAAGATTTGTTGGTCAACTAATCATAACTAGCCTACCGCGCAAGACAACGCACATCAAACGTTTTGACAACGCACTTCAAACGTTTTGAATTTTGGAGGGGCGCGCCAAGTTATCGTAGTTGATCTCTACAATCGACATCTCTTCTCAAAAGTCAATGCATATACAGATGAAAATTTATAAACCGAATTACAACCAGGGACCATCTATAGAGTATGTCACACGATTGCAGGTCACTGGTGGTCACATTTCTGAGGCCCTCTTTAGGTGTGTACTTTATGGATGACTCCCTATTAAGACTTGTAAATAAACCGCGTCCACAGCTCTCATTCCCAGTCGTCCTCGCTGGAGGTCTGCGGCGAGGACTCCGGCTCGGGGATCACGGCGGCCAGGGTGTGGAGGAGGGAGCCGGTGGGCCGGTCACCAGCCCGCTCGGCGCCCGATATCCCGCGCCTGCGCATCGACAGCCGCGCGTGGAGGTCCGCCATTAGGTCACCGCTGACTGCTTTATCCTGGTGACAAACGTTATAGTCATATTGGGTTCTAGTAGCAACGACAGAGCGGGAACTCTGGGGTCTTAAAATGCAATTAAGTCATATTGTGTACACTGTGTACAGGGTTGGCCGTGCGGGGAGGTACGCCAAAAGGTCTCCAGTAACTACTTTGCCCTGGTGACAAACGTGATGGTTGTTTTGGGTCTAATTGATATTTAAAACGATAGAGCGGAAATTCTGGAGATTGAAAATGCAATAAGCCGTATTGTGTATAGGGTTAGCAGTGCGCGGAGCTACGCCAAGTCTCCGCTAACTGCTTTATCCTGTTGAAAAACTTGATTGTCATATTAGGTTCTAGACTCTAGCACTCTAGTAGAAACGATAGAGCGGTAACTCAAGTGGTTGAAAATTCAATAAGCCAAATTGTACTATACGTGCCATATTATTATGGGTCTAAAAGAAGAACTATTATTTGTAGAGATGCGACCTCAGTGACTGCTGTACTCTATTGACAAACGTGAGGCTTACAATGGGCACAAAAGAACTGATAGAACATTTGAAACGCCGATGGAGCTGAAACTTAAAAATATTTTAAATGTTAAAGTGTGTGTGTCTGCTGGTTTCTCCAAAAAAGTACGCGATCCTGATATATTTTATTAACACGAAAACAAAATATAATGTTCAATTTACAATTACCATAAGCGATTTCTCCCAAATATATTTCAACGACTTTGGCTTTTCCGAAAACTGCAAGGGTATAATAACAATGTTTAATTTACAATTATTATCATTATGTATCAATAACTTTTCCGATAACTTATTATTAATGTCATTTCAATAACTCAGTTCTCGGAACCTGGGACATAATAACAAATTCATTATCAAAAACTTTTGTTTTTCTTCCGAAACCGAGACCCTGTGATAATAGAGTTCGAGGTTGCCGCTATCTGTGGCGGGGTTACACAAATATTTCATTAACTTCTGGGAAGAGTTTGGCACGGGTGCGTGCGACTACGTATCTATCATTAAACTCGAAGGAAGGTCAGTGACAGATAAATAATGATAACACTCGGTTGCGCGAATCATTAAAAATAACAATTACATTCCTCGAACGGCGTATCGGTATCGTACGCTGACGGTATCTAACAATTTATTGTTATTTCAATGATGAATTACAACAGATATGAATGAGATGATAGTGTCTAGGAAAGACGACAAAAATATTTCAAACAGTCATGATGTTAAGGGCAAAGATTATTTTAATATGCTTATTAATAGACACAACAGACTCTACACACACTCACACACTCCTATAGTTACAATACAAACTAATATCTAACAAGTGTATCATTATTTTTGAGATGAACAAATTTTCCAATAAATTCTGTCATCGTGACCCTGTGTCGTGTTTTGTTTTTATTGCCGACCTGCTCGCACCAACGGGCTTAGGGATACGACTATCTCGCTTCCACACCAGCCTTCCGTCGCTCAATTGAATAATTCAAGTAATAAACATTTGGGACCGAAACCCGCTCCTCCTTTTTAAACTGTAATGGCATTTCGTCGAACGCCGGACAAAAAATAACGAGGAGGCATTCAAGGTAGTGCAAAATGCGAATTCTTAAGATGGTCATGATCATTCCATGAATTGACTTGGCGTTTGCGCATGAGGCCGAATTGATATTAGTACCTCAAATACTATTGTAATGAGTCCTTAAGCTTAGATCATGCATTTTAAGAGAGGGGGTCTGACTATTTCTAGTCTAGTTCTAAAGTCTATTTATCATTTATTACTACAACCTCAACTTATGAGAGGCAAATGTTATCAGGATCTGACTATTTCTAGCATAGATATCAGAAACAACACATTTCTAGTCTAGTTCTGAAGTCAATTTATCATTTTTCACCACCACCTCAACCTAGGAGAGACAAATGTTATCAGGATCTGCCTATTTTTAGTCTAGTTTTGAAGTCTATTTATCATTTATCACCACAACCTTCGGCTGAAGCCTGAAATCTTTGAGCTGATGGTGAATATAACCGAAGGTAGCCTAAACCGAGATGGAAGCTTCGTTCAGACAATACGACAATATTGCATAGGCTCTGGCAAACGCACGAAGCTATCCGAAATTACTTTCTAATATAAAAAAAATCTCAAACCTCTATTTTAGGCCTACTGGCAAATAATAGTTCAGGGGCCGTACCACGAAACCGTTTTGAGACTCAAACAATCGTACGAGAATGCCACATCCTACTCTAACAAACGAGAAATTACGTTGTTAGAGCAGGACGCGGCATTCTCATTCTATTGTTTGAGTCTCAAAACGGTTTCGTAGTAGGCCTACTGATTCGTAGCCCATTAGTTACGGTACATATATTTCGTGACTGCCGATTCGCTCGTCATACAATACTGCCGGCTATTGTGTAACTATGTTTTATAGTCCGTTCAAAGCCATTTTACCCTCAGATGAACCTTATTACGTCGGAGCGAGGAAACTAGCTACAAAGTAGACCCCAGGAGTGTATTAGGAAGACAATAAAATATATCACTGTTAAATATCACGTACTTATTAGTTAAAAATGCAAATGCAATTGAATTTCTAAGACCTCTCACGCGAATGTTTTTGAATAAAGGCGCAGTGTCTTCATTAATTTGTGCTCCACGGTCCACCCTTTTATTCAAAAGTTCTTTTGGTCCAGTACCTACCCCGATTTTGTACCTATATCTATGCTGTATTATTTTTTTGACGTAAATGCAGAGTTAAGCTACAGGTAATGACGCTAAAATTGCTCTACATATTTTCATACTACATATTTATAAATTATACTGAATCACATTCATGTTTCCTCGTATTTAGTTCTCAAGTTAATTGTGCCTCTCGAGACTGCCTCTATTAGAGATAGCTCATATAAACCCCAAAAGTAACTCTACATCAACTAAATGTGGTCCTTGCCAATTATGAGAGAAAACCAGAATATGGCTATTAGCTTGTGGTAATGGCCATTTTCTTCTGTCCTATGTCCAGCAGTGGACGAATATAGCTGATGAATATGTTAGGATTCCATCACGAATTTTATTTATTCTAAATAATAACCAAAAATATAATTCTTCATTGGAAGCACAGAATTCTCTGAACCAATTTGCAACATCTGCCAAGTAGGAATATCTTTACGATAAGATTCATATTAAAAATCAGATCAATATAAAGGAGATGTGACATATTTGGCATTCGCATTTGTGGTCTTGACTTTTTTGATTTTGGATTCCGATATGGAATTTGAATTGAGATCATCATCAGAGAATACCTTCATATTACGTAGTCACATCCAACTTAGTTCATTGCTACATTCGTAACAATATTTGGTTGCTTATGTTAATGAGGTACATACTTATTATTTGAATTATTCCATGATTTTAAACTTTACAATGTTACCGTGTTAATATTGAAGCTACTCTACATTGAATAATAATTAATTTAATGCATTGCTATTTAATTGTTTACCTCATTTCATTTGTCATGTTCAGTGTTCACATTATTTCATATTTATCCGTCTCGTAAGCGACATTCCATAGTAAAGGTGTCATTCCATAGTAAAACCTATTAGCATCGTTTTCATCCTTTCCAACGAACGTCAGACAAAAACAATGAGCGCACATGTATCCAAGTGTATTCCAGGGAAACGCGACAAAGCCGCGTCGGGAGAAACGACGCGTTTACCAGAACTTCCATTCTCTTGAACTGCGAACTGATCGATTTTATTATGAAAACTCTACGAATAAATAAAATTCAAAGCCCCTTAGAGCATTTTTCGTTGAGTTAGCAAAGCAAGCATTATTGAGATAGGAGTTCAATAATGTTATGTTTCCAACCCTAGTGTCCCTAGTAGATAATACCTCTCTGAGAGCATTGAGAATTTCTGAAATGGGAAAAGTCAAAAGTTCTTGAGGCGTGATGATTATTATTTTTGAGATGAGAAAAGTCAAAGGTTCTTAAGACGCGTTAAGAAATTTTTTAGACGAGAAAAGCCATAGGTTTGTAATGCTACCAATACAGGTGCATGATCATGATGATGCTCATTATCTTTTCTGTAGTTTTTTAATAGTTCAAAAACATCAGCGGGGCTAAAATCTCCGGAAAATGAATTGTCAAAACTGTCAAACTGACAAATGTCAAATAAGTACAAATTGTGCAAATTACTAGACATATGAATTGCAAGCAGAGTGATTTTTATTAAGAATAGAATCATAATTTTGATTTATTTCTTAAAACTCATTCTGCTTGCAGTTCATGTCTAGTAATTTGCACAATTTGTACTAATTTAACATTTGTCAGTTTGACAGTCTTGACAATTCATTTTCTGGAGGAATTGCAAAACGTTACCATTTTAGCCCCATAGGTCGCACAGTGTTTTAGAAATGCCCAAAATCGGACATGACTAAGTTAATGCAATGAGTCGATGGCGTCTTATATTTCAAATGCATGAGTAGAACTCCCGGGTGCGCATTTCACTTCGTTTTTGAGAAAATCAATTTTTAAATTGGTCTTTGTTTGACTTCCTAAAAACGAAATTATTTTATTTAAATTAATTCCGAGGGTTTGTTAACTTGCTACCCAGCTGATTAGATTAATCATTAAGAGACACAAATTTTGTACTTTATTTCATTCCTACAATTCAAATAGTTCCTGAGATTTTAATGTTTTTAAATATTTAGACTTTATTTTTTTTTCTGCTTTCCTATGTGATTTCCGCACTTTCTGTGAATACTGAAAAATACTTTGGTATACTAATTACACTACAATATTCTTATTTTTTGTGAATCGCATCTCATACCAGAGATTTACGAATTCCTAATTTTTATTCGCGCCTTAAAAAATTTAACAGCAAAGTTTCATCAAATATTTTTTTTAAATAATAATCAGTCAAATAATAAAAGAATTACAATTTTAATAATGAGTCAAATAATAATCAGTCAAATAATAAGACATTTCATTCTTCATCACTTTCCCGTGCTACACGAAACCCTTCATCGAAGTATAGTTAACACATGATATTTTTTAACACTTCGATGAAACTTTGCTCTTAAAATGTTTAAGGCGCGAATAAAAATTATAAATTCGTAAATCTCTGGTATGAGACGTGATTCACAAAAAATAAAAATATTATAGTGTAAATACTATACCAAAGTATTTTTCAGTGTGGACAGAAAGTGCGGAAATCACATAGGAAAGCAGAAAAAAAAAGTCTAAATATTTAAAAACATTAAAATCTCAGGAACTAATTGAATTGTAGGAATGAAATAAAGTACAAAATTTGTGTCTCTTAATGATTAATCTAATCAGCTGGGTAGTAAGTTAACAAACCCTCGTAATTAATTTAAATAAAATAATTTCATTTTTAGGGAGTCAAAAAATGACCAATTTAAAAATTGATTTTCTAAAAAACGAAGAGAAATGCGCACACGGGAGTTCTACTCTTTCATTTGAAATATAAGACGCCATCGACTCATTGCATTAACTTAGTAATGTCCGAATTTGGGGATTTCTAAAACACTGTGGGTCGGATAAAACTTGTACGAATTCTGAAACTGTGTCAAAGCTTACTGCGTTTCCACTCTCAAGAATCTCGCCGCATTTAGTAATTGGACAAGGAGTCATTAATTAAAATACAATTGCAGCTTTACAATGACGTAACCACATTCATTAGTCATAAACACAACTTTAGCCATTTCATAAATATCCCGAGGTGTCAATGAAGTTTCTAAAAATTCTTGTTATTGTTAATTTTATCAGAATGCATTTCATAGGAATTTTAAAATTATTTCCGATAAGTTTTTATTTTCCTCTTCGAAGCCACGTTAATCAAAATCAATTGTTCTACTTCTGGCTACTTCATTATTTTCATTTCTATGAAAAACCAACTACAGAGTTACGTTTTTAGCTCCAATGACCTCAATCTCCTCATCAATTGTCACCTTCATGCGCTGACATAGTTTCTAATATTCAAACTACAGAATCTGCAGTAATAAAAATTTTAAAATCCCTTGATACTAACAAGGGCGCAGGCAACGATGGTCTACCTGCAATATTTTGGTCCCGTTGTTCTGATTCGCTCTCTCTTCTACTCACAACATTGTATAATCATTCTCTAAAAGAAGGAATCTTTCCACGTAAGTGGAAAGCTGCCCAAATAGTACCGATACATAAAAAAGGTTCGCGTATGGGCATAAAGAATTACAGAGGCATCTCTATATTGAATGTACCGGCAAAAGTTTTGGAAAAAATTGTCTACAATTATATGTACCCCATCTTACATCAATCCATACCCAATCAACAGCATGGCTTCTTAAAAGGTCGTTCCACAACTACCAACCTGGCTTGTTTCTCTAGCTACAAATCTTAGAAAATATGGAAGGTGGTGGCCAAATTGATGTAATCTACACCGACTTTGAGAAAGCATTCGATCGTGTAGACCATGATATTCTTCTTCAGAAGCTACAGGCTCTCGGCATTCACGGAGACTTGTTACGTGGATGAAATCATACCTGTCTAACCGGTCACAGGCTGTGGTCTTGGGTGGCTATCGCTCGGATTTCATTATTGTTCCTACTGGCGTCCCCCAAGGCTCTCATTTGGGTCCGCTCCTTTACAATGCATATTTGTTTGATATAGGATTATATATAAAAAACTCAAATTATCTAATGTACGCAGATGACAAGAAGGTTTTTCTTAAAATTAGAACACCTACGGACCGTATGTTGCTTCAAAACGATTTAGACAACTTACTCTCGTATTATGCATTGAACAACATCACAGTCAACTCTAGTAAATGTGAGTGCATCACCTTTACTCGAAAACTAAACCCTGTTACTTATCACTACAAGCTTGATGGAATCGCCATTAAAAGAAAACGTAGTATCAGGGATTTGGGTGTTTTTTTAGATAGTAAATTCATGCTCTCGGACCACATTGAGAATATCATCTCAAAAGCTCACAAGAACCTTGGTTTTTTTCTGCGTAGATGTAAATCGTTTTCGAACCCTACAGCTCTTGTGTCAGTCTACTCAGCTTATGTCAGGAGTATATTAGAATATGGTTGTCCTATTTGGTCTCCACACTACATTATCTATAAAAGCCGACTAGAGAGAATTCAAAAGAAGTTTATTAATCACCTGAACTATAAAAGTCGGAAATTCTTTGAAACTTATGAAGATACACAATCTGCTAACTTTAGAACAGAGGCGCATTGTTCTGGATATGGGCTTTATTTACGATATTTTAAATAATAGGATAGATTGTCCACACCTTGTATCTCAAATTTCATTTCGAACCCCAAAATCCCGAACCCGTAAGACTCCACTATTGCATGTTCCGTTGCATCAAATAAATTACGCACAAAATTCTGTCCTTACACGTATCACTCATGAATATAATAAACATTTCAGTAATATTGACTTATTTTCTCACTCTAAGGCTAAATTCAGAATTCAAGTAATAAAATCGGCAAAAAGCCTGAAATTATGAATAAGT
The DNA here is from genome assembly GCA_905333045.1 of Lysandra bellargus. Lineage (NCBI taxonomy): Eukaryota > Metazoa > Arthropoda > Insecta > Lepidoptera > Lycaenidae > Lysandra > Lysandra bellargus. Next base: position 4,539,853 of record HG995363.1, on the reverse strand, counting down.
AAAGAAATAATGTTGTTGCTTGTACCAGTCTTTTTTAGTTAAAATTAATTCGAATTTATTAATATAATTTAAATTAAATAACTAAAACACCTAGAATATTTTTTTTAAACCTGCATGGTAACATTATACTTAGTCTTATTAAATATAAAATGGTTTGAATATTATGTGTGATATTTTAAATGTACTAATGAGAGATACTTTATCTTATTCTTAAACTTAACAGCAACTGTATTGTACAGGCTAAACTTCTCGACCAACCTCTTCTTTCTGGACTTTTAATTGTAATAATAATTTTCCTTTATTTTATTTTTTAAGGTTTCAGTTTGTACTACATCATAGTTATATATGGGAAACCTGTTATTGGCTTTATTGTTTGTTAAATGCTCTTTGTAAATTTTATAAGTATGTAAGCTGTTGGTTTTCACAATAAATAAAATAAAATTAAATTAATACTATTTATGATCCAGTCACTATAGAAGAATCAATATCTTCAATAGTGGCTGGTCAATCATTTGGCTCCCTAAATCGACTATTGTTAAAAAATCTTTTACATTCATCTTTTCAATTCTAATCAAAGGCCCAAGAAAGAGCAATGCCAGGACCGCTACTGGGTGATTACACCACCAATTTGAATACAACGTAAAGGGTTGTTTGGGGAAAAAAGTGATAAACGGTTCTAGGAAGCGGCGCAGGCGCACGAGGAACCGGTCTCGCTTCCACGTGCCATGTCATTGTAGTTTTTATCTCAGCGCCGCCAGCGCCGGCCCATCTGATAGACAATGCCTGCCATTATGCCACCATATTTCAAATGATAACCGTATTGAGAGACGGTGGAATATTTTTACTAGAAACTTCACGTGTACTTAATGTAACAAAACTAAGTAATGATGCTTTAGGGTTTGGAATGTGGATATAATGTTTCTTGTATAGAGTTCACAGTATTTAAAAAATAGCAGCGCTGAAGAAGTTACTTGTATGTCCCTACGAGAAAATATACTCCAACGGGCCTAACGGCATAAATTAGCCTAAAGCAAAATTAAAAAAAAAAAAATTCACCCTTTATGTTACTCTGTTTTGTAATTTTGTTACACCTGTATAATATAACACAGCCGAATACATATCATAATTGTAGAGGTTTAACCGCTGTCCGATTTATTATGAGTGCTAGTTAAGTTATTTATAAATGTTATTTTCAAAGCAGCATACCACACCGTTTAAGAATTTAATAATAAACGCTGATTGCGTTCATCTCAAAATAAATCCGCTCTATACAGGAGGTGTAGGCAAAAAGGCATGTTGACATTGAAATTGTTGTAAAAATAAGGATTATCCAAGAAATAATTTAATTGACAATAAGTTCGAAAGTAACCACTTGTCCACAACAATATTATTCAAATGAGACGATATGTATGCAACTTGCTGACGATATTAGTTTATGTGGTATTGTGTACATACGATACAACCGATAGTACATATTACGTCATAGATAATACTTATCATAAATGAAACAGAGCCCAATTCACATCACACTATATTTTATCCTTTAATCATCATATTGGATGAATAAGATCGGCATAACTTCTTTATCTCGAGCCATTGTTGTCGTAAAAGCGCATGATCGAAATAAAAAGGAAATTACGTACCTCCTGGGTTTTTTGACTACCCAAAATTTTTACAGACATAATAAAAATATAACGGACATAAAAATGAAAACCAAAGAATGAAACTGATGAATAAAATATATAATTCGGAATTAATCTGTACTTATAATTCAAAATATAATATGGCAAACTTAATACTGTATTTAATTATTTGGGGTAGATTTTATTTTACTTATAATGCAAAATATTAAATAGAAATTCCGAGAATTTAAATTTATAATGGTTTTGCCATGTTACAGGTGATGCAAATGCTACTGGAGAAGTGAAAGATGGTAACCATGAAGTGGAGATGATGACAAGAATAAAGTCCGTAGACATTTGAAAACTGGCAATTCCTTAAGGGAGGCTATTTTTAAAGAAGAAGAAGTAGACACTTGACAAGTTGTACAGGAACCGGAGCCGCTGCGGGAACAATGGGAAGCGCTGATACCATTATCATGGTTATCATATTCATTAGTCTAGCGATTCCTCGAACCTGAGTGGCCTAGCGTACTATTATCGGATTCCGTGAATCGTCTGCGTCTTATCGCAATTACGTATGCCCGTTTTTTTTGTTTTTTAGTTTGTAAATTATACATTCGGATCGAATCTCGACTTTGAAGCGTCGCGTGTAATGGTTTCCACATGCTACATAAATCAATTTATGATTTACCAGAAGTGGAAGATAAAGTCTTTACGATTAGACGAACCGGCTTAGAGGCGCTAGAGAATCAAGAGAATCTATAAAAACAAAAGCAATTATAATAGCTATAATTCGATTCACAGAATACCATTCATGTGGAAGTTCGAGGAACACGGGCCGAGCCGGAGTGACGTGTGGTACTAAAACATCCGTACTCTGTTCACGATACACGTCGATTGCGTGAGGGAAACATGCCGCTTAATCATATGACGCCAAGCCAGCAACTAGACTTGATTTAGACAGCGCAGACTTGTAGTCCCCTTAAAAATATTTACCCAGCAATCAGCATACTTACTCAAGGTTGTCCGTCTGTGTTACTTTTCCAATCAAATTCTAATGTTGACATTGTTGACCAATTCCAATGTTCCATTGATTCGCTTTGTAAATATTTTAGTGATAATTTAAATTTTTAATTAACCTCTCGAGTTCCAAGCGCCTATTTATAGTTAGACATATCGTAGGGCGTAGATGACATTGAAATTGCACCAGTCGCATCTCACTCACGGAACGTTTACTGCCCACTGCAACCTGTCTAGACACGAGATTGCGATGAACGATGTCTCGACTCAGATAAACTAATGGGAGTTGGCAGTTGAGAATTCCTCGTAACCCATCAAATATCTCCCAACGTATAGATAACGTCTACGTCGTAACTCGTAACAGATATTACCGTATCTTCGGAACCACTTACGTCATCGATTCAATGTTTAGATTTCGCGCTCCTCCAATTTGAGCAATTCTAACTCAACAAGATCGCACGTAAACTTTTCGTTTTACATCTCTAACAAATCTTGAATAGAATTTGATTTCCCCAATAAGTTGAAGTTAAGTTGCTAAGTTAAGCTAAGTTGAATTCTACCAACCGACTTTCCAAATAATTTGACTTGTTCGAACAACACACTGACCAGTCCAGTAATATCATGAGCAAACTTAAACCTTACACATACCGCAAATTTTTAATACAAACACATCTTCATGTGACCTTTCATTACACAGAAACATTATTATTTGTATAAATATGTAATGAATATTAATACAACAAAACAAACACGAAGTAACAAATATGTACGCGAAATATTTCATTCCATTTTAACAAACAAAAATGTCTAACTATTGAATAAATAACAGTTGCGACTACCAGTTAAAAGCTGCAGAACGAAAACACAAAAAATATATCAGCAAACCAAATGAAAAATAACGGGAATTTTGTATAATATTATTTCTGAAAATCGAGCGTCTATTTTTATGCGCATTAAAAATGTGTAATATTTTTGTTACAAATGAATTCATATGATTATTCAATGCAAATTCTGTTCACCCATTAACATACATATTACTGTGTTAAACCTCTGTAAAAACTACTTGAAGCATTCGACTGGTTCTGGCAAGAGGCTACGAAGAACGAATATATTATGGAAGTAATTAAAACTACAAGGTCAGGACTAGCGTACCGAGTATCAAGCCTTAAATTAATGAAGATAATTACAAAATATGTTATGTGTATGTTTCTTATGTAACAAGTAAGCAAAGCAAAATAGAACAATTTAGTTTCTAAGCATAAGACCTTGCACTCTGTGCGTACTGCGTGTATTGATTATGCGGTTACATAGATTTTATGTTATCGAATTTATATTACGTAAGACATTATTTATTATTATTATCGAGACATAACAAATTTAATGGCTAAAGTATAAAATCACGGAGAGTCCGGAGTCGTGGTTTGGAACATAATATTCGATATGTATAATATAATAATGTTGTCTGCAGACAATACGTCAATTGCGCGGAAAGTTTTTCCCTGATGAAAATTATCCACGTCCTTTCCTCAAATATTGGTTCAACGACTTAAGCTCGAAGTAACAGACAGACACACTTTGGCATTTATAATAGAAAATACAAATGAATGAACAAAAAAATTTAACCACATCCCAGAAACCACGGTCCACAAACTCTCTCTTACCTTAGCAGCTGGTGTTGATTCTGCGGCAGGTTTGAGTTTAGCCCGGCCGACGCCACCTGCCTGCCGGATAGCTGCCATGAGGCTGGCGTGGGCATCCCCTGTGCTCGGGGGAGGAGACGACTTCTGCTGCTTGGCCTCTCTGTTGAAGACGAAATAAAATTTTAAAGACTAGCGGTTGGTCATTTCCGTCGTTTTGAGATTGAAGTAAATTTTAAAAAGTTGATTAGTCATAATTGACGTTTTAACTTTTTAAACTGTGCTTTAAAAAGTTGAAACGTCAGATACGAGTCCATAAAAGGTGGTTGAAGTTCACAAGACGAATCCAGGAGTTTTGAGAAATGCAATTAAGCGCCAGACTCGCAGCACAATCTAAAGCGATTAAATACCAGTTTATCGAAGCACGCGACACCGCAGCTGATAAATAGCCTTCCTAATGCGATGTTCCGAGAATCATATTCGCAAAACACAGGTACCAGCCCGTCCGTATGTGGCAATCAATAATTCAACATACAAAGTGAAGGACGCTCGTGACGTGTTGGCAGGGGGCACCGTATGCAGATCGCGCGACCAAGATGATTAGCTAATGAGTCACGCGAACCTTATTATTGTGAGTTGAGCTTTCGAAAAGTTTGCAAGTACATCAAGATTGGCATAACCATAAAAGAAATGCGAGAAATAGAAATACAGTTTTTTTTTTTTATAGAGGATTTAGGAATCGGCGGTAGCTCCCGGACCGGTGGCAGGACAACAAGTAGACAATTCTGCAAACATTTGATTTCAATTTATTCAGAAATAATTTTTTTTTTTTGCTGCCGAAGTGTTAGCTATGTTCAATGTTGGAAGGATTCCCTATCAATTGCCTCATTTTACTCGTTCTCCAATTCGATCGAAGATTCGAACAAAAAGCAAAAATTTGTTCTCTTTGGAAAGGTCTCGTCATCTATGACTTTTGAGAATTCACAAACTGAATTGTTAAATCGCATCATAAATTAGGTTAAAACGTAGTAGGTGACAACTGGTAACTGTTTAATAGCAAACACAAATAAACCTGTGGTCCAGTCAAATTAGGCTTAAATGAGGTTGAGCTGTAAGTCTGTAAATATTTGTATATTGGCACCCTAAATGTTGTCTCAAAACCTACATATGGTAGGGTGTGCGCAACTATTAAATTTCAAGGTCAAAAGGTCGCAAAAATCGGTTTTTGCACTTTTTTTTTGTAAATATTTCATTTCCTATGGTTTTTTGGTAAAAAAAAATGTTTTTTTTTGGTATTTGTATTTATAACTATGATGTAGAATACAAAATTCTCTACAACTTCTGGTCAAAAAAAAAAAATTATACGGTGAACCGTTTCCGATAAAGAGGGCGGAGAGCTCGCAGTCAAAGTATCACTTCAGGTTTACCGGTGCCTCCGGTCGAAAACGCGCCATAATCAATGTGTCGCGACTCCAGTGTCTGATCCTTTAATGTCGTGATATATGGCATATTTCCTCAATAAATTGGCTCTCAAATTTTTTTCTCTCTCTCACGGTTATAAAATGGCAGCCATTTTAGTTTTTTTCGGGCTTTCACACTAATCTGACCAATACTTCTCATGTAAATATCTTATAAATATAAAAAAGGTCTTATTTAATAGCTAAACTTATGGACTATGCATACACAGGCAATGCGTTATGAATTTCGTAGAATTAAACATAGAAAAACCAAAATTTAAGGAAAAAAAAAGTCCTGATAGGCTGCAGAGAATCGTTTCGCATTGCCCAACCCCACACCAGCTGGGGTTCCAAATCATGCCCTATAATCATGTCCGATCCTTTAATGTTATGGTGTATGGCATATGTTATTGACAAATTGGCTCTCAAAAACTTTTTTTCTCTACCTTTTGAAAAAATTTTTTTCTCTGGCTCTCATACAAATTTGACCATTACTTTTTAATAAAATCGTTATAACTTCTTAACTATCTGACTTAGAGCATAGAAGCAAAGGTTTTTTTTTTAAGATGAAACCTCCTCTATCTTAAAAAAAAAAGTTAAATGCGCTATATTTTTCACAAAAAGCCATTAATTAAAAAATACACAACATTTTTTCCTTAAATTTTGTTTTTTCTATGTTTAATTTTCGAAATTCATAACGTATTGCCTGTGTAAGCGTAGTCCATAAGTTTAGCTATTAAATAAGACCTTTTTTATATTTATAGGATATTTACATGAGAAGTATTGGTCAGATTAGTGTGAAAGCCTGAGAAAATCTAAAATGGCTGCCATTTTACAACCGTGAGAGAGAGAAAAAATTTGAGAGCCAATTTATTGCCATACATCACGACATTAAAGGATGGGACACTGGTATCGCGACACATTGATTATGGCGAGTTTTCGACCGGAGGCACCAGTTAACCTGAAGTGATACTTTGACCGCGCGCCCTCCGCCCTCTTTATCGGAAACGGTTCAACGGAAAAAAATTTTTTGAACAGAAGCTGTAGATAATTTTGTATTCTACATCATGGTTCTAATACAAATAGCAAAAAACCCATAGGAAATGAAATATTTACAAAAAATTTTTGTGATCTTTTGCCCTTGAAATTTAATAGTTGCACACACCCTACCATATGTAGGTTTTGAGACAACATTTAGGGTGCCAATATACAAATATTTACAGACTTACAGCTGGGTATCTCGAATTCCGAGGTGAACTTACTATACTAATTGGACTACTGACCTTTGCAGGTCGATCGATATCACCTAAACACTGCACCTAACACGCTATTGAACGAGGTGAAAGTTTCAGTTTACAAAGTCAAAATTACTAGCATTGAATCGTTGATGAAATGTGAAACATCAGTTTTGTCAATTTTCTAAAGAATAGGTTTGAGCAGAGGGCTCTACTAGCACATACAGTAAATAATCCGACCAAAATCCGACATGTTGCACACGTCATATCAGAATATTAACAGAAACGTTGACAAGCGTCGAACAAAACTTTTTGTTTACTGTATTTGCTGGTGCTGCCACTAGCGTGAAAACATTGCAGTAATTTAATATCCTATTAGAGCTATCTTTCGAAAATAGTACGCTTCACTTAATTTCACATTTGAGATGATTTTCAAAGGAACTGAGCCAACTACCATCTCGCAAGTCACATTCAATCTCTACTTTCCACATGAATAAATAAGCTCCGTTACTCGACTTAAGGGCTTAGCTCTCGACAACTCGTACTATTTATGTGAAACGGATGAATTTATTAGTCAGCAAGTAGACTTACAGAATACTAGAATCGGATGCCTTCTACGAATAGCACCTTTCTAGATTCCGATCTTGTGAATTTACAATGTTCACGTTCGCCGCATTTACCATTCCTGTCGGAACGTTCGTTGCGATGACATGATTTACTTTTAAGGCTTATCATCATTATCATTATCACCACCATCATTAATCTCATCATCGTCAATATCATCATCATCATTCTATCGTCGTCTGATCAGCAGGATCATTGGTCCGTGAATTAACGCCATGCATATTTTTACGTTTTATCATAGTCAATTCATCGTCCTTTGTTCAAAGCTACGCGACGCCACCACAATCTGTTTAGCGTAGCACTTTTCCTATACAATAGACACGATGTAATTGCTAATACTTAATAGATCTAATACAACGATTAAATTTATCAATTGTTCGTTGTCACGTACGACGATTATAATTCATAGAACATACCATGTAATATTGTAGATAAAGTATAGACTTCCTGTAGTAAGTCCTAATCGAACCTATAAGTTATGCGTCTATCGTTATTCGTTAGTGCTATCAATCAATCAATACAATGTATCTATTGTAATAAAGATGATGAGTTTTAAAATTCAAAGTAAAGCGGGTATTTTTGATGAGTATTTTTCTCCGTCAAGCACGAAAAATTTACGTCCTGCGTATGCGCATATTAAAAATGATATAAATGCAATTATTTATGCTACCTTTATGTGAGTCATTTTAATGAATCCTTTGACTTTGTAGGATAACTAAAAGAAACCTGCTTGAACAAAAATAATTACCAAGGAATCGTTCTGAATTCGCATTAGTTGCTCGGAAGGTGAATGTGAAGTATACATAAATAATGTTTCAGTCTAATTCTCGTCTGATATAAATCATGCTGGCAGCGAGCCAGGTTCACGTACTAATCCTTGCCAAAGATAAGGCGCCGGGTTGACAAATGAATTCGCAGTACTGAATTTAGATGAACTTCCATTACCTGAGTTACGCAATGCTAACCAGTGACCATAGTTAGCTCATAACTCAAACTCATAACTCCACACATACGTCAACGGCAAAAACGATTAAGCTTTCCTAATGCAGTAACTAGTTAATAATTTCATAACATAACACATTTACTCCACTTTCCATCGACGTGAAAACTTAAGGTCTTTGCGCTACCTTTAGGATTCGTTCCATTTCCAAGAAGCGATAAATCAGGATTGAAGATCTAGAAAGACATTGACAGTGAAATCTAAAATGGAAAACTTTTCACCCGCAACTCTCTAGCGATTTTCTGAGAACGGCGGTCACTGTCGTCCGAAACAAAAATAGAACTTCGTGAGAAAAATGCGGGAAGTGAGATACGAGTATTTCCTTCCTCGTTGATTTTATTTATAATGAGTTCCAATAAGATGAGCTTTCGTAGTTTAGTAGACAGCCAGGTCGCACAAAAGAAAATGTAGGTTCGGTCCTGGATAGGGGTGTGTACCAATAAGATTTCTCAAAAATAACTTATGGACGCTCCTAAGGAAACCTATGTCCATCACTGGCAAGTGACAATCTATAAGATTCGTGAAGTCTAATCACGGTGTCCTTGCCTGAAAGAGCATAAGCACTCTCGAGAATTAGGGAGGACTGATGATGAAGTAGTAAGCCAGTCATCGAACTAGTGGCCGGATGGCAACATTACGCGGCCAAGTGGGGTACAATGTAACTTCGGGTAACTGGCCAATTTCCTACTTGACCGTTAATTAAAATTTATGGTCTGAATCCCGAGTCCTGACACTTGTAATGCCAACCGTCGAATCCTTTCCTATGCGTCTTATTTTTTTGGGTATCATTTTTTAATTTTGGTTGAAAAGCGTAGTAAAGCCTACTAATTTAATATTTAGTTTCGTCAGCAATAAGCGTAGAGGAAAATCAAAACTGCTTATGGAAATTTACATAAGGCAAGGCAAGCGCAATGCGTTTTGTCAAAACCCATGTATTTTTCATTCCTTATTTACTCTGGAATCATCAAAATAATATGTTAATAGTTGTTTAGGTAACCTCATTCTTAAACCCTACTCTACTAAGGCTTCAACGGTGAGGAGTAAACACACGTACTTAGTTGTTATCTAAACAGTTTGATATAAACAAAGCTTCGTCACAAACATTTTCCTCGTTAGTTGAATTAATAGGAGCTGTATTATGTCAACAGTATACTATTACTGTTACGAGATGCGACTGCAGAACTGTACAGGTATCGAGTACACGCTTAAAACCACATTTTTACAAATATTTATGATAAGGAGAACATATTTCTACTGGGGTGCCAGTCCAAATGTGGCCGCAAATATATTTAAAATTTTTTTGAGAAATTGAGTTTGCGGGATAAAATGTAATCATCAGGTATTGAAAGCAAACGTCGTTCATTTCATGGTAATTAGTATAGAGATTTAGAAAAATCCGGTGTGCCGTTGGGCACCCGGCCGCAACCCTATTGTAACCAGGTGTGAACAGGTACCATTCCGATACGTTTTTGCATCCATAACGTATATTGATCTTTTATATATCAAACGGAAGCTTATTTTCCTCTTATTATTATAATATAGGTGTGCCTAATTAAATCTGGCCGCAAATAAGGGGTGCCGGCTGTCAAAGATGGCAAAGTATCGAAGGTTGAGGGAAAGGGAGCTAGCGCGAAACATTACGGGATAGTGATAGTACATCATGTTAGTGTACTCAAACATCGGTTCAAACAATAGTAACAGTCGGCCAAGTGCGAGTCGGACTCGCACACGAAGGTTTCCGTACTATTATAGAGCAAAATTATGCCAAAATTTGTATTTTTTTGTATGGGAGCCGCCCTTATATTTTAATTTTACTTTAATTTGATTACTTATTATTAGTAATTAATTTCATTTTTCATTTCATATCATTTTTTCCGCTTAAACATTGCAAACGCAGGCTTTCTACGAGATTTGTCAAAATAATGTACCAAGGCCCAATTCCACCAATGTCTGCTAATATTAACAGCTTCTTAAAATGTCATGTCTTCTTTTTCATTCATACGAAAAACGAAAGAGGTAACGTGATAATAATTCGAGCATTAACTTTAACAGTCTTTGGTGAAATTGGGCCTAAGTATTGTACACTATGAAAAGGTCTACAGAAAACTCCGCGATGGTATATTGTCTATCTCTTATGGATATCCCACAATAACATTTTTTTGTCATTTACTTTTAAATTGGCTAAATGGTTAATTTTCGGAGCAATTTTAACCAATACGGCAATAATCCTTATTAAATTAAATACTTTATTAAATACATAATTGATTTAATATAGATCTATATGGCCCTTTGCGGCATACGATTTTTATATTTTTTCAAGATACTTAATACAGATTCTAAAATTGCGGGACGTAGCTTTTGTGGCGGTACCGACCAATGCAGGCGGGTAGTAATGAATATAATAATATTATGTAATTAAAAACTACTGAATCGATTTTAATCATTTCTTCAGTGAGTGACAGACTATAATATATTTTATACCCGTGCGAAGCCGGGGCGGGTCGCTAGTACATAATATTAGAAATATTTAATCTTTATGTAACAAACAATTTAACACTTGAATAAACTTTTAAATTCTTGTAGAGTATTAATTTATTTGGTCGTTTTTAGGATTCCGTACCCAAAGGGCAAAAACGGAACCCTATTACTTATAAGACTTCGTTGTCTGTCCGTCTGTCTGTATGTCTCCACGCTCAAGGCTGTAAGAATGGTAATAGCTAGAGAGTTGACATTTTCACAGATTATGTAATTTATAATAATATGTTGCCGCTATAACAACAAATACTAAGAACAAAACTTTAAGTATGTTCAAATTTATATTAACTATATTCAATAACTATAACATTCTGGCAATAACGACATTTGAATTTGAATACAATAAACGTGATTTTTTGGCCTTTTTCGCTCTATGTCGATAATGGCAATTGGCAACAGATGGGCACCTTAAAATTTCGCGAAATCTTCAATTAAAATATGTGCAATTTAATTACTAATAATAAAATTAAAGTAAAATTAAAATATTAGGGCGGCTCCCATACAAGAAATACAAATTTTGGCCTAATTTTGCTCTATAATAGAACGGAAACCTTCGTGCGCGAGTCCAACTTGCACTTGGCCGATTATTACTATTGTTTGAACCGATGTTTAACTACACTAACATGATGTACTATCACTATCCCGTAATGTTTCGCGCTAGCTCCCTTTCCCTCAACCTTCGATACTTTGCCATCTTTGACAGCCGGCACCCCTTATTTGCGGCCAGATTTAATTAGGCACACCTATATTATAATAATAAGAGGAAAATAAGCTTCCGTTTAATATATAAAAGATCAATATACGTTATGGATGCAAAAACGTATCGGAATGGTACCTGTTCACACCTGGTTACAATAGGGTTGCGGCCGGGTGCCCAACGGCACACCGGATTTTTCTAAATCTCTATACTCATTGCCATGAAATGAATGATGTTTGCTTTCAATACCTGATGATTACATTTTATCCCGCAAACTCAATTTTTCAAAAAAAAATAAAAAATATTTGCGGCCACATTTGGACTGGCACCCCAGTAGAAATATGATCTCCTTATCATAAATATTTGTAGAAATTTGGTTTTAAGCGTGTACTCGATACCTGCACAATAGGCATGATGACTAATTTTTTTTCTTGTTGGTAATTGAAAGACCCTTAAAAAATAGAAACATCGCTGAAAGAATGACTCTGATACCTTAAAAATTCACCAAGATATGACAATTTCAAATATCTCTTAAAATAGACCTGCCCGAAACGCTCCATACAAAGTGCTACGAAAGACTGACGTCACTCTTTCGTAGTTTGTACGGATCGGGAGAGAATTTTGTTCGGTAGGTATATTAAATATTGCGTTTATGAAAATGGTTTTATAATAAAAGTTGTTTTTAATTGCATAAGTTATCGAATGGTATACAAATATTAAGAAATTTAATTGAAAAAAAAATCGACTTGATTATCCAACTTTGAAGGCGCATAACAAAAAAAAAAATACCAATGCTATCAAGCTGAAATTTTGGGAACACTTATTTTTTACCGTGATTTCTTTATTTTATTAACAAAATTCGCTAATCTTGGACCTTGTCATCATCCCTATTCTGCAGTGGGGTCTTAGACTATAAATTATAAATAATTAGTAGCGCATTAGCGTTAATGCTGATGATATAATTAACAGTGGACTCGGTATTATGAAAATAGTGCAGTCAATTCCAGGATTTGACCAAACAAGACGAAGTACAGCAGTTGAGGAATTATGGAGGTACTAGATGATGCTCGCAACTCCGTTGCGCCAAAACTCGTTTATCGCGACGGAACCGTACATTTTTCCGGGATAAAAAGTAGTCTATGTCCTTTCCCGGGACTCAAAGTATCCCCATACCAAGTTTCAGCAAAAACGGTTCAGAGGTTTGGCCGTGAAGAGGTAATAGACAGACAGACAGACATTTTCACATTTATAATATTAGTATGGAAGTATGGATTAGCCACTTATTTGCATTCTATCGCTAATGAACTTGAATCGGTTTCTAGAAAAGAAATCATTTTCGAATTTCGTCAAAGATCTGCCATTAGCTACATTTATTCCGCTTTCAAAAATTCAATCCCGTGACTCAAGATACTCAACCCCTAACCAAATATCGTTTCATCCTCTCGGGATGAAATCTAGATATGATATTAGCCAAACAGACGATGTTAGAATTTCACGAAAATTTCATCCAGACACATCATAACAACTTTTGCATAATATTTGAGAAAGAACGCCAAAAATGTTATTCTCCTCCATTATTTTCTAGAAGTTACAACTTTTTATAGTTTTTTAATAACAGCAACTTTGGTTACACAAGAACCTAATTAAACTCCGCACTGTAAGCAGTTTTAATGAAATGGGTAAACTATTCAGAAACTTGCTCGGTTTGTAGCTGTAGCCTGTAGGAGCAGTCGTCTTCAGTTGTCGAGGCTAGGGTTGACAACCAGGTAGAGCGCACACTCAAGCTTTTGATAACGCAAGCATTGTATTGACATTGACATTGGATTCATTTAATCACACATAACAAAATCTTAAGACATTGAAGGAATCAATTGATGGAGTGCAAAGGTTCTAACTTCTAAGCCTTGTTAACATTTTTAGATTAAAGTAGTTTTTTTTTTTCAAAGTATCAATTCAAGATTACTACACTACACCCTACAGGGATATTGCATAGAAAGCTGCGTCGATGCGACGTGTTGCTTGTTACAGCTTCATCATTAAGGCGAAGACAGCTGCCAATTCGACATCTTTGTGCAGTTTTCTAGACGTGTGTATTTCATTGACTGGCACAAAAAAATATATGTGATTTTTGATTATACTAGGAAAAGCTTGTCTAATTTAAATAATATAATAATGTACTCCTACTGGATGAAAAAAAAAACAAAGTCACATCTTTCATTAACTTTAAACAGTTCTGACTAAGGTAATAATACAATCTATGCTTTAAAAATTTGTTTATTTGATACCCTTTACCAAAATTCCAAAGATTGCCAGATTTAATTTTCGGTTCTGACATCTAGATTTCCCATAATATTTATTTTTTCCTCTAACAAACGAAAAACGTATCCGCGCTACCGAGTGAACACTTCACATCTCTGTCTCTCTGGCATGAAAATCGTCAGTGGTGCGAGAGTGATGCGATATCAAGGTCATTGGCAGTTATCAGCGTCTTAATGCCGTCCGCGGCCAACTTGCTGAAGGTAGCTGGAAGCGGACAACATAAAGCAACAGCCGACGCGACGGCGTCTCAGCACGACACATCTGGTTTCCAATTTCAATGAATTTGTATGAAAACTTCATGCCGCTAACAACTGACTACGGGAAGTATTTCATATAAAAAGAAAAATCAATGGTGTCGGCTGTCGCTGCGACACGTCCGCTGCTACTGCAAGCAGTCGGGTTCCAACCGGTACCTTAACTCTTCGTTTTTGACAACCCTATTCGAAGCTATTACATCCAATAAAATTATCGCTAAAGCAATCTCCTTTCGATGTAACGTATAAAACCAGTTATTAGTCTTCTTAGAAACAATATTGATTTTACAACAGTCATTTACACAACAATCCGGTCCCACATGTTAATTGCAATTTTAACTATTTTATCTGGCAGGCGTTTATGTGTTTTCATTAGTTGAAACTAATTTACTTAACCCGAGTTGTATTGCAATTTTCAAAAAGTACAATTAAGAAACTATTTTATCTGGCAGGCGTTTATGTGTTTTCATTAGTTGAAACTAATTTACTTAACCCGAGTTGTATTGCAATTTTCAAAAAGTACTCGCTGAACGTAGCACCTGCTTCCATAGAGTTTCCCTAGAATTAGGTGCCTATTAAACTTCTGCGTATTTTGCGGTGCGTTGGCAAACTCATCCACATCAAGGTATCTTGTACCATTGGTACATTATCGTTGAAGGAGTAAATTAAACACAGAATACTGTATCACTGAACGCTCTAGTCTCGGCGGTGGCTCGGTAAGAAGTGGACGACAGCTCTGACGTCTGGCGGCCATATTCTCCAAGCCCCCACTCATAGGTAGTGCGGCCATCTTTATTTATCAATACACTACATATCTCATTTGTTATTTTGTTTACTTTCTAATAAAGTTTAAACGTAGCTTCAAAAACTATCCAAGAATCTGTGTATTAAAGTTTAACTCATGAAGGTGTCATGTAACCATGAATATTTCAGCAGCTACAGAAAACATTTCCACGTTGGAAGGAAGTGATCTTCAATTATTCCCGAGTTCGTAGTACAATTTATTTCGTCGGCTCGCGTTACTTATAAATAAAACATTGTTACTCAACAAAACCGTAGCGGGTTCTAAGAAAGTACATTATACAGTTTCGGATTCTACGTAAAATTAATTAAGTCAAATATTAACATATATTTCAACGTTCCGAGTGTAATTAAGATTATCTACGTTATAAATAATTAATACGCCGTAAGCACTTAAACGAATATCGCGATAAGAGATAGCTTTACAAAAGATGCATACTTTTTATAGTGAAGCATGTTTTATAGAGAAGCATGTGTTATAGACCTTTGTGGAATTTTGGATTTAGAAGAAAATTTTGGACGTGTAGAAAACATAATAAACATAAATTTGGTTCTGAGGAACGACCAAACGGATTTTGTATTGTCATTTGACCCGAAACTTGCAAAAATGGCTCTTTGTGCTGGTATAGAAATTTTATTAAGGAGATTCTAAAATCTTTATGGTGATAAAATATTACTTGATTCAAAAATATCAATAAGGCTGGCTACAGATTCGAATTCTGCTTTTTCGGATCAAACAGCTAATTATGTATTCCTTTCATAGAAATTTGATTAAAAAATTGCCAAAATTCCCAAAATGGCACAAAGTAGGTGTATACGTGGGAGAGCCATGCTTCGGCACGAATAGGTTGGCTCGACCGGAGAAATACTACGTTCTCACAGAAAACCGGCGTGAAAGCGCTTGCGCTGTGTTACGCCGAGTGAGTTTATCGGAGGCCCAATCCCCTACCCTATTCCCTTCCCTACCCTCCCCTATTTCCTCCCTTCCCATCCCTACCCTCCCCTATTACCTTATTCCCTCTTAAAAGTCCGGCAACGCACCTGCAGCTCTTCTGATGCTGCGAGTGCCCATGGGCGACGGAAGTTGCTTCCCATCATGTGACCCGTTTGCTCATTTGCCCCCTTATTTCATTAAAAAAAAAATGAACATGAGATTTCCGAGTAACTTTCATAATATTAATTTGCACTTCGCCGATAAGGCCGTATTTATTTTCCCGTATCTCGTTAAGATGCTTATCTCAATTTAAGTGTTATTCTTGGAAGCGGAATTCTGTAATGTTAATGAAAATAAATGTTTAGCAATATCTTGATAACGTGAAAGCGCTTCGCAAGCACTTACGGCTAACTGTCATCTCAGATTAACAGTGATTAACTGATGAAGGATCAAGAAGTTGAGAGAAATATTTTAGAACAAAGTATTATAAACATTTCTTCAAGATAAGTTTTTATGGACAATACTGGACAATGGTAAAAATAAACTACGAACATAATATAACCTCATCCTTTTTGGAAGTTGGTTAATAAAATAAGTACCAACATTCGATCTTTCTCGTTTTTCGTGGATTTTCAGTTGACTTTGCGAAATAGACGTCATTACAAGTTTACGCGATAACTGAATTTGTGGTAGGTGAGACAATTATGACTGCTGACGGATGCAAATCGCCAAAACCCCAAAATTCTTCGTAGCCATTTAGCGTTTACATGGGACATTAGTATTCATTGTCCATGCTAATTCATTCCAAGGTCGTCGAAACAATAACAGGTATGAAAATGAGGCGGCTCCTTTATCGTGGCTGTGAGTTGTGACTTCGGAACGTTTTCCTGTTGTTGGTTCCTCAATGATCCACCTTGTTGACCTTATTATTAATGCAATAAAGTTCATAAGCTGACAAGAGAACTGTAGATAAAGTACTGTAGTAAAGTACAGCAACATTTAGGACATGACTCCATTCTTTGTTCATACCTTTTAGGCATATCAGTATGGTATAGACCAGGGGTCACCAAATGGCGGACCGCGGTCCCCATCCGGACCGCCGACCCATCGTGTGCGGACCAAGCATGTTCGAAGACAAACTTCGTTAAAAATTAATTTCGGTCTCGACATACTGATGAACTTGAACATGTAGTAACAAAAATTGTCACTTTTCTCATTGGTACAAATAAATACCTTTGTAATTTACGTAATCACATTTGTTTAATATAATTTTTAGGGTTCCGTACCCAAAGGGTAAAAACGGGACTCTATTACTGAGAGACTCTATCTTCTATGTCTGTCTCTCTGTCTCCAGGCTGTATCTCAAAATCGCTATAGAGCGAAAGCAGGCAAAAATTGTGTTTTTGTATGGGATTATATAAATTTTATCAATATTTTATTTTATTATTAATTATTAAAGTACAAATAAAATTAAAGATTTAGTGAAAATTTTAAGTGCGTCCCTGGTGCCTTTATTGCTACGAGCAAAAAAGGCCGAAAAAATTACGTTTGTTGTATGAGAGCCCCCTTAATTAATTTTATTTATTTTTAGTATCATGTAGTTGTTATAGCGGCAACAGAAATATACAAATTGTGAAAATTTTAGAAGTCTAGCTGTATATAGTTATATATAGTTTTTTCCACATTTCCTCCATTTAACGCACTTAAAATTTTTACTAAATCTTTAATTTTATTTGTACTTTAATAATTAATAATAAAATAAAATATTGATAAAATTTGTATAATCCCATACAAAAACACAATTTTTGCCTGCTTTCGCTCTATAGCGGTACGGAACCCTTCGTGCGCGAGTCCGACTCGTGTCTCGTTTTTTAATGTGTGGACCGCGAAGGCCATTTAATTTCTTAATACGGACCCCGAGAAAAACTAATTGGTGACCCCTGGTATAGACGTTAGACTATACTATAGTCGTTATCGACTATCTATTAGAATCAGTACACTTTATACGTTTTAGAGTAAGTTTCTTATTTCGAAATTTACAATAAAAACCTGAAATTGAATTGCTATAGAATGACTAATATCAGAACTTAAAAGATGTCCCATATTACTCAGACATTTTGAAACACAATTTTACCCACGACCAAAACGAGAAACCCTTATTCTCGATACTGATACACTCTAGAAACGTATTTTTTTCTAGAAAAAATAACTCGCATCGAATGTTGTGTCAGTTTGATTGATGGTAGGCCCAATGCCATGTGTGACTTGGGACCATCTGGTCGATGTATGTGGGTCAGGTCAGAGCCAAGGGCTTGGGTAAATATTAGTTCTAAACTTGTTACTGCATGACATTAGATTGGGTAGTTCGAGAAAGGGAATAATTTTGAGATAATATGTAAAATATAAATATAATATTTCTACGCTACCAATGACGATCTACACACTGCCACCTAGACGGAGTACATATTAGAACAAAAGAACAATAGGAAACCGACTTACACCTAAACACACCTAAATCATGACCGCGACCGCGACATTGTCGTAGAGAGCTCTACCAATTACTTTGACATTAGAACATACACACGTATGTCACCCCAACCGGACTCGGAAGGGGAGAGGGACGGCCCTCTTTAAAGCAATAACATTAATAACTTGAGCTCATCTACCGCGATAACTCGTACGCAGCTAGTTTGTGCTACCGCGCGCGAGCAGCCTCACTCGTCAGAGAGTGAGTAAGGGGTCGGACCCCTTAAGAGCAGGGGGGATCCGTGTCCCCACGTCAGATGAAAATAGCTTATTTTCGTAGCTCTCTCCAATATTGCCCGATTAGAATGTCACACGTGTGACTTTAGGGGAGGGGGCCAGGTCATTGTTTATCTCCAAACCAACTAGCAACAGACTGGTTATAGCCACGATTAAACTACCATGGTCTTAACCAGACCAGTAGCTTAGACCCTTTCGAAAAGAAAAAAAAACACACACCACCTAACACTGCCACCTAATCTGGTGGGTTTCTGGTGGGTCTCTAGGTCATCTGGTTCAATCTGCGATTCGATTGAATGACTAGTCACTAGAGCATTCATTGAATGACACCATTCAATTGAATGACTCGGCCGAACGTCGGTTCTGAGACTGAACTGGGTTCAGAGAGTAAAGAAATAGAGAGTGCTCTTCTGTACTGCGCACACACTTGGGCACTACAAAACTACTCTTGCGTACCAGACCTGCGGGGCTAAAATGGTCACATTTAGCAATTCCTCTCAATCAATTCAGCAAATGAATTGTCAAAACTGTGAAAGTGACAAATGTCAAATCAGTACAAAAATACAGAAATGAATTGCAAGCAGAGTTGCATTTCGCGATTTTAAAGAATTGAATCATATTATGATTCATATCATGATTCAACAAAGCGACCATTTTAGCCCCGCCGGTTTCAATGAAACTGGCCACCGTCACCGAAACCGGTGTGGGGAGTATTATTATTATAAACCCCTTCACCTTCCCCTTCTTCTGATTTTGTTGAAATTTATTCCCAGGAAAGGACATCTAGGATACTTTTGATCCCGGAAAAATATACGGCTACCGCACGATAAACTTATTTTGGCCTAAGACCTAACGGAGTTGCAACTTGCAAACATGATATAGGTTTCAATAACTTCCATATTATACGCATTACGCTTATATCGAAAGCTATTGAACATTCAAGCATATTTTTCAGGGTCGCTAGTAGTCACTATGACAGTCTCGGCCTAAAATTCGCAGTACTGATGTCACTCCATGAAACTTTAACAAGGTTGTTACATTACCTACTTTGTTGTTAAAATTTAATTATTAGGGAAAATTCAGTTTTCCTTTAAATTGATAGCAGCGCTGTGTTTTATAGAGGTAAATTATACAGACTGAAAAGTGAAAGGAGTTATTTGTGAATTTATTGTTTTTATGAGAAACGTCTATTACAAAAATTAAAAAAAAACTATTTCAACGTTTTCTACTTTCACAGTGTCCAATGAAGTGTGGACTCTATACAAGGAGCACATTCATACCCTAAAGCAGCCTTTCCCAAAGTGGGCGATAACGCCCCCTTGTGGGCGCTGAAGGTCAGAAGGGGGGCGGTGTGGGACCCAGAAAAAAATGGTGGCGTTGAGTAGAAGGTTGGGGGGTAATTCATTTCATCTGGATGCATTTTAAATTAAAACAATGGGGGGCGCTAAAGCATAATTTGTTCTCAAAGTGGGCAGTAGAGAAATTAAGTTTGGGAACCTCGGCCCTAAATTAAGTATTATTATTTAGTTTTGTTACACCGTTTTTACGTTTGAAAGGCAACTTCGTGCTGCAACTCCCATTGGCAGATCGAAAAGGACCTTGTGTATTGTACTTGAAACGATTCACTTCAAAGGCTAGCAAGACGTAATGTGAATATTACTCCGTTTCGAGACTTTGCAGAATAAAATGTATATTGTATAGTCCTGACTCCTGACCAAATGACTATATTCGGAAACTTTCCTACTCAATAAATTATTGTGCTTTTTCGTACTTAAGCGCCACAATGTCTTAGCATTTATAATATTAAACAGCTACTGATTGATGCCAAATAAATATTTTTTTTTCTGTCCCCCATTCAGAAATATGTAAGTATATTATATTCACTAGCTATATGACCGAGCTTCGCTCGGTATTCAAAAAATTCAAAAAACACACAAAATGACATTTTATGAAAATGATTCCTAGCTAGATTGATTTATCGCCCCGAAACCCCCTATATACTAAATTTCATGAAAATCGTTGGAGCCTATTCCGAGATTCCAAATTCCAATTATATATATATATATATATATATATATATATATATATATATATATATATATATATATATATATATATATATATACAAGAATTGCTCATTTAAAGATATAAGATTATGCATTCTGCATAGACTCTAGTATATTTGAATCGAGACTTAGCACTACACTTAAAATAATAATAGTTTAATAATATAATTTACGGATATATTTCGAAAAACCACAGTACCTACTGTTAATGCTACTGAGAGCAGCAAAATAATCCGAATTCCGAACAATTAAACAATCTGCCTCGTGCCAACGTTGTAATAGCAAACAGAGTTATAATATCGAAAGAATCATAATATTATGAAAGAAAACACGATACGTTTCCCCGAAAACGATGTTTTGTAAATCGATTCCGTTTCGAGTCGAATACGTCGGTTAGATGCGGTCCGAAACTCCTTTTGTTATGAAACCAGCTACACGATTTTGTACGGAGGTTTCATGGACGTACAAGGAGGTTTTTAAATAAGGATGCGACAATTTTGGGAGTGCAACTCTTTGGAGGTTACGTATTTTTATTAGATACTAGCTGTGCCCCGCAGTGTTACCAGCGATTTAGTGATACATAATAAAAGACTATGAAAAGTACCAATAACATGGTCAAAACGGTGATACATGGTTCTATAATCGTTTATGGTAGTGATGATGATGATGAATATAATTTGCATAGTAACATATTATGCTTTCCGTTTTTAAAACAACGTCGAAACTCCGAAACCTGTATCTATAAAGAGTCAGGAGTTCTCTCAGCACCTTTCGAACCATGGTATACCTTGGTGCAAAATCTTACTTGTTGGTAGCATATGCTTAGAATAGTGCTCACGAAACCGAAGTCACCACGTGTTTCCATATAAATTTTGAGGAGTTCCCTCGATTACTTATGGATCCCTTCATCAGGTCACCATTTTTATGAATATGGTACCAAATTGGGATGATAACCTATACAAAAAAAGAAAAAAATTGAAAATCGGTTCACAAACGGCGGAGTGAGTGATCGTTGAAGATAAAAAAACGAACTTAACACTTCATCCATTTTGAAAGTCAGTTAAAATAATTTTAACCGACTTTTACAATTATTGTAGCCTATGTTAAACTAATAATATGTATTCTGTGCCTATGTGTTATTCTGATGTATAAACTATATGTATAAAGTTTCATTAAAATCCGGTCTGTAGTTTATGCGTGAAAGAGTAACAAACATCCATATCCACACATTCATACATCCAAACAAACTTTCGCCTTTATATTTGTAGGAGTAGGAAGTAGGAATAGTGAATACGCGGCAAGCAGAAAGCCCCGATTCTATTTTTATACAACTTTTATGCAGCTTCGTTCCTCGTTCGACCCAGTCACTTCCTTTTGAAAGGTTGAAATTCTCGTGAAATAAATCTATACTAATAATATTATAATTATGCTGTCTGTCTCGCTTTCACGCCAAAACTACTGAACCGATTGTAATGAAATTTTGTACACAGATAGTCTAAAGCCTGAGAAAGGACATAAGCTACTTTTAGGTAGTAAGGGGGTGTTTATGCGTTTTGTTCAAATTAAGTTAGTTCTAAAAATTCATAATAGATGGCGCAGTGCGTCTCCTACATCGCGCATGGCACAAGTGTTTACTCAAACGTGTTTCTATAAGAGGTACTTAGTCTTCTCTTACATATAAAAATGGATTTTCAAATGTGTTAGTCGCGCTAAAATTCGAAAACGGCTGAACGGATTGGGCTGATTTTAAATTTAGTCTTCAAATATTCGTAGAAGTCCAGGGAAGGTTTTAAAGTGACACGAAGTTCACCGGAACAGCTAGTAAGGATAAAAAATCTTCCAGCGTTTTTTTTTTTAAGTTTTAAGAAGATTCTTGAAGTTTGAAATAATCGTACCGCGGAAGCAGCTCTGTCGTGGAATTTTTGCAGTAATGTAGGTTGTAGGCTGTAGCCTACATGGAAACGGGAACTACCGCGCGCTATAAGCTGAAGTCCACGCGGACGAAGTCGCGGGCAACAGCTACTATAATATAATTTTGAAAAATATTTACATGAAAATAAATTATAATTTCATGTAAATATTTTTCTAATCATAATTTTCCATTTTTTTCATGGGAACTACTGCCAGGAAAATACCAAGTAAGACGATATTTTTAACCGACTTCCAAAAAACGAGGAGGTTATATGTTCGGCTGTGGATATATTTTTTTTTGTATGTTCAACGATTACTCCGCCGTTTGTGAACCGATTTTCGAAATTTTTGTTTTGTTGTATTAGGTTTCACTCCAATTTGGTACCATGTTCACAAAAGTGGTGACCTGATGATGGGATCCAGGAGTAATCGAGGGAACTCCTCGAAATTTATATGGAAACATATGGTGATTTTGGTTTTATGTGAAGTGTACTAAGAATATGCTACCAAAAAGTCAAATATTGGGTCAAGGTATACCATAGTTTCGAAGATGCTGAGAGAACTCCTGACTCTTAATAGATACACGTTTGGGAGTTTCGGCGTTGTTTTAACAGAAAGCATAATATGCTACCATGCAATTCAAATTCATCATCATCATCGTCGTCATCATCATCATTACCACGTCGTGTTAAGGTCACAAAATAGATAATAGTACAAGGCATAGGTATGGATACAATAATAATAATTATGTACATAACAACACCAATTATTATAGGCTGTTTAATATACACGGCGGTCGGCGCCGCAGAGGCAACGGCGTCGCCGCGCGCCACGCGGCGCGTGCGTAAACATCGTATTCAAGTTCTAACCGGAATGTCAGGGCATGCGGCATGCCGCGCTGCGAGCATTTTGCAGCACTTAAATTTTTTAAATGTATTGTTTAAATTTATCTATCTACCTGATATTTGGGCCTTGGGGTATGCCGTATGACTCTTAACAGTCTTAACAAATTGTAATAAGATACGTAGAATATACGCAGTACCACCGACGACCACTTATAAATTCGCGGACTATGACGGAGGTCAACTTAATAACAATTATACGAGATCAATTACCACTCAATATTATGATTTTTGTTGTCAATTCAATCATTTCAATGCTCACTGCTCACACCAAGCTCACTGTTGAGTTGTCAGTTGCTTACAAACTTTCAACAACACAATATAGTAGGGGAGGTAGTGCTAGCGCTTACTAAGTAATTTCATACCGACCAAATTTTTGTCCAGCGGTAGCTTAATATTTATCAATCAATATAATCAGCGTCAGTCGCCGCACCCGTGGTGGAATGTTAACTGAGAGTATTTCAAAGTTGTAAAAAAAATAGTTGCGAAAAGTGATTTTATACCGAATGAAACTTTGATGGATGATTATTGAGGTCATGTTTAACCAAAAAATCACCGTCAGCCGTATTGCAGACGGGGGATTCAGCGTCAGTCGCTTTACTAAACATGTAAAAATTTTTTGAATATAAAGTCATTTTATACCGTACAAAATGTATACAGGTGAATGTTACTACTTTATAAATAATAAAGAAAACCGTCAGTCGCTAATACGATGGTGGAAAAACCGTCAGCCAGCGATATAAGTTATGGCCAATATAGCCCTACTTCGCGCTCAATGTATGCTAGGGCGTCGCGTAGACGACATTTCCACCTGCAAACATTCAGCTGACGGCGATTTTCGTTTGAATTAACCATAAAATTATCTCACATAGCAATTTTAAGTAATTAATTCGATAGTCAATATTTGTGAAGAAGAATTATATACATTTTACTTTTAAAGCGCCATCTGTTGTTATATACTAAAACAAAAATAACGCCTACCTAACCTAAATGTGTATAATCTAGATATGAACCTTTATTGGGTGCGAATTGGGATCTTTTTAATGTCAATTCAATACGATTCCCAACAACAACTTTGAAATGCTCTCAATTTTTATTCCACCCATTATGAAGTCGCTGACGATCAAAGCTGTTATGTATTAGTGGAATACTATTGTTGTAATGATTTTCGCTCGGTATGAAATGACTTTTTAAACTGAGCACGACCTCCCCTACTAATAGAAGATGTAATAGAATCTGTTACAAGTTACAACTACCTATATAAAACTTCTACGTACAAGCGATAGCGCGACACAGGAGCGCCTCAGTGACATCTAGTGAAGACAATATAAAACAATTTTTTTATACAATTTGAATTGGCACTAACAGTTTACCTACTAGGTAACTAAAAAGAGTGAAATTATTATTTTTAACAAAAAATTAAAACCGACTTCCAAGGTAAAAACAATATTAATAGCATCCTTATAATATGAACTAAAAAGTATTAAATAATTTTTCCTATCTAATATGTAGTGCCTTTTTCCGAATTCGGCTAAACCTCAACTATTTCTGTACTCAATCTTCATAATTTTGAAGTCGGTGCTAGTTCCAAAAGTTTCAAATTTTCTGTCAAAGAAATAAAGATTCAGCTATATTATCTGGTATCGACTTCAAAATGATGAAGATTGAGTACAGAAATAGTTGAGGTTTAGCCAAATTCAGGAAAAGGCACTACATATTAGACAGGAAAAATTATTTAATACTTTTTAATATTGTTTTTACCTTGGAAGTCGGTTTTAATTTTTTGTTAAAAATAATAATCTTCAACCTCCCTTTGGCCTTATTAGCTCACAGTCACTAGGAAAATAAAGCCGTTATTTAAGGGTTTTCTATGACTCTGGTATTCAGTCAAAGGCCAAAGCGCTTCGAAACAGCGTACTCGGACAGTAATAAATAGATGCTTCAGTGAAAAGGATGCTTCAAAGTGCGCAATATAAATTCCTTTTCAGCAATGTTAGGTTAGAGGTAAGGTAGAGCTAACAATAACTTGCAGCATTATAAGACGGACCTGCGGAGATTATAGATATTTAACATAGCTTCGCATAATTAATGTGTTTCGAAAAAAGTTTAATAGCTGCAGTTTCATGCTACTTAGGTCCATTTGCGCAGATCCAGGTTAAAGTTAAGAGCCCGTTATTCCAAATTCACGTTTCTAGAATAAGTATTTTTTACAGAAAGCGTCATTCAAAAAAACTGAAAAATATAAACAATAAACATGTATAGATACATCTTTTAACTAGTGACTTTTTTGGTTAGAAACACAATACAGATAATTTTACTCGATAAAAAAAATCCGAAACAACCTCGATTTTAAAAACATTTTGAGTTTTATAGGACTTACAGGGACTCAATCAAAAAATAATTTGGACAGTTCGATTACTTTAAAAATTTACAGGGAAATGATACATGTTTAGTTTACATATTTTTTATCTAAGTAAAAAGGTTTTTTCTCCTATTTCGCCCTATCATGGACGCGGCGAGCGTCGTAACCGCCACCATACAAGGCGCGCTGATATGAATGTTATTTTAATGTCATTTACGTCGATATTCGCACTGACAGACATCGACCTGCTAATTTGGGAAGAACGTGCCCTTAATACCGGGTTAAATAGTGTGTCATCTCATTCTTCATATAACTTCGAATCATCATTGCAAATTAGCCACATAAATATCTTTGTTCTAAGAAAATGGAATAAGAGCACAACCCTGGAGCACATTATAGAGGACCAAAAGTTTTACAATTCGCATTGCAATGGAAATGCCGCTGGACGACGACTGACATGGTCTATAATTATTATGCATTTCTGTACTATTACTATAAATGCGAAAGTGCGTCTGTCTGTCTGTTACCTCTTCACGCTCAAACTGTGGAGATACTTTGAGTTCCAGGAAAGGACATAGGATACTTTTCCCCGGAAATGTACGGTTCCTACGCGATATACTAATTTTGGCGCAACGGAGTTCTATCATCCTCACATTTTCCAACTTAAAGGTGCGTAAGCGTACGTTGCTTTAATACATCAGAGACATAATAATTTGACTCTCTTATTATTTTACCAGCGTGCAGCGTACTCAGCTTCTATATAAGTACATATTATAAAACAAAGTCGCTTTTTTTCCCTCATGTCCTTTGTTCCCTTTAATCTTTAAAACTACGCAGCGGATTTTGATGATTCTTTCAGCGTTAGATAGCTCATTTATCGAGGAAGGCTATAGGCTATATTTTATCACGCTAAGACTAATAGGAGCCAAGAAATAGAGGAAATTGTGGAAAAAAACGGGGCAAATTATTTGAAAGGGCTAACTTAACGCGCTAATCTCAGGAACTACTGGTCCGATTTGAAAAATTCTTTCAGTGTTAGATAGCCCATTTATTGAGGAAGGCTATAGGCTATATTTTATCACGCTAAGACTAATAGGAGAATTATTTTAAAGGGCTTATCTCGTGAACTACTGGAGCAATTTTTATGTTATTTGGCTCAGATAAGAAGTAGACCAGTGAAGGATCACAGGCTATCGATTTTAATCATTTTTTCAGTGGCTATATGCCTATTTTATACCCGTGCGACGCCGGGGCGGGTCGCTAGTTACTGATAAACTTTGGAACTTTGAAAGTCTGAGTGGAAGTTAAACTTCTAGAACCTTCAACCCCACAAACTTCAAACTTCGTGCATTGCTCTAACATCCAAGATGTGCCTTAGTCCTCGTTATTATTCCATCGGCGGAGTCAGCTAGAGTCAAGTGACCCATAACTCTGCCTCTCGTGGTACATATTTACATTTTTCTCCGAAACCCTTTCTATGTGCCCACCTTATGTAGCCAACGATGTTACTTACGATTCATGTAATGCGCCTATCGCGGCCGGTTTACTTAAAAACACACGTTTCACGAATTCCAGCAATATACCGCACGCTCTGAATTTGAATTTAAACTGTTTGAATTCAGAACGTTTATTATATTTTTTATTATTTTTATGCTCAAAAGGATTAAGTACCAAGAAACAGCCGAAAGTTCGAAAGTACATTTAAATAGAGTCTCGTTAACTTTATGTTTTAGATCTAAAGTTTGCTTCAACTTTACAATTCAATGAAAATACTTTTGGTCGTATGAATAAAAACTTAGCGAGGGTTTATAACAGGTTTTAACATAGTAAAAACTTAGTTAAAACCCTCGCTAAGTTTTTATTCATACGGCCGTTTGTGTAAGATACCCTGAGGCACATGGTAGCAAGTGTGGTATAACTTAGAAAGTAAAACACGCCAAGTTTGCATACGCTCTATCGTTAGTCTCCTACCGTGGATTATTAATGTAAATATTATAGCAGAGTTCAGTGACTCCGATAAGCTAGCTCCATCTAGCTCTATCTGATCTATCGACCACAAACCGGTACCACTAGAGAGTTCAGAAGCTGAATTTGTATTATAATTATTAATCGGTACATTCTCGTACTATCGACGAGATATTGTTATGTAGGAGCGTTCCTTAGATAGTGTACTCGTATAAATGGAAGGCTTCGACTATGATCTAAACTGCACGAATTAGGCTCCTGGTCATAATATTATAATGTCAAAAACAGGCGGTAACCAGAAAGAATATGAAATTGTTAATTATTGTACAAACGTAAATGTACTTTAGCCCTACTCTATCCTTAATTACGATAAAAGTTAAAAGTCGACGCAGAGTGTTCCTTGTGCCAGCGACATATATATGGACCTAATATAAAATTTCTAAATGAAATGCTTAAATAACATGTTTTGGAATTTAAAACAAAAAAGAAGTGGGTTTCGGCGCTAGCCCTCCTAATTAAAAACCTTTACAAGTGCATCATTTAAATAATAAAACTTACCTCTTTTCTTCTTTGGTTTGCTGTGGTTCCATTGGCGGTGGCGGCGGTGGGGGCGGTGGCGGGATGGGAGCAGGCGGCGCCTCCGGCACAACCGGGTCCGACATAACCGGGGGCGCGTCCGGTATATCCGGGACGTCGAGCTTGGCGCTGAGGTCCGGCAGATCGGGTAGTTCCAGTATATGCTCCGGTATGGGATTGCTGGGCACCACCGGGGAGGTGACTGCTGATGGTGCGATGGATCCCGCGTCAGTGTACAGGTATTGTATATCCCCAGCCACACCAGGCAGGTGGGGCAGGTCCATGGGCATATCCAGTTCGGGAACCTACGCGAAAATGGTAATAAGGGTTTAGTCTACATTTGAGTTTCCACGACGTAGTTTGAAGTAGAATTTAAGGCATACCGCGTATAGTCGCCCCACCACTTTTTGGGTGAACATCTTTAACTTTGATCGTGACGCTTTTTGTTAATTGGTCTATTTATTGTAGTCTGAGCGAGTACTGATAGGTAATTAGTGCGTACCGACAACACTCAACATTGGCGAAAGCTTGCACACATATACTATAAACAATTTGGAGGAATAGTGGGCCGCGTCTTCGTGGATTGCACGGACTATAACGCATATAATATAACACATCAAATCAACGAGTCGAATTCCAAACTAGGTATATTTATTATTTTGATTTCGTACTACCCTGTTAAAATTATCAATTAATTCTTGCGTAAAGGGCTACTACTTAATTTTACCACCACACGCGGCTAATATTACAAACTAAAAACTATAAAGGAGCCTGACCACATGCGCTCTTAAGTCTTTACTCTCGTGGACGGTGAAAGGCCGTTTCCTTACAAAATACGCTCCACACGAGCTTATAACATATGTAATTTATAACGTGCTACTTGTGTGAACTATAAGGGTTTTGTACAGAAACCATCAACTAAAGACATTCTTAAAGTAAGCACATCCGTGTTAGTGATTTTGCTTTTTACGAAATCCTAACTTCCTAAGCATTAACGAAAAGCAAATATTGATGCAGGTCGAATGTTTTGATACGATAATTAGATTGGATTTGAAAACCTCATACTGGGAAAACCACTGACTCAAAAGATTTGTGTCATGTTTAGTGGTAATCCTTGTCTCTAATTTACACAGTGACCATAAATCTTCTGTCTGTAAATCCAGCTAATACGCCAAGGCAGTGTATTGTCCTGTACACTGTACCTACCTACTGGGGTACAAGAGGGAGAAATGCAATTTCGCTAATAAAAAAAAGAAAAAAAATTGTTTTATTTCTGAATAGATTTTAAAAAAATACTTTCAGAACGTTGATACTACTGGTGCCTACCACCGATAAACTGCAAAGTCATATTTTGTAAAGAGCCGCACGGGTAATTTCGACATAGAATGAATAGAAATACTGACAGATTTTAAGGACAAAATTATAGATTCACTTGATCAATCTGTCACTTTGACAATTCTTCCGTAGAAAGAAACCCTATGACGGCGCTATGTACTGAAAAACAAAAAGAACTCACCATTCCCATACCGGGCGCGTACATGTACTCGTCAATTTCACGCTTCAAGATATTCTTCTTCATGATAGAGGGAGGGGCTTCGTCTAGGACATCCTTCTGCACGCTCGCCGGTACTTTAGGTACATAGGCCGGGGTCTTCTGGCTGCCGAAGTACACGCTTTCGTCGGTGTTAAAGATTAGAAGATCGCCCACGGATGCCACCTTGTTCACAACCGATTTTAGATCGTGCTCATGTTTGGGCTTAACCGCTTTAGGCTCGGCCACTTTGACGTGAAAGAAATGTAGCTTCTCCTGAAAAAAAAAAACTTTGCTGTTGAATGGTGTCCCTATTAAGTTATTATCAAAAATTCACTTTTATAACAAGCTTGACAACTCACTTGTATTTCCTTTTCATTGCGCTGCCTCTGAGTTTTGTCCCTCAAACTGACCCTCGGTGGTTCGTATGGGCGGACGTCTGTGTCGAAAATGGACTCGTAGTGCTCGTGCACTATGGACGACGGATACTTTGCACTGGAGAACACTTTAATCGCATTCTGCATTCCGACGATTTTCTCGACCTTGTTTCTCGAAATCTCTATCCTCTCCTGCAGTTTCGACGTATTTTCCATGTTCCGATTGATTCTCGTCGATATACGAGAGAAAACGTCGTCGATGATGCAATTCAAATTGTCAAGAGTGTCCGCTATCTGCAGGACAGTCTCTTCTACGCTCAGATCGTTCGGTATCAAGTTTACTTTATAAATACCCTCCATGGTGTTGAGATAGGTATTTCTGTAACAATATCAGCACACTGTAGCATTTGTATCGATTCTACATGCTCCCATAATCACTCGGAACTCCTCATATCGATATCCTGATATTTCAAAGACTCGGAGCATGCCGTTCGTGTCATATATTATTCTTCTCTCTGTCATATATCCATTTATTACAACGATTAAAAATATTTCGAAGTCTTACCTAATAAGCTGCATTACATCACCAAAAATAAATTAATAAGGCACAAAAATTATCACTAGATAACATATTCTCATCATATGTTCTTCTGTCAAATGATAAAGTTCAATATAGCACTAAGTAAAGCTACATTATATTTTTTTATTTACAATTAAGTTACTTTGAGTCTATTTGTCAGTTCTTTTTCACTATCCTATTCTACTAGTTAATTCTTTGAGGTTCTTGAGGGTGAGTCGGCGAGAAGAGAGTGTAAATTGTCATTCGCCGGATCAGTGCTCCATGAAAATCTACAGTAGGCGTCGGGCGACATCGAGGGATCCAGTATCGCCGACTCCTCCGTGAGCTGACCCGCGGTCAATATGTTGTTCAGATGTTTATTGATGACGTGATCTGTGGGGCTCACGTATCCACTGGCGGCCGGTTTCATCGGCACCGCATTTCGTATGCTAGGTTTAAAGCTGGGCAAGGAGTCTAATGAATGCAATTGCATATAACTACTGTCAGCACCCATTTTTGCTGCAGGGGACAATGAGGGTGTATTCGGCAAGGTGTCTGCTCCTAGAGTTGTTTGTGTTTGTTTTCCTAACATTAGATTAGCTTGTGGTTCTTCTCTCATCACATAGCCGGTTGCGGACGATTTGGGATTGGGGATAATTGATGGTGTACCCCCCGAAAATGAGGTCGGCGGAAGGCTAGCCATAACGTAACTAGAACTCGCCGGCTGGGGTGAAACTACAGGCGGCGTATTTTTCACTGGTAGCTGAGCAGGTACATAACCTGTTTTTGCATTCACTACAGGTTGTTGGATATAACCACTGGTGGGGCTTTTCTTGAATGTTTCATTACTAAGATATGGTGAATTTTCACAGGAACTTGCTGTGTCAACAGCAGACGAAGCTTCGTCGTCCTCCTCTTTATCATTTTTCATCTTCATTGGTTCAATTTCTAAGTTAAGAGATGAGTCAGATCCGTCATCTGAGGTAGAGGCCTGCCTATCAATGGTGCCTTTTGAAGAATCTGACAGAGCGGTACTGTCTGTTTGGTCACTTGTGTCGCCGTTCGAGTCTTTCTGCTTTGCATCTGAAGATGTCGTGACTGACTTGCTATTAGGAAGAAGCAGCATTTCATCAGATGAGGGCTTCTCCTCCTTGTTATTAGGATTCCAGTTGCCGAAAGTATACTTCGATATATCTTTTTCGGGTTCGCCGAGCCCATGAGGCAGCACCGGTTTGATATCTTCCATTTTACGATAACTTTTGTAGATTTTTATGGATCCATATGCCACTCCTACTGCAGCAAAAATTCCAGCAAATATGGAGATAATAGCGAGACCACTATTACCTCTGCATGCTACAGTGCTTGGCTCACTCCACTCCCCAGGATACTCATTCATTTCAGTTTCATTATTAGCTCTTTTGGGTGGATCCACATCATCAATTAATATAGCACCATGGTATAAGTCCTCATCAAAGTTTATTGCCCTCACTTCATATGTTTCCGAGGAAACACCACTCTCACATTGGTGCAAGTTGTATGTCAAATCAGTAGAATTATAAATCTCAGCCTCATACTCATCTTTTACTCTTCTAATTTGATATCTATCTAATGTTCCTCCAGGGTGTTCCGGCTTCTCCCATGTTATCTCCCCACTGTTCTTTACATTGGGTGCTTTTAGTCTACCGGGAGGTCCTATTCGTGTTCTTACAAATTTATAATCATTCAGTTTTACTTCAGAGCACACATTTAGGGGTATATTACAGGCTTTTACTGCAAAGGAGTAATTAGTGAAGCCTTGTAGACCAGTCAGTTTTACTTTTCTACTAGATTTATCAGTTCCTGGTACATTGTCAACATAGAATTCAGTATCATAGTTGAGTATGACATACTTGCCAATGTTGCCATTTCTCTGAAGTGGTGGATCCCAGGCGATTACTAATGAATCATTTTTAACATCTGATATTTTAACATTAATTGGTTTTGTAGGTACATCTTCAGATGTAGTAGTTTGACATGTTGCATTTTCAATGTTTTTTAGGCCATATATAGTTTTCAGTGCTAAAGTAAATTGATAAGTTTTGTATGGTAGGAGATCTCTGATTGTTGTTGATGAATACTTAGGATTACCCACATAAGTATGATTTTTCGGAAAATTTGGGTCGCAGTTGCTACTCGTTTCTACTATTGGGCAGTAGCTTATGTTGTAGCCCAAAATAATACCTTCTACAACTGCACAATTCATTTCCCAATTTAGTGTTACAGATCTTTTACCTGGAGTGCCATTAGAGAGACGCACAGGATATCCGTACATGACATATCCATCTTTAGAAATATCACAATATAGCTCCCAAACCATCCCACTGGACTGCATGCCAAAATTAGCTGCTATTGCAAACTGATATCTGTACTGGTTTGGCAGGTCTATTACATGCTTCTTTTTTTCGGGGCTCAAAACCGTAAAGTCCATTCTTCCTGAGCAACTCCTACTTGCATTATGTTTACACCAAAATAATGTGTAATTATCAATTTTTTCATCTAGTTTCCAGGACAACTCATATGTACCATTTTCATATGCTAGCTTGGTAAAAGATTTAGGTGTAAAAAGTCGAGTTTGTTTGTCTGGCGGTATATAGAGATAGCTGCTGTTAGCCGAAGACCCTTTTGAGTTAAAAGACCAGACATGGACATTAATAGCATCTAGAGTTGTGTTCAAGAAGATGTAGCCGAGGCTTTTAGATTTGTCAGGGAATAAGGTGTGCGTAGTATTTCCTTGAGAAGTGACCACTTTGTAAGTGAAGTTAGTTCCTGACTCCTCATACTCTTCCAGCTGCTTCCAATAAACACATAATATTCTTCTATCGTAGTATGTACTGTGGTCAAATGCTCCAGCGACTAACTCTGGGGGTCTACTGGGTTTTTCACTCAATGTATAGAATACGAGATAAGAGAAGTTGGACAAGAATTCTGTTGCAAATGCCTTCTTGGATTTAATGTACACTCTTACTTCATACTGCACATGAGCATATGGTAGATTAGCTAATTGATATCTGTACGTTTGATTTTTTGGTGGAAGTGTTGCATTCACCCGGTGGAAATGGGTTCTGTTGTCAATTTTAGCAATTTGATATTCAATTATATGGTCGACACCACAAGGCAAAAAATCCAATATATTGTTTGGCAACTTCCACTCCAGTGTGACACTGTGGGAGCCATTTTTCACTATCTTCAATCCTAGTGGTGGATCCGGTTTTACAATTTCATAGTGGTCAATAATAAAAGTTTGGTTATTAGATCCAAAGTGGTCACTCTTCGCATGGAGGTTGAAGTACAGCTGTTCCTCGCTCTGTCTGTATCTCGGTTGAGTATTGACTGTGTTCCATTCGCAGTACCTGGTGTTTGCGTCTATCCGTTTAGCAGTGCAGGGTGGGTTAACTACGTTGTCATTTACGGAGAATGTCAAATTGTATTGCACATTGCTTATTAAATCTGGTGTCCTAAAGGAGCACCTCAAGGATTCAAAATTCTTAGAGATACATTTAAAATCTGTCACGTTCTCTGGCGGAGTATCCACCACGACACGTCGGATATCACGCTTGTTACTCCGTACGTTCCTGCAATAGTATGTTCTCACTTGTCTCTCGACATTTTCGATGTACAGGCGACGAGTTGTGCTGTTCACCACTTCCGAGTCGAGAGTCTCTTCACCGACCGTAAACTTTAGGTCACTTGATGAATAGTTGGCTTCTGCGATGCAAAATATTTCGAGTGGCTTTCCGTACACCAAATTAATGTCTCTATCGGGAACGATCACCACGGGATCCTGTTCGAGACGAGTTGAAAATAAACACGGCAAAGTGAGCATAAATTGTACGACGATACACCAAATCCATGATCGTAATTTCGGTCCTTTCCTGAAACCACTGAACTTTGTTTTGCTACACTGATTTGAACAACCGGCCATAACTGTTTTATACTAAATGTTCAACGTTTGCCACATTACGATTTAAAGCACTGACCAAAACCTCGGCAAATTAACGAGAAACGATAAACACATTTCTTGTTTCTTTTTTTATCGCAAGCTCAATGGCGCACTCAACACTGTTGTCCCGATACGTTGACACTAGCTGACTAACAACTATCGAGTTCCGACTGCACCACGTTACGTTTCTATTTAATTTCTTCGAAGCTATAATAATTATTTTGCTGGCTAAATAGAAACATATCACTGAATTGAATGCTGTGTAATGCCTAAATTAATATAAACTTCTAACTACTTACTCAAAATAGAAAGAAAACTTTGAAGTATTTCTCAGTAACTCCAACTTCACTCCGGTTTTCCGTGTTGACTGTTGACAACAAATCGATAAAAAATACAGAGTATGCCCAACATCAGGGTTATTTGACTTAAAAATTCATAACAGCTCTCTGAAATCAGTTAAGATTTTGTCAAAATTAAGCTTAAAAATTAGTGTCTTAACTCTTATCTTCTTGAGTACATATAAACAATTTACCCTTTTATATTTAATTGTAAATTTACTATAATATATTTTAGAACAATGGTGCAAAAAATGTATAATTATAAAGATAATTTTATGGCCCTAGGCTCTAGCTTTAATAGCTATTGCCACATTAAAAAATTCTTGATTTGACAGTTGACACTTGGTTGACACAAAGGTTGACACTTGACAGCTGTTTGGCAATGGCCAATGGCTTCATGGCTCAGTCGTGTGATAAAAAATTAGAGGATTATATTTTTAGAATTTTTTGTTATAATCTGCTTTTATTTTTGAAACCATGTGATAAATAATACTAATT
The DNA here is from genome assembly GCA_905333045.1 of Lysandra bellargus. Classification (NCBI taxonomy): domain Eukaryota; kingdom Metazoa; phylum Arthropoda; class Insecta; order Lepidoptera; family Lycaenidae; genus Lysandra; species Lysandra bellargus. Next base: position 4,503,891 of record HG995363.1, on the reverse strand, counting down.
ATAATGGAAGACAAAACACAATTTAGTCTTGGTTACTCCACAAGAACTGCTTTAATAAAATTAAGAGATGACATTCGTCGTGTTATTCAGGAACATAAACAGAAAAACAAATTGGGGTAATTTACATAAATGTGCTAACTAAGCTGTGAAATCCAGCCTGTATACATATAATATCATAAATATATAAACTGGTGAAGTATTGTTTTTTTTATGTAATTTAATATTTCTTTCAGATTTGGTGTTGTGAAAAATATCATATCATTTTCATCAGAAAAAGTCTTGCTGTCCGGTGTAGCATATACTATAACATTAATTAATATTATATGCCTAATATTGACGTACATAATTGGAGAAAATGCAGTTGCTCAAGGCTATTTGCTGTGGGAAGCATTATTTTTGTTTATTATACTTGTTATAAACTTTTTAGTAGCACTCAATGAAGAATACTTACATAGAAATGAAATACCTCATAGAGTTAATAAGGTTTTGGGTAAGTTATTATATAAGAATTTGTTACAGTTGATAAGAATGTATACTTTAAACAACAGTAGGTATTGGTTTTACATCTAAGCCTTCAGTCCACAGTTATATCATTATGATAATGGCTTGTAATAGATGTATAATAGATATAATAACATCAACCAAAAGTCATAGAAAATTATGTAATAAGTGTATAAAAGCAGTTGAGTTCAAAATAAAAAAAAATGTGTTTTGAAATTTTAGATTCTATTTGTTTCATATGTATAAATTATATATAGCATAGATCCGCTATCCCTAAGGCTTTATTTGTGGCCCGTGTGATGTTAAACTGTTTTGAAATTCACGCCCACCGAAAAAGTAATGTAGTCGTGATAGTTGTGAAATTTTATCCACTTTTAAATCGTTAATTTTGAAAAATTTTATTTTTTAATCCTAAAAAAATTTTGTTGCGGCCTGCGACTCCAAGACCAAAACATGTTTGTGGCCCGCATGAAAAAAAGGTTGGGGACAACTGGCATAGATTATCTGGTACATATGCAATTTTTTAGCAAAATTACTAATGCCAGTTTCATACCTTGCAGCCTGTATTCACTTTTGATTAGTGTGAGTGCAGGTGATTAGTGATTAGAAGAAAGTAAAGGAGTTGCACTAATCAGTCGATGTCCACACTTTTCTTGTTTACTAATCACCTGCACCTATCACAAATGAAAGTGAATACAGGCCATTATAAGATATGACATAAAACAATCTAGGCTAGAGCACTTACTTTCAACTTTACATGAAAAAGCTTAACATCGCATTACAAAAATCTTTTTTTTTTTTAGAAACATTGGATGAAGCAATAGACAAGGCCTTATGGAAAGAGAGTTACTATCCACACTTATGTGCTCCTTTTTCTCCCTGTGTTATATTGCAATGGACTTACAGGGATGGTAAGCAAAGATATTGTTATAAATAAAATCATTACATTGTGATTTTAGTATTAAAGACTAGCTGTCCCGGCAAACGTTGCCTTGCCATAATATAAAATATTTCGCCCATATTATTTTATTGAAGTGACTAAATAAGTATGTCGCCATGGCAATGTCGATCGCTATCTCGTCGCACAAACAATGGTTGCCGTCAGTCGCAGGTTGTAATAATTTACTATTATTTATTCAACAAATGCACTTATCAATATATAAAGTACCCAGTAGCCAATTCTCAGACCTACTCAATATGCATATAAAATTTGGTAAAAATCAGTAAAGCCGTTTCGGAGGAGTTCGTGGACTAACATTGTGACACAAGAATTTTATATATAAGATTATCTTATTCTAGTTTCATTGCCTTAAATGAAGGCATAGGTTTCAGGTTATGTTGGGTGTGCTATATATTTTATCGTGTCATCGCTTTGTCTGTTTTTTTTTAAGATGTACTCAAAAATATTTCTCTTTAGGTGCTATAGTGAACTTGCCGTGGGCACTTCTAGTAAAGGGTGATGTGATCATGCTGCGGCCTGGCCAGGAAGTTCCTGGACACTGCCAGGGTCTTCAGCCTGAGGATCCAGAATTGTTTTTCGGTCAGGTTTTCCTGCCAGGATCTCAGGTATATGTTATTTGAAATTAAAACTATGATGAATGTAAATAGCATAAAATTGCCATAGTATCGAAAACATTTTTAATAAGCTTTCATGTTAGCTTTTGCAATACTGTAGTTATACTTACATTTATAGATAAAATTTCCATAGTATAACATTTTTAATACGCTTTCGATGAATGTAAGCTACTTTTGCTATACTAAGGAGTAAGGCCCTACCGTAGTTATATTGTTACCAGACGTTCCGCGCGGCTTCGCCCGCGTAAATTAGATATTTGACAGACAAATTAGTTCACGAAAAATAGCCTATGATCCTTCACGTGGTCTATTTCTTATCTGTGCCAAGTAACAGAAAAATTGATCCATTAGTTCGTGAGATAAGCCCTTTCAAATAATTTCCCGCGTTTTTACCACATTTATTCGCTCCTACTTGCCTTAGCGAGATAAAAATATAGCCTATAGCCTTCGTCAATAAATGGGGTATCTAATACTGAAAGAATTTTTTTAATCGGACCAGTAGTTCCTGAGATTAGCGCGTTCAAATAAGCCCTTTCAAATCATTTTCCCCGTTTTTCCACATTTTCCTCTATTTCTTCACTCCTATTAGTCTTAGCGTGATAATATATAACCTATAGCCTTCCTCGATAAATGGGCCACCTAACAATACAAGATTTTTTTAAATCGGACCAGTAGTTCCTGAGATTAGCGCGTTCAAATAAGCCTTTTCAAATAATTTCCCCTCCGTTTTTTCCATATTTTCCTCTATTTCTTCGCTCCTATTAGTCTTAGCGTGATAAAATACCTCGACCTCGACCTCGACCTCGACCTCGTCCTCGTCCTCGACCTCGACCTCGACCTCGACCTTTTTATGTATTTCTATTCTATTTTTCTATTTTGATACGTAGTTCTGAGGAGTCAACGAGATTATTTACAACTAGACGTTCCGTGCGGCTTCGCCCGCGTAAATTAGATATTTCACAGACAAATTAGTCCACAAAAAATAGCCTATGATCCTTCACGTGGTCTACTTCATATTTGTGCCAAATAACAGAAAAAATTCTCGAGTAGTTCGTGAGATAAGCCCTTTCAAATAATTTCTTCCGTTTCTTCCACATTTTTCTCTATTTCTTCGCTCCTATTAGTGTTAGCGTAATAAAATATAACACATAGCCTTTTTCGATAAATAGGCTATCTAACACTGAAATAATTTTTCAATCGGACCAGTAGTTCTTGAGATCAAATAAGCCCTTTCGAATAATTTCTCCCGTTTTTTCCACACTTTCCTCTATTTCTTCGCTCCTATTATTCTTAGCGTGATAAAATATAACCTAAAGCCTTTCACGATAAATGGGCTATCTAACACTGAAAGAATTTTTAAAATCGGACCAGTAGTTCCTGAGATTAGCGCGTTCAAATAAGTCCCTTCAAATAATTTACCCCCGTTTTTTCCACACTTCCCTCTATTTCTTCGCTCCTATTAGTATTAGCGTGATAAAATATAGCCTATAGCCTTTCTAGATAAACGGGCTATCTAACACTGAAAGAATTTTTCAAATCGGACCAGTAGTTCCTGAGATTAGCGCGTTAAAACAAACAAACAAACTCTTCCCAATTATAATATTAGTATAGATTTTGCTAAGGTATACAAGATCCGAGACTTTGCGACGGTACTGCAAGGGAAGGAAATGATATTTCATACATCTAGCTTCATAGTCGATAAGGCTATCACCACATTTATACTGTAAGTATCTTAAGAACTTTTTTTGAATAGATTCGATTCTGTAAATGTAAGTGTGATAGATAGGGTTCCATACTTCAGAACAATATTCGAGTATACTACGTACGTAGGAGCAGTAAAGAACTTTGATCGGCTTGAGTGCTCCAAAGTCTTTGCAAGATCTAATAATAAAGCCAAGTGCTTTCGAGGCCTTCTTTACAGCCTCTCCTTCTCACGTACGACTTTGTCAGCTCTTCTATGGATTCAGGCTGCCAGGTTAATATCATCTACACTGACTTCAGTAAGGCTTTCGACCGAATCGATCATCGTATACTCCTTGAGAAGCTCCATCGGGCAGGTGTACACGGCAACCTGTTCCGGTGGTTCTCCTCGTATATTAATAACCGCTCTCAGGCTGTGGCACTGAATGGATTCATCTCATCCTGGATGTCCGTCCCATCTGGTGTTTCCCAAGGATCGCTACTCGGGCCACTTCTATTTGCGATATTCCTGAATGATGTGTCGTCCTGCTTTCTCCATTCGCGTTTTTATCTTTACGCCGACGATACTAAAATAATAAAACGAATCACCTCAAGTATTGATGTTCAATTGTTGCAGGAAGACCTTAATAGATTTTGCGAATATTGCTTTTTTAACAAACTTGACCTCAACGTTTCTAAGTGCTTCGTTGTAAACCTCACTCGCAAACTATTTGTTATTAAACATAATTACATTTTAAACAATCAGGCGCTATCACATAGGAACTCGATAAAGGACTTGGGTATAATCGTTGACTCCAAATTGCTTTTCGACGAGCACATTGACTACGCTGTAAAGAAGGCCTCGAAAGCACTTGGCTTTATTATTAGATCTTGCAAAGACTTTAGGGCACTCAAGCCGATCAAAGTTCTTTACTGCTCCTACGTACGCAGTATACTCGAATATGTTCTGAAGTATGAAACCATATCTATCACACTTACATTTACAGAATCGAATCTGTTCAAAAGAAGTTCTTAAGATACTTACAGTATAAATGTGGTGATAGCCTTATCGACTATGAAGCTAAATGTATGAAATATCATTTCCTTCCCTTGCAGTACCGTCGCAAAGTCTCGGATCTTGTATACCTTAGCAAATTTGTAAATAATCTCGCTGACTCCTCAGAACTACATAACAAAATAACCATTAATGTACCCACCAGTTATTTCCGCAATTTTCTTCCTTTCCACATTCCACCCTATAACACTAATTATCGTCGCAATTCATTTTTGTAGGTCTTCTGCCCAGTTTAATGATCTCATTCGTGCTCACCAAAATTTCGTATACGAAATTTTGCCGATGAATACGAAATTGCAAAGGTTCGCTACAGAAATATTATTAGGTTTTTTCCCCTTATAAGACTTTTATGAATTGCAGCTCCAAGTTGCCGAAATTAACAGCAATTCTTTGCCCATTTTTTCTAAAATTTTGCCGAGTTACATATTTTATTTTACTCAACTATTTCATATTAAAGTGGTAAAAAGTAATTCCAACATTTTATAGACGACTTTCTCAACAGTACATTGTATTTTTTTCATACCGTTAAGACGTCAATACAATCCATAAACAGGTGATATTCTAAACCTTTTACAGCAAAAATCACATAACTGTCGCGGGTTTGAATTGGATTGTTTAAAAATGCTTTTAAAAAAAAACTAGCTCCAACATTAGATTATAATTGAAATGATCTTACATGTTGTGCATTAAAATTTATAGAAATACTGTATTTTAACTGTTAAGTCACGTCTGTTAAATCAGCGAAATCGGCAAATTTCGTATACGGACCCTTAATTATTAATTTTATTATGAATTATTAAAGTGTAAATACCACGTTGCCACTTGCCATTGCTGAATACGAGCAAAAAAGGGCAAAAAAATCACGTCTGTTGTATGGGAAATCCCTTAATCCCATAAATATTAATTTTATTTTGTTTTTAGTATTTCTTGTTGTAGCGGCAGCAGAAATACACAATCTGTGAAAATTCCAGAAGTCTAGCTATAGCGGTTCTTAAGATACATCATACAGCCTTGAGACAGACAGACGGACAAATGGACAGACATCGAAGTCTCAGTAATAGGGTCCCGTTTTTGCCCTTTGGATACGGAACCCTAAAAATACAATAATAAAATATTTAAAATGAACTGACATTATATGACTGGGTCATAATCTATACTTATTATAAAACAAAGTCGCTTTTTTTCCCTCATGTCCCTTTGTTCCCTTTAATCTTTAAAACTACGCAACGGATTTTGATGCTTCTTTTAGTGTTAGATAGCCTATTTATCGAGAAAGGCTATAGGCTATATTTTATCACGCTAAGACTAATAGGAGCGAAGAAATAGAGGAAAATATGGAAAAAACGGGGAAAATTATTTGAAAGGGCTAACTTGAACGCGCTAATCTCAGGAACTACTGGTCCGATTTGAAAAATTCTTTTAGTGTTAGATAGCCCATTTATTGAGGAAGGCTATATCTAGGCTATATTTTATCACGCTAAGACTAATTAGGAGAGTGTGGAAAAACGGGGGAAATTATTTGAAAGGGCTTATCTCGCGAACTACTGGAGCAATTTTTATATTATTTGGCACAGATAAGAAGTAAACCACGTGAAGGATCATAGGCTATCGATTTTAATCATTTTTTCAGTGGCTATATATTTCATACCCGTGCGACGCCGGGGCGGGTCGCTAGTTATAATTAATTCTTACAAGTAAGGAAGGGTGATAAGTCTATTAATATACCGTATTACTTTGGCTAATTTCGACCAGCTATTATGAATAACATCCGGATAAAGTAAATTTAGGTATTATATATAATGACCAATCATTATGTATAATAGCTATTTAATCACTATGACTGTAACATATACATATATTAGCAAAACACATCCTTACACTATTTATAACCTTTTTGTAAATATTCTTAGTACCAATATAGTTATTAGTACTAATGGTAGTCCATTAATCATATCACAGGAGGATGACAAGTTGAGTGTACCTCGGCTAAGGGAACCCCATCAGAACAAAGCATACAGGATGTGCGAGACTCCGTACTTAAAGAACTTGAAACTTGCACTCGAACAAGCCACGACCCGCCCTGTGACTGTGTTCGAAAAGCAAAGGTATTTGGTGAGTCCGCACTTTGTTTAATAGTATGCTATAGTATACTAGTCAACAAATAATATCTGTTCAAACTTCAAAGACATTATTTGTTGACTAGATTCTAGTGACTAGAATCATACAGCGTTTCCCAACCTGTGGTCCGTAGTATATGTATGGGGGTCCGCGGTGTCATCTCTGGACTATACATAATCCGATTTTTTACTCTTGATTTTATTAAAGGGGTCCGTGAAAATTGTGCTTGACTTCCTTGGGGTCCGTGGCTGAAAAAGGTTGGGAAACACTGGACTAGATGACGCCTGCAACTCCTTTGCTCCAAAATTCGTTGAACGCGCGGAAACCGTACATTTTTCCGGGATGAAAAGTATCCTAAGTTCTTTCCCAGGATTCAAAGTATCTTCATATCGAATTTCAGCAAAATCGGTTAAGCGGTTCGGGCGTGAAGAGGTAACAGACAGACAGACACACACACTTTCGCATTTATAATAACACTAGATGACGCCCGCGACTTCATTGCGCCAAAATTCGTTTATTTCGTGGGAACCGTACATTTTTGCGAGATAAAACTATCCCATGTCCTTTCTCGGGACTCAAAATATCTCCATGCCAAACAGCAAAATCGGTTTAGCAGTTCGGGCGTAAAGAGGTAACAGACACATTTTCGTATTTATAACATTAGTATGGTTACTCTTTGCAGTGTACAGTGAAGATAATGGAAGGCATCGTGCTCCCGCTGGTGATACTACTAATGGTGGTGGCGAGTTTCGTCCGTCACATGTACAGCCTGCCCGGCGGCACGCACTGGACCGAGGTGTACCTGTTACAGACCATCGCTGCATCACTCCCCCTGCTACAGATCATATTCCCCATAGCATGGGTAACGCTGAACTGTTATGGGCTAGCCAGGTAGGAGTTGACGCCTTAAGTACCCCGCAAACGATCAAATTTGTTTGACAAACATGTTTGATGTAATTTACTATACGTTTTCATCAAACAGCAGCGCAGACGATGAAACGTGCATCAAACACGTTTGTCAAGCGCTACGCAAATCCAATTTTTTTTTCAAACAGGTCAAACACGTTGTTTGTTTGACAAACTCTTCAAATAGAGCTGTACACTATCAAACTGTTTGACAAACACGTAAAATTTGACAAACAATTTGATCGTTTGCGGGGTACCTACTTAAGACTTAAATCAGACCGCAACGCGACGCGTAGATGCATTTCTAAATTCTCGTAATTTAAAAAAAAAGTAAAATCTCGTATTTGCTTATTCGTTAAGTTATATTATAATACTTTCCGATCAATCCAAATAATATGAAATTCTAATCTTGTAGGCAAATCTTCACGGCATTAAAAATAGACACAATTAAAAATAAAATAAAAAGGAATACTATTTTTTTTTTCGGATTACAATTTTTCGTACTTAGTCTTCTTGTACCGCCACTAGGCGGCGCTTGTATATTCGCGCAATTGTCAAAACTTTAACAAGCCCTTACCTTTTTACAGATTTAAACTCCTATCGGAGACTTGTCAGAAGTACACGCGGCCTAAGTCTTGCTCAATATCGGAAGACGCGAGTGACCCCCTAATCAAAGCGCTGAGCGAGTCAAGCCTCGGCCCACAGACTATAGTCTCCCTCGTTAGAACATTCTGGAACATTCTGCGCGGAAAAGAGGATATGGTGACCAGGACGGCCAATATCGTGCATGTGCTTGGGTCGCTTTCGGTATGTTAATGGCAATTGAGTTTAATCAATTAGAGCAGCCTTTCCCAAAGTGGGCGATAACGCCCCCTTGTGGGCGCTGAAGGTCTAAAGGGGGCCGGTGCGGGACCCAGAAAAAAATGGGGGCGTTGTGTAGAGGCTTGGGGGGGTGATTAGTATTTTCATTTCATCCGGATGTATTTTAAATTGAAACAATGGGGGGCGCTAAAACATAATTTGTTCTCAAAGTGGGCAGTGGACAAAATAAGTTTGGCAATTTTTAAACTATTACTTTAATTCAGGGGAATTAAAGTAATAGTTTAAAAATTGCCGTTTTTTGCATAAATGACGGCTTTAGAACCGGAAAAATTATTTGAATTAAAAAAACTGGATTTATGTGTAACCAGATACATTATAGTAGGGGAGGAGATACATTATAGTAGGGGAGGGCAGGTGCTATTTTTGTAGTCACTCGAGCGTCATGGAAACTTAGTAGGTTTTTTACATTAGGTAAAACTGATAAAAAATAATAAGAGCGTTTTTTATTTAAGCGGTGGGTTCGGAAACTGCAGACATTTGAAGTTTTGAAAAAGAAAATATATTCACTAAATTGCTTATTTAGGTAAATTATAAATATATTTAAGACAACAAAGAATAAATCATTTAGTTTAGTGCAAAATAAAATATCTGCGAAGCTTAGTTAGGAAAATATGAAGCTTTATTTTTTTATATTTTAAAATGTCCCTACAGGCTTGCCTGACCTTTGAATCGTCAGTGCTTTATATGGAAGCTTCTTTGGGGTATACTAAACATCCCCTATCTTAATCTGACAGATCCGATGACATTTCAATATTAAAAAAAAAATTAACCCACCACGTGAGAAATCTGATTTCTATACCATGATAACTAGACACATGTCGGAAGCCTATAGCTTTATCTGACACGCTCGAGCTCCCGATCCCGATCCCCTCTTCCCCTCCCCAACTATTAGCCAGATGATGAAGTAGATAAGTCACAAGGTTTATTCTAATTACATGGCAAAAAATTTGTAATTGTTCTTATGTTTTAAAATGTTAGTTATGAGGTTCTTCTACTCACGTCTTTAATTTATTTAACTGTTCTGTTCCAGGCACTGTGTTGTGTGGATAAAAAGGGTATACTCTCCTGGCCTAACCCCACAGCGGAGAAGGTGTTCTTCCTCCGCAACTCGAGTCCCTCCTCCAACAACTCCAGCAAGACCAGCCTCGACTCCATGGGTCACCAGAGTCAGAACACGCTCAACCAGATGAGCGAACATAAGAATGAGCCGTCGACTATTGTAGAGGTTGGTGGATTTTTTTTTCGAGGAAATGTAGAGTAAAAGCCATGGGAAGTATATAATACAATATTGTTCCAGATTACATATTACATATATTAAACATTGATTTGACTGATTAAAATGACAATATAATGAGAGTTACAATTGTTTAACATGACCATTGACACGAATTATTATTTTTAACAAAAAATTAAAACCGACTTCCAAGGTAAAAACAATAGTAATATGAACTAAAAAGTATTAAATAACTCTTACTCTTTAGTAGTGCCTTTTCAGAATTCATCTAAATCTCAACTATTTCTGTACATACTACAGTCTTCATTATTTTGAAGTCGGTACCAGCTAATTTAATCGTGAGTTCAGTAATGTCAGAACTTAGAATATATGATACTTTTGGGACTGGTACCGACTTCAAAGTAATGAAGACTGTAGTATGTACAGAAATAGTTGAGATTTAGATGAATTCTGAAAAGGCACTATTAAAGAGTAAGAGTTATTTAACACTTTTTAGTTCATATTACATTGTTTTTACCTTGGAAGTCGGTTTAAATTTTTTGTTAAAAATAACAGTTTCACTCTTTTTAGTTATCTACAAAATAAGGCTTTGTGCGTAAATAACCAATACGAATGTTAACCATTCACATTATGTTACTGTAAGCGAAATTGTGGTAAATGCTTGCAGTTATCTAAGCGATGCTGCAATTTCCAAACTTTTATCTTTAAAGGTTCTGTAAGTTCTGTTCAGTGCTTTTGGACCAAGAGACACCTTCGTATGAAATTTCTCTTATTCGTAACATATTATGTTTAACTTACTAGAAACAACATTTTAACCACTATGAGTGTTTTGGTAAATTTCAAGGATTTCCCTCGATTGCTTATAGATCCCTCCATCAGCTCACCCCTTTCGTAATTGTTATACATTATTATTTTTAACAAAAAATTAAAACCGACTTCCAAGGTAAAAACAATAATAACATTAATATGAACTAAAAAGTATTAAATAATTTCTACTATCTAATAGTGCCTTTTTCCGAATTCGGCTAAACCTCAACTATTTCTGTACTCAATCTTCATAATTTTGAAGTCGGTACCAGATAGCTGAAACTTCAGATATTTGAAACTTTTGGAACTGGCACCGACTTCAAAATTATGAAGATTGAGTACAGAAATAGTTGAGGTTTAGCCGAATTCGGAAAAAGGCACTATTAGATAGTAGAAATTATTTAATACTTTTTAGTTCATATTAATGTTATTATTGTTTTTACCTTGGAAGTCGGTTTTAATTTTTTGTTAAAAATAATAATAATTTCACTCTTTTTAGCTACACTAGTAGATAAACCTTCGCGTATATTTTACCTAAGTATCTTATTACAATTTGTTAAGAGTCACAACTCACACTCACAAAATAATATATTATCAGTGAAGTGAACATATTGTGCTAAGTAATTTAACAATTTTAATGCTTCAAGCCCCAAGCGGTCACCGGCGATTGCGATAACAATAGAAAGGCTATTGTGTCTCGTTTTTCCACGATCGAAGGATCTATCAGATAAAAAATTGTATAAACTTGCATAGGATGTAGCGTAGCTACTCATAATATTTAATATTATCATAATTATTGACAGCTGTTCTTGTAATAAAGAATTCAAATCGATACTTAGTGCGCCATCTATCGATTAATAAGTATAACTAATTAAAAAGACTCAATGACTTTGTTTTGTTTAAATGCTCTTTTTAAAATAACTTTATTTCAATTCTATTTGTCTATTTAAATTTTATAAAGTAGTTAATAAAGTATTCGATCTGTATATAAAGTAGTTAGTAAAGGATTCGATCTGTCGTCTGCCGCCATGCGCCGCGCGGCGGCGACGCCGTCGCCTCTACGGCGCCGACCGCCGTCATGTATTAAATAAACAGGTGTTGTTATACAGTAAGTACATAATTATTATTATTAGTATATCCATACCTATGCCTTGTACTATTATCTAGTCTGTGCCATGAGACATTGGTGACCTTAACACGACGTGGTAATGATGATGATGACGATGATGATGATGATGATGATGATTATGATGATGAATATAAATTGCATAGTAGCATATGCCTTCTGTTCTTAAAACAACGCCGAAACTCCCAAACGTGTATCTATAAGGAGTCAGGAGTTCTCTCAGCATCTTCGAAACCATGGTATACCTTGACCCAATATTTGACTTTTTGGTAGCATATTCTTAGTACGCTTCACATAAAACCAAAATCACCATATGTTTCCATATAAATTTCGAGGAGTTCCCTCGATTACTCATAGATCCCATCATCAGGTCACCACTTTTGTGAACATGGTACCAAATTGGAGTGAAACCTAATACAACAAAATAAAAATTTCGAAAATCGGTTCACAAACGGCGGAGTAATCGTTGAACATACAAAAAAAAAAAAAAAAAAAAAAAATCCACAGCCGAACATATAACCTCCTCGTTTTTTGGAAGTCGGTTAAAAATTAAGATTATATCCTATACAACAACACGAGAATTTTAAAAATCGGTCCACAAACAGCGAAACCATCATCAAAAACAACTGCTTCGATGCAAAATATCACGAAAAGTACCAATAATTGGGTCATAGTGTGATGACCCATGGTATAATTATAGTTGTAATGATGATGATAAATCAAATTGATGTGTTAACTTGTGCTTTCAGTTGTTTAAACAACGCCGAAATCCCCGAACCTGTACCTATAAGCATTCAAAAGTTCTGTTCGGTACCTTCGGATCCAGGATATAACCTGGTGCGAAGTCTTACTTTTTAGTAGCATTTACCTCGAATGCTTCAGAAAAAATCAAAATCACTATATGCTTCCATACAAATTTCAAGGAGTCCCCTCGATTCCTCAAGGATCCCATCATCAGATCACCACTTTTGTGAACATGGTACCAAATTTAAGTTAAACCCTTTACAACACAAAAATAATTTTGAAAATCGGACCACAAACGGCTGAGTAATCGTTGAACATACAAAAAAAAAGATACATACAGCCGAACGTATGTATTACCTCCTCCTTTTTGGAAGTCGGTCAAAAATAGGTTACGTCGCTCCACCTGGTGACCGAGAAGATTTGATAGAAAAGTGTCGCGAAATTCTTATTTACATCAGTCATTGTAAACACCAGGCAGCGCTTCGTGTGTGTTGGATTTGTTTTAGAGGCTGAGCGACGTGGATTGGTCCGCACGCGACCCGTTCGCTGTGAAACAATGTTCTAGCGTCTCATATTATGTATTCCCGTTCTGGGCGCCCGTATTGCTAGCCCGTACTAGCGTCCCGGAAATATTTAGAAAATACTTATTTTGTTGTTACCAAGGCTGAAATGTTGTTCTTTTTTTCGTCCCGGGAACTCAACACCTTCTTCTCAACTCGTTCTTTGATAACTATTGTAATTGATAATTGTATAGGTGCTGGACCTGACACACGACCAGAACGCGCCGTTCCGCGTGGAGTTCGACGAGCAGCGCTGGCGGCAGCACCTGGCGCGCCTCAAGCCGCTCGGGCTGGCGGCGCTGCTTAACACGTGCGCGCCTGCCCCCACGCACACGTACGCCCACTTCTGCGCGCACCTTACGTGCGAGGCGCATCACAGGTATGTATATAAATAATTATATACACGGGTATATAGATGAGTAATTCAGGTATTTATGGGCGTTTAAGGAATTTATGGACATTAATTGAGTTACATCGTAAGTTGACCAGGTTCGCATTCATTGCGGCGTCCATAGCTAGGATCGCTCACTGCACACTTAAGTGCTTCCAAAAAAAATATTACAATAAAAGTTTTAATCGCTGTCTAATTTACATAAAAATGAGATGTGCGGCTTGGGTGACAAACCACTGACAAACCAAACATCTATTACTTTCTTTCAGCGAGGACCTGGTGCCGGTAACAAACCGGCGCTGCCTGTGCGAGTTGGCCAAGCAGATCGGCTTCACCGATGCCGTCGCCAAGTCCTACACCGTACAGGACTGCCTCGCCGTCTTCAGACATCTAGTAAGTATACGATTAGAACTTTAAAATTGGAACTAGAATTAAACTACGGATTACAATAATTGACTATAATTTTTGGCCTTTATATGACTTTGACACGTTGGGCCTCGATGAAGAAACATTGACGCTATTCAGCGCCGTGATGCCACCGTGCCGTGATGATGACACCACAAACTGTCTACACCGAGAGGCCAATAAAAGTAGGGTCCTGCATATTCGTTTTCGCCCGCAAAGTCATTGAATTTAGTATCATTTTCTTGTAGATACCCGTGTATAAAAGACAAGCAGATTTTTTAAAATGAAATAAAGATATAGCGTTAAATAATAATAACTTGATTTGTGAAATTTCAGCTCTATCTTATGTTTTTCACAACGCTGACGCAACGCGCCGTGTGGACTGGCTCTTATGCAATTTATAAAAAAGAATCTATCATAAACGCAATATTTAAAATAGCTATCGAACAATGTTCTCCCGCGATGCTTTTATAGTTTGTTCGTTTTATGATGATATGCGTGACACATTATAATTGACAATAGTAGGGAAGTTACCTAAAAAATTAATCGAATAATTTAAAAATATCGAATCACCTCGTAAAGGAATTGCAATCGAAATTATCGATTTCGTACTGATGTTTCAGAGTGACGCCGACGATTTAAGATGGCCGCCCTTTTTTATCGATTTGATTTCGATTCAACTGTATCAATCTCTGTTGACATAAGTTCCGTTTCATGCATCTGATATTTTTCAAATATTTTCGTAACAATAATTTTATACTCCTATTTCAAAGTTAATATTTATAATTTTATATCAATAAGTTAGCATTTAGCAACTTTTCAATTTTTATTCATTTACAATTACAGGAAACATTTATTTTTGTAGATGGGATATAATTTATTACATTCTGATTTTTTTTGTTTTCTTGTGAAAAAATTCCGTAGCAAGGAATATGAGAACTGTCACCCATACCATCTTAGAACGAACAAACTATAATAAGATATCGGTCAATAACGTCATAGCCCACTATCATTAGTACGGAGCATTTTGGGAAGGTTTATTTTATGTGATTTTCGAATTGTTATATCTTGGAAAGTTTTTAAGATATCAGTGTCACTCTTTCACCGACGTTTCTATTTTTGAGAGTTATTTAAATTACCAATAAGAAAAATAACAGTTAACTAGCGAATTGTATATACAGGTTGTTAGGTTTATCACCGTTATCCTTAAAACCATCAAATGAGCCCGTCAAAATGAACTCATAGAAAAAGTTGTTAATTTTGACGGGCTTATTTGAAGGGGGTGACAGACACGCGAGTAGGTACGCGGACTTATAGCTCGACGATCTTAATCGCCTGTGTGTCAGCAAAGAGCCGCGAGCCGCGAGCCGCGCGCCGCGAGCCGCGTGCCTGGGGGCTTACCATGCCCCCAGGCTCGCGGCTCGCAGCTCGCGGCGCGTGTGAGCGATTCTCGTGTCTCACCGACGCGAGCCGAGTAAATTCGCGAACTTAAAACCCGCGTACTTTAAGTTCGTACGTGTGTCACCCCTTTGATGGTTTAAGGATAACGGTGTTGAGCCTTATAACAATCGGTATACTATAATATATGTAAACTTATGTCAACAGCAGCCAGAGACAATCCGGCGAGAGACACGGTTCGCGCGCTCGCTGCACCTGAGCACGCGTGTGAAGGTCCCGCTGCCGCACATGCTGGCCGTGCTCGTTCGCGACCGCGCTCACCAGCTGCAGATGTTGTCGCAGGTACTGTGCAGTTAATTGAGGCCTGGGCCTTGATTCACTGCGTAATTCGACTCGGATTCGGAAACTTTACCGCGCGACATCCGATAAACGCTCACCGCGCTAGGCGTTGACCAATGACCGCGCGGTAATGTTTCCGAATTCGTGTCGAACGGGAATAGTGAATCGCCCTCCTGATTCATAATAGGGAAGATGGCATGTAAAATGTGTCTTACGACTACAATTTAGTCCTAGCACCTCAATTGGCATTCACAAAAATATAGTATGATTTTGTTAAGAAGTTTTGAGACAACCATTAATCCATATCTTATTTTCATGGTTAGGTTAGGTTAGGCTTTAAAAAAATTCTATGTAGTCATATATTATAGATTAAATTTATACCTATTTTGATTATTTTCAGGGTACAGCGGACATCATATTAGATTCGTGTGTTGACTACTGGAACGGCAAAGATCTAACCCCCATTTCGCCATCCGACCGCAAGAAGATTATTGATTTCTACCAGAGAAACTCGCTCACTGCGTATTGCACTGCATTTGCGTACAAGTAAGTTTGATTGGTGTCACTAATTGTCGCCAATCACTTGAAGTACATATTTAATATTCGCTACTTATAAAAAGCCGTTCGAAAATTAAATATTAATTTGAATATAAGAACCGAAACCGATAAGAAAATTGTTTATACTGTTTTAATTATTATTTACTGCCTTAAAATTCTAGTTGTCCGCCGCGCGGCTACAACAGTAACAGCCAAACAGAGCGCAGTAAACGACGCGTCATATAACATGGCGTCGCGGCGCGTTGTTTTAGCGTTTATTTTCGAACGAAACGACACTAACACTACGGTTAGAGATTGTGGGATTAATGCGTGGCGGCCAAAGGCGAGCGAGGTGGTATGCTCGGTCAGGCCGAAGCCCACGTGATACATTTCAGCTGACGTATATATACCGACGCGCTCAGAAAACTTCGATAGCGCGATGCAGGAATGTTAGGCGAATTGTGGGTACCGCCACATCACTCCCCCCCGAAGACCGGAGGTCGAATCTTGAAGTCTTGTCGCTTGAGTCGCCAGTGCCAGTGAGTTCCAGTGAGTCGGAACTGTAAGCTGCTGCACGGGATCCAGTGAGTCGGATAGCTGCCGTGCGGGGCCGATGCTACGTGCTGAGTGCTGACCAGGAGAGATGTGCTCTGCTTGCTGACCGGTCCGGTGTAGTGAGAAAGCCCGATGATGCCGATGCGAAGTCGCCCAGGCCGCGGTACATTGCGGCTAGTGGACGAGATATCCGATGTGGCGTTGCTGGCTGGCGCGGTGCGGAGAGGCGGGGTGTGATGATGATGAAGTTGGCGTGTTCTGTCGGGGGTCACCAATGTGGGACGTATGCGTGAAGGCCAAAGGAATATCTTCCGACCGAGCGAGGTGGTATGCCTTGTCAGGCCGAAGCCCACGTGATACATTACAGCTGACGTATATATACCGACGCGCTTAGAAAACTTCGATAGCGCGATGCAGGAATGTTAGGCGAATTGTGGGTACCGCCACAAGATCAACTACGATAACATGGCGCTCCCCTCAAAAATTCAAAACGTTTGAAGTGCGTTGTCTTGTGCGGTAGGCTAGTTATGATTAGTTGACCAACAAATCTTGGTAATAAGTGACATCAACTGAAATATTACGTGTATTGTGATTGGTTGAATACTTACTACATACAAACTCTTTCATAAGGATGTGACTACACCATGGAGGTATCATAGAGAGGAGGTGGGGTAATGAAATTTCTATATGAAACGACGCGTGACAATTTGCGGGGTGAGGGGGTGTCAAACTCCGCCCACTTATCAATTTTCCATCTATCGGCTAAAAGCCAAACTACTAGCTCAGGTCGATGACGATGTTACTACGTAGTTCCGCTTTCTTACACTAGATGTCAAAAATCTTGCATGTTATGGGACGGACTCAGAAAGTTAAAAAATGTGTATTTATGTAAATAAATAAAATTGGGGTTAACATTTTGACCGCTTTGACATAATCTCAAAATTTTGAAGGCGTTTAAGGGTGGGTTGCACCAGAGGCCTGGTTAAAGTTATGGTTATAGTTTAGGCTAACTTAGAGTGGGTTGCACCAACTAACTTTGACTTTAACTTTAACTTTAACCGGAAAAATTGACAGATGTCATATGAGCATATGGGGTGTTTGGACGCCATATTTAACTTTAACTTTAACCACGCCTCTGGTGCAACCCAACCTTAGCTTTAACCTTAACTTTAACCACAGAAATTGACAGATGTCTATTGCGTTTATTTTTTTATTAAAGCTACAGAGTACAGGTAGGGCATGGATACCGGTAAAAATAATAATTTCACTCTTTTTAGTTATTTATACATATAATGGTAAACACATAAGAGTCAGTTGTAGATAGATATGATTTAGGTATGAAACTATCAGATCTATTAACTGTACTTAGCTTGAATTACGTTGAATAGAATTTACACAGTAGCATATTATGCTTTCAGTTCTTAAAACAACGCCGAAACTTCTAAACGTGTATCTATATTCTATAAGGAGTTAGGAGTTCTCTCAGCACCATTAGAACCATGGTATACCTTGATGCAACATCTTATATTTTGGTAGCTTATGCTTAGAATACTTCTCGTAAAACCAAAATCACCATAATATTATGTTTCCATATAAATTTCGCCGAGTTCCCTCGATTACTCATAGCTCATGGATCCCATCATCAGGTCACCACTTTTATGAACATAGTACCAAATTCGAGTTAAATCCTTTACAACATAAATAACGCTCGAAAACCTCGTCTCAATCTTAAAGATTATGAAAAGTACTAATAATAGGGCCATATTATGTGATGATGCATTTTGTAATGGTACTGATGATGATGATTATGAATATAAATTTTATGTGATGATTGAGATGTGCAATTGATGAGCAATCGGAAGTGCCATGGATATTAATTGATACACTCGCTTGAAGGAGACTAAACTAAAAGTAACGTTATCATAAACGTTAATTTATACCGATATTCATTACTGATACTTTTTAACGTTTTATCATTAACGGTACAGTTAATACTTCAGTCGGAATTTCCAGGAATTGCTATTGTATTCTATTGTTGTCGCGATCACCGGTACTCGCGCGGGGCCTGAAGGATTAAGATGTAACGTTACCATATTTTTACCGGTATTCCGGTATCTGCAGTCTTCCTTTTTGGAAGTTGGTTAACTAATGCTAGCTATTTTTCGTCATAATAATTCCGAAGTACATGAAAAATAATTTACTTGATTCTAAATACGGCCCCGTGACACTTGTTGCGTTTATAATAGTTATCCTAGATGACGTCAGATGGCGTTTATAAGTAATGTAATAATAAAAAGCTATAAAAGCACGGTTTTAGCTATTAAAATGTATTTAGGACTGAGTGTATAACAGTTTTTAGTGTTTTTAAGTACGATTATTGCAATTTACTTCTGCTAAATTATACGTAAACGTATATATTATATTTTAACAAATGGCTATCTAGTGTCAAGTAGTATAATTTTAACGCTAAAACACTGAAAGCTAAAATGTTCTAGAACTTTTATATTAAATTACGATTATAATTACTTACAGGCGAAATGTGATGCCATCCATGTTATCAGAACGTCTGTCTGAGTAACTTGGACATTGTAAAACACAACACTTCATCCTTTTCTTGATGAAAACGCGAAAAACAGCAAAATAATACGATTCTCGTTAAGTGTGCACGTGACGAACGCTGAAAGTGTACTGACTTAAGCCCCGCCCACAATGATGACGTCAGGACCTAGTTGATAATCACAGTGCACAGTTGCTTAGGCCATCTCCTCTCTATGATACCTCCATGGACTACACACATTGAAAGTCAGTTGGAGAGGCGCGCCGTGTTATCGTAGTTGATCTCTATATTAAGTTCGATGTTTTACTATTTACAGTGTCACATATTATTTCGTTATTATTTTCAGACCGTTGAATCGCGGTATCTGCAGTTCGCTAGCTCGCTCGTACCTGCAGCTGCCAGCGGAGCGGCGCGCACGCTCGCACACGCCCGCACCGCATCAGTGGCAGGACGCACCCGCGTTGCATTTTCATTCAACCGGTAATATAGCTAGAGGCGTTATGTGTGCAAGAGCGCGTTCACATCTGTGCTACCGGCAAATCGTATAGTATTGTCTGAGCAGTATTTAGACGCCACCGGTAACATAGTCGGCAAACCTGACGCTTTGCCATGTCCCAGTGAGTAATAGACGAGCGTTTGCATCTCATACCTATAGCGGCACTCGCCCGCGATACAATTCTACACATTTATTAATCATACCATATACGCACGCACGCACACATGCACGCTCACCATACGTGATTTTGCGTGCTGAGTGTAATATATACATACTATTTTGTTTTTCAGTCCCAATATATAAAATGAATATAACAGGAATATTATAGTATTTTTCGTAACATTACAGATTCACTTCTGTTCAATGAGTTGACAGACGACGATGTTAAAGATGCGGACGGGTACTACGATTTGCAGTGCAACCAGGTATTCGATAAATATTCATCACTACTAACTAGCTTATATTATAATTTGTTAAACTTAATAAAAATGTATAAAACGTATTTTTAGTACAAATATTGTTCTATAATAATCAGCAAAGTGGCAGTATGAATCTGATTCATAACTATTTTTCTTTAATAAATAACCAAAGAACGTTAAATACTCACAGGTATTCATAGGCATGGTAACGATGCAGTACCAAGCTCAGAGTGATATGGTGGAACTGATCGAGCGTCTGGAACGCGCCTGCATTCGCTTTGTACACTTCAGCAAAGAGAACGAACTTCGCTCGCGTGTTTTCAGCGAGAAGATGGGCCTCGAGTCCGGATGGAACTGCCATATATCGCTCATGAGTGAGGAGCAGCCCAGGTAAAGAACTTAAGTTCAAATTTGAAATCTTCTGGAACATACACAGTAAAAATATTTTGACATTCAGTTTTACCCATTATTTTGCCCATTAATACGCCATTAAATAGCGTAATAATGGGCACAAAACTACAATATGAAGTCATGCATTATGGAGTTGACTCAAGAACGACATCTACATCTATTATGTCGTTTACTTTATATCTAACTTTGTGTTATCGTATCGACCTGGAAATTCTAGAACTGTGTATAATTTTAAATTCAATATCAATTGAATATGACCAATGAAAAACGCTTCCGCCATTTTGAATCTGGGCATGCTATGAGTGTTTAATACAAATTTTTGCAAACTTCAGGCCGTTCAGAGATATTTTACCTGAGAGTTTCTAAAATAATCTTTATATCGTTGGCATAAAGGTAAAATTTCACTAAACGCGCTGTATAACGGTGTTGACTAACGGTCATATTAATTGGTTCATCATAACACATACACTGGACATTCCCGAGTTTAATTTGCCGGGGCTGCTAAGCGTAGTTAAGCCTTACCAGGAAAAAAAATACATTAAAAGCAGTGTCGTGACGTTCATATTCCTTATATGAACCTCACGACACTGCTTTTAATTAATGACCACTATCTGTCTACATTCTACCTACTACAGGCTATTGCTTCCTTCTGAAGAACTAGTTTTAGGAACTAATCAAGGGTACTACTACATTTTCAGCAGCAAGTAGCAATAATACGAAAATTGGGATGTGATTGGTGATATATCTTAAAGATTTGACATTTATGACATTGACATTTATGATAAAGTTAAATGTTCCTGGTTGGGCTATAATTCACTTCTAGTGGTTAAATAGATTATATGTTATGAATAATTACTTCATGTTACATCGCCCAAAATTAACGTGTGGCAGCCCTAATTTTAACATTATTTTGTAGATCTACCCCCGAAACTGATATTTCGATTTCTTTTTCCCGATAAATGTTGTGTGTAGATTGCGTAAGAAATCGATGTTAGAACTTCATTTTTAGACGTTATTTCTTTTATTGTTTAATTTCTGACTTAAGTTTCAAAGTAGCATGGCCCTTTTTTCCTCCTTTTTCAAGAAATGAGTTATAGGCCACAATTTTAGGTGTCTCGACTCAATCGTAATAATTTTGAGTTAGCTATGTCATACAGCATACTTGATGATATTATATGAAATCATAACAATAACCATGTTATAGCAACACTTGTAAAAGGGGACAAATATTTAGAGATATAACAGGGCCTCTACCAATAACTTAAGGACAATGATGAATGACAAGACAAAATGTATCATTAAAAATAATTATTTTAACTTGTCTACTACGAGTCTACGTAGCTCTTCGTAACGTCTACCACCGGTCCATATAATTATAGAGAAGTTACCTCTAGAATCTCTATGCAGCTTATTATAAATAGAGCTACCAAATAAGTCCACCGTGTAGATACACTGTAATGTACAGGACTATAGGCCCTATACATCGCGTGTTGTCGACAGCAAGCCTGGCTCGCCGCTGTCTCAGCGCGTGCGCGGCGCGCGGCTCGCTCGCCCCGAGTCGGGCGACGCCATTGCGTATAGGTTTGTCTAACTCAGCTCTATCGCGCATCATATCATTTCGCTTTGAGCTTTCGCACTAATTTTAGGCCGCATGCGACCGATGTTTGGATTTTTTTATTAAAGGGGACTGTCAATGCTTCATACAAGTTTGGCCCAGATTTAAAAATTAAAATACTTAATCAGCATCATATAAAATAAAATGATAACTTACAAGAAAAGTAAATTTATTTTTCTATTTAGCACCATATCTCTTGGGTAAATGGTTGCAATACCAAAACAACAATTTAACCATCTCATAACAGACTAATGTATATTTTTATAAATTGATAGTTATTCTAGTACACAAAATATGGTCTTTATTCATTTTGGTCACGTGCGGCCTATTCTGTGTTTGTTTTTGCTTCAAGCTAGTTTTGTTTTTAATTTTTTCTGACTACTAATATAGTAGCCTGTAGGTATGTCATATTTTTCATTCTATTTCTTAACTTTAACAATTTATAGAGAAATGTATGTTGAGTGACACGGATAATAGAGGCATGTCAGAGATTTATACATATTTAGTAGAAAAAGGTCATCAGGGAGCTATATTTTCGTCTAAATCGGTAAAGCGATTTAAGGGTGAAGAGATAGATAGACATAACTGTGACTCTAAAAAAGAAACTCAAACTCAAAACTTTTTATTCAGAATAAATTTTTACTTAATATGTTTTCTGAACGTCGTTACTACTGGTGCCTACCTCAGTTCGGGATTATTCGGGAGCTACCCCAGCGAGAAGAACCGTCGTAAGAAACTCGCACTTTTGGACAACTTAAAAATGAGGAGCTGGCGAACAAAACGCGTTAATTACCATCTGGTCAAAATACTTTTTTTTGTACATTCCGCTGGTTTTGGGCGCATTGAATTCGAATCTCAACTCATTTTCAATCGAAACTGCCTCAAATAAAGTCTGAAACTTCATACGGATAAATTAAAAACCACGCCAAAAGCTCACTGTAAGTATGTCATTCAGTTTTTACTGCTCCTGTAAAATTTGATTTTATGTAATTAACGCGTTTTGTTCGCCAGCTCCTCAAATATTAGTAAAGGTGGTGGATTAGGAGTAGTAGATTATTTTACAATAAACTGTTTTACGTTTTTGTATGTCGGCACCGAATCATATTGCATAAATGAGTTTGTAGTACTTGCTTAAATAAATTAAGATTCATTTGTGTATTATATTCATTGGATGACTATTCTCCTTGTGCGCTTGCCTCCTTAGTTTATTTTATGCTAATGTTATGTATACCCATTACACTAAACAATAATATACTGCTTTATAACATAAAATGTATGTTGAATGATTTATAAGGATTTGTAAGTACTATAATTTATAAATTTATTTTAAATAAAATAGGTACTATAAAATATATCACCTTATTTACTTTAAGATTGGAATGATAACACCATAGATACAGATTTATAGATAGGTTCGCTACGATATGAAAATGGCAGTTTTTTTTGCAGGATTTTACCGCATCTGTGTAAAAACTGCCATCATCCTTTTACTAACTTGATTCAATATAGAATTTTTTTTTTTTACTTTTTTTGTCTACCATAGACTAACGTTTATTTTTTAAATAGAGGAAACATGACAGCGTCTAAGGCACTGTCTATGTCTGCGCCTAGTGCTATCAACTTGGAACATACAACGGTGAAGTTTGACAACGAAGTAAAGAAGACTAGGCACTCCATCACAGCTACAGTTAAGGTATATCATACGTTTATAGAAAAAAGTACCATCGAGGAAATTGATTCCTATGCAGTTGACAGACCAACGTCATTTGGTCGATCAAATCAATTCAATGTTAATTGTGATCTGTTGGCTGAGTTTGACGTAACGCGACCAAACTACGTAGGTCCCCCATCTGCATAGGAATCAACTTCTCTGATAGTACATTGGACAAACAGACTTGCAAATTTTCTTTGGAAAAACCTCAAGTCACAACTAAGGGTTTAAAAAAACAAATAAGTACGTATCGTGAAAAAGAGAGTGTTATCTTTTTTCCATCGCACAAAACTAATTTTTAATCCTGTGTCAGTTGGTGTCAGACGTCAGTCATACTGCGTAATTTGTCCCTGTCTTATCATCAGTGGTCGGCGTAGGTAGTGCCATTTAGGGTGAATGACCTCAATTGTATATGTTAACATGGACATACCTCCGGGATCGCGGGATAAAATCTCGCGTTCCGAATTATCGCGAATAATCAAGTATTTACCTTACAATTAATGAAAAAAAAACGAGTTTTGAGTCATAATTTCGCCGGATAAAAAAGGCCTAAATAAATGAGTCACTTCAGTTTCAGGCTTGCCTGTGTTGCCTGCGAATGATCGCTCGGTTGTTAGCGTCGAATGTTTAACGGTGCCACTAAGCGAATTCATTATTGTTTATTGTTGTTTAAATATATTTTAAAAGAAAGTCAATATTTGATAAACATTAAATGGATTTTTATAATTAAACAATCAAATTATTTGCAGGTAACACAGGCAAGCCTGAAAGTGATCTACGATATACTACTTGTATCCAAATAAATATAATCACATTTCTGTTAATTTTTTACTTATTTGTTAATATCATATAAAACTTATAATTATGATAAATAAATAAAAAACTAACAAATTATTTCTTTATTTACGTTTGTCACAATATTTGTTGTTTAAATATCAAATTCTGAATGTATTTCCGATTATATATTATTTCAATGCGAATCCCAAAATCGCGGGATTGAGAGGCATGTCCACGTTATGCCGCGATTAACGAATCCCGCGGGATGGCACTACCTACGCCGACCACTGCTTATCATAAACAAATGATATTACGTACGTGAAAGTGGCAGATTTATCCTATCCCTTTTACGTAACAGCGCGACAATATAGCGCATAGTCAATCGTCTTTTTCACCACACATGTGAAAGAGGCAGAGTTATCTTTTTTTTCTAACATGGCAGTAAGGCACAGAGCCAGTCTTCTCTTTCACCTCACCTACTTTGTGAAAGAGACTTATCTATCTATCCCTTTCTTCTAACAGCGTGGCAGCATAGCTCAGAGCCAGGCGTCGACGGACTCGCTCCTGGACGAGCCGGAGGAGGCGACGGGGGCGGAGTCCCCGCTAGACGCGTGCCGCTCCCTGTCCTGTCTCACCGACAGTACTGATCACTCCGCACCGCTGAACTTCGATATGAGTAATAGGGTGTGTATTGTTACTTGTTAAACGTCCAGTAAAGTAGATTTAATGAGGGCTGTAGATATTATGTCTCTAGGAGCAAGCGTGTGTCACATATCCCTGTTTTTCAATAGCAACACTAGAGTGCTTTGTGTGGTATAATGTTTAACTTCTCAACTGCAACGCTTCGTACAATTGAGCGCATTCTGAAACAATTCACGTTCCAACTAAGCGCCATTAGCACACTTAGACATTGTAGGCCACCGAGTCGCATTATGCTCTGCAATTAAAAAACAGGATATCTCCAATAAAATATATTTAATAAGGGTTTCGCCGCTAGGTGGCAGACCTGGCAGACACAAAAAACTGTCAATAAAAACTTCCTGTAAAAATATATATTTCAGGCGAAACTGCCCCGCGGCATTGAGAACATTCGACCGCACATCGCGCAAGTGGACAACGTGCCGCTGCTCGTGTCGCTGTTCACCGACTGCACGCCACGCTCCGTGCAGCAGATGATCGAGATCATGCAGGTATCGCCCCGTCCCGCTCCCCCATCCGCCGCGTGCGTATCTCCGCCCCGCTCGCGCCGGAAAGCTGTCCCATGTCATCGAGAAAGTAAAATTATTTGTTTGATCTGAGGCAGTAAATGTATGTAGACTTGCCATTGTCCTTTATGTAATGAGGCATGAAACTTTTAAACAGTCACGATATATTTTCTACTAGATGACGCCCGCAAATTTATCACGCGGAAACGGTACATTCTTCAACAAAAACTATTCTATTTACTATGTCCTTATCCGTCTTTCAAAGTATCTGTTCAAGCGTGAAAAGGTAAGGCAAAGGCACTTTCGGGTTTACAATGTTAGTAAAAATGTGAGTTAATATTGCTTGCTTCTCACTTTCAGGATTACGGGGAGGTGGTGTGCGTGATGGGGTCGGCTGCCAACTGTCAGAACATGGAGATATTCATGCAGGCAGACGCGAGGTAAATAATTAACAACTGCTTCTGAATTCTACTATAGTTTGTGCGTTTTAAGATGATATGGGTGACACATTATAATTGACAATAGTGGGGAAGTTACCTAAAAATTTTAATCGATAATTAAAAAATATCGAATCAATTCGTAAAGGAATCGCAATCGAAATTATCGATTTCGTACTGACGTTTCAGAGTGGCGCTAGCGATTTAAAATGGCCGCACTTTTTATCGATTTGATTTCGATTCAACAGTGTTGTTCGCGCCAAACTCTAGCGCGACGTTGGCAGCACTGCAGTGCCTGAGTCTGCACTCTGCGCTGTCAGCTGTCATACGCTAGACACGCGAGTGACAAGTGATACATTCCGCCTTGAACCGTCGCCGGCGCGTGTTCGTTACATACGAAAATCTCGGTTAGCCGATCGGCCCAAACTTCGCGATTAATCCAATAATTATTCGTGATTTATCCTCATGAACTAAGCTCAGTGATAGTGATTGTAGATCAAGGTGACAGTGTGACTATCAGCTCGTCTCATCTCAGCGCAGCCGTCAGCATATATCATCAACAGGTACCCATTTTTTATATTCCTTCATTATATCCCAATTTCCCCTCAAACACACGTCGTAGGGCTTTCGCCCCTACAAGTGTCAATCTCTATCGGCGAAAGTTCCGTTTCATGCATCTGACATTTTTCAAATATTTTCGTATCAATAATTTCATACTCCTATTTCACTGTTAATATTTGTAATTTTATATTAATAAGTTAGCATTTAGCAACTTTTCATTTTTATGCATTTACAGTTATAGCAAACATTTGTTTTTGTAGATGGAATATAATTTATTACATATTTTTGATTTTTTTGTTTTCTTGTAAAAAATCCGTAGCAAGGAATATGAGAACTGTCACCCATATCATCTTATAACGCACAAACTATAAATTATGTTATATGTAACATGAAAGCAGTGTGAAGCCTTGTATTTTTAACCGACATCCAAAAAGGAGGTATGTATAGTCTGTCAAGAAAGTGAAGAAATTAAAAAGTGGCAACGTCGTAGTGTCATCCCTTTCAAATCAATCTAAAAAAAAGGGATGACACTACGATGTTGCCACTTTTTAATTTCTTCACTTTCTTGACATACTATAAGGGCCAACCCACACGTACCACAACCACACGACATCGCAACGACAAAATGTCGTCGAGCTGTGGTTACGTGTAAATGGTGTCGCTGCAAAAGTTGCAACTTTTTGTAGTTGCGTTTAGTGGTGGTTAATATAACGTATAGCTGAAAAAAGTAGCGCGCTATTTCTTCGCAACGAATAGCGCGCGCTATAAAACTATGCATAAGACGCTACGTTATAACGTATCGCGCGGTCACTGACCTAGCGCGGCGCCGCTCGCGCTGCCGATCGCGCGCGAGTCGCGACTTTCGTTGGTTCGTTGTCGTGTCGTTCGGGCCCAAATCGGGTGAATTCGACTATCGTAAATTTTTCAGTGTTGCGTTGCGTGTATAGGTAAATTATAATGTTTTATAATCGTCAGTAACTGACCCACTGCTCCGAAGAGCACTGTACTGTAATAATTGGTAACTTCCGTTCCATGTGAACGTATTTTTTCTTAATCTGGATACGTTATTATATTTTTAAATGTAGATAAAATGTATAAAACTGTTGTAAAAAAAAGATGTAAAAATATTTTAAGATGTATATTACCAAAATATAAAAAATTTAAATATTTCAAACATAATAAAATTAACCAAATAAACAATTATTCCTTCAAACGTTTATATTATTCTAAGTAATTATCTTTAATAAACACGTTATATTATATTAACTCACCCACCGCGTTATAATTATTAACGAAAGAATTCAATAACGTCGGTAACTTTACAACGTGTCCAATCGATCGTTATAACGTATCATTCATTATAACGTAGCGTCAAAACTAGCGCGCTTGAAAGAATCGAGATTTCATTCGTTATAACTGTTATAAATTATAACGTAGCTTCAAAACTAGCGCGCTTGAAATTCGTTATAACGTAGCGTCAAAACTAGCGCGCTTGTAATTCGTTATAACGTAGCGTCAAAACTAGCGCGCTTGAAAAATGTAGCGTATTCCATCTAGCGCGCTATGAAAATATAGCCGTTAAGAACACCACTGGTTGCGTTGTGGTAGAGATCAACTACGATAACATGGCGCGCCCCTCCAAAATTCAAAACTTTTGAAGTGCGTTGTCAAAACGTTTGAAGTGCGCTGTCTTGCGCGGTAGGCTAGTTATGATTAGTTGACCAACAAATCTTGGTAATGAGTGACATTAAGTGAAATATTACGTGTACTGTGATTGGTTGAATACTTACTACATACAAACTCTTTCATAAGGATGTGACTACACACATTGAAACAGTCATTTGGACGGGCGCGCCAAGTTATCGTAGTTGATCTCTACGTACTAAAGTGAAACGGAGGGAGGGAAAGAGCGTGGGCGGTGTGCGCGCACTGTCATTGCATCGACGCAACGTTGTGGTTGCGATGTGGTTGCGACGTGGTTGCGATGTGGTCGGCCGTGGTTGCATCTGACAAGTGGTCGACAACGACTGCAAAATGTACGAGTGAATGGTCCAGTTCATTTACAATACGAAATATACGCCCGACCACGTGGTGTGGTTGTGGTTGTCGTGTGGTTGTGGTACGTGTGGGTCGGCCCTAAGTTAGGACATTTAACTCGCCGAAACCGCTTGTTTCAAGTAAATAACTTGAGTTTATTACTTGAAACATGACCATTCGCTGAGATTCTATTGTATAGATAGGCGCATGTACACATAATATACTCCCTTTAGTACACGTACGCATGAGTCATTACATTATATCTTATTTATTACAATTACGATCATGACTCCTACAACTTACAAGTACCCTGTTGCGAAGTTGCTTGTAAATTCTGAATCCGTGAACTTATAAGTGTTGCTGGTATTGACAGGCCTGTCCCACTCGCGGGTGTAGGTATCGAACTGTAAGTACCCCTCTAGGGGGGTAGATCACTAGGGACTCACAAGCGAGCGGTGACGCACGCGCAAGATTTTTTCGTCGCATATGTCTACGTACTGATTTAACCGCTGTGACAGAATCGTTATTAATAATCTGAAGGCAGCTCGACAACACTAGCCGGTTTCTCTTTGGTCAAAGAAATAACGCGAGCAATTGATGATAGCTCAGCTGTAGCAGCCGTCTTCCTCGATCTTAGCAAGGCATTTGACTTTGTCAATCATAATAAACTATTATATAAACTAGAGAAATATGGTATTAGGGGAAAAGCGTACTACTGGATTAAATCGTATCTTACGAATAGAAAACAACGAGTAGAAATATCTAATATTGAACAAGGCAAAGAGGTCGTTTATGCATCAGAAGATGATAGTAATGATTGCGGGGTGCCCCAAGGCAGTATGCTAGGTCCCGATTTGTTTCTCATTTACATAAACGAATTCCCAAAAGTTACAAAATATGAAAGTTTTATGTTCGCAGACGACACTACATTACTAATAAAATTCCAAAAAAACAAAATTAACGATGAAATACAAAATGAAATAAATAACGCGATTTCATGGTTTAATCATAATAATTTAGCTGTAAATCTAGAAAAAAAACAAAGATTATAAAATTTTATAAAACAACTTCGGATGAGGATATAAAATAAGAGGAAAAGATCAGTCCCATCAAATGTGTATTGTCTACAACATTTTTAGGGTTTGATATTGACAAAGACCTAAATTGGAAAAGGCATATTGATAACGTTTGCAATAAAATGAATAGATTAATGAAATAGATACTGACTAACTTCTTACCATGGCTACGTCTCATCAATATTAAGATACGGCTTGATTCTGTGGGGGAATTCGGTAAACGTAAACAGGGCTTTTATTACACAAAAGAAATGCATTCAAGCTTTAGGGGCGGTAGACTATTTAAGTCACTGTAAGCCAATCTTTAAATAAAATTAAAGTTCTTCCCCTGGCCTGCCTGTATATATATGAGGTATGTTTATTCGTTAAGAAATATGACTTTTTGTTTGAAAAAAAAGATACAACAAAAACTAAAAATAATAGAAATAGAAATAAAATTAACATTCCTACACAGAGATTAGCAATCAATAGCAAAAACGCATATTGCATGACAATAAAAATATATAACAGTCTCCCAGACAAGATAAAAAATGTGAGTGATACATTTAACAAATTTAAAAAAGAATGATTTAACTGGTTATTAGAAAAATGTTACTATACAACTCAAGATTTTTTTAACGACATATTGATTGCAAATAAGTTTTAAATAAAATAAAACACTTGACACTTAACCCATTTGACATCTCCTCTTTTTTCTTTCATATTCTTTAATTGACTTAATTTATATTTTAAATGTTGACCTTGTATGACATGAATTTAGACTAAGTAATGATGTGTTTATTATATTATTTTAAACATTGTATTCCGGATATATTGGCTTGTACTAATAATAGTTTAGTTTCTTTTTATTATTGCATTTATGACATTTGGTAATTTCACAGATATGACAAAATTATATACTAGATTTTTAACTGTTCATTATGTAAGTATATTAATTATTGTGGTCAAACATTTAGTTTATTGTAATCTTGACGGGTTACGCCAGTGGGAATTCTGTTGGTACTACTAATATATATTCTGTGGTATTGAGTCAATATGATGTTGGATTTTTCAGTATAGCAGTTGAGCCTCTCTACCCGGTGTTATGTCAGAAGATGCCGCCGTACCAGATCCCGCCCGACTGCGTGGGGCCGATAGATCTGGCGCGTTCCCTCAACTCCATACCTTGTTCGCTGTCGGTCAGTATTACTTAATAAAAAACTCACATATTATTATGCAATACCCCAAACATGGTCAGTGTGTTGAGTACGAGTTTTTTGCTATACGCGTTGAATACGTTACAAACCGCGCACCAAGTCAACGTCACTTTATTACTTGAAGCCTTACGGTCTTACTACAAAAGATTTAAACACCTGTTGAACAGTTGACTAGAGAAAAATTCAGTACAAAATGGTCTCAAAACAACTGTTCAACAGATGTTTAATCTTTTGTGGTAAGACTGTTAGTGTCTAAACACACTAGGCTGAATTACGCCGACGTAAATTCGGCCGCGTTTACGCCGCGTATTAAACGCATATAAAATACGGACGGAACGCGACAGACGACATTATATGCCGAAATTCCGTCGCGAGCCGAATTTCCATCGAGCCGAGTCGAGCGTAAAGTTCGGCAGCGATTCGGCGGTAATGTTTTGTATAGCAACACACTATACGCGACGGAATTATCAAAACCGAACATTACAAATCCAACCTTAACTCCAAAGTGTTAACGCACACATTACATCTGAGAATTTTAAATACTTAATTACGCGCGTTCCGCAACGGAAATTACGCCGCGAAATTTCGGCTCTTCGCGTAATTTATAGTGTGTCGCATCAGACGTAAGCGGCTGAACGTAATTTCGGCCACGTAAATTACGCCGGCGTAATTCAGCCTAGTGTGTTTGACCCTAACACTTTAAGGGCCGAATCACACCGGAATGGCAGCGCAGCGGCGAGTATTTTCAGTATCATATTTTAAACTTTATCTTCATTATTATAATACATGGTATTGCTTGAGAAACTTGGAAAGTCTCGCGGCCGCAATTTCTCAAGCGATACTATGTATTACAATAATGAAGATAAAGTTTTTAAAGTCATATGACACTAAAAATACTCGCCGCTGCGCTGCCATTCCGGTGTGATTTGAGCCTAAGAATTTAAGGGCAGTGAGAAGCAACTGTCATAACTTAGCTGCCCCTGGGTGTTAGGGCACAATTAATTAGTTAATTTTTTTATGCCCTAACATCCAGGGTATTTACTGGTAAATATAAATAAATTCGAAGTATTACCCTAGTGGTCACTAGGGTATAGTTCGAATTTCGATTTGATACAAATTTTGGTTTGCTTCTTCACGACGAGCAATGACGAAAAACTCGCATTCAACTCTCTGTAGACAAAGCAAAGAAAAAATATGCCAGAACCAAAATTTTTAGTTTGATAGATTATGCGCTTTATAATCAATAGCTTATATTTAGTCTA
The DNA here is from genome assembly GCA_905333045.1 of Lysandra bellargus. Classification (NCBI taxonomy): domain Eukaryota; kingdom Metazoa; phylum Arthropoda; class Insecta; order Lepidoptera; family Lycaenidae; genus Lysandra; species Lysandra bellargus. Next base: position 4,471,298 of record HG995363.1, on the reverse strand, counting down.
ATAGATATTACTTCGCCTATTACAGAAGAAAGCAAGTATTTACCTAAACTTAATAATATTGTATTTAAAAAAGTATATTCAAATCCTGCTTCGTCCATAGTAGAGATCAACTACGATAACTTGGCGCGCCCCTCCAAATGACTGTTTCAATGTGTGTAGTCACATCCTAATGAAAGAGTTTGTATGTAATAAGTATTCAACCAATACTTATTACATACAAACTCTTTCATTATATTGGTAATATTTGACATTAATTTCAGTTAATGTCACTTATTACCAAGATTTGTTGGTCAACTAATCATAACTAGCCTACCGCGCAAGACAACGCACTTCAAACATCTTGACAACGCACTTCAAAAGTTTTGAATTTTGGAGGGGCGCGCCAAGTTATCGTAGTTGATCTCTAGTCACATCCTAATGAAAGAGTTTGTATGTAGTAAGTATTCAACCAATCACAGTACACGTAATATTTCAGTTAATGTCACTTATTACTAAGATTTGTTGGTCAACTAAACTAGCCTACCGCGCAAGACAACGCACTTCAAACATCTTGACAACGCATTTCAAAAGTTTTGAATTTTGGAGGGGCGCGCCAAGTTATCGTAGTTGATCTCTAATATGTCACGGAAGCCCTAGAATATTTTTTTTTGTGATTACTAACAAGCTAATTTTTTGTGAGTAGCTACATTTTGATAAGTCAAACAACATTTTAATTTTCGAAAAATTTCGAAAGTGGTAGCTAACAGAGATAGAAAGGATTTCATACTTTGACTTAATGGTCCTAAAATATGAATTGTTTTATTTGTAGGACAAGATTACTCTTAAATTATATAACTGTTAACTTTTGACTTGTTGACTAATAACGTCTAGTAACGTCTAACTAGTAACGTTCACTAATAAATTAACAACTACACACACCGGCATATTTAGCGGAACATAAAAAAAAGGTTTGATATAAGTATCATATAAGGTTGCTGGCTGGTTTATACGTCATTTAATTAAAAAAAAAAATTCAAATTAGGAAAACAATTGAACATCACATTTTATGCAATTGTTTTAATTTTATTCGAATATACCTTATGTAGAGCGAACTTCGAGTATTTCTCCCTTCTGAATTTTATTTAAATTTTTCATTCAAATATTGTTTTTTTGTAAAAAAATTTTAATCTTGTATCTTTTTGGAGTGGAGGAATGAATTATGCCTGACTTAGACCCAACGGAGATTGCCAGGGCACTCGAAATGCGAAGATTTGGTCTAACATACAGATTAATAGCCAGATATCTTCGTCGATCGATTTCAACGGTCCATCGCAGTGTCAAACGATTCAGGGAGACTGGCACTTATGTGAGAAGAGCAGGACAAGGCAGAAAAAGACGCACTTCGAGTAGGGATGACCGTTTCATTCGGCTTCGTGTACATAGGAACCCCCGTTTGACGGCCGTCCAAGCCTGACATGAGTTAGAAGCAGTGCGGGGAGTAACCGTAAGTGAGCGTACGGTACGAAGAAGATTAAAAGAATCTGATTTGGGTTCATTTGTGCCCGCCAAGGCTCCAAGGCTCGAGGTATATCATCGTAGAAACAGGTTAACTTTTGCTCAGGAACATCGACTTTGGAATGCGGACCAATGGAGTAAGGTATTGTTTAGTGATGAGTGCAGAATTCTCTTAAATCAAATTGACGGCAGGCAAAGAATATACAGACGCAAAGGAGAACGTTACATTCAGACAAATTTTGAAACTACAGTTGCATACAGTGGTGGATCAATAATGGTTTGGGCGGGCATTTGTTTGGGAGCTCGCACAGACTTGGTAGTGATTAACAGAGGGAGTCTGACTGCGGACCGCTATATCAGAGAAGTTTTAGAAGAAAATGTCGTACCGTTTGCCCCATATATCGGTGACGATTTTGTTTTAATGCAGGATAATGCTCGGCCGCATACCGCTCGGGCAACTCAAGCTTATCTTAATGATATGAATATCACTGTTATGGAGTGGCCGGCGAGATCACCGGATATGAACCCAATAGAGCACGTTTGGGCCTTGCTGAAAAGAAAAGTTAAGTCAAGAATTCCAGCTCCTGCCAACGTGCGTGAACTGCGAATCGCCGTAGTTGAGGAATGGCGGAGACTATCCCAGGAGACCATCGATAACATAATTCTCAGTATGCCTAGACGGTTAGAAACTTTAATAAGAGCACCTGGAGGAAATATGCGATATTAATCACCATTTTTTTTATTTAATTAATTGTTATTTTAATAATAATTTTCACTTTTCCCGGTTACATGAAAAGTTCAAAAATGTACCATTTTTCACAAATAGCCTTTACTCGCAAATTTTGTTCATAATGTGATCTAATTTTAAGTAAAACAAATGAAATTTTAAATAACAAAAGAAGTGTAGTAAGTAGATTTTAAAATAAAACCATATTTTTTAAATTATGGACCTTTTTTTTGTGTTCCGCTAAATATGCCGGTGTGTATATATTCGTAAAAGGATTCTTGCAATTTAACAAAACTTTTTTGTTTTAAACTACGCTTTTCAAAAGCATACAATGTTATTAGATGATAATAATATTTTCTTTGTTGTTATATATAAGTATATATATATAACAACAAAGAAAATATATATTAAAATATATATATATATATATATATATATATATATATATATATATATATATATATATATATATATATATATATATATATATATAAGATGATAATAATATTTTCTTTGTTGTTATATACTTATATATAACAACAAAGAAAATATTATTATCATCTAATAACATTGTATGCTTTTGAAAAGCGTAGTTTAAAACAAAAAAGTTTTGTTAAATTGCAAGAATCCTTTTACGACGCTCTTTATAAAGTCTCATATCGGTTATTAAAGGACATCCTTATAATATTGTTACGTGCTAGGGTTCGTTGGATTCGGAGAGAAAGACCTGGTGACTCTCTTGAAGACTTTATTCACAAACACTAGCTCACACAAATCACTAAGTCCAAACACTAAGCACTAGATCCAAATCACTGAGCACTATCACTGTCCTAGGTCGTAGCCGAGTCACTGGTTCACTCACTATTGATCACTTGTTTTCACTTCGAAGTCGCCTTGAAGATCGCTTGTATCGAACTGAACTGGCCCGACTTCCTGCGACTACTTATATGAGTCGAGGCAAGCCTTGGATTGTACGAGTACATTCTACGATTGGCGTAAACAAGTAAACAAGCGTGGGAATTTTCTAGCAGGCTCGAGGATGTACCACCTAGCGCCATCTAGTTTCGAGTAGGGGATTTATGTGTAGTGTGTCCTCTAGATGAGTTTTGCTGGTTCGAAGTTAGATGGCTCTGTGTGTCCGTAACACTACTCCCCTCTTAGAGATGCTCGTCCCGAGCATCATTATTACTGACATGGTAATGCGCCAGACGGTCCATGTGTACCACTTTGAATGTCCCTCTTGGTTGCTTTTGAATCCTGTAAGTCACATCATTCAATTGGGTAACCACTTTGTATGGGCCGTCCCACTTGGTCTGTAACTTTGGAGATTTCCCTTTTCGGCGAGTGGGTTATGCAGCCACACCAGTGACCCTTCTTCGAAGCCGCTCGTGTTCGATTTCCGGTCGTATCTGGTCTTCATGTTCTCACTTGACTGTAACCCATTTTCCCGAACCATGGCGTGTATATAGCGCATCTTTTCCCTTAAATCGCAGACATAGTCTTGTACGGTCTTCGGTTCCTCCGGTGACCCTCCTGTCAAGAGGTCTACTGGTACTCGCAGTTCTCTACCGTAATTGACATACGCCGGGGTAGCTTTTATGCTCTCATGTTCGGCGGTACGGTACGACAGAAGGAAGAGCGGTATATACTTGTCCCAATCTAATATTTATCTGTCTAATTTTGTTTGTCATCTACCAATTTCGCCAAATGCCTCTCAAGGGTCTGGTTAAATCTCTCAACCATTCCATCAGACTGTGGATGGTACGCGGTGGTTCTCGTTTTATGTATTCCCAAAATTCTGCACACTTCCTGGAAGACTTGCGATTCGAAATTCCTGCCCTGATCGGAATGGATTTCTAGAGGCACACCAAAGTGAGATATCACTTCCTCGACCAGCTTAGAAGCAACCGTTCCGTTCCGTTTCCGTAGCTTCCTGGTTTGGTATGGCGAACACTTCGGGCCATTTGGTGAAGTAATCCATGACAACCATAAAATACTTGTTCCCCGATTCCGTTACAGGAAATGGCCCAGCTACGTCAACTGCAATTCGTTCCCACGGTGCGCCAACGTTATACAAGCGCAGATTCCCACGGCTCTTTGTCTGAGGTCCCTTCACTGCAGCGCAAGTAGTACATTTGCGGCACCAAATATGCACATCATCTCGACAATGCAACCAGTAGAATCGTTCTCGTACTTTTATTAACGTCCTCTTAACACCTAGATGACCTCCTGATACGCCATCGTGTATTTCACGGAGAACATCTGATACTCTCGTCCTTGGGACAACTATCTGAAGATGGAACTCTCTGCCGTTAGTCTTCTACCATTTCCGGTAAAGTATTCCATTTTGAAGTATCAGACTGTCCCATTGCGCCCAGTACGCCTTAGCAGTTAAAATCACGCTCTTTAAATCTTTCTGCCAGTCATTCTACACGTGCAGCCTGTGGACTAATTTTTCCCAGCGGGCGTACAACGACCTGCGCGTTCAGTACAACAATACTCTTAGGATGTTGTTGGGGTTGCCGTGGAGATGCAGCGCGTCAGGCATGTTCGCTGAGGCGCGCGTGGACGGGTTCGCGGCCATAATGCGCAAACGCTGTGCCTCAATGCTGGCACGCTTGCGATCCTCCTCCAACGGCATCCTAAGAGTTTTCAGCGACAGATGGGACTCTCCTCTGCTACATAGGTGGATTACGATTCACTGTTGTTAATATATTATAGTTAAAAATATGTAATTTTACTAACAATAGGTTAAGAATAAATTGTTACTAACACCTATGGATGAATAATCTGAAATAAATTATTATTATTATTATTATTATTAGTGACAGCGCCAGTGAGTGCAACCTCACTCCAGATTGGTTTTACGTCACCGCGTTTCTTCCATGTGATGATGTGCCGAAGGTCGTCATCTCTTTCTTGAGCCTCCCTCATAGCATCATTCTCCCAGAGACCCAAGGGACTTGTTCTCGTTAACTTTAATGTTATTTCATTAGATTCCTGTTTAACATAATGTTTTCAGTCTTCTGAACACGGCCTTCGTGAAAGTGCGTCGGCATTCCCATGCGCCTTTCCGCTGCGGTGTTCCGTCTTGAAGTCATACTCCCGGAGTTATTCAATCCATCGAGCTACTTGGCCTTCTGGGTTCTTGAATTGCAGTAGCCACTTCAAGGCTGCGTGATCAGTTCGCAGTAAAAACTGTCTGCCGATGAGATATTTGCTGAAATGTTGTAGCGTCCTTACAACAGCCAAGAGTTCTCTTCTTGTCACACAGTAGTTTCTCTCTGGCTTAGATAAAGATTTGCTGAAATATGCAATTACAACTTCTCTTTCACCCTGTTTTTTGAGATAACACCCCTCCAATAGCCGTGTTGCTTGCGTCCGTGTCGACTATAAACTGTCCTTCAGGTTGTGGATACCCCAGGATTGGTGTTTCACACAGATGTTTCTTCAGTTTCTGAAAAGAATCTTCAGAAGTCTCGTCCCAAATAAACTGTCGTTTATCGTCTGTCAGCCGATGTAATGGCTTGGCTATCTCTGAGAATCCCTTAACAAAACGCCTGTAGTAGGAGCATAGGCCGAGAAATGCCCGCACTTCGGTTTTGTTTTTAGGGGTTGGCCAATTTTGAACTGCTTCCAGTTTCTCCGGGTCCGTCTGGATTCCGTCACTGGAGATAACATGGCCGAGATAATTGACCTTACTCCTGAATAAACGACACTTTTTCGGATTCAACTTTAACTTAGCCCCCTCTATTTTGGCGAAAACTCGTTCTAAGTTTCGCAAATGGTCCTCGAAGTCGCGGCCAATAATGATGACGTCGTCCAAGTAGACTAAGCAAGCCTCTCCAACTAAGCCTGCCAGTACACACTCCATGAGTCGCTCAAATGTGGCAGGTGCGTTGCACAATCCAAAGGGCATGACGTTAAACTGCCATAAACCTTTACCGGTGGAGAACGCTGTCTTCTCCTTGTCTTTTGGATGAATTTCCACCTGCCAGTATCCAGATTTCAAGTCCAGGGTCGAGAACCATTTCATGCCACTCAAGGTATCCAGAGTGTCGTCGGTCCGAGGTAATGGATAACTGTCCTTCTTAGTGACATCATTGAGATGCCTGTAGTCCACACAAAATCTTGTGCTGCCATCTTTCTTCTTCACTAACACAACAGGTGAGCATCACGGACTAGCAGACGGTTCAATAATATTATGCCTTCTTATGTCCTCCAAAAGGCCTTCAACTACTTTTTCCTTTGCAATGGGTATCCGTCTTGCTCGTTGACGAATTGGGTTCTCGCTTCCGGTATCTATCCTGTGCTGAACCATTGACGTTCTTCCAAGGTCGCCTTCCTGACTGGAGAAGATATTCGCGTGGCGTTGTAAAAACTTCTTAGCTTTCATGCTCTGCGAATAAGTCAGATTACTCTTGCAGTCATCGAGTAGCTCAGTCACTATTCTATAGTTACTGGTGTTTGCCGAGTCTGAGCCTGTAATCGAACTACACTTTCTCATCCAGACAACTTCCTCGCACTTTCCAATGACGTCACCTTTGTTCAAGCAGATCTCGCGATCACCAAGATTCAAAACCCTGACCACAGCGTTACTGCTTCCACTAACAAGGGTTCTCGCCGTCATCAGTTTTTGCGCTGATGTCTTGGTAGGTGAGTCTTCGATCAACACGCATCTGTTTAACTTCTTCTTTCCAGCTGGCGGTAGTTTCACCAGCACTTTAGCTTCCGCTCGTCCAGGTATAATGACTTCCTTTACACATGCGACTTTCCCGCAGGCGCCTCCAAGGATGAAAATTTCTTCTTCGCCACACTTGAAAACTCCGTCAGCGACATTAATTCTGCAGTTGTGCTTCTTCATGAAATCCAAACCCAAGATGCAATCATCCATAATCTCAGCCACGATAACGTCATGAGGGTATGAGTAACCCCCTACATTAATCGTAACTGACATTTCTCCCAGGACGGGTATTGGCTGACCGGAGGCAGTAAGGAGCCGACAGTTAATTCTCCTCTTGTGTCTTCTTGCGGCTTTTACCAGATTTGGGTTCACTATCGTTCTAGAGGCTCCTATGTCTAGAGTCATTTTGCAATCCGTCCTGTTGATATTCCCCTGAATCACAAGACTATTCCCGCTACATGCTTGGGAGATAACAGTTATGGGGGCTTCCTCCGTGTCAGCCAGTACTCGCCCCTCAGTTCTGGCTTTTATTCGTTTCCCTGATCCCGGGCAGGCGACGAAGTTCCTTGCTTCTTCAACTCCTCTATTTGTTCAATGCGTTCCTCGAGTCTTTTCATTCTTGCCATCTGAGTCTCCTTCTGCGGGCAGTTGAGCTGAAGATGGCCCCTCTCGCCGCGCTTGTAGCACAGGGCTCCAAAACTTCTCTTCATGGGAGCCTTGACCTCCTTAACTTCCTCAGAGACCTCGTGGAACTTATGGGTCTGCTGTATATCACGCCGAACAGCTTCGACCTCTAAAGCATGTGCCAATGCTTCCTTTAGCGAGGTGTGGTGACGTAGCCTTACTGCAGCTCTGACTTCTAAGTCCCTGATTCCGTCGACAAATGCTTGAACAATGTTCATGTCAACCATCTTGGTGTCGACTCCTGGGTGTGCCTTCTGACAAGTTTCTCAATTTCCAACGCCCATTGTTGTAGTCCCTCTCCTGAGCGTTGACTCTGCCACGAAGTTGAGCACGGAACACGTGCTCCAGGTGTCGCTCCCCGTATCTGGATTCAAGGGCCTCCATCAGGTCTTGGAACCCATTTCCTGTATGTGCTAGGACCGACAAAGCTCGCCCTCTGAGCGCAACAGTGAGAGCGGTCAGGCATTGTTCGTCAGTCCATCCGTTAGCAGAAGCAACCGTTTGGAATTGCTACCGATAAGCGTTCCAAGAAGTAGTACCGTCGTATGGTGGCACTTTAACTTAATTAACTACTGGAGTAGTGGTACAAGGACCACTTGTACCACTACTCCAGTAGTTCCACTAGACGTCGGGACTCCTGTGGTTTCCAGGCGCACTTTCCACTTCTGTAGTTCTGTGAGGCCGGTTTTCACATTTTCCATATCCACTCCTAGCCCGGTAACTCGTTCTTCCATAACATCGACATCTTTCCGAAGCTTAGTCACCGTGTCACTAACATCCTTTATAGCCAATAGCGCTTTTTCTTGGAGGTCCTTTTGTTGCTCTTGAGACTCCTGCAAAGCGCCGAGCTTACGGTCTTGTGACTCTTGCAAAGCGCCGAGCTTGCGGTCTTGGGCATCTTGCAAAGCCTGAATTAATTCAATTATGCTTTCCAATTGAAGAGCCATTTGAGGGGCCGTAGAAACTACGGGCGTGGCAGGATGGATGGAGCTAATCGACGGGGCCTGAGTAGGCGGGGGCCAGTGGGCGGGGCCAGTGGGCGTGGCCTGGTGGGCGGAGCCAGTGGGCGTGGCCATGTCCAGAGTGGGCGTGGCTTCACACGAAATAGGTGGAGCCTGGGGGCGTGGTCAGTGGGCGGGGCCTGCGGGTGGGGCCTGCCCCGCAGTAGGCGGAGCTTGGTCCCCAGTGGGTGTGGCCTCCGCAGCCCCACCTCCAACTCCTCTCTCGAAGTCAATGGCAGCAGCTCGCTGCGCCCTTGTCCTGACACTCCCCTTGAAGTCGTCTCTCGGAGTCAATGGCATCTCCAAATCCCACTTCTGACACCAGTTGTTACGTGCTAGGGTTCGTTGGATTCGGAGAGAAAGACCTGGTGACTCTCTTGAAGTCTTTATTCACAAACACTAGCTCACACAAATCACTAAGTCCAAATACTAAGCACTAGATCTAAATCACTGAGCACTATCATTGCACTGGGTGGAGTCGAGTCTGCAAAATGTAGATGATCGCTGGCAGAGTTGCGGTAGGTTCTATCGTACCCGCAACTCTGCCTTAAGCGATGAGTGGAGCGCCATGGGGTTTTAGTGGGTAGACTACGCAGGAGTCCCACATACCCCGGTCGATATTCCCAATTTGCCGGGGATGCGTAAAGCATTACCCCATGTTAAAAAAAATGGTCGTAGCCGAGTCACTGGTTCGCTCACTATTGATCACTTGTTTTCACTTCGAAGTCGCCTTGAAGATCGCTTGTATCGAACTGAACTGGCCCGACTTCCTGCGACTATTTATATGAGTCGAGGCAAGCCTTGGATTGTACGAGAACATTCCACGATTCGCGTAAACAAGTAAACAAGCGTGGGAATTTTCTAGCAGGCTCGAGGATGTACCACCTAGCGCCATCTAGTTTCGAGTAGGGGATTTATGTGTAGTGTGTCCTCTATATAAGTTTTGCTGGTTCGACGCTAGATGGCTCTGTATGTCCGTAACAATATTATATTGTCCCTTCAATACTATAATAGACACTGCCAGTGAATTAAATCTTATAAGTTATGATATTATATCAATTTAAGTTTTATATTTACTTTATATTAACTGTCACCTCAACATAAAAACTATATACTTAATTATTTTGTACCCTCTTCTAACCTCAACTATAATTTCACGCTGCCACTAAAGCTTAAGAATAAATGGCAAAACCATCCTCTGACGAATTACTGCAATTCTCAGGTTTGTCCCGGCTTTATTTACCTAGTATGGGACGGTGGGACAAGAAATGTTCATAAATGCTCAAATCGTCTAGTATAACATAACTAAGTATAGCATTTAGCATAACACTTTAGGTTGTGTATGTGTCTCTTGCATACACTGTGAAAGTAGCAGCGCTGAAGGAGTTATTTTTTACTTATGTATTTCAATGAGAAAGGCGCCAGCGTCATGCAAATACAAAATATTATATAAATTAAAATACATAAAGTAAGCGCTACTACTTGAATAGGAAACTCTATAAAAGGGACACATACACTCCCTTGAGTAATATGACTTCTTTATTACCCTTGATCACGGATTAAAAAAAAATACGGATGGAACATTACACTATAAAGAGGTGAAGCATGCAAGGTACGACAATTTCGTCACAATTTCGTTTATTGTACACGTGACCGACACTCACACACGCAACTAGGTACTACAACCCGCTGTCATTGTACATGGAGTGACGGCGCCAGTGACACGCACACATCATACACGGGCGGCCATTACTATGCTCCACTCGGGATTAGACAAGGTTACATCCGGTTTTTTTTAAATCCGTGCCCTTGATTAGTTTCCTCTTAGCCCACCGTCCTGCCTGCTTTTTATTAGATCTTGTGTGTCCTTACATCGCTTCTCTATTCTATGTAAATGTGTGTACGCAAATATTATCGATAGATTATTATTTCTATATTATATTATTCATGTCAAAGTGAATTATTATTTGCATGTGAAAGTTTTCTACACGCTGTTGTGCTATAAATGTGTTTAAACTTCTTTTTTTTCGGGTTTCTATGTAACTTTTACACAGTGTACACTTCAATAGGCGAGGCACAACATTTTAAATAATTAAAATAGATTTACACTGAGGCGACAGCAACGCCGCAAATACGTGACTGCAAGATATTTAAAATATTTATTTTGCAATGGAAACAAGCTAGTCCCAAATATTCACTACAACTAACAGATAAGTCAAGCTTTTTGTAAAATTTGAAGGTTTAGCTTGCCTGAAGCGCCAGGGAAGCGCCATACTCACTGTCCAGTGTTATTGACCAATCATGCAGGAATAAAACCTTACAATAATTTAAGGGAACTCGAGATTACAACGTTCCCTACTAAATACTATAACGATATCTAGCGTTCTGAGCTATTTAGCATTTTTGGACTGTGAGTACGGCCTTTACAGAACTTGTAGATAGTTTAGTATTGTTATTTGTTACTATCAAAGAAATTTTTATATGTCAGATGTCGCGCGACGCGGACGTGTCGCTGTTCGCGCTGATCACGATGTCGCGCCACTACATGATGAGCCTGTGGAACTGCACGCAATACTGGATGTGCAGCTGCTGCTACATCTCGCTCATACAGGTACTATAGCTGTCGTCGTGTCAGAAATCGCGCGACGCGGACGTGTCGCTGTTCGCGCTGATCACGATGTCGCGCCACTACATGATGAGCCTGTGGAACTGCACGCAGTACTGGATGTGCAGCTGCTGCTACATCTCGCTCATACAGGTACTATAGCTGTCGTCGTGTCAGAAATCGCGCGACGCGGACGTGTCGCTGTTCGCGCTGATCACGATGTCGCGCCACTACATGATGAGCCTGTGGAACTGCACGCAGTACTGGATGTGCAGGTGCTGCTACATCTCGCTCGTACAGGTACTATAGCTGTCGTCGTGTCAGATGTCGCGCGACGCGAACGTGTCGTTGTTCGTGCTGATCACGATATTGCGCTACTACATGCTCATACAGCTTTTTAACCGACTTTAAAAAAAGGAAGTTATCAATTCGACGCGTATGTATGTAATATTTCCAGAACTGCCCAGTTTTTGTAGGTGTTAATCTATAACAGCTTCTGAACAAATGTGCCACATTTCAAAAGTGTATGTATGTATGTATCTATGTATGTTTTTTATGTTTGTTCACGCATATCTCCGGAACTACAAGTCCGATTTAAGTGATTCTTTTTTTATTGTACCAGTTCAACTTAGGGAATACTGCAAGTTTCATCAAAATCAGTTCAGTAGTTTTTGAAATAGGGAATTTTAATTCTTAATTCCTTACAATTTGAAGTCGGTTTTATCTTTTTAAAATACTATTATTAGAGTCATTGCACCGGCTTTCTCCACACCAACTCATTAAACACAGTACGATGTGGCCGATATAAGCTCTATGTTGTGTTATAAAAAGTGAATTTAGGAATTTGAGTGTTGAGAGTACCTATATGGCGATTTGTCGCTTGGATTATTATCAAAAACAGCGGACCTAGAATACACGCTTAAATATCTTTCTATTTGAAAGGTTTGACTCTATATTTATTAAAGTAATATTGATTCCTTATATTGTTTAAAAATAATAACCGAAATAAAAATATTGTGTCGTCCAGGTGGCGTGCGCGTGCGTGGCTCTGCCGCACTTGAGCGGCCCGGGCGGGGCGCTGTGTGCGGGCGGTGCGGGCGCGCTGCTCGCCGCGTCGCTGCCCTTCGCCCCCGCGCACCCCGCGCTCATGCTGCGCGCCGCACCCCGCCCCGCGCGGGACCTACAGCCTAAAGTACGAATCCTACTACTAACCCGTGGCCATGGGCTTAAAAAACTAGAGGACGGCAACGATGTCAATACTTAGATAAGACATACGCCATCAAAACTGTAGCAATGTTTTTGCATGCAAAATGTGTATTGAGAAAATATTGTCGTCCTTTTTTGTCTTACAGTAATAGCATATACTTACTACTTTCTCTTTCGCTCATTTTACGCTTTAATCGAATCGAGAAAATACTGTCGTCCTTTTTGGCTTACAGTAACAGCATAATATACTACTTTCTCTTTCGCTCATTTTACGCTTCGCTTTGATTTTTCTCGACAATAATTTAAATATTATTCAAATCTTAGTAATTACGTGTGAAATATTACTCCTTCGGCTTTATTTGTATTCCTGGTGTTGTTACTGCACTGTCGGAAGGCTCACGACGACATTCTGGAGCGAAATGTAGGGAAAATCAACGCGGTAATCAATGAATTAAACACGTCCGACTGTCACCGCGTCCTAAGGTACACTGCTTTCAGATGAGTGAGCTCACTCATTTCGAGGGTGACACATTTTCGCGCTGACGATTGTATGGAATGCCTCTTCTAAAGGTTATAATTCTATGGAGGACGAGTGAAGCCGAACAAAGTAGTCATAAATTCAAGTCGAGCCAAATATATGGCCGGTCGCTTGTTACGGTTCACACACGCGCCACACGTTACACGCCGTGTCAGGCCAACCCTTTGAGTTGAGAAATATAATATGGAGAGGCCCTATTCTATAGATACATTATCATTGCATTTATGTATCTAAAATCGACATAAACGCGAAATATAGTATCCTTATAGTATGTAATAGTAAGTATTATAGTAAGTATGTATTTACTATGTACTTTGCATCTACCTCATCTTGTCTCAACATCACCCAACGGTTGGCTGGAAGAAAATGCCTAAAGGCATTAAGCCCGCCTCTGTACCTTTATGTGTGCAAAAAGTATAATAAAAAAATATATCATGTTGTCTCGTTCTAACGTTGCAGTCATAACTTCATAAGAGATTTTGCCTTTACGTATTTTGGCAACATTTTTCTGTGACGTCATGACTAATGCTTGACCGTGGCCGATGCCGCCATGTTAAGTTCGAGTTTTGTGGTGTTTTAAAATTTATAAGCCATAGGTTCATATCAGATGTTTATTGTGTTTTAATGGTGCGTTTGATCATACAGACAAATAATGAGTACTTTACCGTCCCAAAATACGTAGGGATAAATGTCAATTACGTTGTTGGGTTAAAGTAATTAACTTTAATTTTTGTTATCTTTTTACTGTCCGACAGATGGCGTTCTTCATTTTCTGGTGCTACGCCTGCAAATTCCTACCGTCGGCTATATTCATAGTGGTGCTCTACGGGTTTACACTGCGAAGTTTCTGCGAGCAGATCTCAGTAGCAAACTTGACGTCGTGTTGGCTGGTGTACCCCGTGAATGTCGGCAACTTCACTTCGGAGCAAGATTTATCGATGCGAAGTTGGTACGGATGGGGGGATATTTACTACGATGGCTACTACTTGGCGCAACATATCGCGCTGGCATTGACTATATTGCATTTAAGTGAGTATTTTTAAACGACTTCCAAAAAGGAGGAGGTTTCTCAATTCGACCGTATATATTATGTTCTTTTTTTATGTTTGTTCGCGGATAACTCCGTCGTTTGTGGACCGATTTCCAAAATTCTTTTGATGTTGTAAAGGATATAGTTGTAATTTGGTACCACGTTCACAAAAGTGGTGATCTGATGATGAAATCCATGAGGAATCGAGGGAACTCCTTAAAATTTATATGGAAACATTGATTTTAACTTTTTCTGAAGGATTTCAAGTATATGCTACCAAAAAGTAAGATTTTGCACCAATGTATACCCTGGTTCCGAAGGTGCTGTACAGAACTCTTGACTCCTTATAGTGTACTTATAGATGTTCGGGGATTTTGGAGTTATTTAAACAACTAAAAGCAAATGCCAATACATCAATTTCATCAATCATCATCATCATCATCGCCATAATTATTATGCCACACACCATCACATTATTATGAGCCTATTATTGGTACTTCTCATGGTATTTTCCCGCCGTTTCTTGTTTGATTTTGAAAATTTTATTGTTGTTGTTATTATAAAATTTATAAAGCTTTGTTTTATGCTGTTAGGTCGTAACTCGTAGTTCATACTAAATCAGGGGAGGAGTACAAATGTGCGTGACGTAATAATATTATGTGAAAAAGGTTTATCAACATTTCATTGACATATATAGAGTCTCTGTGACGTAATATGTGGCCCCAAAATAAAAAATCTTCTTATATATATAAAATTCTCGTGTCACAATGTTAGTCAGCGAACTCCTCCGAAACGGTTTTACTGATTTTTACCAAATTTTATATGCATATTCAGTAGGTCTGAGAATCGGCTACTGGGTACTTTATATATTGATAAGTGCATTTGTTGAATAAATAATAGTTAATTATTACAACCTGAGACTGACGGCGACCATAGTTTGTGCGACGGGATAGCGAGCAACGTTTGCCGGGACAGCTAGTTACATATAAAATATTGTTACTTGAGCGATATTAGCTACATGTCCTTTCGCAATGCTAAACAAACTTAAGAGCCCTGGTTACCCTCGAAATTCTCATACATACGTAATACCAAAATAATTTTGTCATACGAAAATATTTAACATGTTTGAGTTATTTTTCAGCTTAAAATAGTAATTACCTAGGTTCCTGAACAAAAATTAACTACAAAATATTTAAACACTAAAAAAAATTTTTTTGGGTATAATTTTTTTTTTACTAAATTTACTACTAAATATTTAAACACTAAAAAATAGAGTAAAACACTAAAAAATATATAAATAAATAGTAAATTTACTACAAAATATTTAAATACTAAAAAATATTTTTTAGAGTTGAAATATTTTGTAGTAAACTTAATATTTATGTATATATTTTTTAGTATTTTACTCTATTTTTTAGTGTTTAAATATTTAGTAGTAAATTTAGTAAAAAAAAATTATACACAAAAAAATTATTTTAGTGTTTAAATATTTTGAAGTTAATTTTTGTACAGGAACCTAGGTAATTACTATTTTAAGCTGAAAAATAACTCAAACATGTTAAATATTTTCGTATGAGAAAATGATTTTGGTATTACGTATGTATGAGAATTTCGAGGGTAACCCGGGCTCTTAACGCGTGCGAATCTTGACTGCATACGGATCTATGAATTGATTGGATGCGAGCAGTGTTTACATCTTATTATGTTTTTTTTCTATAACAGACTTTCGATTATAAAATGTATACGTTGTTTCAGTTGTTATTTCCATTTCGTTTGTACACCGACAATCCTCTGTCTGGCAGAGGGGCTTCTGGACGAATAGGGTGTGGTGCGTTGTCGTAGTCGTGCTGTAAGTACACTTTTTTTATTACGCTAATATTATAAAAGGCATGTTGCGGTGGCCTCTTTCAATAGTGCTTATATAATTCATATTTAAATAATTTACAAAAATGCAAAATTTCTGTCTCATATAGGTAAAAGAACCTGTTCACACTTAAACAGCTTAAGTAACTATTAAATCCTTTTTAGAATTCATCGTGTTTTTCAATTACAAAGCATGCAACACAAAGGCGCACAATTTCGAAGCTAATGCTTTAATTTAAAGTGAATTTATTTGTTCGAAAGTGCTTCATTTTGCGAAGCGTTGCTGTGGATAAAACATCAAACGTTGAGCATTATGCGCTCTAATCAGAGTAGACAGAACTAAGGAGTACCTCGACTTCAAACAAACGAGCGAATCTACGCGAGTTGGGCGCTAATATCAATTTCGACATGTTTCACAATGCTGAGTAACGCAGTACGGTGCGCGCCGTTCGATATGACATACTACATCAAACGTATACCTAAATTTCGAGATCTCTTCTGAGTCGGCCTACTCGTTAGTCGTTAGTTCCGTTTACTCTGCTCAAGTGCTGCAATTGGTAAAAACCATTATTAACTTTATGGTAAAAACACTGTTTATCGAGTCAAAGATTTGAATATTATGTTACAGTATATGCGGGCAGTGCGTGCTAAGTGGTGTGACGCTGAGCGCATGCAACGCGTTCGCGGTGCGGTGGCCGCTCGCGCTGGCGTACGCGATCTCATTGCTGCTCGTGTTCGCCATCAACGAACTCATCAAGTGGCACGAGATTAAGTACGTTAGCGGCCCCCTAGACGAGCAATTTTATTGTCATAATCACGCTTCAATTTTATTGAACAGTTTATTTGACAATTAGATTGAAGGTGCGCGATGTTCAATATCAACCTTAGACGGTCAGTAATATTACGCAATACGTCAATATGGACAGTAAAATTGCTTGTCTAGGCGGCCAGTTATTTAAACATTTATTGAATATCTTTTACATCTTGACATACAGAAGTAATCTTATTTCACCAACCCCAATTTTATAAGAAAAGCTCACCGTCGTAACTTCCCACACGCCAGAGCCCGCGAAGGGTCTGGAAACCATGTTCAGGGGCTATACCCCTCTACACGGGAAAATATATAAAAATTCCCATCAAGCCCCGTAAGGCCCAAGTGGGCCGCGATAACAAAAGATTTCCAAGAATTGGCGATCGAGATTTAAGGAACAAAACCCCCGCGACAG
Organism: Lysandra bellargus; assembly: GCA_905333045.1. Lineage (NCBI taxonomy): Eukaryota > Metazoa > Arthropoda > Insecta > Lepidoptera > Lycaenidae > Lysandra > Lysandra bellargus. The sequence continues at coordinate 4,454,240 of HG995363.1, read as the reverse complement.
AACGCGGGGGGGGAAAAATCAAGGGGGAGGGGACTAAGGTGGACACAACCGACCTTCTTTCTCGACTGACCTGGCCATAATCGCCATCAGACGCGGCAGGGTTGACAAATGGTGCATGCCGGTGCTGTTCAAACGTTAAAAGCAACATTTATATCCATTACAATTTACAATTGTTTACTTTTTTCAGGGTGGACGCCCGCAATCAAAGACGCGCAAGATTGGACTTCGGTACTAAGTTGGGTATGAACTCACCTTTTTGAAAACATTTGTATTTACTGATACTAGTCAACGAGTGAATTTAATGCCAAAATAACTGAAACGTGTGTGACGAAGCAATTATAGTTGTAAGAATAAATTGTACTTGACATATTGTACTCCTATTTTGTACTTAAATTATATTTTGATTTTGTTAAAAATAAACATTTTAAAACATAATATCATGCATTTGTTTAATGTTTTCCTATTAATCTACTAATAAGTTCCTAGAAAGATATGTAGACGAAGATATACAATATTTTGTGCTTATCTGGCAAGCCACTTTTCTAGAATATTATTATCACACAAAATATTGTATTAATATAATATCTGTATTCAGTGTGGACCTGCATGGGCATATATAAGGGGGGTGTCCTGGGGTTCCGGACCAATTGCTGTCCATCTTATACTTGTCCAATCGACAATAATATATGTACCTCGTCGATTAAAATCAGTGCGTTACATGTATTTTTAAAAAGATTTTTGATTTCCTAAGCACATTGCCTATTTGCTGCTGCGAAATCCTTCATGGGCGATTCCAAATCGCACTTGGCCGCTTTTTTACGTTAGGGAAACCCCCCCCCCCCCCTTATCAGAGCTATATATACGCCCTGTCATTAGTAAGGGGATTGTGTCTGAGATTGTGATTTGAGACTAGGAGACAACAATGAAAAGTAAATGTAAAACAAGTAGTTTATTTCATCTAATAAACTTGTGATGTATACTTGTGCCGTGTCAAACAACATAGCAGTCATTACAATATTTCGTTTTCGGCCAATACTTTGCCAGGGCCAATTATTTGAGGTTAGAGTTACGTAGTACATCATACTTCATCTAGTAATATTACAATCTAAATTATATTCACGTCATAACAATAATAATTATTGTTGTTCCAATTTGCAAAATATAATATTACAGTGTGAGAACCAATTTTCTTGTTTGTTAATGAACAACTCACGGTATTCTCTTCATATATCACTAGACTAATGTTAGTTTCTAGACACTTGTACTTATAGGTAATGTTTAAACATGCAAAACACTAAGAATCATCGGGTATGTCCAGAATCTCCTGAACAAAAGTAGCTACATCTGTTTCCTTTTCGCTATGCTCCTTACAGAATGGGTGAGACAACAGTGCATCATAGTTAGGCCTCAATTTGTAATCTTTCTTCAAGCATTTGGTTATCATATCTTCAAATTCTTCAGAAAACTGTCCACTTGGAAGCCTGGGAGGATCGTCTTTTACAACTTGTTTGAGCTGTTCGAAAGGTGTTCCCCATGTGTTATAAGGAAACTTTCCTGTGGCTAGCTCGATCATTGAAATGCCAAGTGACCACACATCACTACGGATGTCATACTGGCCTGGATTTCCTGTGGGGTCAATTCTCTCGGGAGCCATATATGGTTTGCAGCCAGCATCTATAGTTTTCGCCACAGAATCTACAAGATACCCGGATATACCGAAGTCGCACATCTTGACCTCACCCTTCCTATTTATAAGTATGTTTGAGGGTTTGACGTCTCTGTGTATGACTCTCAATTCTGAGTACAAATAATGTAGGGCACTAACAACGGAAAATGCTATTTTACCGAGAATATTTTCAGTGATGGTTTTGTTATGTTTGTACACTTTAGTGTAGAACTTGTCCAGACTCATGTCCATGACCTCCATACATATCCACACATCACCTTCTCTGAACATGGCACCATAAAAGTGGACCGTATATGGGCATGCACTAGCACGCATGGATACATCAAGATCCATCAGCAATCTTTTCAACTCCAATGACTGGCTGTTAAATGAAGCTGTAATCCTCTGTAAACAACAAAATAATCATAATTGATTTGCTTCAAAGACTAAGTTGTTATGATTACAAACAAGAAATAATTTTAAAGAATGTTTAAAGAAGATTATTTTTGAAACAAGTTTACAAACCTTGACAGCCATTGTGGTGTTACTTGGTTTATGGTGCATCTTCTCCACAATGCCGTAAGCTCCACGGCCAAGGTCACATATTTTGACCAGGTCATCAGCGTAGACCGTGAAGGTTTTGTCATCAACTGTAATTGTTGTCTGTTTATCCAAATTCCTCGGTGGAGTGCTAGAAGATTTTTTTTATAGATCATATTATATTACATTACTACGATCATTAATATGTTACATCACCTTCATTACAAAATTTATAAATTGAGGCTTGGGTACTTCTAAATTTACATTTAAGAGTTGAAAATGGGCTACTCTGAGCTTTCCTCAGACCATTATACCAAAGTATAATGAAATAATATTGATAAGAGTAGTTCCTAACCTTAACTTAGTTATGATCAAACAGTATCACACAGGACACAATTTTGCTTATTTATATTCACCTAGAGGTTTATATTAACGAGTAACTAATAGATGATTTCGAGTAAAATAATTTAGTCAGTATCACAAACACTGACAAACTAATTTCTGATATGCTCAACTTACACATCAACGGGCTGCTCCGGTGCCTTTATCGTGAGTCCCGGTGGCGGCCGCCGTCTCGACATCGTGAAAGTATAGCAGGGATCAGGGATCCAATAAAATTAGGCTCTCGCTTTTCGATTACTCTTGGCACTCGAGGCTGGTAAAAATAGTTACAAAATATATTTCATTTGCGAATCAAACTGCATTTAGGCGATAATAAATGATGCATAAGCATTTAAGAATTCTGTAATTCTATAAATCTTACATTTAATAACTGCTAAACAAATTGAATTTTCATTTTTGTACAATCCAAAATAAAGTGTGTGACATTTTTTTTCTTCAACCACAAAATGACAATTGACATTTTCAATTTCATCCTCTCATAGGATTCTTCACCTTCGTCTTTGGCAAAATATAATAATACTAATATATCACAAAAAAATAAAAACTGGACTTGAGGCCTGGTCCCTCAGGTCCCTGGAGGTGCCCTGGAGGCTGGAGCCACGGTTGTTTGGATTCTACAAACGATTATAATATTTTTTTAGTATAGGTAATGGCTTTACCAGTTTGCAATTAATTAAATGGCTAGATCAGCGGTTCCCAAAGTGTGCGCCACCGGCCACGGTGCGGCGCGGCGCCTTGGTGCGCCGTAGAAAGTACAAGGGGCGCCGCTCGCGCTGAGGGCCTTGTGTCGCAACCACCTCAGTGGAGGCGAAAACTATAACTATAACTCTGCTGCATCTACCTGTGTGAGCACACATGACAATTTCGCCTATGCGACTAGTCCGCACTAGACTATGGCATTCTATATCGTGATGGCCTAGCAGGTCAATGACCACGAAGGCTGCCAACTAAACTATACACACGTGTCCATCTGGTAATCACCACATAAACGGTGAACACGGTTTCTATACTGTGCAGTCGCCTCCGACCACCCCTTACAGCGACCCCTTACCACACGGCTCAACCGAGCATTCTATAGCTAAGGTCTAAATCAAACCCACTCAACAGTAGGCAGTAAACACTAGATGTGACCAACCGGCCACAAACGACTACAACACCTCGTATAATAAGATAACTAAACGATCGACTCATTGTTCGCAATCTAAATACAATATTATTATACATAACAGTTTCTAGGCATTGGATATCCTCGATGAACTGAACACACAGCCTAAATAATAACGTTTAAGATCACAATATTTAAATAATGATAATAATGACTCACTGATAAGACTGCGCCGCGTGCTCGCCCGTCTGCGGTTCTCGATCGTCTGTCTCACAGATTATTATATGTAGCAAGCTAGCCTGTCTGACAGCAGCTGTCTCTAGTGACATGTGTCACCAGAGAATATTACAACTACCCTCCTATTATTATATATGAATACCGTTGTTTACCTTTATTACCTACAAGTTCGTGCGATTCGCGACACCTTGAGTTGGTCCTTCATGATTATCAGAAACCACAAATAGTATCAATAAATATAAGGTGCCTATTTATTATGATTTATGAGTGTATCTCTTTCAAATAGCAGGCAAATAGGTATGGGCATTGGGCGCCGGATAAAATAATGGAACTGCGCCGTGGGCTAAAAAAGATTGGCAACCCCTGGGCTAGCTCTCTTGTTCTGTTCCTGACTCCTGTAAGTTGTAACCTTGAGCCTAGCACTAAATATTAATTTTTTCTTTGTCGAAGCGATACGGCAACATGAAGTAGATTTATCCGTTGTATTATTTCCCTCTATGAGTAGATTAGGGTAAGCTTCACATGTAATAGTTGTTACATACAATATAATTATTATTTAGCGAACCAAACAGCGCATAAATCATAATCATGACTCCTGCATCGTGATTCGCAAAATATCTGAAATATATTTAGCCTAGGCTTCGGTCTGACCGAGAACGCAGATAGAAAAAAGCAAAAAGCATACTTAAAAGATAAAAGCAGATACAAAAAAAGTTAACAAAAATATTTATTACTTAATTTACAATGCTTATTTTTACTAAGAATTATTAATACGTAAAAGACTACATAGTAGTAACACATTTATAAGCTTTAGCCTTCAATCAAGTGTACAAAATCTTATTGCTCTGACGGCTTTCTTTGCTCTTCTTTCTGCTTCTTCTTTCATCTTGAGTTTCTTTTCCTTTTCAGCTAATCCAACCACCACATCATGATGCAAAGCATTTTTAACTGTTGATTTAGCAAATAGCTTACTTAACACATAATCATCATCATTAAGTTCTTTTGTCTTTTCTTTCTTTTTCTTCTTTACCTTCTTTACTGCAACAACATTATCAATTTCAGTTTCACTTCCAGAATGTTTCCGTTTTCTTGAATTCTCACTTTTATTTTTACTTTTAAAATTATTCCCTTCATTGGCATTTGAATCATTCTGTGCTTCTTCATTTATTATAGTATCAATTTGCGGCTCTTCCTCGGTAACTTGGTTTTCTTGATTATCTAAAACCTCCTTTAGTAAATTTTCTTCATAATCATGTTTAACGTGTTGATTAACTATTTCAATTTCTGAGAGAGCATTTTCAAATGAAGTTGTAGTTACTTGATCATGAACTATGTTAACTTCAGGTTTCTCAACCACTTTGGGATTCAACAAGTCCTCCCTTTTCTTTTTGTACTTTTCTCTTGGATCTTCCTCAGGTACCTCAGATTGTTTTTGAAAATCTTTCTTTATTTTTTTGCTAATTTCTTTTGCCATTTTTTTCATAAGTTCTAACTTCTTTTTAGAATATGATAATTCAGGTGTATCCTTTTTCTTTGTGATATTTACTTTAGTATGCTTAAAGAGTGAAGCGGTCTCTGTATCACCATCACAATTCAAATCTTCCAGTGTAAATAGACCTTGTAGAGTGCTAGTTGTTAGAACATTTTTTTGATTAGGATCAATCAAAATTTTATTACTTAAAAAGTTTTTAAATATTTGCCTTTGATATATTTTTTCTTCAATTGTTCCAGCTGACAACAGTCTGTACACTGTAACGTTTCTGTGCTGGCCGATTCTCCAAGCTCTTTCTTTAGCTTGATTATCTGTGGCTGGATTCCAATCTGGATCATATATTATAACTCTATCTGCTCCTGTCAAATTTACACCCAGTCCGCCAACTCTCGTTGTAGAAAGGAAAACAAGGTAGGCTGAATCCTCATTAAATGTTTTGATTAAATTTTGCCTTTGCCCTACATTTACTGTACCATCCATTTTTAAATATTTGAAATTTTGCTGCTGTAAATAATTCTCGAGCAAACAAAGCATGGCTCTTGATTGTGAGAAAATCAAACATCTGTGACCTTGCTTTTGCCATATCTTTAAAAGTGAGTTTACTACACTCATTTTCCCAGATCTCTTGAAGTTGCCAAAAGTTTCTTCATCAATTTCTTCAGTTTCCTCCTGGGCTTCATACAAATATAGGTCAGGGTGGTTACATATCTTTCTTAGAGTAGATAGTGCAACCAAAACCCTGGCCCTAAGGGGATCCCCATACTTGTTCTCCTTATCAAGAATACTACGAACGGTGCCACTCATTAAATAGCCCATGTACAAATCTCTCTGCTCTTTTGACAGTGCACAGAAAAGGACTTGCTCATTTTTTTCAGGTAAATGAATATGCTCCTGGACTTCAGCTTTGGTTCTTCTCAGCATGTATGGAGTTATGATATTTTTGAGAGCCTTAGCGATCTCTAAAGCGGTAGCTTCTTGGTATTCAGTGGCATTGGCATAACCTCCTTGTGTTATGGGCAAGGCAAAATGTTCCATGAATGCTGCATGAGATCCTAGAAGCCCTGGTCTCATAAAATCAAAAAGTGACCATAATTCTTGCAAGCTGTTCTGCATGGGAGATCCAGTAATTAAAATTTTATGAGGAGTATTAAATTGTTTAATCAGTTTACTGACCTGTGTATCTGGGTTTCTAATTTTGTGACCTTCATCTAAAATAATGTAGTGCCACTTTCTCAATATTAATTCCTTGTGATACTTTACAATACCAGCATATGTTATCAATAAAATGCCATGCGAGGAATGTAAGTCTCTTATTAATTTATTGTGGCCACCAGAATGAGATCCAGAGTGATGGAGTACAGCAACTCGATGTTCAGCATACCAGAAGTGGAAATGAGATACCCACTGATAGATTACTGTTGCTGGAGCTACGATAATAGAGGGTCCGAGGCCTCCCCAAGACCCACTATTCGTTTTGCACAAGCCAGACAGAAAAGCAATAATTTGAACAGTTTTTCCAAGACCCATTTCATCACCTAACAGCCCCCCAGATTCTACTTGGTGTAATTCCCATAGCCACTTGACTCCAACCCTTTGATATTTATATAGCTGCTTCCATATATAGTTTGGAATGCAAAAGCCATTTTGTAATTCGTGATTTTTGTTAAAATCCTTTTTGCCCTCCATTATGTATTGTATGTCTGCAGATAAAGTACCTTTTATGTGCTTCCCTGATGCTGCGGCAGCCACATTCGCTTTCCAAACCTTAATTCTGTCATTGTATGTATTCATATCACCATCATCAATTATTTTATTTAGCTTAGCTTTTGTTCGAGAAGAAGATGCAACTGAGAAGTGATATGTTTCTTCTTCATCTTCAACTTCGGAAGGCAGGTATTCTTCATCTGTGTCGTTCGTATCTGAAGGTTCTTGACCGGAATTTGAAATGGTACATTCATCATTATCAGATTCCTTTGATGATCTCAACAGAGGCTTTACTTTCTTTTTAGATGCTTTTGCTAAATTTAATTTTGTGCGAGAAGATTTAGGTTCGAAGTTTGTGGATTCCTCATCTTTTTCAGGAGGCAAGTTTCTTTCGTCTATACTTTCAGTGGAGGTTCGAGAGTTTTCTATGCAAATGTCTTTTTCAGATTCCTTTAGTGACTTATATAAATATTTTCCTTGCTTCTTTGAAATTTTATCAGCCGCTGCCTTACTTTTAGAAGTCACAGATTTCTCTTTAGAACACTTTGTGTCTTGTTTTTGTTTTGCAAGTGCGAGTTGAGTTTCAAGGTATTTACTTAAAAAAACATCCGTCATGTTTATACAAAATTATTATATTCTTGTTCAATTACTTTTAAGTTTTATTCATTGATTTTATCATATTCATTCCTTTCTAATTATTTTATTAATTTTCAGTTCAAAATCTATAAGTATTTCGCAAAATTTTGAAATCATTTTGAAACATTTCCAAAATACTTCCTTTACTTTTTTTTGACAGATAACTTTTTTAACACAGATCAGATATTAGTTAGGTAGGTACTACGTCTTTTGTTTGGTAAACCAAAGGACCGTAAACTGTAAAGGGCCCCCGAGACGATCAAACGGTTTGATTCAAACCTTACGTGTTTGATGCAACCGTATGTCGATTTGAACGGTTTGTCAAACGAAACTGCGCAGTTTGGTTCAATACTCGCTGTGGAGTACACGTCTTGTAACGAATAAATATTATTTTTTAAAAGATAAAACCGACTTAAAAATTGTACGAAATTGAGAATTAAATTCCCTGTCACAAAAACTACTAAACCTATTTTGATGAAACTTGCAGAAGTCTCCCAAGTTAAACAATACCTATTATAGTACAACAAAAAAATATTTAAATCGGACTTGTAGTTCCGGAGATATGTGAACACAAACATAAAAACATATTACATACATACACTTTTGAAATTTTGCACATTTGTTCAGATGCTGATATAGACTAACATTAAATACGAAAACTGGGCATGGGCAGTTCTGGAAATATTACATACATACGCATCGAATTGATACCCTCCTCTTTTTTAGTCGGTTAAAAATAATGTACCTACTCCAAAGAATAGTATAAAGTTTGTTCAAACGCATCGGAACACGATCAAACGGCGCGTCAAACACAACAAAAATATGAAATTTCATCAAACGAGTTTCAAACACGTAAATGTTTGACAAACCGTTCAAACTAGCTTTGTAAACGATCAAAATGGTTTGAGTTAAACCAAAATTTACGTGTTTGAGTCAAACCGTTTGATCGTCTCGGGGGCCCTTAAGGTCAAAACATAAACCAAAGAATAAGGATTGGGTAGAACTTTGGTCAGCGTGTCACTGAAAGGGACAGGAAGAAAAGTAGTTAGTGCTACCAGTAACGAGGAATATGAAAAAATTATCCACGGATCTCATAATTATTATAAACTAGCTACTTACCGCAACTACAGCTGCGTATATTAAGGCCTATTACATACTGTTGACGTCTAACGGATGCATTCAGTAATCATCATCTAACCAAAACTAAAAGCTGTGTATGTTTTACTTTTTAATAACATTAGTAATAATTGTAAAATGTGATACACTGTGAATAGTTTAATCGTGTGAATAATCCTTTTTTAATATTATTAATCGACATTTAATAATTAATACTTACAGTGGCCCGTGGTGTTACCCGCGGTTTATTCAGTCAGTAACGAGTCACGTCGCCGGCAAAACGTGACAGTGTTCGTTTTTTAAGTATATATAAAATATGTATGTTAGTTTTAAGGTATATATTATATAATTATAATATGTAGGTTAGATTTTAAGGTATTTGTCATATGGGCCTCTGATGCCCGAAATAAACGATTTGATTTGATTTGATTTATTAGGAAAAAATCTCAGACCAATAAAAAAAGAAAGACGGAGTATTTACAGATAATGGCGTGAAGTCGCTGTCGATCAATGTGTGCGTCACGCCTAGCATAAATACGCTAGGCGTACGCTTGTGTGCAAAAAAATAATGTTGCCAACTCAGGGTTTCAGATTGTCAAACTCCCATCCTGTTGCAGTCTTATTAAACTACTAAGTAATGACTACAAAAGTTGCTATCAAACTAGATTGTTAATCATCATTCATTAGTAATTGCTGAAAAAAGTAAATACTTAAATATCTATATCTAATAAATTATGTGTTTCAACTAAGAACAAACAGACAGACAGACATACATACAGACAAAAATTGTAAAGAATGTTGTTTGGTGTATGCAGTATGTATCGTATACAGATTAATATGCAAATAGTAAAAAAATCTTTCAATACTACAAACAGACACTCCAATTTTATTTATATTAATAGATTTTCAATGAATAACGAATTTTAGGTTAAAAATAAACATTTGTCAGGATAATACAGTACGTAATAATATTTTTCCCCTATTATGGGGAAAAATATCTTGTGACCAGCATGCAGCACTGGTTGAGGTTCTGTGTTCCGAGACTCCCGAGACAATTTTTAAAACTAATAAATTAAATTCGTTATTTTGGTGGTAATACATAAATATTCAACTAATTACTTGTGAAACGTAATCCCACAAGGTTTCTTTTGAGCACAAGAATTGTTTTTGCACCTTTTAACGATGCAGGACGGCATATTTTGATATTAATTCTTGACACAGATGAAAACGACATGCGCCGTCACTCGTTGAAACCGGAATGGCGGGCGGCCGGCTTCCTATGGCCGTATCGGCTTCCCATTACCTGCCTCATCGCGTAGCATGGATGGCTCTGTCTATCTTTTTAACCGACTTCTAAAAAACGAGGAGGTTATATGTTCGGCTGTGGATTTTTTTTTTTTTGTATGTTCAACGATTACTCCGCCATTTGTGAACCGATTTTCGAAATTTTTGTTGTGTTATATTAAGTTTCACTCCAATTTGGTACCATGTTCACAAAAGTGGTGACCTGATGATGGGATCTATGAGTAATCGAGGGAACTCCTCGAAATTTATATGGAAACAAATGGTGATTTTGGTTTTATGAGAAGCATCCTAAGCATATGCTACCAAAACGCAAGATTTTGCACCGAGGTATACTATGGTTCCGAAGCTACTAAGAGAACTCTGGATTCCTTATAGATACAAGTTTGGGAGTTTAGGCGCTGTTTTAAGAACTGAAAGCATATGCTACTATGCAAATTACATTCATCATCATCATCATCATTACCACGACAGGGTCACCAATGTCACCAAATTCAACCTTATCTCCAGAGCATAAGGCACACATTTGACATTACTCCTGAGAAGTTAAAGTTGCTTCGATAATGTAACATTCTGTTCCACTTCGCCGAGATATTTGGAAAACAACCTAATTTCAATCTTTTGCATTGCGTTTAGCGTTCATAGTATAATAACGCATCGCATCGCATATCTGCCAGGGCTGTCAAGCAAGCGCGCGGCGGCGCGGGCGCGGGCCGGGTACTATGCACAGAATACAAATTACTCATGGAGGTACTATGTGCGCTGCGTGTGCTTGTCGCACATGTCGAACGAGTGCCAGCCTATTGAAACTAGTCCGGTGACCGGCTACTTAGCACGTCACACGTGTTCACTTCGATTTTTTTTAATGATTGTTTAAAATTATCTGCAGGCTGCAGCTGATATTATAATATTTTGTAAGTGTGACTGTAATAAGATACGTAGAATAATATACACGTGTATTATTCTACGTATAGTACGCGTTTGCTTACTAGGTAACTAAAAAGAGTGAAATTATTATTTTTAACAAAAAATTAAAACCGACTTCCAAGGTAAAACAATAATAACATCCTTATAATATGAACTAAAAAGTATTAAATAATTATTCCTATCTAATAGTGCCTTTTTACGAATTCGGCTAAAACTCAACTATTTCTGTACTCAATCTTCATAATTTTGAAGTCGGTGCCAGTTCCAAAAGTTTCAAATATTCTGTCAGAGAACAGAAGATTCATCTGGTACCGACTTCAAAATGATGAAGATTGAGTACAGAAATAGTTGAGTTTTAGCCGAATTCGTAAAAAGGCACTATTAGATAGGAATAATTATTTAATACTTTTTAGTTCATATTATAAGGATGTTATTATTGTTTTACCTTGGAAGTCGGTTTTAATTTTTTGTTAATTTTATTGGTCTGAGGAAAAAATATATATTGTGACATTTTTCCGGTCGTAAACTACTTCAAACTTACAAGTTTCAATTATGAGGTCAAGTTTTTAAGTATAATACTATGATTTATTGCGTTAAAGACTTAGAATTTTACGTGGGCAAACCCACGGGTAAAATCTGACCAATAAATAAAAACACAATTCAACCATTAACATATTTATTTAACATACATTTGATATGCGTATCAAATAAAGGGTAACTACTAACTAGCTAAAGGGCGCACTCAGAGACGAGTATCAATAATTACTTAACTGTGATTGAATAAAAATATTGAGTTAAGCCATGGGGCTTATCTTTACATTATCTTATTTATCTGTCAAACTCTTCATAAAATTGAATATAATAGGTATTAAACCTAATCATTAAATTTCTCTGAGTACGGCAATAAGTATTTAAAAAAGTATTTTTAACGGGCTTTGGTCCACCACATATTCCCACCACCACGAAAATCCTTTGATATCAGGGAGCCCAAAAGACATGCTAAAGCTATCTTGGGACCCGTAACGAAATTAATCAGAAGAAGATAGGTCACAGGCGGAGTAGGAAATATTCCCATTTTCCCTCCCCATACAAAGCAGGAAGTCTCACACGATGGGTTACCTGATGCTTCGCTCTTAGAATCTAGGAGCTGTAATAAAAAATATTAATTTAATTTCTGTACACAGACAAATATGATCTAATGAATTATAAATAAATTACCTTGACAGGCACAGAAAAAGAGATGTTTTCTTTGCAACATTTAATACATGTTCTTTATTAAAATGTTTACTGTATATTCTTGAACCACGTGGTGGGCCCCAATTCAGTCTATTTTTTGCAATTATCCATAATTTAAGGATTTCAGGGTCATTAGGAAATCTGGAAAAAAATTGGATACATGATAATTGTATTGGAATAGTACTTTAAAAATATAAAACCGACTTCAAAATAATTGTACTTAATTAATTGAGAATTAAAATATCTCGAAACTATTAGACCGATTTCGATGAAACTTGCAATATTCCTTAAGTTGAACAATACCAAACTTGAAACTGTACAACAAAAAAAGAATTACTGAAATCGGACTTGTAGTTCCGGAGATATGCAAACACAAACATAAAAACATACATACATACATAAATACATACACTTTTGAAATTTATTTCATTTGTTCAGACACTGATCTAGACTAACATATTATACAAAAACTGGGCAGTTCTAGAAATATTACATACATACTTACGCTTCGAATTGATAACCTCCTTTTTTGAAGTCGGTTAAAAACAACAAAATATTGAAAAAAACATATTTACTTAAATTTCCCCATTAGCAGGGTAATTAACGTAAGCAACATCTGGCAACACTGGCATTTGAGGTTATAAAAACAAAATACATAAAATACAATATATTAGATGCTAATTTTAGTAAAATGTATGTTTAATGTGAACAATATTATTAATTAAAGAAAGTTAATTTATAAAAACTGTGATGCTAATAAAATAAAACGAAATTTTTGAAAACTTACGTGTGAAAAGATATTCCCTCAATTTTCCATAAAGTATTGCTTTTACAGCCCATAACACTACATCCCAACATTATTTTAATATAGTGCACATATACATCTAATATAAAAAAACACAAACACTACTTCTACGTTACAATTATATCAAACAAAATTTGTAAATCTCAGCTGTTTGTGTACGAAACGTCAAACTTTCGTTAAGCTTCTGTAGGAGCATCACATTGGAAAAAATGGCCACGCGGTGAGGGACAGAAAATAATTATTTTATCTCCTTTCTCCACAAGCAATACGTAATTAACTATTTCTTTCTTTGTGTGAGTGAAAAGGAAATATCCAGCAATCTATACTTTTACTCTATCTACGGGTCAGTCAAAACTGTAGGCCAAGTACCATAATAATTTTATATGGGGGTGACAGACACAGACAGTAAACAGATGACAGACAGTAAAGCCCGGTTTTCACTATACGTCCTATACGAGTACGCTCGGGCAGAGTGCACTCGTACGAGCTAGATCGTATAGGAGCCCACTCGGATTTTGGTTTTCACACCGTTATAGGTTTTACATCCTAGTAGTAACATTTTTAACCGACTTTAAAAAAGGAGGAGGTTATATTCTCAATGCATTAAAGATGACGAGTGACGACAACTGATCTGTTGCTTCACGTTCCACAACACTTCCTTGGCTTCATATAATTCTAAAAACTTCACTGTTTCCCGTTCTCTCCACTTTTTCATTAATAATTCTGCTTTGTTTTTCAAGACGCCATTTTGTTTTTATAAAATCATCCGAGTGCACTCGGAAAAATAGGACCGCGTGCGAGTTCACTCTGACCGGATGCGATCGTCCGAGTGCGCTCGGATTACCTGTTTACACAGTACGAGTAGCGTCCGAGTAGTAATCCGAGTGCACTCGGTCCGAGCGCACTCCTATAGTGAAAACCGGGCTTAAGTACGCGGACTTATGGCTCGACGATCTTAAGGGGCCGGGCTACCCTCGAAATTCTCATACATTACGTAATACCAAAATCATTTTCTCATACGAAAATATTTAACATGTTTGAGTTATTTTTCAGCTTAAAATCGTAATTACCTATACTAGGTTCCTGCACAAAAAATTAACTTCAAAATATTTAAACACTTAAAAATAGAGTAAAACACTAAAAAATATATAAATAAATACTAAATTTACTACAAAATATTTAAATACTAAAAAATATTTTTTAGAGTTGAAATATTTTGTAGTAAATTTAGTAAAAAAAAATTATAAAAAAAAAATTCAAATACACGTATACACAAATACACGTATCCGTACCTTTGTTGGTTTTTGACGCACATCAAGGAGTCAAATAGGCAAGTAAACAAAATCAAGGCTTGGTATTTGACGTCCATGTGTGGAAGGTCGTATTTGCCTTTATTTGCTTGTTTGCGTAAGCAAAAACAACAAATAGCAAATACAAATAGCCATGTGAAGTGCCTGCATCACATTCTTCCGAGAGTGTGGGGCGGGCATAACGCTCTACCATCGCGCTTATTGCATCTCTACACTCTGTGTAGGTAGCGAAAGTGTAGACCAGGGGTCACCAAATGGCGGACCGCGGTCCGCATCCGGACCGCCGACCAATTGTGTGCGGACCAGGCATTTTCGAAGATGAACTTCGTTAAAAATAAATTTCGATCTCGACTTACTGATGGACATTTCCAGGATTTAACATGCACCAATTCTTCCAAAATTTAGACAGATAATAGTTAATTGGCAACAAAAATTGACACTTTTCTCATTGATATGTAAATTAATACCTGTGTAAATTTAGTAATTGCCTTTGTTTAATTAATATCTTTTGATGTCTGTCCATCTGTCTGTCAGCTGTCTCCAGGCTGTATCTCAAGAACCGCTATAGCTGGACATCTGATTTTTTCACAGATTGTGTACATTTGTTGCCACTATAACAATAAATACTAAAAACAAAATAAAATTAATATTTAAGGGGGACTCCCAGACAGCGAACATGATTTTTAGGCGTTTTTTTTTTGCTCGATATCAATAATGGCAACAAGTAGGCACGTCTTGTAATTTTCACAAAATCCTCAGAACTTATATTTATACTTTATCAATAAAAATGATTATTTAAGGGGGGCTCCCGAACAAAAACACTATTTTTGGTAAATTTTTGTGGTACGGAACCCTTTATGAGCGAGTCCGACTCGCACTTGGCCGATTATTTTTTTTATTTGCGGACCGCGAAGGTCATTTCATTTCTTAATATGGACCCCGAGCGAAACTAATTGGTGACCCCTGGTGTAGACTGTAGCGATATATTATGATCTATAACAAGACCGTGTGGCGGGTGTCGGGCGGGTTTCTCATGTTGTGCCGTTACAAGTTACAACACTGACCTCCAACAAATACGCTGGACTTAATATGATACCCTTTGGGCACAGTATAGCAATATGACATATCCCTACAGTAGTGAAACGAATGTACTTGCGCAGAGTAACGGAGGGGTACCCGCGGGGAAGCGGGCGGCGCGAGCCCGCGTACACAAACTCGCGGAGTTTGTGTACCTGCGCGCACAGGGGTGACGTTAGCGCGTTGTCTACGAATTTTGTGTTGTAAAACGATAACTTATCTTATAAACAATGGGATAATATAATAAATAATTCAGTGTACCGGATGTAAATCTGATTCAAAAAATAAAAAGGATTTAAATTTTCATATATATCTCACAGTTCACACTAATATAATTGTGTTGGCATTGGCGGCATTTATTTGCATCTCTGTTTTATTGTTTACGTTGTAAGAACGAAGTGTAACAAGGTGAGAAACAATCAATTAACTATACATAATATAATAAAATCGTAGGAAAGTCTATTCTGTACATTGAATATTTTTTTAAAATAATACATGGGACGTGATCTACAATCGATATGGAAGCCAAAAATATAGTTTTTAGAATTTTGTCTGTTTGTCTGTATGTATGTCCGGGATAAACTCAGAAAGTACTGAATGGATTTACTTCTGCACGAATATTACTTAGATGTCGGGTCAACACATAGGCTATATTATATTATAATTTATAACGATATCGCCTATGGGGAGGGGCTCAAGTTTCAATATTTTTAGTTTTTTGCTCATATCGCTAAAATGGTGCGTTGTAGAGAAAAAAGGTACATAATGAAACCGGTGACGAGCTTCGGCACCGATCGTTTCTTGCTGGCTGCTGCACCGGGCTGCGGCTTATTATAAGTACCTACCTAGCTAGGTACACACACCAAGTGTAACATTTTGACCTTGGGACCGCCCTTACCGCGCACGTAATAAGAGCGAGTTTTGAAGTGCTTCTGTTACACCTGACGTGTGACCTACCACACGGTTTACCAATTGTGTGATTAATTATTGGATATTTTATACAGGGTGTTACAAAAATAAGTGATAATAGTTTAGGGTGTATATGTGTTTCTTGTAAAGAGTCCACTGCGAAAGTAGCAGCGCTGAAAGACCTTTTTTTTCACTTTTGTATGGGGAAGCGCCCGAGCGTCACGACTTTTCCCATACAAAAGTGAAAAAAAATTGGTCTTTCAGCGCTGTGACTTTCACAGTGAACTCTCTACATGAGCTTATGGGGCTTGATGGGTTAATTAAATTTTTAAATAGAGAACTAAAATCATCTAAAAATAAAGTTTCACGTACATATCTGGCAGTACGACATAATAATTTGTAAATATAACACGCTGATTAAACAGATTATGATATTGATAACATTACAATCACAACATTTTATTTTTATTTTATTTCCCGTTTCGTGGCAACCCTGGCATATGTGCTCGCCGCTCGGTACCTACACCGGTGGCGGCATCGTGCGACATCAAAGGCGTTTCGTTACTGTAGGGATATTCAATATTGCTATACTGTGCTTTGGGCTTTGACGTCAGATTGGTTCACACGGCATAATCCTGCACCTTCCTGCAACGCAATCGACGTGTGAATGGTTCTATCGGTTCTATTTAAGACGGTATACTGCAAAACAACATGTAGGATTGTGCCGACTGCCGTGTGAACCAAGCCGGGATACTAAAGTGTGGACACAGTACGGAGCACCCTTCGCGGCTCGCGCACAGGGTGGTGACCATGGTGATGACGGCGCCGTGACATGACGACACGACACGTCACACGACGGTCGTGTCGTGGCACGATGACGATGCCCGGGACGTGTTTGATAGGGACGCGGCATTAGTTTTCGTTATTAGTTAGTCGTTAACTCGTTACTGAATCGCGTTTGCATCACGTTTGTGTCGCGTTTGCACTTTGCATTGCGATTCGCGAGTCGCGACTGAATGAGAAAGCTTAGTGTGCTAGGGGCCTACAGCCTACTTCCTAGGACAGCCAACCTCAAAGTGTGTCCCGTGAAGCCCCGGGAACCGCAAAAAACGCTACAAAAAGTAATTGTTGGCTAAGGGCTGCTAGCCTGCTACTTGCTAGGTTCTTACAGCCCTTAGGGCGGCCTATTAAATAACAATAATAAAAATATGATTGTCAATATTATCAAATTTATTGAATATTATTTAATGAAGTCTAATTGACTCAAATAACAAAACCCATGTTAACTCTTTTCGTTTGCATTATCCCTGACTTTATATTTTCCGAAGTAACTGGATAGAACTGATCGAACTGCTAAACGTTTTTGGGAATTTGACCCTCTCTCCGTATGAGGATGCTGATCAATGAAGCTTTGGCGTCTAAATATTTTTCCCAACGATTGCCACTTCTGCTCCGTAGTTACTTCTTTTGAATCATAATCATTTTTACTCCTATCTGAATTGTCTCCCTAAAATGAAATGAAATTTTACAGTACCGTACTGTACATTAAAATAAATACAAGTTAAAGGTGAGCCGTGAGACCGCAGTCGTACTAAGAAACACTCCACTGCAGCGGTGCGACGCGGAACTTCATGTATATTGTATTATATTTATACCGTATACAGACAACAGCTGCAGCATACATAATATAAAAACAACTTTTTGTGTGGCGACTCGCGACCCGCGAATCGCAATTTGCGAAAAGCGGAGTCGCTGTTGATGCCATGCCGCCGTTGAGGCCGTGGGTGCCATGGCTGATGGCCGCGATGCTTCGCCGTTGGCGTCGCTCCGCTGCAGTATAATGTCGCTTTAGTGTGGCCTAGCTCATAGACTTGCCTATTTTGGGGCCTGATTAGTGATTAGAGCAGCCCTAGCGAGTAGAGTAGTGAAAGTTGAAACAGTGTTCAATCGGTTGTATTTGTGTCCATGTTTATTGGCAGGCCCTATTTTTTTTAAGTCCGTGGCAGGCCCTAAGAGACTATAAAATATCGTTTTTACTCACGTTGATTGATTTTGAAGATCTTAATTGGTTTCTAAAGAAATCACTTAAAGATTTCTTCCAGCTCTTTGGATGTTTAAAGGAGCTTAATTCATAGTTTTCAGAACCTTCATTAGGTAAATTACTTTTTCTACTAGTAATTTCTTTTGCCTCGTTCTTTACAATGCATGTTTTATTTTCGGTCGAAATAATGTCTTCAGAAATCATTTTTTAAAACTTGTACAAAAATATGTTTTAAAAATGTTGGGTTTGATCATGAGTTTGATTAATAAAATCAGTTTGAAATAAGAACGTGTCATAATAAATTATCATTTTGCTTTGAAAGGTTTTATTTTACTGGACGCACTGACCTTCATGTATAATAGAAATCAGTGACTGGACGCCTTAAAAAAAGAAACGCTAGATTTGTTTGGTTTTGTCACTGACCTTCATTAAACACTTGTATAATAGAGATCAGTGGGTTTTGTGTGTATTCCTTATATTGATAGTTTTTAGTTGACATTTACCAAGTAGGTATATAACTACCTATATTTTACTATTTATACAAATCCTTCAAGACTTGAAATCAGTTAAAACTTAGTTTTAACTGACGGGACGCATACTATGAGAGCGTTATACCACGTGTGGTCGCGGCAAGCCGCCGCGCCGTTTGGCTAATTCGTTGCTGTGATTTAGCAATAAATGACTGTGGAGTGTGGACTGTAGTGTGGAGACTGGAGTGTGGTCTACACTGTAGTCTGTAGTCTGTACTACAGTCTACTGCTGTTAGCTGTATAATATTTTTTTATTTGTGTAGATATCTTTTTTTGTCATTGTCAACAGTCCTATAAAAAAAAAGACGGGTTGCACTCCGGGAGTGCCGGCAGAAGTGAAAACTAGATTATTAACGTTGTGCATTTTTTTTAAACCGTTTTTAATTAATCGAAACCCTTACAATCGATTAAAAAAAATATATCGACAATCGAAAAAAAAACCAATAGATTGTTCAATTAATCAATTTCGCTTAAAATAATTTTAATCATTACTTAATTTTAATCATTACTTAATTTTAACCATTACTTAATTTTAATCATTACTTAATTTTAATCATTACTTAATTTTAATCATTACTTAATTTTAATCATTACTTAATTTTAATCATTACTTAAATTTAATCCTTACTTAATTTTAACCATTACTTTATTATAATCATTACTTAATTTAATTATTGCTTAATTTTAATCATTACTTAATTATTCTAATTATTACCTAATTTTAATCATTACTTAATTTTAATTATAACTTAATTTTAATCATAACTTAATTTTAATTATTACTTAATTTTATTCATTACTTAACTTTAATCATTACTTAATTTTAATCATTACTTAATTTTAATCATTAGGTACTTAATTTTAATCATTACTTAATTTTATTTATTACCTAATTTTAATTATTACCTTATTTTAATTGTCATTTAATTTTAATTATTATTTAAATTTATTTAATCCATATTTAATTTTAAATGTTACTTAATTATTATAATTATTACTAATTTTAATTATTATTTAATTTTAATTATTACTTAATTTTAATTATCATTTAATTTTAATTTCGATGTTACAACACTATTCTCCAACCGTTTTACGGTCTTACGCGTTTTGTATTGTTACGGATACGGGTAGTAGTTTACCTGCGCGCGACAGTTGCGCGTACTTTCTAGAAAAGTCCAACCCTTGTTTATGTGAATTGCGTGTTTACGTAAACAATCCAGAATGGAACGTTCCAGAAAGTGTGGCGGGCCATATAAAAGGTAAACAAGCCGGCAATCAACTCAGTTTGATACAAGCGATCATCAAGGCGACTTCGAAGAGAGAACAAGTGATCAATAGTGAGTGACAGTGATAGTGCTTAGTGTTTGGACTTAGTGATTAGTGTGACCTAGTGTTTGTGAATAAAGTCTTCAAGCGAGTCACCAGGTCTTTCTCTCCGAATCCAACGAACCCTAGCACGTAACAACTGGTGTCGGAAGTGAGATTTGGAAGATGCCATTGACTTCGAGAGAGGACTTCAAGGGGAGCGTCAGGACAAGGGCGCAACGAGCTGCGGAGGCCACAGCCACTGGGGACCAAGCTCCGCCCACTGTGGGGCAGGGCCCACCCAGTGGCCCCGCCCACCAGGCCCCGCCCACTGACCACGCCCCTCAGGCCCCGCCTACTTTGGGCGTGGCCACGCCCACTGGCTCCGCCCACCAGGCCACGCCTGCTGGCCCCGCCCACTGAAACGAATAGAATCCAGGACTAGGTGGCGAGTATTGGACAACGTAGAGAGAGCCTCGATAACTGTTACCTCCCAGGCACGGAGCGGAAAAACAAAGACAAATACTTTGGGTCTCTTGGAAAATGATGCTATGAGGAAAGTTCAAGAAAAAGATGACGACCTTCGGCACATCGTCACATGGAAGAAACACGGTGACGTAAAACCAATCTGGAGTGAGGTTGCACCCACTGGCGCTGTCACTAAGGCGTACTGGGAGCAGTGGGACAGTCTGATACTTCAAAACGGAATACTCTACCGGAAATGGGCTAACGGTAGAGAGTTCTATTTTCAGATAATTGGCGAGAGTACCAGATGTTTTCCGCGAGATACATGAGGGTGTATCAGAGAGTCATCTAGGAGGGTAAGTGAGAACAAGTGATCAATAGTGAGTGACAGTGATAGTTATTAGTGTTTGGACTTAGTGCTTAGTGTTTGGACTTAGTGATTAGTGTGACCTAGTGTTTGTGAATAAAGTCTTCAAGCGAGTCACCAGGTCTTTCTCTCCGAATCCTCGAACCCTAGCGCGTAACAGTATGGTTTTTCGATCAACACGAAAATCCGGCGCGAGTTTCACAGTTTTTACCGACAGTATATTATAAGTTTATGGTTTTTACCAAGTTTTTACCCATCCTACAAAAGTGCTCAACGGCCATAACGATTCAGTAAATTTGTACCGTAAAGTGACCCTAGTAGGAAAGTTTTGGGGTAGTTCTGATTTTTCATTCCATATGTTTTTTGGGGTGCTAAATCCGAATCTGAGGTTTGCGGACAAAATTTCGTGACGCAAAATTGTAAATTTTTAGCAGTTTATGCAAAACTCACTTTTTACATTTCAATATTCAATTTTTATGGATGCTGCCATTTGATAAATATTCTGGTTTTCCACACAAGTAATCCAAAAGAAAAAAGGCAAAAATTATGCAAATTCAGTAGGTATCACAAAAAAGGTAGAACTCGTAACAAAATAAAACTTAAAATCTCGTTACTTATGATCATATATTATTATTTATTTTATTTATTTTATTTTAGTGGGAAAACTTACAGCAGATAACAATAGGGGTAATGATAGGAAGGCGGGACTCCATTGTTCCCCAATATGCACATCATGCAAAGAATTCTGTAACGATGTTGAGCCCCCAGAAGACAGCTTTGACATAGACTTAGAAGAAACTGAAGAAAGAGAGAGAGGTATGTTGGATCTCACAAGTTATTTTGTAGTCATTCATTTCTCCTTGATATTTGATATGTGTCTCACCTCTTTTTATTTTCCAGGAGAACGACTCCCGACGCTGCCGATGGAGCAATCAGACCCTAAGCCACGACCCGATGCCATCGAAGAACCTCAGTACAATGCGGAAAGTGTGTTTAATCTCGCAATCTATTTTGCAATCTTCATCTCTTCTTGATAAATGACTTAACTTTAAACTTTTATTTTCCAGAACAAACAGAACCAGGACTCATCGTTATTAAAGAACCTCAGCCAGGGCCTTCCAAAAGACAACGGCTCATATTATTAATTTTGCATATTGTACTTTATAATCATAATAAATGACCATAAGTAACGAGATTTTAAGTTTTATTTTGTTACGAGTTCTACCTTTTTTGATATCTATTGAATTTGCATATTTTTTACCTTTTTTCTTTTTAATTACTTGTGTGGAAAACAAGGTGACATTTATCAAATGACAGCACCCATAAAAATTAAATATTGAAATGTAAAAAGTGGGTTTTGCATAAACTACTAAAAATTTACAATTTTCAACTCACACTAGAAACCGTCTGAAAAAAAACTAAATACTGCTATTTGTAGAGAATTTCAAGTACTTTAATTTCTGTTAATAGACCGGAACGATGCAAAAAATAAACCGGTTTTTTCTGTTCTTTTTAATGTTGCGTCACGAAATTTTGTCCGCAAACCTCAGATTCGGATTTAGCACCCCAAAACACATATGTAATGAAAAAATCAGAACTACCCCAAAACTTTCCTAGCAAAAATACAATATAACTAAACTATAAGAAGTTTTCACTTCAAAAATCACTGAAGTGTCAATTGTCAATGTGTGATAAAAGTCAATGTCATTTTCATTGGTCGTTTTGCCAAATACCATGCTCTAAACGCGATAAAATTCTTTTCGTACATAGGATAGTAGTATGTTTAAATACAAATTGTTTTTATTATTTAACTCTACTGTATATACTGGTAATCTGTGATTATTAGTTATCCAGTATCTAGTTTTCTCATTATCTACTCTCAAGTCAAGTGACTATTAGTTTCGAACATAACCTCGTTGTAAACATAAATAATATGGAACTTACGAAAAGAAAAAGCTCGGAAAATGAATCTTCCACGCACAAAAAGAAAAAGAAGGTACAATTCGCCAAACCAAATAACGCAGAAAATGAAAAAAAGTCAATCAGTGATGCAAAACCCAAAGATAGAAAGTTCAAGTTTAACAAGCCCGGTTCAGGTAAAAATTTCCAAGCCAAGGGTGCAAAAAAATATACTAAACCCGGTAAGCCAAGTTTCAAGAATGACAAAAATCCCAAAAAGGACGGCCCTACAGAAAAGCCCAAGTGGTCTGAAATGAAAAAAGAAAAGAAAAACCTCAGAAAGGAGCGCCGTATCGCCAAAATTACTCCAGAAGTTTATGAAGTATCACATAAAGCTAAATTATTGGCTGCTCAAATACCCAGGTAAAACATTTATGTCTTAACTTTATGAACATTTTTAATTGTTATTAAAGTTTAACCTCTTTTACTATTCTACTAGCAGATTATGCTTACTTGTCTAACTTTTCAGGCAAACATTGAAACCAGATTTCCGCACAAACTGTTGTAAAGAGTTACATGCACTAATAAAGGGCAAATATAAAGCAATAGCTTTGACCCACGACCTGAGTAGAGTAATTCAAGTTCTTCTTAAGCATGGCCCTCCTGACCTCAAGATAGAAGTGATTGAAGAGCTATTAGATATGATGGTGCAAATGATGCAGTTGAAGTACGCTCACCACACTGTCAGGCGGTCTTTAAAGTATGGCACAGACAATGTACGTCATCAAATCATCAAGATGTTCTTTGGCCACATAGTCTCATTGGCATCCCACACTATTAGTGCCCCAATTCTCGAATATGCATTCAAAGAATTTGCTACAAAGAAGGAGAAGCTGCATATGCAACAAGAATTTTATGGCGACATGTATAAGAATGTAAGTTTATCATTTCCCATTTTAAATTATTAAAACCCAATTTCATCACCATGTATTATGCTTATGAGTTATAATAAGATTTTCAATAAACTTTTAAGAGATGTTGGTACTTAATACTTAGGCACTAAATGTGTTAACACCTCCATTGTGGGTATCGCAGACACAATAGATTTTCAATTGTTATGCGGCAGCCGGCTGCCGTTTGGGGATTGATGGGTTAATAACCTGTTATATTATAAACTAGATGACGCCCGCAACTTCGTTGCGCCAAAATTCGTATATCGCGCGGGAACCGTACATTTTTCCGGGATAAAAACTATCCTATGTCCTTTCTCGGGACTCAAAGAATCTCCATGCCAAATTTCAGCAAAATCGGTTCAGCGGTTCCTGTGCGATAAACGAGTTTTGGCGCAATGGAGTTGCGGGCGTCATCTAGTATTTTAATATAATATTAAGAACATTTTATTATTAAGAAGTTAGCATTTGTTCATTTTATTTATTAGTCTAGTTTCGGTGTATTTGAGAAAAACAAAGACTGATTGACTGGTCTAATTATTGTTATATTTACAAATAATTAATAAATAAATCACAAAACCACAAACTTTTATTACCATCTCTAAATCAACTTCTATTTAATGAGACAGTTGAAGGCTTACCTCTATATTGAGGTAAGCCTTCAATATTGAAGCTTCAAAATAATTTTAATATTAATTGTAGCTTGTAGACAATTATTATGTATTGAACAAAATTAATTACTGAGAGTCGAGAGATTAAGATTATAAACCTTCGGCCGAAGGTGTGGTGATTGCCGATTGATTAATCTTCGACTTTGGCTTCGGCCAAAAATAGACCTTCGGTCGGACACTATTAAATTTTACTGTTTTAACCGACTTCCAAAAAGGAGGAGATCATTATTGCATAATTTGAATTATGCAACAAAAAAATAGAAAATTAATGGAAAATTATTTTCTTTTCTAAAACAGACAAAGGATGATAAAATAAAAACACTAAGTGATGCCTACAAAGACTGTCCTGAAATGAAGTCGGCAATATTACAGTCATGCAAGGCAAACATACAACGGATTCTCGATAAGAACTTACATGATGCAGAGTAAGTACTTTTATCTTATAAAGGGGTGATCTAACACTGATATTTTTAAACAGTTTTGCTTAACTGATATTTATATTTTTACTAAAAAAAGAGGTTTTGATTGCATTTTGCTAAAGAACTATTCTAGAATGTTTTATGAAAGATGTTTCTGAATATCAATTATTCTTATTCCAGATTGTTCCAACTGGTCTTGTACGACTATATCAGAGAATGCAGTGCTGAGGATAGAGCAGAGCTGATCACTACGCTATCCCCTCTGATTGTCCCTCTCAGTAACTCTCTAGCTGGAGTCAATGCGGCTTGCATGTGTGTATGGCAAGGGACCAATAAAGATAAGAAGGTAATAATAGCTTGAGATTCTTATTATAATTTTATAAAGAATTTATAACAGTCTTTAAAGCATTTGAAATTGTTCTTCCTCCAAAGGTATCTGGTACAGGACATTGAATTGTGAACCTTGCCTGAGCCCATGGTTTGAGGGTGCTAATATTTCTAGGAATAGCTTGGTTGCGGCTATGAGGATGCGATCAGAACATGTTCCACTCAACAAGTTTAATTATATGATATGGAAAAAAGAGTCCCCTCATTATATTCAATGTAGGGTTACAGAAGACTTAATGCACTTGTTGGTGGATTGTGGACAAAATCGTGACGTCAGAAGCCAGTTGTTCCCAGGAAATTTGTTTGGGGGGCAAATTAATATTATTTTGGAGTCACCTCTTTCGCAAGAGGCCCGTACTTTAATCAGGTTCTATCTATTGTCAATGAAGGGTCGCAGTAAAGTTTAATTTATTAATTTTAAACTAAATTTGAATAATACTATGAGGCTGGCATAGATGCCAAGTGCATTTTTAAGCCTTGTCAAAAATTTGGTTAAAAAAAAAAAGCATTTGAATTGGCTGCATAAGAATATCCTAAACTTTGAAAAATAAATACTTATTTATTGTTTTACAGACTATTATGAAAGTGGTAAAGGAGCATGTTGTGCCATTGAGCCAACACAAAACAGGATACAGGCTGCTGCTAGCTATATTTGATTCAGTTGATGACACAGTTCTGGTGAAGAAAGCTATTGTGTCGGTGCTGGTGAATAATTTGAAAGAAGTACTTCAGACAAAGGACCATTGTGGTAAAATGGTAAGCCAAAATATTGATTATTATTAATGTTAATATAATACTAGTGTATAATATTGTAATACATTATGTGAGTGCCTCCGCTGCCGATGGCTCCATTTTCCGAAGTTTGCCGAAGTCACGCGATGTTTGCCGAATAGGCTGCCCGCGCCTATTCGGCAAAAATCACTTGTCAAATTACATAATAATAATAATAATAAAGTCTTTACTGATACCACTTTTTACATAGAATAATAATATTTCAGATTATGATTAGACATCGGTGTCAGTTTGCCCTTTAGCAAAGGCCTCCCCTAGAATTCGCCACGTTTGTCTGTCTGTGGCCGTCCTCTGCCACAATGCTCCGGCCATTTTTTTAAAGTCATCTTCCCATCTCTTTCTTGGGCGTCCTTTCTTTCTTTTACTATCCCGAGGATACCATATTGTTATATTTTTTGACCATTTATTTCTCCTGTTTCTTATCATGTGGCCTGCCCAGCTCCATTTAAGTTTCCTTACAGTGTAACTGACGACTATGCGTTTTGACAATGAGTTTTGTTTTCTCTCTAATTTCTGTTAGTTTATTTTTGTCCATTAGCTTGATGTTCAGAATACTTTTTTCCATTCTACTTTAGCAAACTTTGAGTGTTTTGTGTTCTTTCTTTGTGAGAGCCCAAGTTTTATGCTCCATAAGTCGGGCATGGCAGTACACATGAATCATAAACTCTTTTTTTGTCTTTCATAGGTATGTGTGGATTTTTAAATACTTCCTTAAGGGACCAATATCTCTTCCAAGCATTGCTTATTCTGACATCTATTTCTTTATGCATTTGGTTTTCTGGAGAAATAATTTGACCCAGGTATGTATATTGATCGACATACTCTATTTGGTTACAATCCAGCGAGATAGGTATTTTGTCGTGATTTGTCATTAGTTTAGTCTTTTCTGTGTTCATAGTCAGCCCTACAATTTTGCTTTCTCTTTCTAATTGGATTAACATTTCTTTGAGGTGTTGTTGATTATCTGTAATCAATATCAGATCATCTGCGAATCTTAGGTGATTTAGTTTTTCTCCGTTTACGTTTATACCAAACCATCCCAGTCCATTTTTCTAAATATATGTTCGAGCAGTGCCGAGAATAACTTTGGAGAAAGGGGGTCTCCTTGGCGTACGCCTTTCATTATCTTGGGTTGTCCTTTCCTTTCTGTTTGGATCTTTGCTGTTGACTCTCTATAAATGTTTTGTAGTATCCTTATGTATTTGGGGTGTATTCCTTGTGATTTTAAGGCTTCCCACATGTGGTTATGTTTTATAGAATCAAATGCTTTACTGTAGTCTACAAAAGCCATTAGTATTTTTTCCCATATTCGTTGCTCCTTTCTATAATCTGCTTTACCATGTGGATGTGATCCATAGTAGAAAAGTCTTTCCGGAAGCCTGCTTGTTCTTTAGGTTGGTTGATATCTAGGACTGTACTAAGTCGGTTTAAAAGTACTTTTAAAAACACTTTGTATAAATTTGACATCAAACTAATGGGCCTGTAGTTATTAATCTCTGCCTTGTCCCCTTTCTTGTGAAGCAGTGTAATAGTTGATGTCGTCCATTGTCTTGGTATGATTTCGTTATCTAAAATTTCGTTAAATAGATAGAGTAGTAGATTCAGAGGGGAATGTAGGCAGAATACAGATATCTATGATGAGACGACGATGAATGAAGTATTCATGTAGACGAGTTTGTATTTTGGTAATAATATAAATACGGTATTACGTATACATTATACATGCGTACATTATAATTGTATTTATAAATATATAAGTAATTTGAATTTAGTAAGTATGTAGTGGACTTTGGATCCATACTTATTATAATATAATTATTATAAATGCGAAAGTGTTTTTGTCTGTCTGTCTATCCGTCCGTCTGTCGGTTTGTCCGTCCATCTGTCTGTCTGTCCGTCTGTCTGACCGTCCGTCTATCTGTCTGTCTCTCTCTGTGTCTGTTACCTCTTCACGCCTAAGCCGCTGTAACGGCTTTGCAAAATTTTGGTATGTAATACTTTGGTTTTTGACCGACTTCCAAAAAAGGAGGTAATACGTTTGACTATATGCATCCTCTATCAGTTGTATCACGGGGAGTGCTCTGAGAACCATCCTATCACCTTGTGGCGGTCTTCCACCGTGCATTTTTCGCGTAATTTTCTTCCGCGCACTGCAAAACTGTGGAACGAACTATCGCCAGAAGCATTTTAAGAAGAAGGCATATTCCCACGCATCTGCAACTCTTCTGACGTTACGAGTGCCCATGGGCGTCGGTTGTTGCTTTCCATCAGGTGACCCGTTTGCCCCGTTATTTTATACTAGATGTTCTGCGCGGCTTCGCCCGCGTAATTTAAGAATGTCACGGAAGCCGTACATTTTTCCGCAAAAAAGAAACTTTTATCCTTTTACGTGGTCTCTTCTTCATGTGTGCCAAATAACATAAAATTGCTCCAGTGGTTCATGAGATAAGCCCTACAAAATAATTTCCCCCGTTTTTTCACATTTTCCTCTATTTCTTCGCTCCTATTAGGTTTAGCGTAATAAAATATAGCCTATAGCCTTTCTCGATAAATGGGCTATCTAACACTGAAAGAATTTTTCAAATCGGACCAGTAGTTCCTGAGATTAGCGCGTTCAAATAAACAAACAAACGCTTTATAATATTGGTATAGATAAAAAATCTAATTAACTTCTATGTCCTTGAGAAATCGTACTTGATGTTGATTAGTGAAAAAACCGTGCCTATATTTAGCGACTTGTAGTTGACTTAAAAGTTGGATTTCACTTTATTATTTTTAACTGAAATCCAATTCTTTAGTCATTCCCCTATTTTAGATAAGCCGCCATATTGGATGTAGAATGACATTACATTCGTTTTCGAGTTATTCTCAAAAAGTTCTTTCATTTAATATCCATACTGTTATTATAGGACGGCATATAAAATAACTATTCCGCTATCTTGGATGGTCGGCCGTTTTATATTTTATTTATAGTTATGTCACATACTGAATCGTGCATTGTCATTCAAACCAAACGTGTATACAAAATTTCAGCTCAATCGGTTAAAATATTACTTATATGTACATACAAACTTACTTCGAAATTGAGTTCAAAAATTCAACCCGAACTTACATAATAACGTAAATAACTAAATAATAATATACAGAGAAAGTTAAATAAAAGCTTCTAATAATGTTTAGTAAAAATATTTCTTTTATTTTATCCACTTTCAAATAGAGTCTGCGTTCATTCGAGTGTAGGCACAAAACTTTGTCACTTCTGCAGTACTGATCTATAGCCATCACCGCCCCGCCTCTCACCCCGCTCATTCTTCAAGTGCGACACGTTTTTTGTTGGCAATAGCAACTCCATACATCTCAATGCAAAAAATCTTATAATTTTCCGTAGCTTGACTTGGGCTTGACAATAAAATTTTCGTATAAGTTTCGGCTATTCGTCACTAGTGGCAGTGCCATCGCTCTGCACGGTCCCAGGAGAATTAGCTGAAAATTTGGCAAAATTAAAGTACGACTTATCTATCAGGATATGTAGGTTACAAAGTTAATTTTAATTTACCTTCCCCTCCCCTCCGGGGTGTGCGTCACCCCCCCCCCCGCGGCCGCCTCGAATATGTCTCGAATCGTGGTATTTTCCACCTAATTAAGAAACCGTACTCGATACATAAAAAGTATGTAGGAACGAAATAATCATTGATTAACTTACTATAAGCTTCTCATACATACAAAAGCGATATCACTTACAGTTTCAGCGCAATCTGCCACCAAATACGAACGATTTTAATAATTTATCCATTTTATTTGCTAATCGTTCAGTTTTTTCAATAATTCCACACCTACCACCAAGATATGTATGATAAAAGTGAAGAATAGTATATTTTCTTTATAAAAAGGTATAATTTTACTGTTGCTATGCTATTTTTAAATGTATTTCATGCGACCATTCAGCGAAATATATTCGTACTCGTTAAACGGTGTTACTTTAAACACCATAGACTTTTTGTATGTTTAATCTATAGGTATACTCTATGTTTTTTTTTCAAATTTTTAGGCCCATTATTTTAGATATAAGAGGGGTGTGGGGACATGGTTAATTTTCGCCTATTTTCTTTAATTACTTTAAAACTTATTAATTTAAAATTATGAAAAAAGTATAAATATTAGAGATTTTTATAAAGTGCCCATTCATTTGATAGGTCACACGATTTAGTTTGCAATATTTTTTTTAATTTAAGTACCCTCCAAAACTAGCCTTCATCTTTATAATTATTTTATTTATGTTCGTTGAATTGTCGCATGAAATACATTTAAAAATAGCATAGCAACAGTAAAATTATACCTTTTTATAAAGAAAATAAACTATTCTTCACTTTTATCATACATATCTTGGTGATAGGTGTGGAATTAGTGAAAAAAACTGAACGATTAGCAAATAAAATGGACAAATTATTAAAATCGTTCGTATTTGGTGGCAGATTGCGCTGAAACTGTAAGTGATATCGCTTTTGTATGTATGAGAGGCTTATAGTAAATTAATCAATGATTATTTCGTTCCTACATACTTTTTATGTACCGAATACGGTTTCTTAATGAAGTGGAAAATACCACGTTTTGGGACATATTCGAGGGCGCGGGGGGATGACACACCCCGGAGGGGAGGGGAGGGTAGATTAATATTAACTTCACTCTGTAACCTACATATCCTGATAGATAAAAGTCGTATTTTAATTTTGCCAAATTTTCCATACATTTGAATTTAGTTTTATTGAACTATAAATATTATAGTATGAATTTTTATTAACATAATATTTTTATTATAGTATATTACTAGCTGTCCCGGTGAACTTCGTGTCACTTTAAAACCTTCCCTGGACTTCTAAGAATATCTTAAGACTAAAATCAGCCCAATCCGTTCAGCCGTTTTCGAGTTTTACCGCGACTAACACATTTAAAAATCCATTTTTATATATAAGAAGAAGATAGTTTTGATAAATATACATTTTTTTCAGGTGTTGCATTGGTTAGTTAAACCAAAGGACCCATCGGCTTTTCACCCCAGCTTGACCAGCTTCCTAGAAGAAGGTGCAAAAAATGGTACATCAAAGAAGACTTCGGAGCTGAGGGTGTCTGAATTGCGGGAAGCTATCATACCAGCTCTGTCGAAAGATATACAAGCCAACCCTGAGTTTTGGCTGGAGAATAAAATTACTATGCTATTGACAGTAGCTATATTGTCTATAGGTAAGATATAAATACCAAGTACAACAGTAGACGGAAAAAACTAGTTTAAAACTTGTAGAAAATTTATTTTGCTAGTGTATTTATTATTGTCTAACAGCTCTTAACTGTTGAGGACTGCTTGCATCAAGTCATCACAAGTCTTCATACACAAACAAGAATAAATATTAACTTCATTATGCAGTATTTCTCTCAAAACTTAAAGTATCTCTATACCAGGTTTCATTATAATTATTGGTTCTGCAGAAGTATAAAGCGGTAACAGACAGATACACTTTTGTATTTATAATATTTGCTTAATATTTTATGCAGGCACTTCACATGGCTATTTGTATTTGCGTATTTGATGTATTCGTCAAACAATCACCATGTGTAGACGGTATGTTTGACAAGTATTGGCCTTATTTGCCTATTTCACAAATATGACCAATACCAAATACACGTATCCGTACCTTTGTCGGTTTTTGACGCACATCAAAGGAGTCAAATAGGCAAGTAAACAAAATCAAGTAAAAGTTTCGTATTTGACGTCCATGTGTGGAAGGTCGTATTTGCCTTTATTTGCTTGTTTGCGTATTCGTCAATAATGTTGGCAAATACAACAAATAGCCATGTGAAGTGCCTGCATAAAAGAAAATATGAATAATTATTATATTATACTTACAGAAACTTCAGAAGAAATTGTTACTGCACTAGCAAAAGTTATCTGCAAACCTGACTGGACAGTTGAGACTGATGGTAAGAAAATACTTGCCATTGAAGATGCTGGTATCCACATGTGCTTAAAGAAGTTTGCAGCCATGGATAAAACCTCCTCAGTTTCTCTAGGTGAAAAGATATGTGAGATTGAAGATGACACTGTAAGTATTTTTACATTTCTTTCAACTTCTATAGCATTCGTTTTTTTTTTTGCTAAATTAGATATATTATGTCATATGACCGCTGTTCTGATCTTCTGAATTTCATTGATCAGAGGTTTCGATATAAAATTTTTTCTGTAAATTCTTTTCTGTAAGTATTTTCAAATTTCAATTTCTGTAAAATGTATGTTATTATAATTTTTTTGGCTATTTTTTCTATATGGTATGGAAATCTTTGTGCTTAAGTCCAACTTGGCCGATTTTCTTTCTTTTTTAGTGCCAGCCAGTTAAAGATTTTGATTTGTCGTGTAGACTGTAGTATTTCTTACTTTGCCTTTTTTACAGCTACAACAATGGATCAAGACTAACAGGGGTTGTTTCTTCTTAGTTAAGCTCATAGAAAACAACAATGAAGATGTTGTCAAGAAACTCAAAAGTAAGATAAAACCAGCCTCAAATATTTTGAAACAGCAAACATCTGAGGGGGCAAAGTTACTTTTGCAATTGGTAAAAAAATAAATAGATAAAAATATAATATTATTTTATTTCACATTATTTCTAATTCACATACTATGTATCATTATTAATTTTAATTAAATAAATGTCATAATTAATCAGTCCATACAATCTTATTCACTGGTTTGTTCCCAACATTTTTCACAACTTCAACAATACCGTTTAATAAGTAGTCTTGGACTGCTTCTTTTGTTCTGAAAATATATAATGTAGTTGTTGTCATGCAAAAAATAATATATACCTACTAGCTGTCCCGGCAAACGTTGCTTTGCCATAATATATTTGCCATATTATTTTATTGAAGTGACTAAATAAGTATGTCACCATGGCAACGTCGATCGCTATCCCGTCGCGCAAACAATGGTCACCGTCAGTCTCAGGTTGTAATAATTTACTATTATTTATTCAACAAATGCACTTATAAAGTACCCAGTAGCCGATTCTCAGACCTACTGAATATGCATATAAAATTTGGTAAAAATCAGTAAAGCCGTTTCGGAGGAGTTCATGGACTAACATTGTGACACGAGAATTTATATAAGATGTAGGAATAAATAGGAAAGTAAAGAAGCAAGAATAATATCATATATATGTAAAAATATATATTATATGCTGCATTGAGGGAAATTAATTCCTAGGACCTATGTCATTTGGTCGGCTTATATCATTTCAATGTTAGTTGTGATCATTCTAACTTCTAATGGGTAGAGATCAACTACGATAACATGGCGCGCCCCTCCAAAATTCAAAACGTTTGAAGTGCGTTGTCAAAACAACTTGAAGTGCGTTGTCTTGCGCGGTAGGCTAGTTATGATTAGTTGACCAACAAATATTGGTTTTAAGTGACATTAATTGAAATATTACGTATCCTATGATTGGTTTAATACTTACTACATACAAACTCTCATAACATGTGACTACACACATTGAAACAGTCATTTGGAGGGGCGCGCCAAGTTATCGTAGTTGATCTCTATGACTTAACATGACCAAATTACTTAGGTCCGGCATCTGTCTAGGAATCAATTTTCCTGATAGAGTTTAGTTCAGTCATCAGTGGTATCAAAATAAAAATATGTATTTAATAAACTGACCTGCTTGCATCAACTATGTCCCAGCTGTCATCTTTTAATTTCATATACATCTGCATAACTTTTTTCTGGAAATCTGTATTTTCATATCTAAAAGAAAAAGTATGGTTTTGTTAGATACATAAAGAGAGAAATACAAGGGTGAGTCCAGGATTTCAACTGGGGGGGCTTATACGGCATACCTGTTTCGAGAAGATTGGTCTGGTATATTGAATCAAAAAATAGACTTTTATTTAATCTAACTGAAAATATAATATTTTGTTTCCAACACTTCATTTTGCACAGATTAGGTAACACACTTAATTCCCACTTGCCAGGAAATTGACGTTTATTAGCTGCCGCCCTCCTGCCTACCCATGGTAAAATAGTAAAGTTATTACAACAAGATTTTAATATCATATTGAGTGTCAATCATTATATCCGAAACATCTTCCCCCTAATTACGGTATTTTAATGTTACATTAACATCTTTCTTGTGTTTCTCTCTCTTTTTAAATGTAAGCTTTGTGTAATGTTCAAATTTTTTAATAAATATTTATTTAATTAAGATAGCAAAGTGAATTATTAAATTAATGAACAGCAAAAGGTAATTATTAAATGATTATAAAATTAAGTAAAAAAATCATGTAATATAGTCTGTAAACTAAAAAAATCGGTTGTCGGTAAAGTCAGTTTACTGATGATAGTTGAATGTGACAATGTATGACGTTGTCACGTTCAAATCTCTATAAATAGAAACAAACTTTTTCAAATGTAACCTAAAGTTATTTGATGTATTCCTTTCAAATGATTGTCTAAAAATATTTATAATGAGTAAAATAAACTATTCGCAATACAAAAGGCTACTGTATACATTCGTGAAATCCAGTAAAATCTTCGAACAAAGCACAAGTCATACCTTGACACATAGGAAATAGAGCACAATTTTGAATAGCCGAAATAATACTAATAGCTCACAGATTGTTTATTTATTTTTCATTCAGAGTGTGGTCAATGTATCAAAGGTCATAACTAACCAAACTTCTTCATACAAAAGTATTCTCTAAGTCATCGAAATACGTAATATAATCGAAACAAACAGCGCAGTGGGCCGCGCTCTTTGTTTCGAGACTAGAGTCTTACGGTTGTTGAGAGACAACGTGCCTCTTTGTCGCTCGTTCCGTGCTCTCGCTTGCACTTCAAGCCTTAAATTGAACGCCTCAGAGCGAGGTAACGCCGCATGAACTGTCATGTTTTTCGTGCGCGCACCCCATATCGAATTATAAGACGTTATCACGTCAAAAAATACCTTTCATTTCCAAATCCATTTCTTTCTTGAACTTTTTCTAAAGGCATATTTAAGAAAAATACTTTGTCAGGTTGTGGTAGCCCCGTGTCACTTGTTTTGCACCAGTTAAAGTCTAGTCCTGGAAAAATGTCTTTTAAATACACTCTACATCAATTGAGGCAATAATTCCACCTGTACATATAAAAGCTTGTTCAGTAAACAATAGCATTTCTTGAAATAAATAAAAAATTAAATATTTTAATAAATTTATTTTAAGGTATATTACCTTTTGCTGATGAGAAAACAACACCCGAGTAGCAGTATCTATCCATAACTATAGATATTCCATGGTCCAAGAGTTTCTGTATGTGACTTGACTTCTCCCAACGATTTGCAGAAAATAACAGATGAATTGCTTCATCTGACAGATTATTCTAGAACAAAATTAATAGATACAATTTGAATTGTGTGTTTCAAAAACATCACAATTTTTTTGGCAAACTTTTTTTTAAATATAATTATCTTACCTTGGACTTAAGATATGCATCAATAACTTTCCCAATTTCTGTGGTCCTATCTGGAAAATTCATGTACTGGGCATCAATTGCCATCTTTTTTAAATTTTCAACTGTAAAAGATTTTAAATAAGGTTAATTATTATCTGGGTGTATAATTCAGGTTTTGAAATTGTAGAATGTAAGTACATGATAAAGTAAACTGTAATATTTAAAAAATATTCCTTCAAGCCCCATAAGAGCACCGGTGATCAGCAATACTAATTTTGAGTTTCTGGGCTCATATCAGTCAGCTAAGCACAAAAAAAAAATAGCTTCTATCAAGAAAATTAACATACAAGCATGTCAATTTATATCAAAGGTCTTTTTAAAGAAAAGTTAGGAAACTTTGTTAAAATATTTCGATGGTGAGGTCAAATCCAGAATAAGTAATTAATACAGTTGTACGCACAGATTATTATGATTATTATATTATATTATGTACATTGTGTGTTTATATTTTAACCAACTAGTACGAGTATGTGTTGATATTATCATGGAGAAAATATATTATGTACGCATTCATATTAATAATTAAAGTGCATGTTCTATCTGCTCTTTTTTTTCCCGTGGTTTGCCTTCAGCCGAATAGAGGAGGGATCCCGGATCTAACAAGCACAGGACTCCCTCTACAACTGGCCGGTCTACTTCGGACCGAACTTCCACCAAACTAAGGGAACGCTTAGGCAATAAGCGTTCCCCTCGGCGCCGGGACTGGCTACGCCAGGGAGGTTTCCATCCTCTTCCGGAGCCCCGTTAGACGAGAGTTAGGAGGTTCGCATAGCGTCGCCTCCGCACTCCCATCCTACGCCGGCGGAGCGGCAGAGAGGTGGGATCGTCCTCTCTGTCCCGCTTTGAGGCCTCTCTCTGCGACACAACAATTTCTCAGAAAGAGACCGCCGCCTGCCAGGCCTCATCGCTCTCGAGCATGCAGCGCACCATGCTCGGGAGCGAGAGGTCCCCGCATGTTCTATCTGCTGTCTCAATCCTATCTATCTACGTAGGGCTGCTGGAAGAGATTTCTATTAGAAATAAGCAGACCCTTTGTGTCGTTTTACTGTGTATAATGTATATTGTCATATTGTAACAATTACTTGTGCACAATAAATTATTAAATTAAAAATTGTTCAGCATAGTATGGTTGGCAGTCTCTGTAGTTTTCTCTACACAATATTGTTTCTACAAAGGTAAAAAGAACAACGATTTATCCCGAAACTGTGTTTTCTTACCGAGTAATTTACATTGCGTAGTTTTTCCCGTCCTGTCGACACCTTCAATAACAATTAAAGCACCCCGTTTTGTAAGCATTTTGCTAATAAATATCAAATATTATATTGCTATGACTTCCTTCAATAATATAAAATTAAAACTGTTTCACAAATCTTCCAATTAACTTGCAATTTAACTTAAATTATATAGAAATGTACTAAATTTAAACTAAACAAAAGCGAATCACAGACTAGTAAGAGATACTACAAGCACAAACTATATAGAATGCTAAACTACAAGCCACAGACTTAGAAGAACTAACGTTCTACAACTTAGAACTGTCAAGTTGAAACCACAGATTACTAGATATATTTTGGTTGAAACTGATTTTGGCGCGCGCCAGGTGGACGAAATTCCCGAACAAAAAAAAAAATTGGGTTCTAAATTTAAACGTACTACTAAACTTAATCCAATAAACTGTGCAAGGTCGACTGTGATTGGCTAATAAAAAAGACCATAGAGAATATAAACTACATCAGAAAAAAGACGAAGAAGGAGTTTAAAATTCAAAGTTCGATTTTCATTTTGTGAAAATTATTTTGTAGCAACTCATACAAAAATTGTAAATTAAGTGGATTAATTAATGAAAAACGAAAGGTAAGCCATTGTAAAATGTAAATGTAACCGTAAATTGATAAATTGATGCAAAACATAACTATGTCATACCGTGTTCTAAACTTCTAATACAAAGTATGTCGTAGTATTATTTGCATATTTATACAATAATTTACAACTTAAACTATATTTAATATGAAAAAGATAGATTATTATTTCATAGAAAATATTATAATGTATATCAGTATGCAGTTAATTTGGAAATGTTTCATTAATTTCAGATTTTTAGGTCCCTATACTAGTTTGCAACATTTTAGTCTGCAAGCAATAACTGTTATGGAGATTTTAGGAGGAGAAGGAAGGTATGGGATTATGAATGGTACGGCCATCAAGGAAAAATCCTCTGATCAAGACGTGAGGTGGTATGCAGCTGGCCTGAGCCCACGCGATAGATTTCAGCTGTCGTATACAGGGTGTAACAAAACAAAGTAATGATACGTTACTTTAATCCTTCAGGCCCCGCGCGAGCACCGGTGATCGCGACAACAATAGAATACAATAGCTATTCCTGGAAATTCCGACTGAAGTATTAATTTGGCTCATGGACCCGCGCGACGCCCGAGAGGTTAAGTGTGTATGTACAAAGGTGCGCGTCCACTGGATCGGAATCGGAGCGTAGGTACGCGCGGACGGATTTGTTGCTTTGTATTTATGGTATTGACTACTGTGAACTGCACTAGAAGTACTGGAGCGTCATTCTGCGTCTGACAATTAAATGACTACACGACGCGCCGTCCGCACCGTACGTCCCGATTCCGACCTGGTGGACGCGCAGCTTTAATCCCCTCCCTATATAGAGCAGAGTTTACTGCATAAGCCAATCAAGTAGTTAGTAGAGTAGCATAGACAGCTATTCTATTATATTTATAAATAAAATACATAAAACTGTACTGTAATATTATTAATCCTTAAGGCCCCGCGCGAGCACCGGTGATCGCAACAACAATAGAATACAATTCCTGGAAATTCCGACTGAAGTATTAATAGAAATCAACAAAAGCTTGTGGATTAAACCT
This sequence comes from Lysandra bellargus, assembly GCA_905333045.1. Lineage (NCBI taxonomy): Eukaryota > Metazoa > Arthropoda > Insecta > Lepidoptera > Lycaenidae > Lysandra > Lysandra bellargus. The sequence goes on along the minus strand of HG995363.1, from coordinate 4,415,527 downwards.
GTTTTATTGTTTAATTTACCTTATTAGCCTATTTATTTAGCTATGTACAATATTTTTATTGAAATAAAACATTTATTTGAGCTCATTTCTTTTTTATTTTATTTTTTTTAATTTCTGGTATATTTAGAGTGAAAGGTTTTGCACTTAAAAATTTCTCGTTTAGTTTCAAATTAAAAAAAACCGATGTTTATTTTTTTCTTCTAAGTCCGACCTCTTGTTACGTAGTATACACATACAGTTTACATCCTCTTTGGCGCGCGCCGCGCTGCGTGACACACACAGATCAAGAACTAGTTAGTCATAAACTTTGAATGTTGTATAGAGATGCCGCTTCACATATTCCAGACATATTCATAATTTTTTAAATAAAAAATGCTTGTCAAAAAGGAATAGGGGCAACTCTAAGAAAAAAATTAGAAAATTTAGAGTTTTCCTGGTTGGGGTGTCAGTATGTGCACTCAGATTTGTTAAAAAAAAAATTTATAAATTATGTGATCAGGCTTCATGTCCACAACTGGAGCAATATACTTAGTTAAATTTTAAAGACATTGAAGAAAACTATGCTACAAAAATGTCTAACATTCATAAAATTGCTTTTCATAAAAATTAAATATATAAGACCAACAAGTTATGAAAAAAGGCAATAATTAAATGATAAAACTTAAGCTGGTTTTATTTTTAAAATACATAATCAAAATAGCTGCAGTAACCAGAGCTATTATACTACCTATATAACATTTTATCGATAAAGTAGGCACCTCACTAGTATCGACATCTGGATTATAGATCGTTTCAAGCTCTATATGACGTTTCATATTGATGATGCTGTCAAAATGACAAACGCTACACAAGCGCCAAAACGGAACAATGTAAAACTAGGGAAAACATCAGTGTCGCATCTGTTACGAACCTATAATTCATTTCAGCGCTTTTCATGAAAGCTTACTTTCATTTTCCTTAATTGTATTTATGAATTTTATGAATAAAGCAAATGGAATTACTTTAGTATTTGTTTAAAATTGCAAAGTACGTAGGTATATTTAAGTTTAAACAATGAAGAAAGGCTACAAAGTGACCGACGTGAAAAGAAAAAAGAAAATTGGTGTAGCGGCAGAAAATTTACAAGAATTGATATCGAAGTCCTGCCAGAAGTTCGGTGTAAGTTTTAGGCTTATAGTAAAAATGTAGAGAAGCGATACTTATTGATTTCCGAAGGCATACTCTTCTTTGTTATTGTAATTGCTTTACGTCGGGAAGATGTCAAGGCCGCGTTACCTTGGCCTATTTTCGGTGACCGTGACCTAATTGAGCTTCCATGTTTTTAGTTCAATGTCAGTTGCGCAGAATGTCGCCTTTATGTGGCTGAGGATGGGACACTTGTTGATGATGATGATTACCTTCACACATTACCCCCTCAAACTCTTTTTATATTGCTGCAGGCCACTGAAAAAATGGTTACAGGTATGTCTTACGCAGAATTGTACTTAAATTTCTCATTTGTTTACATGAATATACTTATTTGACGTACTTTACATAATCACACACCTAAATAACCAAACCAATAATTTTTAAATAGAAGCTAGAATTATTAAAATGATGATCATAAAAACATTTTAATGTTTTAAATCATTGCTTACTTCCAGATATGAAAGACCCTGATTTAAAATGTTACTGTTAAAATCATTTGAATTGGCAGTTCTCACAATAAATAAAATTAAGTAAAAACTTAATTTCAGACTTTGATTACTATTATGAAATGATACGGTCGACAAAAAAGGATTATATAGACACTGGGATGGCTGCAAAAAACTTTCTCACAACCAACATAAAGGAAAAGTTTAAAGTATTTCAAAGATACATTGCTGCAGCAGACGATGCTAGAACAATGTTGAGTGAACGGACTCAGGATCCTGACTGGTTTGCAGGTAAATTATTCAATATTCATTTATTATTTCATTCAGGCATCTTGGCCCATATTGTAAATACCTTACGGACCTTACTTTTATAATTGATTTATACTAAAACTAACACTAGAGCATGTTTTCTTCTGTTGACAAATATGGCATATTCTAATTTCTAGTATGCTTTAAAAATATACAATTTAAGGTGAAATTATATAATTTTGTTTGTATAAAAATTCTTAGTCTATTATTCTTGCATTTTCAGGTTTAGAGCCATCGGAGAAAACAAAGGAGCAATCTATGTCCAAACGTGTAAAAGAAAGAATGAGAGGTTACTATTATAAAACAAAAATGTCATTGCAGAAATCTGAAATTTACACCTGCTCCAAAAATGGTAAAGGCAAGACACTCATTGATTTGTTTCTACTAGATCTGAGAAAAATTCTGGAACAGAACAAATACAATGATACTTACTTCAATAGAAAAGTTAAAAAGAGCGAGCGTATGTGTAAGAGCAATGGTCTCTTTGAGTGCGGGGGTCTCTGGGCCGATAACACTTGTAAGTTTGCTGATCACGTCATCAATCCATATCGCAGTCGAGAAGAGCGAATCCTATTCCAAACTTGGAATTTGGATCACAAGGTTGAGCTTTCGAGGTCAATTGTACCCAAAATTCTAGCTTCCGTACAATGCATCCTACAGGGTGATGTAAAATGTGTTACATGCCAGGGTGATTTCCATCAAGGTTTTATTGAAATTGACAGATATTATATACAAATATTCACGAAACAAAACTTGAAATTGGTGCACATTGTTTGCCATGATAAGGCCAAACATGGAGCCGATTCTGCAGTTTACACTTTATGCCAGAAGTGCAATAGCAGAAAAAGTATTCAGTACCATGACTAACTTTAAGACACAGTTTTAATCTTCATACTTAATTAATTAATTCTTGAATATGTATTTTAGCTTTTTTACTAAATACTATATTTTTCTATCAAGATGGATTTATACAACAATGTTTTGCCTACATTCAAAGAATATATTTTTTCTGTTGTATCCATTTTTTGTTCTACTTGACTACAAGTTTATAATCAAATGTTATTTAATATTTGCTGACATCATATCAAAGCAATTCAGAAGATAAATTCTGCTCGCCAAATGTGTCGTACTTAATATCAAGTAGTGAGCCTTAAAATGTAGTGATTATTTACAAACTTAAATTGTTATGAACTCTATTTGATAGATAAAAATAATTTTTCTATTCCTTAATTGATCTCCTTACCCTTGTAGAGTAAGTATGTGTTGTTAGTTGTTAAAAACTTAAGTGATTGTTATTACAATTATTTTTATACTAGTTAGAGGGAATATTTTCCTGTATCCCATTTTATGACTGGTTGTGTGGATATGTTTTATGTGAAGTTTTGGAATGTTTCTCAGATAATATCTTATGAAAAATTCACATTACAATGTACCATTGAACCTCATTTTAATAAAAGAAATACAGGGTCATATAGGTAGCCATAGAAAATGTATATTTTAAAATGAAAATATTTTTGGAATTAAATTGAGAAACTCAGAACTAAATGAAGATCTATATTAACAAAAAAAAAATCCTGCTGGTACAGAGAATGCATTTTATTAGTTTTTATTGTGAAAGTTGTTACTGTGCATTGTGTAAAAAATCTTTTGGCATTTGTGATTGAAATCTACAACTGAATATTTATAATTTATTGAAATACATGTTTTATAATTATCAAGCTCTGGCGAATATCGAATATGGATTGACAAGATAAGATTATTTTTCTCTTTAGGAAAATTATATCAATATTCCTCAATGTTTAAAATATGGTCTCAAGACTTGTTAATATAATATGGATTGTTTCTAGGTATCAACTGTACTAAGATTTATATGTTTTGACCTGTTAGTTTTTTTTTTTAATATAAGGGCATTTTATTAAATATACATGATATGGTAATACTTTTTTATAACAGGGTTTTATTAAAATTATATTTTTTAAATAAACATGATCAGAATAATATTTATTCCATGAAGTCTGATTTTTGCATTATTGGCTAATGTAGATTTGTTATGACTGCAATTACTTTTTGTCTTTTATTTATGTAAAAATATTATTATAAGTTACATTCCTACTTTGTACTATGCAACCAATATTGTAAGATAATTATTATTGTAAGTTAATCATGTAACTAGTCCATCAATAATAATAAATAATTATTATTACTTAATAATATTATGTAGAAGGCTATTAGAGTCATAATAATTGGCACAAGGAATAATAAGGTTATTATATATGTTATACTACTTAATTGTTAGGTTAGTAGTGAATCGAAAAACCTGACTACACTGATGCACCCAGCCACTATCAAGTCTAAAACAATTCTTATGGTACTGAAGCTTAAGTACAATTATTCTATAATGTGCCAAAGAAATTCACAATAGCAAAGGTCGGATCACAGGGGGCGCTACTAACACATACCGTAAACAATCTTACCGTATCAGAATACTGCAGAAACATTGTCAAAATATGTTGAACAAAACCCTTTGTTTACTGTATATATGGTGCTGCCTCTAGCGTGAAGAAATAGCAGTAACCTATCCAACACTAGAAATAGAACTCTCCTGCTAGTACCTACAGTAGAAATGAGTTTTGTGGTCAAATATGGTCCATATTGTAAGAATAAAATGTTTTAATGTAGTCAGTTCTATGCGAGTCCTTAAATATCTTGGGAGTATTTAAATGAGTCAGCTTTTAGAATTTAGATGCTTCCAAAGTAATGTGATTTGATTGTAATCATAATTTTTAGATTAATGTTGTCCATTAGACGAACAATTATTATATTATACACATAGGAATAGTAGATTGTTTATAAAAATATTTAAAATTTTAATGCTGTTGCCTTGTCATCTATTAAGTAGTAAGTAGACAATCTGTCAATGATAGATCTGTATGCAATTTGTTGTGCAATTTTTACTATAATAGTTCTTGCAATCTACGAGCGCGCATAGTCATTATTTGTAGTTGTTAATTGTTATTGTAAATAGACATTTTCGTTAATGTGCGTATCTGACGGAGCAGTCAGTAGCGAGAGGTAAGCGCTTATTCCACTTGTCCTATTTAGAAGTCCTAGCTAGGATCCTAAAAAATTTAGTCAAGTGGAATAACATTTAGGAAGCTAGGATCCTAAATCGGAATAAATGTGGCTTCTAACTGACTAAATCAGTGTTGCCAGATGGTTTCAACCTTTTATCTGTAGTGGGAACTGCTAAATCTGTATTAAAGTCAATTTATATTATGTTATAAGATCTGGAATCCATTAGTATTAAGAAGACGTCTGACCAAAATGACAACTGATTTAGTCACTAAATTAGGACAAGTGGAATAAGAAGCTTCGAATTAGTCTCCTAGCTAGGACTTCTAAATAGGACAAGTGGAATAAGCGCTGTCGGCTGTAGCGAGCAAGCATTTATAAGTCTATGCGAGCAAGCCATGTACACGTGTATAGATATGGTCACTCACACAACTAAGGGCGGCGCGCGCTCGTAGATTAAAAGATCTGTAGCTTAATATTTAGTATTTCCTGTTGAATGTAAGTACTTATATGATAGATAGAAATTATTAAAGCAGCAAGTAAAATATATCAGAACAAGTATCTTAATGTCCTTCGCAAGTTACTGTTTCTGTTAATATTGACGACACGACAACTCAGCAGGGCCTATGTCGTCAATTTGGAGTAGAGCTGAGTGGACTGTAACTTTTTGAGGGTTCAGTCCTGAAGAAGGTAGGGTACAAGTAGAAGAGAAACACCAGGTGAAATTTGGTACTGCAGCCGCAGTCGAGAGTCGGTCCGGCAGGGATTCGACTTGCTTCTGTGGTGTTCGTGTTGCGAGTGAGTTTGCACTGAGAAAGTGCGTGTTTTTATGTGAATTTTGTACTGTTAGAGCCTATGAGGTTCTATCAGTTGTTGTCGGGTATGCGCAGTCCGTTTATTGAAAAAATACAGATTTATACAAAGGATATTCTAATAAGCTAATACAACAGTAAACAGGCATTCTTATAAGACTAATTAACAATAAAAACGTAAATAAATGTATAAAACGAAAGAGACAACAACAATATTAGAGTGAGACACACTATACTTAGGCTAGAAAGGGACAACAATATCAATTGTGTGAAACACACTACATTTCTGTGCGAAAGGGACAGCAATAACACAAAAATGAGACAACATAACTTATTCTAATAGGAAATTATTCAAATGTAAAAATGCATAATAAAAGGGAATAAAACCTAAGCTATTATTTACAATCTCCCCCTCGTGCGCAAGCACCGAAACGTTTTATTCCCGGCTGAGGAGGATCAGACGGGAGGCTGGGCGACGAATCAGTCCGGCGGCTGTTCGGACTTCCGCTACTCTAACTCGGCCGTCTGGGCCTGGGAAAGTTTTTACTATTTCTCCTCTAGGCCATACTCCTTGGGGCATCGTTCTGTCGCATATTAATACGATGTCTCCGGGGTTAAGGTTGCTGTGCTGCTGGTTGCCGAGCCGAGGCATCAATTGGGGTTTATACTCATGTACCCATCGAGCCCAGAACGCTTCGGCCAACTTTTGTGCAGCTTTCCACGAGCGACTGTCTGCTGTGTAGTCTTTATACGAGCCGAAAGGTATCATCCCGCTTGACCTCCCAATCAGAAAGTGGTTTGGGGTCAGTGATTCATCGTTTAGGTCGGGATTTACTGGGGTTAACGGTCTCGTATTTATGACGTGCTCCGCTTCCAGCAATAAAGTGTGCAGCACTTCATCAGGGGGCGTTTTTTCGCGTAAGGTTACTCGTAACGCCGTTTTCACAGATCTGACCAATCTCTCCCAGGCGCCGCCCATGTTTGGAGCCCCAGGGGGTATTCTTTTCCAGGTTATCTGTTTTTCAGAGGCGAAGACTTTCATCGCGTCGTCATTTTGTCGGAGAGCTTCCGTTACTTCTTTCTCGGCGCCCACGAAGTTGGTTCCGTTGTCGCTATATATGACCGTCGGAGTGCCGCGGCGGGCCATCATTCGGCGCAGGCTCATGATCATGGAGGATGCAGATAGGGAAGGCACCAGCTCCAGATGTACGGCTCGAGTGGTGAGGCACGTGTAAAGTGCGCCCCACCGCTTCTCTTGTCTTCGCCCGACTGTGACGTGCATTGGGCCGAAGTAGTCGACTGCCGTGGCGGTAAAAGGCGGCTGATTGTGGGCCAGTCTTTCGGGAGGTAAGTCACCCAGGGGAATTTTAGAGGGAGTTCCCCTGTAGGTTCTACACCACTGACACTTGTTGCATATATAGAGAAGGATGCTGCGTAGTCCAATTATGTGGTAGCGCTGTTGGAGCTCGTTAATCACGGTCTGGTGGTTACCATGGTTAAAGACTGCGTGCGTATGATGCACTAACAGCCGGGTAAATTCTTCCTTCGCATGTAAGACAGGCAGATTGTATTCTTCCTTAACTCTGCTATCAAGGTATAGTATCCCGCTGCGGTCGAGTTTTACAGCAAGCTTGTGAAAGGGAGACCTCTTCGGTGGTCGCTGCCCAGCCTCTATAGTCTTTATATCGTCCGTGAATGAGATGCTCTGACTCCTCTTGATGAGCAGCAATTCTGCTAGTCTGATGTGGTCAGGAGAGATTTCCGTATTCACTTTTCTCTTGAGCAATTTGACTTTAAATGCCTCAGCCGAGAGCAAGACGGTGGCAGCAGCGCGTACCAGGCGCTTATACTTTGAAAACCTATCAATTTTAGGCAAATAATCGTAATTTACACGGTCTACACAGACGTGAACCTGTTTGACAATTCTCTCCTCCCCTGAAGGGGGTAAGGGAGCCGCGACCTGCTTTTCGCACGACCATGTCGCGGGGTCGTCTAAAATAAAACTAGGTCCCGTAAACCATCTATGTTTAGAATTGAAATTCGCCCGAATGCATTTCGTAGCGTCGTCCGCGACGTTGTCGGCGCTCGGTACCCATCTCCAGTCGGCCGGGGTCGTTGTACTTTCGATCTCGGCTAGCCGGTGCGCGACAAACGACTTAAAGGTTCGCGGATCGGATCTAATCCATGCTAATACCGTTTTTGAATCTGACCAGTAATAAGACTTTTTAATTTTATAATCGGATTCCCGTTTTACGGATTCTGCTAAGCGGGAACCCAAAACCGCGGCTTGCAACTCTAATCGCGGTATTGAAATTGGTTTGAATGGCGCCACTTTCGCCTTTCCCGTAACTAAACTGGCCGTGTTTGTACTATTATTCATGCTAACGAAATAAACTGCGGCCGAATAAACTTTTTCGCTAGCATCGCAAAATATGTGTAACTCCCGCTCGCCAGAGGGCGGGGCAGGTACGTACCTCTCTATTTCGAAGGTTTTCAGCAAATTTAAATTATTTATAAACGACATCCACGTAATATGGTGCTCCTGACGCTGACGGTGACGCCGAACCGGGAATAGAAAGGTAGGAACCTCCCGGTAGAGGGCGCGGGCGCTCACGGGTGCATCAGAGTGTGGGAGGAATGTCCGCACCCGTCGTTGCGTGCCCCCATGTGGCCCCAGAGCGGTACCGTGCCTTGCCGGCGGGGTCTGACTGGTCACCTGGGTAGGTGTGTGGAAGCGTCAGGTCAATCCACAATGCTTCCGTGTGTTCTGCAGGGGCCGTTTAACACCGCTAGGTGGCCACACACGTTACTGCTGATTGCTTCCAAGTAATTTGTGGAGGTAAGCAAAGCCAACCACCAACACTCGCGCGTACTTGTTTCTATTTTCTTTCTTGACCGATGGAGACGCTGGCCGTGGCTGCAGGGGCTTCGTCTCTTCACCTGGGTTTCTTTCTTGAAGGCTTCTCTCTTGATCCTGGACAGGCTGCAGTCTTCAGGCGAGTTTCTCAGGATTGTCTTCAGTGGCGAGCTTCCTCGGAGCTGGCGCAGTGATCCGGCTCGAAGGACCAGTTATTGACGACACGACAACTCAGCAGGGCCTATGTCGTCAATTTGGAGTAGAGCTGAGTGGACTGTAACTTTTTGAGGGTTCAGTCCTGAAGAAGGTAGGGTACAAGTAGAAGAGAAACATCAGGTGAAATTTGGTACTGCAGCCGCGGTCGAGAGTCGGTCCGGCAGGGATTCGAATTGCTTCTGTGGTGTTCGTGTTGCGAGTGAGTTCGCACTGAGAAAGTGCGTGTTTTTATGTGAATTTTGTACTGTTAGAGCCTATGAGGTTCTATCAGTTGTTGTCGGGTATGCGCAGTCCGTTTATTGAAAAAATACAGATTTATACGAAGGATATTCTTATAAGCTAATAGTAAACAGGCATTCTTATAAGACTAATTAACAATAAAAACGTAAATAAATGTATAAAACGAAAGTGACAACAACAATATTAGAGTGAGACACACTATACTTAGGCTAGAAAGGGACAACAATATCAATTGTGTGAAACACACTACATTTCTGTGCGAAAGTGACAGCAATAACACAAAAATGAGACAACAATATAACTTATTCTAATAGAAAATTATTCAAATGTAAAAATGCATAATAAAAGGGAATAAAACCTAAGCTATTATTTACAGTTAATATGTCATTGCCATAGACAAAACATGGTGTCTTATCTCAGCAATGTGATTATGTTTCCCAATCCAATAATAATAGTTTGTTACTTTACCGTACACTCTTTTTTTTTTAATATTGATTTTAATACAGAATTGTTAATGTAAAATTTGAATAACTAGGTTTTTAATGTATTCTTGTGATATATCCTATTTATTTATCCATATTGCTTGTGCCTATGCACAGAATTGGTTTAAATTTTTAAATTATATTTTCTGCTTTGGAAAGACCAAAATATTAAGTATTTTTTTTAACACAACCTTTTTTCTATAACCTATATACTTATAAGTCAAATTTTTTTAAATATAGGTTTTCAACTTCCTTAAAAAAAAGACAAAGGTACCATACTCTTTAACCCATCAACTTCCAAGCGGCACCTGGGTGCCACATAACAATTGAATATCTATTGTGTCTGCGATTCCCACGATCGAGATATTAAAGGAATGTTATTTAATCCTTCGATCGCGGATTCTTGGAAATGCTATTGTATTCTATTGTTGTCGCGATCACCGGTGTTCTTATGGGGCTCGAAGGATTAAAACTAAAAATTTAATCCAATGAAAATCCTAGTAATAACAGTATTGTTTATTGTATAATGTTAAAAATGTGCTTATTTACTTGAAACTATCGCCTTTTCCGTCCGGCATTCTTTTTGCCGGGGTTCCTCTGTCCTTTACCTCCCTTAGGTTTCTTTGCAGAGAAGTTAGTGGCATTTCCTTTACCTTTCCCCTTACCCTTGCTCGGTTTCATCGATTTCTTCTCTTCTGACCTCCTGAAAATTCAAAGATGTTTATGTCAATCATTTTCAAATATATGAATACAAAATAAAATCAATCTTAGCTACTAAAAACCTTACTAATGAAATCTACACAATATTCAGAAATTTCCCTTATAATATGTAGTGTTTTATACCCAAGACATTAGAAGTAGCCTAGTATGTACTTACTGTACTTGTTCCTCATTAATATGTCTAGCTACAGCTTTGTCCATGTCGATTTTGGGTCTTTTACTTAGAATTTTGTCTATAAGATTAAGATTTTGTTCCTTTTCAGCTTGTGGAGTGGGTATAGGCAGTTTTCGTTTTCTCTCCTTGCCCGGGATGAGTTCATGAACACCCTTGCCTCTTGCCTCCTTTTCCTTTGGTAGTTTATCTTGGAATTTGCCAAGTGACGCTGTGGACGCTTTTGCTATGGACGCTGCTGTAGAAAGCTGAAGAAAAAGAAGGAATAAATCAAGATACATAAAAACATGGTGGCTAAATTATAAGGCACAAAAACAATATTGCTTTTTACTTAAGCCAAAAGGATGGGTAAAATATCACTGTGTGCATGTTTTTTTTGTTTCAGTATAGTTACCTAACCTACTAATACAATTTCAATAAACAATGTTTTAGTTTTACAATTCGTTATCGTAAAACTATAGCCATATATATGTGTATATCCCCTATATCCAGGCTGTACAGGCTATATAATTTGCATATATGGAATAAAGTTAAAAAATATAAAATGTAATAATACATTCAAATTTTATAACTAACCTGAGTGGCAGAAGCTTTATCAGATGTGACAGGCAGCCCCACTCGAGGTATCTTAACCTTCTTTGCTCTTGCAACATTCTTAAGCCTTTGTAGTTCATTTTTAGCAACTTTTTCTGATTTCTCAGATGCCTTCTTTTCATACATATCGGTCATGGGATCAACATTTTGTGGCACTTCAATCAGCCAGTCCTTCTGTTTTTCAGCAGCAGCTTTCTTAAACCTAGTGGAAGGAAAATAGTTTACTGCACAGTTATCATTAAGTAATTATTTTTGAAGTATATTATAAATATACATATAGATAGATACAGACAGATAGATAGATACAGTATATAAGTATGAATATTTATAATATGAAGTATATTATAAATATCCATACTTATATACTGTATCTATCTATCTGTCTGTCTGTTACCTATTCACACTCATACTGATGAATTTATTGAAATATGGTATAGAACAAGGCTGCTCAACCTTTTTACAGTGGGGCCAAATGGTGGATTCCCACATTTATAACGAGCCATTAACTTAGGCTTAGTTAAATATAATACCAATCAAACTTCATAAATATTTAGTTATAAATATAAGCATAAATTTATTTTTTGATATTAATGAGATTTTTGCAGTTGTATGTCTTTTAACAATTTATGTTGGGTGATAAATCTGATGTTGACAATAGCAACAAGTCAGAAATATGTTGCTCAGTTAATGTGCGGTATTTATTTTTAACATAATTAAGGTCTGAAAACACTTTTTCACAGACATATGTTGATCCAAAACTACATAAAAACTGTAGCGCTATATCAGTTATTGCAGGAAAGTCTTCTTTTGGTACCAATTTCCAGAAGACAGACTGTCAGGAAGTGCACGGGACTGCATAGTAGGTAAGAACTATGACCGCACGAACAGCGTAGTAGGTACTTAATTCGTTTCTTCACTGTAGCCAATTAGGCGGGATATTCAAAACTTCTTTGTATGGGCCATTTAAAATTCTTTCGTGGGCCATAATGGTTGAGCAGCCTTGTTATAGAAGATACTTTTAGTCCCAAAAAAGGAGATAGGATATTTTTAATGCAAAAATGTACAGTTCTGTGCGATAAACGATTCGGCGCAACGGAGCTGCAAGCTTCATCTAGTAAATATATATAAATTATAGACAAAACTTCTCAGACTTACCCATATAATGGCACCCATTTTTGCAACTGTTCATCCCATTCTAATTTGTCCTTCTTTTTCTTCGTTATGCCCTTCGCTTTAGCAAATTCTTGCCATTTTGTGAGTGGTTTTGGAACTGGTACAGGTTTGGACCGAGGCAGCACTGTTTTGGGTTCTGGTAATCTTACAACTATAGCTTCATCAATCCTCTCTGTGGGCAGCTCCCAGACTTTATTGAGTAATAGCTGGGTATTGTCACGTGCCAGTGATTGTAAATATTCATCTCTGCTTTTGTTTGACCTGTGTTATGAAATAAAAAAAAAAGTTATAACGCGGCATTGCTTTATCGAAAAATAGATTTCTTAAGAAAAATATCTAAAGATATTTGAAAGTTATATGATTTACCAAAGTTGAAAACATTAAAAGCTCTTTACTTACTTTATATTTTTTGAATCCAAGTCATTTGTATCCGAAGCAAGAAGGGTGCCAATGTCTAAGTCTAACTCTAAATGTTTTTCGACAGTAATTGGCTTATATTTTTCTGCCTTCTTTTGCTCCCTTTCAAGAATTTCATTAACAATATCCATGGTTATTTATTTAATTTTAATAAAACTTAACCTGCAAAACACGCAGGATTGTTTGACGTTTTTGACCACATTTTGACAGTGACATCCACGTGCATTTCTTTTTTTTTTAGGGTTCCGTACCCAAAGGGTAAAAACGGGACACTATTACAATGGGGGGTATTAGATTATCATTTATATTGGATCCTAGATCATTGAGTCATTTTTAATGGATAGTGTAATATAAATAAATGATTCATTTCTTCCTTGATCATAGATTTTTGACGTTTGCTGAGAGATTGGATCCAATACGGTCATAGAAATTAGTGTTGCTAGTTATTTAATATAAAAAAAGAGTTTTTAATTTCTTGTTCGTTATTATGTTTCAAATATTGTAATGTAATTATTTTTCTAATTACACACTTGAATAATCTTGCTGAAATAACATAAAACAAGCCATATTAAAAATGACGATGTCTTTTGACAAATCGAATTCTCTGAGATCTAGTAACACTGATGTCAATACCTGTCAGCGTTAGCGCTCCCCATTGGCTATTGAAACCATATATTATGACGTAAAATAGGATCAATGATAATTAATGATAATGTAATATGCAGATAATATGATCAAATGATCATTTTTATTGGATCCTATATATGATCCTATAAATGATCCAATATAAATGATAATGTAATACCCCCCTAAGACTTCGTTGTCTGTCCGTCTGTCTGTCACCAGGCTGTAACTCGAGAACGGTAATAGCTAGAGAGTTGAAAGTTTTACAGAATATGTATATCTGTTGCCGCTATAACAACAAATACGAAAAACAAAATAAAATAAATATTTAAGGAGGCTCCCATACAACAAATATGATTTTTTTGGTCTTTTTTGCTCTATATCAATAATGGCAACAGGTAGGTACTTAACTTTTTCACAAAATCCTTAGTTATATGTGTACTATAATATTTAATAATAATAGTTAATAGAATCAGGCGTTACTTTGCGGAAATCCACAGCTTAAAATTTAGTTTGTTATTATTTTTAGCAATATTCCGCGAAAAAAACTTCCACCTTTAAGTAAATGAGTGAGTGCACGCATAGGCGTGCGTACAGCACCTCCCTCCTCCCACACTGCCTATGCGTACACTCGCATGCAAGAACTTGCAAACACCACCACCACACAAGCAATAATGTTGGCAAATCCGTGCAAGGCCCCTCACCACCATGCAGGTTGAAAACCTCGACGCGCGTTTCGCTCCAACACCGGAGCATCCTCAGGATGTGGACTCTACGAACAACGTCCGTCAAGTGCCGCCACCGGCCAAAACACCGCCTTGTTATATCCTATCGAGCCCCACTACCCCCACTACCCTCACCAGTACCCCCGAACATATTAATAACTCAGACCAATAAAAAAAGATAGACAGAGCCATCCATGCTACGCGGTGAGGCAGGCAATAGGAAGCCGATACGGCCATAGGAAGCTGGCCGCCCGCCATTCCGGTTTCAACGAGTGACGGCGCATGTCGTTTTCATCTGTGTCAAGAAATATCAAAATATGCCGTCCTGCATCGTTAAATGGTGCAAAAACAATTCTTGTGCTCAAAAGAAACCTTGTGGGATTACGTTTCACAAGTAATTAGTTGAATATTTATGTATTACCACCGAAATAACGAATTTAATTTATTAGTTTTAAAAATTGTCTCGGGAGTCTCGGAACACAGAACCTCAAACAGTGCTGCTTGCTGGTCGCAAGATATTTTTCCCCATAATAGGGGAAAAATATTATTACGTGCTGTATTATCTTGACAAATGTTTATTTTTAACCTAAAATTCGTTATTCATTTAAAATCTATTAATATAAATAAAATTGGAGTGTCTGTTTGTAGTATTGAAATATTTTTTTTACTATTTGCATATTAATCTGCATACGATACATACTGCATACACCAAACAACATTCTTTACAATTTTTGTCTGTATGTAGGTATGTCTGTCTGTTTGTCTGTCTGTTCTTAGTTGAAACACATAATAGGCTACTTGGCCTATTTTTTTTCTTCATTCTAATCGCTTCTTAATCATTCATTTTCACTAAAAAAACTAATATTTTAATATTTTAAACAGTAGAAACCCATAAAAATGTTGATTGAAAAATATGCCCTATATATGGCGCCGAAAACACTGTCCGCTATTGTGCCGCCATAGTGTGATGTCATGTTTTTTTGTATTTTATACTTTCTTTATTGAAAAAAGTTTTATGTGCTAAACGTACGAGTCTAACAGTGCTTAAAAAATTAAAAAAGAATTTAGAAATCATTTGTAATGTTGAACACTTTTGTAGAAAAGTTTTGGCCATTTCATTTCCTAACTACAATAAATGGAGATAATATATAAAACTGATGTTTTATTTGAATTATTCAAGAAAATATATTTTATAAATCTTTTTAGGTTTATTCATATTATTTATGTACAAATAAACTCACATATAACGAGAGCGATAAATAAAAGATATTAAATTACAATTGGGATGAGGTCACATCCAGATCGGAAGTACCGCAAAAGCGTTTTCGTCAGTACAATTCCTATTTTCATAAAATCATATTTTCAAATCGACTTTATTTATCAATCATAAGCTTTTATTTCACGATAAGGGTGAAATACAGTTTCCTAGGCCAAGTCCTACTAGAAATATGCATTTTTTCAATGAAATTAAATATATGTCAAGTAGCCATTTATTAGATATAGATATTTAAATATTTACTTTTTTCAGCAATTACTAATGAATGATGATTAACAATCTAGTTTGATAGCAACTTTTGTAGTCATTACTTAGTAGCTTAATAAGACTGCAACAGGATGGGAGTTTGACAATCTGAAACCCTAGTTGGCAACATTATTTTTTTGCACACAAGCGCACGCCTAGCGTATTTATGCTAGGCGTGACGCACACATTGATCGACAGCGACTTCACCCCATTACCTGTAAATACTCCGTCTTTCTTTTTTTATTGGTCTGAGATTAATAAGCGGTGACGTAGTCAAGCAAGTTTGGTCATTCAACAATGCAAATCTGTTATTTTTCTTTTCTTTTATGATCTCTAATTGTTCCAACACGCTCAGCCGAAAGCCTTTATCGCATTTATGTAAAACTTTTTAGGAATGGCCATCGGGCACGGTATGATGCATACCGTGCCCGATGGCCATTCCTATAATATGTGGTGGTGTTTGCAAGTTCTTGCATGCGAGTGTACGCATAGGCAGTGTGGGAGGAGGGAGGTGCTGTACGCATGCCTATGCGTGCACTCACTCATTTACTTAAAGGTGGAAGTTTTTTTCGCGGAATATTGCTAAAAATAATAACAATTTTTTTTTATTCAATCTATTTTGCTGAAATTTGGTATAGAGATACTTTGAGTCCCGGGAAAGAATATAGGATATATTTTGTCGCGGAAAAATGTACGGTTCCCACAAAATGTACCTTTGTGATTTGCGCGTAAACTATTCAATCGATGTACGGAAACAACTATAAACTGAATTCCACGCGGACGAAGTTGCGGGCAACAGCTAGACTCATATAAATTTCCTCGTTTTTTTCACAGTTTTCACTATTTCTTCGCTCCTATTAGTCTTAGCGTGATAAAATATAGCTTATAGCCTTTATCGATAAATGGGCTATCTAAAACTGAAATAATTTTTCAAATGAGACCAGTAGTTCCTGAGATTAGCGCGTTCAAATAAGCCCTTTCACATAATTTCCCCCGTTTTTTTCACATTTTCCTCTATTTCTTCGCTCTTATAAGTCTTAGCGTAATAAAATATAGCCTATAGCTTTTCTCGATAAATGGGCTATCTAACATTGAAAGAATTTTTCAAATCGGACCAGTAGTTCCTGAGATTAGCGCGTTCAAACTATTACTAAATAAGCATTTCATATAATTTTCCGCGCTTTTTCACATTTTCCTCTATTTCTTCGCTCCTATTAGTCTTAGCGTTATAGCCTTCCTCGATAAATGGGCTATCTAACAGTGAAATAATTTTTTAAATCGTTTATACGTGGGAGAGCCAGAGTGCTTCGGCATGAATGGGCCGGCTCGACCGGAGAAATACCTCGTTCTCACAGAAAACCGGCGTGAAACAGCGCTTGCGTTGTGTTTCGCCGAGTGAGTGAGTTTACCGGAGGCCCAATACCTACCCTATTCCCTTCCCTTCCCTCCCCTTTTCCCTTCCCTTCCCATCCCTACCTTCCCCTATTACCCTATTCCCTCTTAAAAGGCCGGCAACGCACCTGCAGGTCTTTGGATGCTGCGAGTGTCCATGGGCGACGGAAGTTGCTTTCCATCAGGTGACCCGTTTGCTCGTTTGCCCCCCTTATTTCATAAAAAAAAAACGGACCAGTAGTTCCTGAAATTAGCGCGTTCAAACAAACAAACTCTTCCGCTTTATAATATCAGTATAGTAGTATATTAGTATAATATAGATAAGTTACGAGTTACGACTTAACGAGTTACGACTAACTTACGTGTTAGAGCAGTGGTCCCCAACCATTTTTTCATGCGGGCCAAAAACATGTTTTGGTCTTGGTGTCTCGGGCCGCAACAAACATTTTTTAGGGTTAAAAAATAACATTCTTCGACTCGACATACACGACCATCATCAATCATGTAGACTTTACGTTAATTTGCCTGTGGGCGTGAATTTCAAAATGGTTTAACATCACGCAGGCCACAAATAAAGTCCCGGCGGGCCACATGCGGCCCGCGGGCCGCGTGTTGGGGATAGCGGAGTTAAAGTGTTTTCACACTATACGATCCGATATCGGTGTCGGACACCAATCCGATATCGAGGTAAGTAAAATGTATGAACCGATATCCGATATCGGGGCTATCGGGCCGGACAATAAGAAAGACAGGTATAGGTTTACCAGAATCTGATGGCAATTTTTGACGGCAGATTTTCAAAAAATATTTTCATGTTTCACACACAAAATAAGCCACTAAAGGAATAAAAAAAGGATGAAAATGTTTTATTCCTATTACCCAGGTATTGCTAGTCAATTTATTTTCTCACTTTTTGCCATCAGATTCTGGTAAACCTATATACATATTTCATACATTTTAGGTACCACGATATCGGATCGGCATGCGACACCGATATCGGATAACTGATTGCATAATGTGAAAACGCCCCGGTCAACATTAAAAACAAAAAAAAAAAAAACAAAAGAAGGAAAAGAAGACATCAAGAAGACAGAAGCCTTGCTTGTTTATAATTTTTATTGCATTCTATTTGTTTTGTGTTTGTGTTGACTTTACAATTCGGTTACATGATACATTTTATCACAGACTACTTAGAAGAACTAACATTTTATTTACGAAATCTCTAATACATTCCTATTCAACTTGTCTATACGAGAAGATTATATTTTCAACAATATGAACAGTATGTCTGGAGAACAAGAAAAAAGTTATTGCTTTAAGATAGAAAATAAATTTGTAGTCAAAAGTGGATGTAAGAAGCGAATGTGGAGATCGCTCAAGCAAATATTGACTGCAGAACGCGCTTTGCCTTGGCCAAATGATTCAATTCTGTGTAAGTAAAACTTAACAAATCACTCTTTTTATGTCATGTTTTTTTGATTCCAATTTTCATGTTTTTTTATAGATTATTCAATAAATGCTCCGCCTACATTCAAACCAACAAAGAAATATTCTGATATATCGGGATTGCCAGCACCCTACATTGACAGACATTCAAAACTTTACTATAGTAATGCTGAGGAATTTGCGACAGTACGGAGCTTGCCAATGGATATAACAGCTGGATATCTTCAGTTAAGAGGAGCTAGCACTTTAGTTGGATAATAAAATTAAGTATAATTCGGGCGAATTAACTTTACACCTGGCTCAAAACTTTATCCCCTCTCGCTTCCCCGCGCGGCGCCCCGCTCTCGCCCAGCGCGTCCAGTACCGTTAGCATATCTGTTTTAACTATGTAATATGTATGTATTTAAATTTTAAAGTTTTATTATCTTAATATTTTAGTCTAGACCAGTAGTCCCCAACCTTTTTATCATGCGGGACACAAACATATTTTGGTCTTGGTGTCGCGGACTGCAACAAAAATTTTTAGGGTTAAAAAATAATGTTCTTCAAAAGTAACGATTTTAAAGTGAAAAAAAAAATCACAACGACACGAGGCCACAAATAAAGTCTCGGTGGGTTGGGGATAGCGGGTCTAGACATACTTTCGTATGTTGTCACATATTTTATTGTAAGTATTATCACTGTAGCAAGGTGTTACAGTGATAATACCTACACAATTTATTATAATACATATATCACAATTTATTTTCCCTGATAAAACGGAAGGAACAGCTAGTAATTACCTAATAATTTGGCTTGAAATGTGATAAGTAATATAAAATAGACATTACTGGTTATGTATTACGTAAAAGTCAGTGAACTTAAACTACAGGAAAAGTAACTCCGTCAAAAAAAGTGCACCAAAAGGCTACAAAATGTGACCCGAATACACGCACATTTATGCATGTGTTCGGTACACATTTTTTGTGTATATATACTCGAGTGACATTCAACCAGGTTGACATGATAATTATTGTCAAACTCACTTTACAGTTTGTTTACTTACAATATACATATTAGCTTTTTTCCAATTTTTTTGTTGTTAAAATGCCTAAATGCCCTGTGAAATGGTGTAGAAGTCATACAGATACGACTTTTAATACAGGAATAACCTTTCAAGTTTCATCAGTAAGTGAATTTTTTAAAATTATGCTTAGGTAAAGTTCTTGTATTTTTTCCGACCCAAAAACATGCCCAAAAAGATTAAGAAAGAAAGAGAAGTTTATTTAAGTTGGATGCCAGGGTATTTGCGTAAAATTAAGCTGGTCTCTTTGTGTCTTATTAAGTTTACATGTTATTTGTAAAAATGCAATAATCAAAAAATAATATAATTACAAAATTTTTACAAAGTAGCCATGGACAGTGTTATGCAAGATGTAACAATTTCATCATAATTCATAAACAAGGGTCTGACTAACATCAGTATGGAGTATCTTATTTTTATAATGCCGTTCGTACTTCGCTTAGTAAGAAACGAACCGAATTGGATGCCGAGCCAGATTACTCGTTTATGTAGCATACACTTTAATAGCCATGATATATTTTGTATGAGTAATGACCGAAAATTAAAGAGATTACGAAAATCTGCATTTGCACTGTATTTTTTTTATTTCATTTCTGTAATAATTTTGTAATAAGATTTTTGTAATCTGAAAACGTCTTGTCTAGGTGCTCTGGATAGTTTTAAATTCGTCCGAGTCGTACAAGGTTTGTTCAAAATTATTATATGCTGCCCGCGGGCCGCCCGGTCTGGCACAAGTCTGCCGCTTGCCCTGATTGAACACACACAGAACAGGCAAGTCAGTCGAATAGATAGAGAACTGCAGCTCGGTCGTGGACTCATGGACTCAATCTTCTTTGTAATAAATGATAGATCAGCATCGGCATTGATTTCTTTGGATTTTTCAGTAAGTTCGCTGTATTAGCGACATTACGTAGATCGGTGTTCATGTAATCCTTGCTTTTAACTTTCTACAAACAAGGATACGACCGGTAAATGGAAATAAACGAATGTCAAAATTGTTTTTATTCCTTCATTCCTAAGTTTAGTGTTCGTATTGTTTACAATAATAAATGTTTTAAAATAATATTTTAAGTGTACTCCGGTCGCTCTCCAAAGCGCGAATGACGACGGGCCGCCCGTCGCGACCATTCATGTACAGACTTGCCCGTGCCCACGCGGGAAGAATGCGATCTCGCGGGCAGGCTGCGGGCACAGGCCAACGGGCATATCTGTGCCCGTACCAGGCCTGTCCCACTCGCGCCTGTAGGCATCGAACTGTAAGTACCCCCCTAGGGGGGCACTTCAGTAGGGACTCACAGGCGAGCGGTGACGCGCGCGCACTAGTTTTTAGTTAGTTGATCGTTGCATGCGGCATGCCTACCTGCGTACTTATTCATTCGCTGTCACAGAATTGATAAATTAATCTGATCACAATGGACAGTAAAAAAAAGGGCAAAGAAATATTGCGCAGTGTTTAACTGTCTTAACACGGAATGTGAACCAATTTTAACTTTCTTTAAGCTCCCTAAGGACGATGCGAGTTAAGAACTTTTTAAAATTGTTTTATTATTATTTACTATAGATTTAAATTTTGTACAATTTATTATAGTCAAATTACGATTACTTATGATTTAAATAGTTTTAAGTACCAGTTGAAGTAGAATATATTAGTTGGGTTACCTTCGTAGACGTATAATTAATAAAGGTATTTCATTGAAAAAAAAACACATTAATTAATAAGGTTAGGTATTAATTATTACTAATAGTAAGCATCGTAGGTTGGTGTCGCGTCTTTGCTATTATATTTCGTGATGCGTACTATTCGAAACCTCATTTGTTTACAAAAATAACTAAGTTATACAAACACTATAAGACCGATTTCAATAATCAAGATACGGTACCTATCGAATCTAAGTACGCGTAACTAGTTACACGCGAATTTATGATAATTAAATCTACATAGTACTAAGACATAATATCTTAGATTATTTCGAGTTAAATAAAATGTAGTTAATTAAATATAAAGATTATAATATTTTTTTTTTAAACGGACAACCCTGATTCTTCAGAAAAGGTACGAGTTATGCAGTAGAAAGAGAGCGGAGATGTAGGCAAATATAATTGTAGGCACCTAGCACTGCGCGGTCGGAATTTGAACTTTATAGTATCGTGGCATGAGTCGTTAATTCTTTAAACGGGTTTCGCCAGTGGGAATACTGTTGGTACAACTAATATATATTCTGTGCCCGTACCTAGCATTGACGAGCAGACATGCAACAGACCTGCCCGTGACGGGCGGCCCGTTAGTCAATTCCCCGCTTTAAGGATCAGAGGAAAATGTTTGATTTTAAAATAATAATTTCTTCGTGATAATATATATGTTTGGTGTATACTGCATAATGCCATCCGCTTTTGACAATTATTGTCCACGGCTTTGTTTCATAACTGTGACAGTGACAATAACCGCGCAGGCTGTCTTCCAGCGCGCAATATTATGATACGTTACCTGGGAAACGACCTTGGCGAGAATCTGAATTGTCATATTTTAGTGTTCGAAAAGGAGCCAAATTTAAAACGGTTGAAGTATGGGAGTTACGTTTCCTGTAGTTTTGTTATTCGTAGGTAAAAGTTTATTAAATTTAACCCATACATCAAGCCCTGTAAGGCCCAAGTGGGCCGCGATAACAGAAGAAGATTTCCAAGAATTCGAGATCGAAGGATTAATAAGAATTAAAAATAAACAACACCTTTTTTTTCAGTCAGTACATATGAGAAACGTCTATCGAACTAGGTGTCAAGTTAATTCGCCCAAGTTATATAATTATTGTGTAAATATATTTTGCATATCAAATAATTATAAAATTATATGAAAATATTTTTATTACAATAATCATAACTTAACTGAAAAATTAACAATTAATAGACCATTCTTTGAGCTACTTAGCTTAAACCATCTTCCACTTTTATGTTCCTGACCCACTGCTGCATACAATTGCTTGCCATCTGTTGTAAACTGCATACAGTTAACAAAACCATCGATTTTTATACTAAACATTGGAATAAACTTTTTGTATGAATCACATACTTTCCACAATCTAATGTTGCTATCGTAGGACCCTGATGCAAACATATCTGAGTTGATCAACGTCGCCAGGCTGGTTATCCATCGTGGAACATCATTTTCCTTGCCGTGTGCCTCTGTGACAGTCCATAGAGGTTTCTTCTTTAACACACTCCATAGACAAATAGAACCATTATCATTGCCAGAGACAAAATGCTCCTCATCCAACAGCTTGACCACATCAATACTACCTTCTGGCCCATTGAAGATAAGCTGAGACTCCTCAATTATCTTCCATATCCTCACTGTTGTATCTCTTCCACCTGTAGTGATAGCTCTTTCTCTTGTCAGTGCATCAATAGATGTTATAGGACATTGATGACCAAATAGGGTTTCAACATATGCCATTTCATCTAAAGACCATATCTTAACCGATCTATCTTTGCCGGCAGAATACAAGTCATGGGTGTTTCTTCTAAAAACTAATCCAATGATAATGTCCTTATGACCTTTGAATGTGTGAACATGTTTTAAAGCGTGTGGATCCCAGATTTGCACATTATTTGAATGATCTGCGGTAGCTAAGTACTTGGAGTCCGATGATATAGCAATGGAGTTGATGGCACCTTTGAGGAAATTAGAATGACTTTTATAAGTGAGAGAGCCTAGTTTTCTTTTTTCGCGAACTCCCCATTTGACAATAGTGCCACTCTTGCAGCCCGTGAATACATACTCTCCATCATAGCTAATGCACAGGCAAGTCAATGTAAGTCTGTGCTCTTTTGCTTTGACTAGCCGGATGTCATCAGTGTGAGGAGCGGTATAACCATCTGCGACTTCAACACGTAGTTTACCCTTTTGTTCTAAGTAATCCTTCTGCAGGCGTTTTTCAATTGCATCATCGACTTCTTTCAATTCTGCGCGTTTTGCCTCCTCTTTTTCTATTTCTTCTAAATATTTTTTTGCTAATCTCAGCTTCTTCTCTTCCGCTGTTTCATGGTCGCTCTCAGAAGCCTCGGCATCGGAAAACTTCTTTAAATCTAAATCGCTGTCTGAAGAAGATTCATGTCCGTTTTCTAGGTTAGGTGCGCTGACTTTTTTTGGCTTTACCTTGTTTACTTTGTCACCTTTTCTTTTGTGAATTTTCCTTGATTTACCCTTTAAGAAGAACGATGATGACATAGTTGTTAAAAATTGATTTTGATATTCTTTAAAATAAAAAATAACTGCAAAATTCAGAAAAGTAGCACGTTGATTTGGCAGTTGGCGTGTATTTGACGTTGACACTTTAGTTTTGACAAATGACAAGTCACAAGTGGAAGCTGACTTTGTTTTTTTTTTCAAAAAAAAAAAGGAAATAATGGCCGGCTTACTATATTATTTTCAATACAGCGCTATTATTGAATATTTTGTTCAGGGCTTCATAACGTTATCGAATAACAGAAAAAATATCGTTACGTACCGTTATTTTCATAATGGTAGCCAGATAACGTTATTTTTATAACGATATCTAGTAAAATAACGTTATATTTACCGTTATTATTATAACGATATTTTTTCGTTATGGCATAACAAAAAAATAACGTTATAATAATAACGGTAAATATAACGTTATTTTCTAGTATCAGGTATGCGATCGTGCACGGTGCACCAAATCTCACCCATATTTAAAATGTAATAAGCGTTCTGTGAAAATACAAAGAAAAAATACACCTTAAAGGCGTGATTATGTTTAGAAAATTTTCCCGCCTGTCATGACTTTCTTGACGGACTATAACGTTATCAAAGAACATATATTTACCGTTATAAATCCTATATAACGTTATAACATTTACCGTTATTAAATACATTTATAACGTTATTTCTAGTATCGGTTTAATTTTCATAACGTTATCTATGCCCTTGAAGCAATAACGTTATGAAAAAATAACGTTATTTGAAGCCCTGATTTTGTTAATGTTTCCCCACAGATTAAGGATGAGTAGATGGATTCTTATGGCCTCTACAGACGGGCGAACCCGGTACGAAGTCAGGGCTTCATAACGTTAACGAATAACAGAAAAAATATCGTTACGTACCGTTATTTTCATAATGGTAGCCAGATAACGTTATTTTTTAACGATATTTAGAAAAATAACGTTATATTTACCGTTATTATTATAACTATATTTTTTCGTTATGTCTAAACGAAAAAATATCGTTATAGTAATAACGGTAAATATAACGTTATTTTCTGGTATCAGGTATGCGATCGTGCACGGTGCACTAAATCTCACTCGCAGCCCACTTTTTGCGAGATTTGTGTGAAAATACAAAGAAAAAATACACCTTATAAGCGTGATTACGTTTAGAAAATTTTCTCGCCTGTCATGACTTTCTTGACGGACTATAACGTTATCAAAGAACATATATTTACCGTTATAAATACTATATAACGTTATAACATTAACCGTTATTAATATCAATTTTTAACGTTATTTTTAATATCGGGTAAATTTTCATAACGTTATCTATGGCCTTGAAGCAGTAACGTTATGAAAAAATAACGTTATTTGAAGCCCTGATAACAGGGCTTCATAAAGGGCCCCCGAGACGATCAAACGGTTTGACTCAAACACGTAAATTTTGGTTTGACTCAAACCATTTTGATCGTTTACAAAGTTAGTTTGAACGGTTTGTCAAACATTTACGTGTTTGAAGCTCGTTTGATGAAATTTCATATTTTTGTTGTGTTTGACGCGCCGTTTGATCGTGTTCCGATGCGTTTGAACAAACTTTATACCATTCTTTGGAGTAGGTACATTATTTTTAACTGACTAAAAAAGAGGAGGTTATCAATTCGTTGCGTATGTATGTAATATTTCCAGAACTGCCCAGTTTTCGTATATAATGTTAGTCTATATCAGCATCTGAACAAATGTGCAAAATTTCAAAGGTGTATGTATGTTTTTATGTTTGTGTTCCGGAACCACAAGTTCGATTTAAATATTTTTTTGTTGTACTATAATAGGTATTGTTTAACTTGGGAGATTTCTGCAAGTTTCATCAAAATAGGTTTAGTAGTTTTTGGGATAGGGAATTTAATTCTCCATTTCGTACAATTTTTAAGTGGGTTTTATCTTTTAAAAAATAATATTTATTCGTCACAAGCGAGCGAGTATTGAACCAAACTGCGCAATTTCGTTTGACAAACCGTTCAAACCGACATCAAACGGTTGCATCAAACACGTAAGGTTTGAATCAAACCGTTTGATCGTCTCGGGGGGCCTTAACGTTATCGAATAACAGAAAAATATCGTTACGAACCGTTATTTTCATAATGGTAGCCAGATAACGTTATTTTCTTAACGATGTTTAGTAAAATAACGTTGTATTTACCGTTATTAGTATAACGATATTTTTTCGTTATGTATAAACGAACAAAATATATCGTTATAATAATAACGATAAATGTAACGTTATTTTCTGGTATCAGATATGCGATCGTGCACGGCGTACTAATGTATTTAATTTTAATTATAACTTAATTTTATCGTTACTTAATTTAAATTATTATTTAATTTTAATGTATTTAATTTTAATTCTTACTTAATTTGAATTATTACTTAATTTTAATTATAACTTAATTTTAATCCATATTTATTTTTAATTATTACTAATATAATACATAAATATGGATTAAAATTAATGGAAATTAAAATTAAATATGGAATAAAATAAAATGATAATTAAAATTAAATAATAATTAAAATTAAGTAATAATTAAATTTATGTAATGATTAAAATTAAGTAATAATTTAAATTAAGTAACATTTAATATTAGATATGGATTAAAAGTAACAGATAATTAGACACAAAACACTACTCTCCAACCATCTTATGGTTTTTCCAAGGTTTTTCGATCAGCACGAGAATCTGACGCGAGTTTCACAGTTTTTACCCATCCTACAAAAGTGCTCAAAGCCGCTAAAGAAGTTTTCACTTCAAAAATGCACAACGTTAATGATCAAGTTTTCACTTCTGCCGGCACTCCCGGAGTGCAACCTGTCTTTTTTTATATTAAAACACAACAGAAGAACAAAATATAAACTTACTTTATTATACTTAACTATTAACAATAAAAATATATTACAACAATTTTTATTTAATAACAATTATTATTAACAAAGAAATATTTATAGAATTATTCTCAGTCCTGTTCATTTAAGTCATTTCAAAAACGCCTAGGTGCTTTATAATATTAACCTCCATAAAGGTGCTCAATCGTCATCATCACATTGACCTCTTTTTTAGGAGCATTTCTTTATCCTAAAAAAAATATTTTGTTTAGTTATCAATACTCGAACTCAACCATGGG
Source organism: Lysandra bellargus (assembly GCA_905333045.1). NCBI lineage: Eukaryota > Metazoa > Arthropoda > Insecta > Lepidoptera > Lycaenidae > Lysandra > Lysandra bellargus. Next base: position 4,388,660 of record HG995363.1, on the reverse strand, counting down.
CGTAGCCAGGTTTTAAAATAAAAGGAATAAAAGTACATAAAATAACCCTTATATTCATATGAAAAATATTAAAGATGTAAAAAACTGATATGTAAAATTTAATATGAAATTAGCAATTTTTAAATATGGTTCACCGGGAAAGTTGTCTGCTTTATAATTATTAGACTCTGTCTGATGACTACATTTGCGTATCATGCTACAAAAAATTACATATTGAGATATGAATGCAGTCATGTTATTTAGATTATTTAAAACAGCATCCATAACTTTAAAAAATGTGGGTTGATCCACAATCAATGCTTAACTGCGAGTATACGAATATTGAATACTTAAATTCATATTATAAGAATATGAAGTTTAGCTAACCTTAGTATGCCTCGAAAACACTGAACACAGTCGACAACAGTCTCCTTAACGGGGGGGTCTGCTGAAGGTGGGAGTGATAAAGGGGGATTTTCCTCACTTATACCATCCCTCCCCACTCCATTTCACCACCAGAATTCTCGGTTATAATCTAAACTTAAAAATAATATTATCTTCATTATAGATCTCTCCGTCACCACTATATTGAACATTTCTTTAGGAGCATTCCAATAACCTAAAAAATATAGTTGGTCTAGTGTCAGTACTTAATCCTTCAGGCCCCGCGCGAGCACCGGTGATCGCGACAACAATAGAATACAATAGCAATTCCTGGAAATTCCGACTGAAGTATTAATACTATAAAATATATATGTACATATTATATTATATACGGGGCAATATGCTTTAAATAACTTCTCCATGCTTAACCCATCAAGCCCCAAGCGGAACCCAGGTGCCACATAACAACTAAATGTCTATTGTATCTGGAATTCGATGTTCGAGGAATTAAATTTATTTTATTAAATGATCATGACTTTAGCCTTATTAAAATTTTTAATTTTACTTATTAAAAAAGAGTAAATATGCCAGGATAAAATTTCAAAAAGTAGATCTAAGTAACGAATTGAGTACTTACAGGGGGAGGTGTGAGAGCTGTTGATCATGCAATTATTTTGCTCTCCGTTTGAACTTTTTTATTTCAATAAAATCATTGTTTCAAACTTATGTTTGAAATGATAATCCCAATATTGTGAAGCCTTCATGAGGGAGTAAGGATTAAAAACTTGCATGAAACTTGCGTCTAAATATTTCTGTTCGTCGTCTATTATGAAGCATTCTCAAATCCTGAAAAAAATAATTTAGTCCATGACAATATTTTTATCGATAAACTATACTTCAAGTAAGGTGCATCCCTAAAGTACACATAAAAAGCTATGCAAAATTTGTAGCCAAATTATTACTTGACGTGACATTTTTATCACTAATGCCATATAGCATGATTATATATTATTAAACTTATAAAATTTTCTTTTTAGCTTACAAAAATACCGATTGATAAGCCCAAAAAAAATTGTTGAAAACTTACGCGTGTTATGTTAAATCCACGTGTTTGAGGCATTCCTTGGCCGTTTTTATTGTTTATTATACAGCGGAACCACAAAACCCAACAATAAATTGTATTTAACGTTCAATAAACACTTTTATTAGCACTTTTTAAACATGAAATATTGCAGACCGACTCCTTTGTTATATCCTATTAGGTAGGACATAACATTACAAACTTTTGACGTTTACACACCGATATGAGCATTCTCTTTCACTCAGCTTACTGAATCGTTAGTTAGAAAGAGTAACATTATCAACTGTCAAAATATAAGGTTACCTCCATAGTATGTACCTCATTGTGTTTCCCATTTTCGTAGAGAAGAAATAACTACAGTTTCTGGGATTAAAGTTCTGGCTTCAAAGTGCAGTGGCTGGCTTCATCGTAAATGTAATTTAATTTTTAAGTGCGTTTTGAGAAGTGCGAACTCATTCTGATCCATTGCAGTTAGTCACAGGCTACACGGTCAAATAGGCTTGATGACTAATTTTTTCTCTTATTGGTAATTGAAAGACCCTTAAAAAATAGAAACATCGCTGAAAGGATGACTCTCATAGCTTAAAAATTCACCAAGATATGAACAATTCAAACATCTCATAAAATAGACCTGCCCGAAACGCTCCATACAAAGTGCTACGAAAGACTGACGTCAGTCCTTCGTAGTTTGTACGGATCGGGAGAGAACTTTGTTTGATAGGTATATTAAATATTACGTTTATGAAAGTGGTTTCATACAAAAAGTTGCTTATAATTGCATAAGTTATCGAATGGTATATAATTATTAAGAAATTTAATTGAAAAAAAATTCGACTTGATTATTATATATTGACGATCTCCGTGGCGCAGGCCGCAGTGGTGAGCGTGTTGGCAGCTCAAGCCGGAGGTCGCGGGTTCGAGTTCCGCCGACAGAAAAAAAAGTTTATGAAGTTCCTGGGTCATGGATGTGTATTAAATACGTGTATCAAAGTACTATAATAAAAATCTTAAATATATGTATAGTATAAAAGTATTAAATATATTTCCGTTGTCTTGTACCTGTAACACAAGTCCTTCAGGAACTAAGCACGGGGCCAGACTGACGTGGTGTGAAGCGTCCATAGATATTATTATATATCTTTTTTTATTGGTCTGAGATTATATATTATTATTATAATATCCAACTTTGAAGGCGCCTAACAAAAAAAAAAACAAGTGCTATCGAGCTGAAATCTTGGTAACGCTTATTTTTTACCGAGCTTTCTTTATTTTATTAACAAAATTCTCTAATCTTTGACCTTGTCATCATCCCTATTCTCATCAATCTGATCCATCAATCTGATTGACGGAATATTGATGGTTATAAAAAGTTCATATTAAAAATACGATCAATCCATCAATCCGAGTCGTACACGATCAAATTTTCGTCAATCAGTACCAGATTGATGGATCAGATTGATGAAAAATTGACCGTGTAGCCGCTGACTTAGACTCAACCTTTTTTTATATGGGCCACAAACAAGTTTTGGTCTGGGCGCGGCGGGCCGCATGCGGTCCTGGGAAGCGAAGGATGCTTATGTACGATAGGAGCATGCTGTATGAGTAGCGACCTTCATATTTATTGTGTACTCTTCATTCAGATTAACTTTTAACTTTATCACCGGTTACACAGTGAAATTTTCATCCATCTGATCCATCAATCCGGTACGGATCATCGAAAATTTTATCGTGTGTATTTACACGCCACGGATTGATGGATTGATCGTATTTATATTATGTCGCCGGTTACACGGTCAAATTTTCATCAATTTGATCCATCAATCAGGTACGGATTACCGAAAATTTGATCGTGTACGCCACAGATTGGTGGATTGATCGTATTTTTAATATGAACTTTTTAAACCCATCAATATTCCGTCAACCAGATGGATCAGATGGATCAGATTGATAAAAATTTGACCGTGTAACCTGTGACTAAGTCCATAATTTAGATTTTAGCCGCAAGACTGTCGATAAGAAGATAAGATGTAAGGCATAAATGTGATTTTATTGTGGAAATCTATAGAAAATATTTTCAAAATGAGTAGCTCTTGTTAAGTAGACAGATGAAAGGATTTCCTAGTAGAAGAATATTGCCCCACCCGCTGGTTGTCGACTATAGCCAGGATTAGTTTGCGATGAATGTACCCCAGAATTCATTAACTTCACACTGAATGGAGATCTACGTTCAGTTATGCCACCATGTCTCATTGTATGGCCCTGAAAAATATTTGAAATAAAGACGATATTGATCTGAAAACTACGAGGTACCCACCTGAAAAAATTAAATAATGTTTACCATTGGTATAGATGCTGGAGGAGTTTTATCAAGAGTATTTCGTAATCTTCGCCACGTTTCACATCCGACAGTCTCTGGTTGTAAATTAACGTCCACTTTATCAGGAAAGCTTTCAATGGAATGGTTGTATGTAGATGATAAAATTATATCCAAACTATCTTGCGGTAAACTGTAAAACCATGTTCAAGTTATTTTCTATGCTATTAGTCACAGTTTACACGGTCAAATTTTCATCAATCTGACGGAATATTGATGGTTATAAAAAGTTCATTAAAAATACGATCAATCTATTAATCCATGGCGTACACGATCAAATTTTCGTCAATCCGTACCGGATTGATGAAAATTTGACCGTGTAACCGGCGACTTACGTAATTTATATCCTCTTTACTGTGTGTCACAGATTACATGGTCAAATTTTCATCAATCTGATTGACGGAATATTGATGGGCTTGACAAAATTCATATTAAAAATACGATCAATCCTAGAAGTACATATAAATGAAAGGATCAATCCATCAGTCCGTGGCGTACACGATCAAATTTTCGTCAATCCGTACCGGATTGATGGATCAGATTGATGAAAATTTGACCGTGTAACCGGTGACTATGTAAATTCAAGTATTTTTTTCAAAACGACGGATAAGGCCGCGTTTCCACTGAAGCGGAGCGGAGCTTAGTGGTGCCGAATTGACCAATCACCATGCTCGAAATCCTCGCTGTCATCCCGCTGGAATAGCACGATTGGTCAATTCGGGCACCGCTAAGCTCCGCTTCAGTGGAAACTTGGTGGAAACGCACCCTAAGACTACATACATTTGAACTTAAAAAAACAGCCAAATACTTACTCAAACGGGTGATAGAAACTTAGTTTCCTGTAGCTTGCTAATGTATGATGTGAGAACAGCCTGGATCCTACGGGAACACCGTGCTTTTCTCTAGTAGAAAGAACAATTTCTTTGTCTAAGGTGCCTTCTTTTTCTAATTGGGGTAGTAGCCTTTTATTTCTTACTTGCTTTTTCTTAGTCATATCGAATTAATTTTGAATAAGTCCCTACCGGCTACCGCACATTTACCACATTACGAAATCATACGAAATGCACGAAATAATAAACGATTTTGCATCCATGGCAACAAGACAAAACAGTGGGGGCAGACCACTGACCTCCATTAAACAAGTACTTGTATGTCTATGTCACCGGCTACACGGTCAATTTTTCATCAATCTGATCCATGAATCCGGTACGGATTAACGAAAATTTGATCGTGTACGACTCGGATTGATGGATTGATCGTATTTTTTTATATGAACTTTTTATAACTAGTTCATATAAAAAATACGATCAAATTTCAACCGTGTACTATGTAGCCGGTGACTTTAATAGAGATCAGTGGGGCAGACATAGAGAAATATAAAGTACCCCGCAAACGATCAAATTCTTTGTCAAATTTTATGCCAGATCTACAAGATGGGCCAGCTCTGGGCGATCAAATGGTGCATGCGATGGCCATGCAATGGTCGCAACGCCTCTACATCATGATGGCCGTGTTCAGTTGTGATCTAAAGGTCGTTCAAGATGGACGTGTACAAGCATTAGCCATTGCGGCAATGCAAAACGTGCATTTTTAATAATTTATGACTTCACCAGATGACCCGGTGAACTTCGTATCACCTCCCTCCTAATATGAACCTTCTCTTGAATTCTAGGAATAATTATTTCGAGACTAAAATTAAAATAATGGTTTATGGTAGTGATGATGATGACAATGATGAATGTAATAATAGCATATTAATATGCTTTCCGTTCTTAAAACAACGCCGAACCTCCCAAACTTCTATCTTCAAAAAGGTGGCCACCCTGCAACTAGGATGGCAACACCAATTTGCGGATGACAACACTAAAAGTGGGGATCGGATCCATGGACTTAATATACCAGTACTTATTAGTTCCATGATCGGTTCACGCCCAGGATAGCGTCTATAAAAGTCGTTGCATGACCATTTTCTTCCTCTAGGATCTAGTCGATAGGGAACCCGTTTGGGTAGAGCTATCGCACAAAATTCTTTTTTCAAATTTCGTTTCTCCTAGAATAGGCCAAATGTATTTCGCTAGGGCAAGTGAGCATGGGGGAACTTGCGCCGCAGGCTCCCTCATCCCACCTAAACGCACCTCGCTAGGGCCGGGGTTGGGGTTAGTAACCTCAACCCCGGGCATAGGGGAGCCCGCGATTATCGCTGACTCCCTCACACCTCTTACCCAATTCGCTAGGTCTCTTAGGGCCCTAGGTATCGCAATTTTCCCCCCATTTCGAACTCTAACTATACCCAATATTTTTCAAAATTTCCATAAATAATCCCAAAATTTGGCCACAACACAGCCTCCGGAACACCGAAAGACGTCGCACTCCACACGCATCAAAAACATCCAGTGTGCCCCCGACTCTACCTGCCCGCAACTTCGCCCCTTGTCGCTGGCAGCCTCCGCTAGGCCTTCCCCGGGTTACCGGGGATCTCACCTGGTGGGGTGGACCGCCAGGGGTGACTCAGGCGGGTTCAGAAGGGTGGTCACACTGATAGTAGAGGTGACATCCCAGTCACCCAATCTAGGGACTCGTCCCGCCCCAATACCGCCTCATCTTCATGAGGTGCGGCAGATCCCTCGGGCAGGGGGCTCATCCCCGACACCGACTTCCCACTTCTCCCCCAAAGGAGTTGTGAGAGAACACCACCGACGTTTTCTTCCTCTTTTTCGGTAAGGCGCTTTGGTAAGGGGAAACTCTGCCCGATTGAGTAGTCAACAGTAGTGTGTTTTCGCGGATTCTGGATCACGATTCTGGGTCCACCCCTCCCCCCGCTCGCGGCTCGCAAACTTTCTCGATCACTTTTTGTCGGTTCGAGTGGCGACGTCGCCAAAAAAAAAGAGTTTGGTGTCAAAATAGGGGTTTTCGGCCATCCTCGTTCGATACATGCGATCCATTTTTACGTATTTGCACTATTTCCAAAGTTAGCTTTTGTGTTTACCCCTCATTATCTACTATCTCCACGCTCCATTGTTCCTTCATAATTACAATCGCTACTTATTGCATTGTTATGCTCGCCTCAGTGTCCTATTGTTCGACCTGGCTTATCGCTTACGTCACCTTGCTTTTTTACAAGATTTTAAATTAACTAATGAATTATTGCAAATTAAAAGTCATAATTAATTATGTAGGTCACCCAATCATTCGATGGACTTCGTAAACACACGACGACGCGGTGTGCAAACTGACACGATTTGCTCGTCAGCGAAATCCGACGAGTCAACGACCGCCGCCGCCACGCTCGCTGCCGCCACCCGCATCTCGCGGCTCGCATCGAAGTGCAAGTGTAAACACAAAGCTCGCAACACACAAGCGTGCCCTGCGAGTCGCGAGCCGCGCCGCGAGACGGGTCGCAAGCTCAAGTTTACACTCTCGGCTCGTAGCGCGTCTCGCGGCTCGCGCGCGATTGTATTACAAGATTTTAAATAAATAAAACTTGATAAATTTTTCATTACATGTATTTTATTTCATTAAAACATTTATTGCGCGCGCGAGTGTAAATCATGTATAGTGTATTACAAGATTTTAAATAAATAAAACTTGATAAATTTTTCATTACATGTATTTTATTTCATTAAAACATGTATTGAACATACTGTACAATATTATATCATTACACAAAGTGTTGTTACTAAATAACTTTTGAAACTCTAATAAACTTTCCCCATTGAACTTATAATACAAATACATTAAACTATACTCACCACAAACTGATGTGAAATCATTTTGTGATCTCCACGTGTTAAAATCCCATCTCCTGCAGTTTCGCCCCATAAAAACCTTGTGATATCGCATAGCGGCGCGCCCAAATGAGTCAAAGTATTGACCTATGCCATTTTCATTTATGTGTATTGCTATCCAGTGGGATCCAGGTTTATTATCAGGGTCCAAGTTGCTATTATGTATGTAGGGGTTTGAACATATATAGGTAGACGATTCGCAGCGTATACATTATCTTCTAAACCTTTACAAATTATTCCCATACTGTATTATCACAGAACCGACCTTGTTTATGGATCTTGTATTTATGTTACATATCCGTATTATGTATTTACTAAGAGGGGTATTACATATGAATATAATGAATGAATAAATAAAAGAAACATAACTTTGGTACAATAATTTTATTTCATAATATCCACATACTAATTATAGACACACACACACATACACACACACACATTACTCATTATAACTCAAATAGATCATACATAATATTGTGACTTTTCTTAGTCTACAGTTACATTACGGTTTTTATCTATTTCTGTAACATTATCAAACTCTGCATAAACAATACAGTTAATCGTTTGAGAGAGACTAAAATCGAATCGAACCTCTAACCTTACACTACCATGTCTTATTAGATTCCAATGACTGCTCGTGTTTGATGATAAATCCGGGGTTAAATCAAATGCTAATAGACAATAACCATTTGCATATTTTTCTCTTGATACCCCATTTCCTTCATTAAGGAAATGTATACCAGTGCCGGAAAATAATGTATGATAGGCTGAAGTGAACATATTACCATTGAAGGATGGTTGTAGGGGTTTTGAAGGCACCTGTTGCCCATCTATGTATAAACAAAATGAATTCATACCATAATTTTCAAAATTAAAAGGATTCTTACTAATGCTACCATTAAATGCTGCGTTATCTACAAATCCTATGATACATCTTTTGGGCATTTGCACCGAGGATATATTATGAGGCGTTTTTTCTTATCAGTGGAAAGTTGTGATATTATCGTAATTAATTATGTAGGTCACCCGATCATTCGATGGACTTCGTAAACATACGACGACGCGGCGCGCAAACTGAGTCTTTTTTTAACAATATAATTAAAGCTAAGGTTAAAATAAAACTTTGGTTTACTTTCAAACAAATGATTTATTTCGTATTACATACCATAGTTCATAAAACAAGATTCAAACATTTTATTCAAAAACATATCATTTTTAAGTTTGTCACTACCAAATTCAGTCTGAAACTCTGACAATACTTCTTTGAGACATGCATGTTCGTATGGAATTATAAAAATGTATTTACTACGGCAGGGGAGATAAGTGATCGCAGTTGACGGGACCCCCACCGACTAGTAGTGAGCGAAAACCCTAGATTAAGCAAATTTAACAATAGCTGTATTAATATGTGTGTCCAGTTATACAATAGAATACCGAAACGTATCAAGTCGCTCAGCACAAGAATGTTTAAAATTAAATTATATGAATGGATAGCTAACCAGAATTTCTATAGTGTTAAAGAGTTTTATAATAAATTGACTTAATAATATCTATATCAAGAATAAATTGACATCTTTTAAATATACTTATAATTATGAAATATGTGTTAAATTAATTGTAAACTAAGAATAATGAACTTTATTAATTTTATATTATATGTAGATAGAATCTAGTAGTAGGACTAAAAATTTTTTTTATATATTATAAACCTTATGTATAGAGACTCTGAACAGTGATAAAATCAAAACAATGTTTATTTTTAATTTTGCACGCTATTGTCATAGCAAAACATGCCGTATTGTAACAACTGTAACAACCTATGTAACCATGTTTTTGAGCAAATAAATGTGATTATGATTATGATTATTATGATTATGATTATGAATGACTTGTTATGAAACTTGTATAACAAGTACATTAATCAGTACTCTCCACACATAGAATCCCAATCATTTTGTAGCCTGATAGTATTATAACGCCATGTATGTAGGGGTTTGAACATATTATATTATATTATATAGGTAGACGATACGTAGCGTATACAATAATATTATCTTCTAAAGTCTAAACCTTCACAAATTCTTCTCAAATAATTACGGATCTCTATTGTGTTCATACTGTATTATCACATAACCAAACTGGTATATGAATCTTGTATAATAATGATATATAATAATAATAATAATAGTCGTACCTAATATCATAAACGTTATTCACAATTATTGAGTCATCCTAAACATCCATTTAATGGTAAATCATACAATAGATACACTTTCACATTCTTTACTGATTATTCCTATGAGTCGTTAAAGAAATTGGATAACATTAGATAAGATTGTAAAACCTCATATTATCATTTTTAAATTAAAAAAAGTATAAGTACTCAATAATATTTATTAAGTTTTCCTATAGCAAAAAACACATAATAATTCTATAACTAATTATATTCTTAATCGTATAGCATATTATGTTCCTTTATTATAGAGCACAATAATATATTTTCGTATTAGTTTGCATTGAAATTGTTTAATTCAATTGTTAGTTTAGTTTTAGAGTATTCGTTTTCGTTAAAATTGTTATTAGTTGTAAGGTAATAAAACGCCGTATGGCAAATATTGTGTATTTATTTTAATGATTCCCGCTGAATCTTTCTAAGATCAGAAGTGGGATTGTTAATTCACGCGTCTTTCTGCTCTGGGTCCTGAGTAAACGGCAATTGACTACTCAAAATAATTATCTACCCGCAATTCAAGAACGCGAATCGAAGATTATTATTTTTAACAAAAAATTAAAACCGACTTCCAAGGTAAAACAATAATAACATCCTTATAATATGAACTAAAAAGTATTAAATAATTATTCCTATCTAATAGTGCCTTTTTACGAATTCGACTAAAACTCAACTATTTCTGTACTCAATCTTCATCATTTTGAAGTCGGTACCAGATGAATCTTCTGTTCTCTGACAGAATATTTGAAACTTTTGGAACTGGCACCGACTTCAAAATTATGAAGATTGAGTACAGAAATAGTTGAGTTTTAGCCGAATTCGTAAAAAGGCACTATTAGATAGGAATAATTATTTAATACTTTTTAGTTCATATTATAAGGATGTTATTATTGTTTTACCTTGGAAGTCGGTTTTAATTTTTTGTTAAAAATAATAATTTCACTCTTTTTAGTTACCTAGTAAGCAAACGCGTACTATACGTAGAATAATACACGTGTATATTATTCTACGTATCTTATTACAGTCACACTTACAAAATATTATAATATCAGCTGCAGCCTGCAGATAATTTTAAACAATCATTAAAAAAAATCGAAGTGAACACGCGAAATCGCGTCGTGGCTGTTTCACTGTGACCACAACGCTGTTGTGAGCCTTTTTTTCGCTCATTGAGCGATTTCGGTCTTTGAGCGTAACATAAACAATTTTCATCTATTATACACTTAGGGCTGCATCAAGTTATCGATAAGTTGTATCGATATAAAAATATTTTTTAGTTATATACTCATCCGTAGTTTATAATTAGTTTAAGTATATTAATAAACTATCATACTTAGCTTATCGTTTTTAAGGTTCCGCACCCAAAGGGTAAAAAGTCCTAGTAGTGGGGTCCCGCTCTACTACTAAGACTTCGTTGCCTGTCTGTCTGTCCATCCGTCCGTCCGTCTGTCTGTCTCCAGGCTGTATAACAAGAACCGCTATAGTAATAGACTTCTGAAATTTCCACAGATGTAATGTCATTCTACATCCAATATGGCTGCTCATCCAAAATAGGGGAATAGTTGAAAGCACTTCTGCAAGATGGGCATCAATTAAAAAGGCTCATTGAGAGTGAATTGAAAATTAATAGGGTCTAGTGAAGTCGTGACGTGTCGTGTACTGATGTGACGTGACGTAACCTGTCGTGTCGAATCGTGTCATGACATGTCGTGTCGTATCGTGCCGGGTTTTAGAAAATGCCCGGTTCAAATCGGTCACCCTTCATGCGCGAGTCCGACTCACACTTGGCCAATTTTTCAGATTTCCTGCTGACCTGGATACCAGAAATTCATGGCTTAAAATAATTAACCGTCCAAACTGGACTCCGAAGAAAAATTCATGCATACTTAATTATGCAGCAAGCATTTTGAAGAAATGTCACATTTTACTTCAAAATTACAATCTTACAATTATTATTCCATGATCGATAATTTGTCGAATCGCAAGATGTTTGTATATCACTGACACGCACACGTAAACATAATTGTATACACAGATGTAAATCAAATTTTGGTTAAGCTTGACAGCTCGGGATTGTTTCTCTCAAGAATCTTATAAACTCTTCCAAAGTGGTAAAATGTGTGTCCCCCCCCCTCTAACTTCTAAAGTAGGGGCATGATAAGTCTAAAAAAATATATGATGTATGTATATTATTATTATAAAAACTATAAACCGTGCAGAGCGATGACACTGCCACTAGTGACGAGTTGCCGAAACCTTTGCTAGGTTTTCATGCTATACGTAGCACTTGATTAATTGTATAATTAAATTTAAGTATTTGTTATTTATATGATTAAATCAACCTGCCAAGTTCAAATTAGAAGTATTAAGGATCAGGCTGTTGATGATGATGATTATGATCGATTTTGAAGTGCATCTAAACTTGGCATTACATTGGATTTCAACTCTTTTTAAGGCGAATAATTAGCCAATAGGAACTTGACCCTATTTTTAACAGGTATGTTTTTGGTGGGATTTCAATACTTTTTTTCGAGAAATCGTACGGTCTATTTTTTTGTGCCACGCCCGCATCTATTGTTAATCTAAGAAGTCATTCCGCGTTTCAGAGTAACTTTGCTAGCGCCATCTATCGAAAGTAATTTATTAACAATATTTTCGACAGATGGCGCTAGAGGTATTTGTTTAACTATCAATAGAAGCCAAATTTTTAAGTAACTAGTATTTATCTAATAAACTATACAGTGTGCATTATACATGACAATATTTTATACCCCCCTCTCCTCCTCTCACACGTATTCACTGGTACATATGAATTTTTACCTAAAATTCGTAGATGAGCCGACTCACGCTTGACCGATTTCTTAAATTTCTCAATTTTTTGGTAATCTACATATAACACACAACCTGTGTGCCAAATTTCATAACGCTAGGACAAGAGGAAGTGGCCTAGAGGTTTTGATTACCGGTCAGTGAGTCAGTGCCAAAATTAGCTATTTTTATAGGATATATCCCACCAAAAACATACCTGTTAAAATAGGGCCTAGTTCCTATAGGCCAATTGTTGGTCTAAAAAAAAAGAGTTGAAATCCAATCCAATGCCAAGTTCAGATGCACTTCATCGATCATAATCATCTTCATCAACAGCCTGATCCATAATACTTCTAATTTGAACTTGGCAGGTTATTTAAATTATATAAATGTTATCTAATTATATAATTAATCAAGTGTAACGCATAGCACAAAAACCTGCCATGTTCAAATTTAGAAGTATTATGGATCAGGCTGTTGATGAAGATGGTTATGATCGATGAAGTGCATCTGAACTTGGCGTTGGATTGGATTTCAACTCTTTTTTTAGACCAACAATTAGCCTATAGGAACTAGGCCCTATTTTAACAGGTATGTTTTTGATGGGATTTCAATACTTTTTTTCAAGAAATCATACCTATGTTTTCTTTTTGTGCTACGCCCAATATAAACAATACTTTCAATAGATGCCTCATTAATGTATTATTGGTACATAAGAACTTTTATGTAAAGTTCATAGATGAGCTGACTCACGCTTGACGATTTCTTAAATTTCTTAATTTTTCGTTAATCTACATAATAAAATAACATAACGCCACGACAATTGGAAGTGGCCTAGAGGTTTTGATTACCGGTCAGTGAGTGAGTGAGTGAGTGAGTGAATGAATGAGTGAGTGAGTGCCAAAATTAGCTATTTTTACAGGGACATATCTCAGGATCTACTGAAGCTATATCTATGAAATTGGGTATACTGCTTAAGTACTAGTATATAATTACGACAGGTATAATTTTATCTTTGCTCTCGCAATAGGCATTGAGCTACAGGGGGGTCAAAAGTACGTCGAAACGGTTCGTGTAAATAGTGCACGGCATGCGCGCGGCCTGCTGGAACTAGGCCTGCGCACTTCCGTGCGCTTTGATTTCAGGATCTACTGAAGCTATAGTAGTTGCGTGTGTACAGTAAATTATACGGCTATTGCTGAACCAAAAATTTCCTTTGGTAGGATTGGTCCTTATAGCCCAAGGATGGATTTAAGATGTAGAGCCACGGCGATTTTTGATGTAATTTTTTTAAAATTTTAGCAGTTTCTGCTCTGGAGGAAAATAGAGTCTCAATCTGTATAGAGGCATTAATTATGGTAATATTCCAAGTTCGGTACCATATTCGGATGACTTAAGAATGCTTAATTCATTTTAGGACTCATATTTGCACAATAAAGATGTTAAAAACGTAAAAAGAAGAAGAAGAAGAATCATTATTTAAACGCGCTACTCTTAGTATGTGTCAATAATTACTCGTCTGATTTGAAAAATTATTTCAGTGTTAGCAATTTTTCTGTTATTTGGCACAGATAAAAAGCAGAAACCTGAAGGATCATAGGCTATTTATTGTGGACTAATTTATCTGTGAAATATCTAATTTACGCGGGCGAAGCAGCGCGGAACGTCTAGTAATATAATAAAGCTGAAGAGTTTGTTTGTTTGAATGTGCTAATCTCAGGAGCTACTCATCCGATTTGAAACAATCTTTCAGTGTTTGATAGCCTAATTATCGAGGAAGGCTATAGCCTATATTTTATCACGCTAAAACCAAAAGGAGCAAAGATACAGAGGAAAATGTGAAAATAAAGCTGAAGAGTTTGTTGCTTAGTTTGTTTGTTTGAACGCACTAATCTCAAGAACTACTTGCCCGATTTGAAAAAATCTTTCAGTGTTTGATAGCCTATTATCGAGAAAGGCTATAAGCTATATTTTATCACGCTAAGACCAATAAGAGCAAAGATACAGAGGAAAATGTAAAAAAACGGGGAAAATTATTTGAAAGGGCTAATAATTATCTCACAGACTACTGGAGCAATTTTTATGTTATTTGACACGAATATATAGTAGACTACGTGAGACATGGGTTATTAATTTGTGAAAAATATAGTTTCCATGAAATTTCAGATTTACGCGGACGAAGCCGCGCGGAACGTCTAGTCACCATTCATCACCATGTCTTTGGCATGCAGAATAATGCGGCTATCAGCCTCCTTATATTAATTAAGCCCTGTCAACAGCGTTTTCGTTGGTTGAAAATCATATATTCTAAATTTTTCATTTTATTTTATTTTTACTATCTTTTATCTAAATATTATTCCAAAATTGGCATTTAAACATTCGATTCAATCGAAAATGATACCAAACTCGACTATATACCTAAATCCTACGCAGTTATTGACCTCATACCTTGTTAAAGCTTAAACCCCCCCCCCTCCCCCACCTGCATGAGATATTCACGTGGCTCCACATCGTAAACCCATCTTAGGGTTATAAAGATCAATTCTACCAAAGGAAATCTTTGGTTCAGCAAAAGCCGTATTCCTCGTTTTTTGTCTTGTACGCACACGACTATAGCTATCAAATTTACTATACTGCGTAAGTACTCGTATACAATTACGTAGGATTGAGGGCTTTCCTTAACTTTTTAATTTGATTGTCAAACAGATAGGAGGGTCAAACAATGATTAAAGAAACACTTGTTTCTTTTGTCATTGGGGTCAAAAGTGCGTCGAAACCGTTCGTGTAAATAGTGCACGGCATGCGCGCGGCCTGCTGGAACTTGGCCAGCGCACCCCGTGCGCTTTGATTATCAACATATCAAGCTCTTGACTAAATCTCTGGTTAAATCATGGTTATATAGCCGAAGTGCCATATGAAAAAAATGAGAAGAATAAGTCTTATAACGTTTTTCGTACTTTGATTTGTGACCAAGAATCTTATACCTATATATCTATCTATTCCGATAGGTATATTAACTTTATGGTATCCCGTAGTCTGTGCCTTTATGGTACGGATACGTGTATTTGGTATTGGTCATATTTGTCAAATAGACAAATAAGGCCAATACTTGTCAAACATACCGTCTACAGTGGTCTACACATGGTGATTGTTTGGCGAATACATCAAATACGCAAATACAAATAGCCACCAAATAGCCATGTGAAGGTGCCTCCATTATAAAGCTAAAGAATTTGTGGAGCTACTTCTTCGAATTGAAGAATTCGTTTTTAATTGGATAGGCTTATGGGCTCATTTATCGAGGAAGACTTGAGCTATAGGTATAAAATCACGTTGGCACCAATAGGAGCAAAGGAACAGAGGTAAATGGGGAAAAACCGAGAAAATTATTTGAAAGAGCTTATCTTACTGCTGAAGCAATTTTTATGTTATTTGGCACAGATATAGAATAGATCACGTGGAGAGACATAGGCTATTTCGTTTTTCAGGAAAATTTACGGTTTCCATAAAATTTATAATTAACGCGGGCGGAGCCACGTTTAACATCTAGTACTACCTATTGGGTTGTTTGAAATGTTCTCGGCCTGACATACTTCTGAGCGACTTGCAAGTTGCAAGCGTACTGTTGCTCTTCGCGACTCGAAAAGTTTAGATTTGGTAAGTCACGTACAACTCAGAATATGTTTGGCTGTGAACAGCCCTCGTATGCTGTTAAAGTACAAGAAGTTCTGCTCCACCCTGTTAATTATGTATTTCAGGGAAACCGTACATTTTCCCGAGAAACAAAATAGCCTTTGTCCTTCGACGTGGTCTACTTTATATCTGTGCCAAATAACATAAAAATGCTTCAGCCGTTTGTGAGATAAGCTCTTTCAAATAATTTTCCCCGGTTTCCTCTGTTTCTTTGCTCACATTGGTGCCAACGTGATGTTATATAGCTCAAGTTTTCCTCAATAAATAAGACTATCCAACAAAAAACGAATCCTTCCATTCAAAGCAATAGTTCCACAAATTCTTTAGCTTTATATTTTATAATATAAGTAAATATAGAAATGATTTTTCCAAATAGTGGAATGGTAAGTCGTATGGAAAAAGTGTCTGAATATTTTTTATACAGCATTCTATGATCTACACTCTTGTCCTACCTATTTTTGTCATAAAATGTACATTTGAAAAAGAAACGGGAAAATCCTCATTTTCATACCTTTGACCTTGAATAATTTTTTTAGCACAAGGAGGATCGCCGGGGACTTTTGAGGTTTTAATGGGTTTTATTTATAATGGTGTAAATAACGTCTCTACCAATTTTCAGCTCTATGCGAATTATTCCGATGTTAAGATTTTTTTGCGTCCAATTAGACCGGGCTATTCCCCCGCATTGGGGGCGCCGATTCCGCTTTGCAAATAAGCACAAAAAACAGTTGGGTATCATAATTCATAAGTCCAGCGTACTTGTTTAATGGAGGTCAGTGTACACGAGGCATAAAGGCCTTGCACTAATCAGTCGCTGTCCACACTTGCTTTCTCCTGATTACTAATCAAAGTGAATACAGGCCTTTACAGAAAATGGGTCGAGGAGAGTTGAAAGGATGAATATTTAGTAGCCGTGGTAGGCTTTACCATAAGGACAGAGAGGATGATACCACCTCTCTGCCACTCCGCCGGCGTAGGACGGGAGCGCGGAGGCGACGCTATGCGAACCTCCTAAGTCTCGTCTAACGGGGCTCCGGGAGAGGAGCTCCTCTATATTGTGCGACGCGGTTCGACTACTATTCCGAAATCCGACCCCTACATTCAAAGTTAAAGTATCAACTTAAATATGAGTTACTTATCCTAGAAATAAATAAAAATCAATAATTTTTATTTACATTTTATTAAGAAATAATAATATTAAAGTTAAGGTCGTGGGTGATGGCCATGGTTTGACATCTCTCCAATCTTGTCAATATTTAAAGAGAAGGTTTTAAAAGTGTTCTATATAATTAAAATTAAATAAGAAAAAGAAACAAGCATAAACCTTTTCTTTAAAAGAAATCTAGAAAAAAATAGGAATTACACGTACACATCCGTAATGTCCCATAGAAGACTGCATCATTTAGGCAGGGAGGGAGTTTCATGTTTTAGAAACCTAGGGGGCGTATCTGCAAATCACAGCACACAGCACAGGAAACTGCCACAGCAATCAGGCCAGCGAGCAGCACCGGCCTGGCAAACAAATTAACGCATTAATTTCCTATATAACAGGTTTACTTCTTGTCACAAGATAATATATCAAAGAGTATGAAATTCATAACCTTCACTCATAAAAACATTTGGGCCTATTGGCATATCTTGGTACAATAAAAATAAAAAGTTACTCATAACTTTATGCAGCAACAACAGCAATTCAGCAGTTGTCAGCAAACCCCCTCCCTGCAACGCCACGCTCCACCACGCCCTGAGCATACCAACATCACCGTTAATGTTCAGTGTTACAATCCTTCAAAACATGTACTCATTACTAAGGATAGTAATCATGAGTATTAATACAATTACTGTAGCATATAAATTATTATGTTAAACAAACACTTGTCTTATAAATAACCTCTAAAATACTAGTTTTGAAAACTTTCTTATGCTTTTATTTACATGTAAACTGTGAACTCACAAGTATAGAAAAAAAAAGTTATTTATTAGGATTTTAGGAGTCTACAGCTTGATAGGTAGTAGGGTAAGGATTTTAATTACAATAATTTTGGAGGCATTTAAATATTATTTACCACATAGAGGTTGAAATAAGCCCAATTTAGCTTTAAAATTCCTTTCATGTTCTTCTGTAATTGTATAAAACCTGTAATTGTATTCCTCATTGTGGGGACCTAGGTAAAGATTTTACAGAATAAAGTTAAATTTAATCTCATTACATCCCAGGGGTCAGCTCACACAAAGACACGGCTCAGCATTTTTAAGATAGCAATTCAAAATCGAATTTTACTTACACAAAAATATACATGTTTCATAACAGCTGCGAATGATTAATATATCTTTGCACATAGTAATTTTAACTTTGAATGCAATGTTAACAATGTTGAGTCACATCTTATCATAAAATTATGTTAACTGACACTAATGTCTTAAACAAAAAAAGTTGTCTACATCTAATACTTCAATTCCATATTTCTCTACATAGTGTCCACAGATTTGTTGCATCACACATTGAAGTTGTACAGATATTAACGCATGCATTACAATCTAGCTTTGATAATGTTGAGTCAATGTAATGGTGTTACTGTGTATTACTTAATTGTAGTACCTGAGAGGCCGCTCCGTGTCTCATGGTCTGTTAGCTACACAGTGTTACACCACAGTAACCTGCAAGCAGTTTTACATCGTATTTATTAAAATTATACACATTTAGACCATGACAATTTAATATTATATTTTAGGGATGGTATAACATTGTAGTATTGGAGAAATTGATAAAGGGCAGCTAGGCCTATGTAGCTATTACACAACATAGGTTATATCAGTTTATTTCCTGTCTTATGAATGTTAAATAGCATGGACTTATGAGGCCGAAATTCAAATATTATTTCTACAAATTCATTGCATATTGATACATTAAAAGAAACCATAACAACACAAGACTAGAAATACCAAAAATGTCTTTCACATAGCAGACCTGTGTTTGTGTAATAATAATGCAAATCTCACCCATCAGTTTAGTGTCTGGAGCGGGAACGAGAGTGGCTGCGGCTGCGGGAGCGTCCACGGGAGCTCTTGGAGTCAGAGCGCGACCTGGACCGAGAGCGGGAGCGGGACTTGCTGCGGCTATATGACCGCCTGCGCGAGCGCGACCTGGATCGACGACGTGAACGAGACCGTGAACGGGAATAGCTAAAACATACAGTGTACGGCATAAACATGTGTTGCGTAGTTGGGACCATCACCTTTTTTATTACATGCACGTTCGGTACATTGCTATCAATGGCGTAAACTGCAACATAATTAATTTTGACATAAATGTGAAGAAAATTGAAACTCAACCAAATTAACGCCTCAACTCCCAAGAGAACAATAGATTTCTAAGAATCCGTGATCAAAGGATTAACATACTGCATTGTATTTCTTTATTCCATGGAAATGAGACGTTTAAATTGGTTCACAAGCAGGAAGTAGGAAATTTTGTTAATACCTCACAATCGGTTTTCAATTGTTATGCAGCAGCCGGGTGCCGCTTGGGGATTTATGGATTAACAAATGTATAAGTGAAAATAAATTGAAATATAGGTACTGTAAAGGGCTGAGACATCACTGGATATGATACGTACCTCCTGCGTCTGTCGTAACGGCTTCTGTATGGTGACGAAGGTCGACCGTAGCGCGCCATCTGCACGCGCAGCTCCCTGCCGTCCAGCATGCGCCCATCTATAGAGTCCAGAGCTTCTTCAGCATCACGCCTATCGAAAAACCTAAAAACAACACGCTACATTACAGGTAGGTCGGTTTATAGCATTTAACCTATAAAATGACCAATGACAAAACTCACGTACCTGACGAAGGCGAATCCTCTACTTTCTCGGGTGTACCGATCTCTGGGAATATAAATATCTCCAACCTCGCCACATCTTTCGAAAACACGGCGCAATTCTTCTGGAGTTGTTCTATACGTAAGATTATCAACTTTCAATGACACCATGCCATCGATGCGCGGCGGTGGCCGACCGTAACTCATTTTCACGAATTACTTTAACTTCACTGATCACTCAAACAGAAAAGATAACACCGAATATTCACCAAGACAATAGCTAAAAAGAAACAATATGGCGCCAACAGGCGGTGGAATTTTCTATAGAAATCCAAATGCACAGACTACTAATGGATACTTACGTATTCCAAATGCGGCGATGAAGCGTCACAAATGCAAAAGTCACTAGAAAAAGCAAAGACAAATTACAAATTCTAGATCACTATGCTCTATAGTCTATACTCTATAGATCATGGAATTAATAATATAATATACTCACCTACTACTCCTACTAGCCTACTAGGTGAGTATATTACGTATAACTTATACGTAGTATATTTTAAATATTAATTCCATTGCTATCAAAGAATAAGGATTGGGTAGAACTTTGGTCAGCGTGTCACTGAAAGGGACAAGAAGAAAAGTAGTTAGTGTTACGAGTAACGAGGAATATGAAAAAATTACCCACGGATCAGGGCTTCATAACGTTATCGAATAACAGAAAAAATATCGTTACGTACCGTTATTTTCATAATGGTAGCCAGATAACATTATTTTTTTAAAGATATCTAGTAAAATAGCGTTATATTTACCGTTATTATTATAACGTTATTTTTTCGTTATGGCATAACAAAAAAATAACGTTATAATAATAACGGTAAATATAACGTTATTTTCTGGTATCAGGTATGCGATCGTGCACGGTGCGCCAAATCTCACTCATATTTAAAATGTAATAAGCGTTCTCTGTGAAAATACAAAGAAAAAAATACACCTTAAAAGCGTGATTACGTTTAGAAAATTTTCCCGCCTGTCATGACTTTCTTGACGGACTATAACGTTATCAAAGAACATATATTTACCGTTATAAATTCTATATAACGTTATAACATTTACCGTTATTAAATACATTTATAACGTTATTTCTAGTATCGGTTAAATTTTCATAACGTTATCTATGCCCTTGAAGCAATAACGTTATGAAAAAATAACGTTATTTGAAGCCCTGCCACGGATCTCATAATTATTATAAGCCTGGTAAAGGAGAACTGTCAAAACTGACGTTTTTGTATGATAGAAGCGTTAGTTCCTTTTCTCGCCACGTTCATATAAAGCCTTGTCGAGCTGTAATAAAGTTTGGTAATATATTTTTATTGAATATTAAAAGAAAAAGTAATCTAGGGGATTTCTAGGGGGAAATCAAATGAATTCAGGGGTACGGCGCCGAGACCATCTGGCAACCCTGCTGACGAGTGACGACTGTGGTCTTGCCTCTTGGTTTGGTGACGAATGACGATTGTCGACCACAGAGGGCTTCATAACGTTATCGAATAACAGAAAAAATTTCGTTACGTACCGTTATTTTCATAATGGTAGCCAGATATGAGATAACGTTATTTTATTAACGATATCTAGTAAAATAACGTTATATTTACCGTTATTATTATAACGTTATTTTTTCGTTATGGCATAACAAAAAAATAACGTTATAATAATAACGGTAAATATAATGTTATTTTCTGGTATCAGGTATGCGATCGTGCACAGTGCACCAAATCTCACTCATATTTAAAATGTAATAAGCGTTCTCTGTGAAAATACAAAGAAAAAAATACACCATAAAAGCGTGATTACGTTTAGAAAATTTTCCCGCCTGTCATGACTTTCTTGACGGACTATAACGTTATCAAAGAACATATATTTACCGTTATAAATCCTATATAACGTTATAACATTTACCGTTATTAAATACATTTATAACGTTATTTCTAGTATCGGTAAAATTTTCATAACGTTATCTATGCCCTTGAAGCAATAACGTTATGAAAAAATAACGTTATTTGAAGCCCTGCCACAGAGTACTTTTTTATATACGGAAATTGACGACCACAGTTGACGACCGACTGGCGACTGGCGAGTGGCGAGTCACCGAGTGGCGGCTGCCAATAAATTCAGTGCTGCCACACCGAATTTTCGAAAATCAGTAGACGTCATGCCAAAAATTGGTAGAATTAGGTAGATGTTATAGTTTGTTCGTTCTAAGATGATATGGGTGACAGTTCTCATATTCCTTGCTACGGATTTTTTTACAAGAAAACAAAAAAATCAGAATGTAATAAATTATATTCCATCTACAAAAATAAATGTTTCCTGTAATTGTAAATGAATAAAAATGAAAAGTTGCTAAATGCTAACTTATTGATATAAAATTATAAATAAAAACTTTGAAATAGGAGTATAAAATTATTGTTACGAAAATATTTGAAAAATGTCAGATGCATGAAACGGAACTTATGTCAATAGAGATTGACACAGTTGAATCGAAATCAAATCGATAAAAAGGGGCGGCCATCTTAAATCGCCGGCGTCACTCTGAAACATCAGTACGAAATCGATAATTTCGATTGCAATTCCTTTACGAGGTGATTCGATATTTTTAAATTATTCGATTAATTTTTTTAGGTAACTTCCCTACTTTTGTCAATTATAATGTGTCACGCATATCATCATAAAACGAACAAACTATAGAACTTAGAACCAAAAGTTGGTAGATCTACCACCCTCATAATAGCAATTTTTTTAGAATGAAAAATGCGAGTTTATCCATACAGAGAGTTTTATTGATAGTGCTTATACATATTTTTATTGAATAACTAGATGTTCCACGCGGCTTCACCCGCATAATTTAGGATGTCATGGAAACCGTACATTTTTCCGCAAAAAAAGAAACCTATGTCCTTTCACGTAGTCTATTCTTCGTGTGTTTGGCACACATAAAAATCGCTCCAGTAGTTTCTTAAGATAATAAGCAATTTTAAATTTCCCTCCGTTTTTTCCACTCTTTCCTCTATTTTTTCGCTCCTATTAGTATTAGCGTCATAAAATATAACCTATGGCCTTTCTCAATTAATGGGCTATCTAACACTGAAAGATTTTTTCAAATCGGACAAGTTGTTCCTGAGATTAGTGCGTTCAAACAAACAAACTAACAAACTCTTCCACTTTATAATATAACTAGACGTTCCGCGTGGCTTCGCCCGCTTAAATTAGATATTTCACAGACGAATTAGTCCACAAAAATAGCCTATGATTCTTCACGTGAAATAACAGAAAAATTGCTCTAGTAGTTCCCTTTCAAATAATTTTCTCCGTTTTTCCACATTTTCCTCTATTTCTTCACTCTTAT
The DNA here is from genome assembly GCA_905333045.1 of Lysandra bellargus. Taxonomy (NCBI): domain Eukaryota; kingdom Metazoa; phylum Arthropoda; class Insecta; order Lepidoptera; family Lycaenidae; genus Lysandra; species Lysandra bellargus. The sequence goes on along the minus strand of HG995363.1, from coordinate 4,365,103 downwards.
TACTATTAGCGTGATAAAATATAGCCTATAGCCTTCCTAGATAAATAGGCTATCTAACACTGAAATAATTTTTCAAATCGGACCAGTAGTTCTTGAGATTAACGCGTTCAAATAAGCCCTTTCAAATAATTTCCCCCCGGCTTTTTCATATGTTCCTCTATTTCTTCGCTCCTGTTAGTTTTAGCGTGATAAAAATATATAGCCTATAGCCTTCCTCGATAAATGGACTATCTAACACTGAAAGGATTTTTCAAATCAGACCCGTAGTTCCTGAGATTAGCGCGTTCAAACAAACAAACAAACTCTTCCGCTTTATACTATTAAGTATAGATAAAGAATAGAGAAATAAAGAATATGGAATATTATAGATTTTAAATGTTCAGTACGGCCCTTCGTTCTTTGAAATAAATTCTTCTGAAATTCTTCGTTCTTCCTATGAAGCTTCCAATCACCAATGTGTGAGTGCTATCTGCTGAGTGAGTTTCTCTGACATGTTTTTAAATTGTTGAAAGAGGAGAACAGTCTCTCAACATTTGCACTGCTATGTGGAAGTGCAAATACTTGTCTCACAAATCCACAAAGAAGGGGAAACATTGGGGACTGGTCTCCTTTTTTATTGTTGTAACATGTTTCCAAAAGACTTCGGGCTCAGGATCAGTCCTTTAAATTTTTTGTTACCACTCTTGTAACGTTTCGGACCGTTCACAGACTAATCTGCGTTTCAAAAGTGAGTGAACGGCTCAGAACAGCTGCAGCTCGTGTAGTAGCGGTCCGTTTTTTTTAAATGATAATTGTTGAAGAAAGTGTTGTACAAGACGTCTCAACGTACCAAAATGGTATCCGAGTAGCCTGTAACGTTTATTATTCATTGTACGTGAACAATGATATTAATATGTTGAAAAATAAGTAGATTTGATACCGAAGTTGGTAGATAGGTAGAAGAGAAGTGAAATAGGTAGATCTACCATAAAGTTGGTAGATGTGACAACAGTCAACACTGGCTAGTGCACAGATGACAGAATACAAATTTGAACTTACTTACTCTCCGAGGGCTAGTGGCTGCCATTTTGTTTATAAATCCAGTTGCTTTTGTGTGAGGATAGTTTGGCTTAAAATTAACGAAAATAAAGTGATTCAAGATGAGCTACGGTCGCCCTCCGCCACGAATTGATGGCATGGTGTCATTGAAAGTGGATAATCTAACGTATAGAACCACACCTGAGGATTTAAGACGCGTTTTCGAAAGATGTGGCGATGTTGGTGATATTTATATACCACGGGATAGATATACCCGTGAAAGTAGAGGATTCGCTTTCGTAAGGTAAATAATACTCACCTTTTAAAACAAGCAAACTTCTTTGTATTTGGAGCATTTGTGATAACATGATATCCATGACAGGTTCTTTGAGAAGCGTCAAGCGGAGGTGGCATTGGATACTTTGGATGGAAGGATGTTGGACGGAAGGGAGCTCCGCGTGCAGATGGCGCGATATGGCCGACCGTCATCACCCCACAGAAGCCGCCACGACCGCCGCAGAAGGTAGGAAATCATTCGCAATAAGTGTGCTTTTAAGGTTATTTTTAACCGACTTCATAAAAAAAGTAGGTTATCAGTTCGACGTGTATGTATGTTTATTTCCAGAACTACCCAGTTTACGTATATGTTAGTCTATGTATATCAGTGTCTGAACAAATTGCCAAATTTCAATACCTAGTGTATGTATGTATGTTTTTGTGTGTGTTCACATATCTTCGGAACTATACAAGTCCGATTTAAATAATTCTTTTTTGTTGTACTAGGTATTGTTCAACTTAGAGAATGCTGCAAGTTTCATCAAAATTCGTTCAGTCGTTTTTGAGATAAGAGATTTGAGGGTATTTTAATTATTCCCAATCAGGTACAACTTTGAAATCTGTTTAATCTTTTTAAAATACTATTATTATTAAAGTTTTGTTTAGCCTATGTTTGATATGAAGGTCCTCTTTATGTGAAATGAGAGACGATAACACAATTAGTAATGTTGACTAAAAATGCTTATTTTGTCTTAGCCACTCTCGGTCCCGCTCCCGCTCGCGCCGCCGCACCCGTTCTCGTTCCAGGAAGCGCTCGTACTCTCGCAGCCGCTCCGGCTCGCGTTCGCGCTCCCGCTCGGGCTCCAAGAGCTCCCGGGGACGCTCTCATAGCCGCAGCCGTTCCCGTTCTCGTTCTAGGCACTAAACATGGTAAGTACATAAGTTGCTTTGCTGAAAACCAGATTATTTTTGTCTCAAAAGTTTATTAACGCTTCAACTCCCATAAGGCCCAAGTGGGCCGCAAGAACAAAAGATTTCCAAGAATCCGCAATGTAAGGATTAAACAATTGTTAATTTACACTTTCAATGTAGCTGCTGCATAACAGATGACATTATTCTAGTGAAACAGAGCTTTTTGGATATTTTGGATTTTTTTCTTATGCTTATATTGTTTTGCAGAGCAACTGGGTTTCTGAACCCTACGAACCTGAAATCATCAAGCTGAGCTCACAAGCTGTCTCCCCATCTTATTCAGGTATTAGATTATAAGTAAGGTTAATTTTTAATAACCACATAGATGTATTATTTTCACAATTATTAGTAAATTAGGAATCACTTATGGTCCTGTTTCTTTTCTTAATATTGTGACTAAATGTTAATTAAATAGGAATCTAAATATTTTTGCATCTAAGAGCTTAGTGTGGAAGGTTGAAGGAAACTATCTTGCTTGAACTGTAAAGTAATTGAATTTATGTTTACATTTCATTTTTCAATTCATTAACTGATTGGCTTCATTACTCTCATTTTTTCTGGAGATTTGGTATATTAAAGTACACTTAATGTATTTCTTTCTTCTAGTTACTTTTTTACACCAGCTTACTCATCATTCAATACATTCAGTCATCTATCACACAATTTCTGACCCGTGATTCACGATCGTCGAAAAATTCTCACACGGAAAGTTTTCATATTCTGTCGAATTTTGTTTTGTTAAATGAACGAAAGTGAGAATAACACTAAGCTCATTATGTGTGTAGGTTTGTAGACGAAATTAAAAAGTAATTAGAAAATAATTAAATCTTTGTCAACTGTATTAAGTTTTGACTGAATTATGAGACATTCATAAATTACACTTAGATTAGGGTACATACATTATTTCAGGTGATTAAAACTAGACTGTCACAGGTCTAGTGTCAGACTCACCCTTTAGGACACGCTGGTAAATATTTTGGCCGACTCTTGTAATGTAAATGCTTAATCTGAGTATTATTGTTTTTTCCAGATTGATGTTGATTTATAACAGAGCAAATTAAAAGTAAACCAATGAAACTAAGAGTGCATTCAATCAAATGATTATAACATCAACTTTCAAAGTCCTAAACACTAATGATGAGATGAGGCATATTTTGACATTTTGTATGTATACTTGCCTCTAGGGTATTTCTTGGTTGCCTCATTTGGTTGAGTGTGACTTACGAAAATAAATGTAAGTTTAATGTATTAATAGAAATGTTGGTATGCTCAGGGTGTGGAGTGGAGTGTGGGGCGAGGCAGAGTGTGCGGGGAGGGGTTTTGGCTGTTTCCTGACAACCTTTTTGCTGTTGTTGCCGAGCATAAGTTAGGATTCATTTTTAATACTTCAGAAAATATGGTAAACATTTGTTTCATTAAAACATAAGATGAGCCTCAAGGTCATGACTTCTACTCAGGCCAAAATGTTCAGAAGTAACATGGAATACCCCAAAATTTTCGAGAGTCTATAATAGAAACTTCAAATTTTTCATCTGTAGAATAAGTATAGTTCTAAATTTCTATAGTGTAGTTTTAGTTTTCTTGTATTAAACACTTATAAAAATCAGCATTTATTGTGATTAAGAAACCAAACTGTTCTGTATATGTTCACTAATACACGAATTTGTTTGTCAGGCCGGTGGCGCTCGCTGGCCTGATTGCTGTGGCAGTTTCCTGTGCTGTTTGCCGTGTTTCCAGATACACCCTGTGTTTCCCACTTTTAAATTCACTCAAGACACTTTGCAAATGATACAACAGGAAATTGAAATTATATTTTTATACCTTAGGAGATTGGAAAAATCTCTTGTTTAAATTTGGCAAAGGTTTCGTCTATGTCCTGTTCATCACACTATGATAGTATGATGTCGAGGATATAGACGGAAAAAATTATTTTAGAAGAGGAACCTTTTCTTAAATTTACATCAAGAAAGAAGATGCGCCACACCAGAACAATAATTTCACTTAATTAATGAAGATTTGAATAAATTTGTATTTAAATTAAACGTTGTTTCTTTTTATATTACCTTCCAATACCAGTTATAATTTTGGTAATTAATGTAATCAGCGCCAACGCTAAAACACGGGCGGGCTCGGGCGCGAGCGCACGCGTCGGAAGAACGCCGCGTGCGAGCGGGCATCCGTCGCGTGCGCCCTTCTCATTTAAGCGCTGCTAATATAATTTTTATCTCGAGCGTGTACAGTTGTGTCCAGTAGATTATAACTAATTTATTAATTGGCAAAAAGACTTCAACGATGCTTCAACGGAAACAACGTCGATTGCGAAAAGCGTGCGCCCGCGCCGTGTGCCCGCCCGTCCGTCGAGCGTGCCCGCCCGTTCGCCCTCCGTCGCACGCTCCTGTGCTGCTCATACTATTTTTCGTTTGTGCCCACGCGAGCGTTGCGCCTGCGCGAGTTTGAGGGCGAAGCCAAACGAGCGTGATTTGTGGGTCATGAGCCGCAGAATTTCTGCCGGAAGAATTTTTTTCATACAAATGACAACTCACAAAATTACGCTCGTGTGAATCAAACAGGACTTTTGTATGAAACTGAATGCAGCAGAATACTAAAGCCCAGCAGAAATTCTGCGACTCACGACTCACAAATTACGCTCGTTTGGCTTCACCCTTAGCGTTGGCCCTTAGGAACATTAGGGGTTTGTATTTGTCATTATTATAGACCTGGATCCCAAAAGGATAAGACATAACTTACTTTCTGCTGGATGAAACCATCATAATTTTCCCCTCTTTCCTTACCCAAAGGGTAAAAACGGGACCCGATATCAAAGACATTTCAGTCTGTCCGTCTGTCTGTCTGTCCATATCCAGACTGTACCTCCCCTTTGTTTTTTGGTCATATACCTAGTCAAGTGCCTACCTGTTAGACCCAGATCCCAGAGCGATAACACATATTATGACATATCACAATATGGATGAAACCTTAGGTTCTTAGTAGTTCCTTATGTACTTAGAATACCTTCGAATTTGTGAAGCTCTACATGGAGCTATACTCACTCTCACTCACTCATAATGTGTAAAAATGCCTGTCTGTCTGTCTGTAACCTCTTCACGCCCAAACCGCTTAACCGATTTTGCTGAAATTTGGTACAGATATACTTTGAGCCCTGGGGTTAAAGTATACTTATAACTTTGAGCTTAAGGCGACGCCTTGATAATTTGGCTGTAGGCTGTAGCGATATCGATTTTTCTCAGCAATGACTAAAGCTAAGAAATTAAAGTTCATTGTCAGTATTCATCATGTCTTTATCTTTGAATTGCCCATAGCATAACACCGCGTTAAAGTAAAAAAACCGTGTTGGATACGTTTGAGATTGCTTGTTTTGTATTGCGGCCGGGCCGGTCTCTCATAGTAAACAAGCAATGGAACAGCAAAAAATGGAAAGTGCGTAAGGGACAAAATGGTCGCGTAATTTAAAACTATAAATACATTTCATATAAGCTATGGGCAAATTAAAGTGTATGCTTGAACCAATATATTATGTAAAAATTTTGGAAGCTTAAATCACTCTCCTCTGTTCACAAAATAGGAATCCCTTTTTTTACAAAGGTCTTTTTGATTGATTATTCTGTATTATAAAAGTTGACCAACCGTGTTATGCTATGGGCAATTCAAAGACAAAAACATGATGAATACTGACAATAAACTTAAATTTCTTAGCTTTAGTCATTGCTGAGAAAAATCGATATCGCTACAGCCTACAGCCAAATTATCAAGGCGTCGCCTTAAGCTAAAAGTTATATGTATACTTTAACCCCAGGGCTCAAAGTATATCTGTGCCAAATTTCAGCAAAATCGGTTAAGCGATTTGGGCTTGAAGAGGTTACAGACAGACAGACATTTTTACACATTATGAGTGAGTGAGTGAGAGTGAGTATAGCTCCATGTAGAGCTTCACAAATTCGAAGTATTCTAAGTACATAAGGAACTACTAAGAACCTAAGGTTTCATCCATATTGTGATATGTCATAATATGTGTTATCACTCTGGGATCTGGGTCTAACAGGTAGGCACTTGACTAGGTATATGACCAAAAAATACTCAATTGTATCCATACTTTAATAATATTCACTACATGTTACAGAGGGGAGGTACAGTCTGGATATGGATAGACAGACAGACGGGCAGACCGAAATGTCTTTGGTATCGGGTCGAGTTTTTACCCTTTGGGAAGGGAAAGAGGGGAAAATTATCCATCTTTGTTATTATACTATGCAGTATGCTGACACGGACAAAGTCGCGGGCAACAGCTAGTAGAAAATAAATTCTTGCAATATCGTATTGTTTTCTAAGGTGTTATATTAATTTATAAAATAAAAATAACACCTTTGAAAAAAATATAGCAACAAAGTTATTTTCAAAACGTCTGATAATAGTTTTGGTCATTGAAAAGTGTCTTACACTACATAATACTTGTTCAGAACAATAATCTACAAATTATATATAAAATTCTTTTTTATTGGTCTGAGAAAATTATATAAAAATTATATATAATTATATATAAATATTAATCAGAAAATAAGTAAAGTAAGACTCATTTTTTGTCCACTTTGGTACCTGGTACCTGACCAGGGGTCACACTTAGAGCTACACAAATTCGCAGGTATTCTAAGTTCACGAGGGACTACCGGGAACCTATGGTTTCTCCATCAGAAAGTAAGTTATGTCTTATCCTTTTGGGATCCAGGTCTATTATAACAGTATGCCCAAAGCGGATATTAACTTATAGGCTTTAGCTATAAACCAGCCTTTCCCAAAGTGGGCGATAACTCCCTAATGTGGGTAGACCTAGTTTTTATTATTCGTAGGGTAGACCTATATCTACTTACTATTAAAAAAAATGGTAGACCTTTATAATCATCATAAAGTTAATATATTATGATAATCACTGATCTCTATTATACAAAATATGGAGGTCAGTGTCATGTCAGTGTATATAATAAATTCTGGCAGGAAATTAATCATAGAGTAAAATAATACCAGTTAAAATTAATTGATTAATGTCAGATTGTCTATGCTCGACCACCCAATAAATTAAAATGGTTTTCATATTCCCATCTCAAATCTAAAAAAACAACTTATTCGAAAATTATTAGGTAGGTAGGATAATATGGAAGTCACTGACCTCGTTTCAGGTAAGACTTCTACACATTTGTCATAGAAAGCTAGCACAGAAGGAAATACAGCAATGCACTTGCGACTCCTCCGATATTGCGAGTGTAATCTTTATTAATAGGCGATGGTTTCATCAAGCAGGTTTCAGCAGGTGATAGTGAATCTACACGTATTGTAAAGATTAAAAGTTCGTTTGTTTGCATCGTATAGACTACAAATTTACTGGGCCGATTTCGTTGAAATTTGGCTCCATTGAGATCGTATGGCTCGGAATATATTTTATCATCGTGGGAAAATGTACAGGATACCAAAGGATACTGAATTTACGCGGCGGTCGGAGCTGCGCCCAATTTCTAGAAGTAATACTTGAATCCTTATTTTTAGATTCAAATAAAATCTACGGTAAATGCGACCGCGTCCGGTCCTGGTACAAATATGAGCAGCTGAAGTCGTTACGAAGAGACCAGGAAGATGCCGCTAGACGATTGAAGAGTAAATCCTCCGTAGACAAATTGTTACGAGATGGACTATCAGAGAGGAGAGTCAAAAGGATACTTAGTGATCAATTCTCTTCTTGCCATAGTCAATCCCAATTGAGCAAAAAGTCAGAATTTACAACTACAAGTCTAGACAACTTCTTTATAGATCCTTGCGAGAACGAAACCAAGCTGACCGGCTTCCATAATAGCTTTAGTAAAGAAAGCTTAAAATTCCATGATCTAACTGACGATGTTACTAGAGAAATTGTCGATTTAAAGAAGGATTTAGACGAAGCCGAAATCATGAGAGATATTGCAGACTTAGAACTTTACGATGGAGAAATATCTGAGGAGAGTTTAGGTTCCTGTGACCTTCCAGTAGAAGCCAATAAATATAAATTAACCAAGTACGGTTTAAACGCAGATACTGCAAAGTCGACGTGGTCGAAATTGGTATCTTACGCGCATCAAATTATGAAGTTACACCATGGTAAATATGCTTATTGCTTAGGTAGGTATATTATGACTAGATGACGATGATTTCTCGTATCGTATCTGTTTCCGGGATAAAAAATATCCTATGTCCTTTCTCGGGACCCGAAGTACCTCCATACAACATTTCAGCAAAATCGGTTCAGTGGTTTCGGCATGAAGATGTAACAGTCAGACACACTTTCGCATTTATACCTAATATTATTCCTTCAAGCCCCATAAGAGCACATGTGATTGCGACAACAATAAAATACAATAGCATTTCCAAGAATCTGATCGATGGATTAATAATCCTTCGATCGGGGATTCCAAGAATTGCTAGAAACTAGTTACTATGGATTATGTTTATAGAAGGCTCACAAAAAACATTTGTTTCAATTTCATTGATTACTTTGAAGTGGTAGAATTACCTACCTTTTTCTTAGCCTCTCCTCCGACCAATTTGAAAGTCTTTAAAGACTCGTTACCTTATACCTAGGAGTCATTGATACACGAAAAAATGCAGAACTCAGAAGGTAGAAATAATTTAGGTGCATGCTGTAAAGTGTTAAGTGATAGTCTATACTTTATAGCTTTGTCCACACTGTGCCTTTTTCTGTTCGTCAAGGGCATGCGTTATAATTTATAGCACAGGGCTCAACAGCGACGTGTGGCATGCCCGCGACGCATGCCCTCTGACCGTATCCAAAAAACAAAAATGTCAATGTTGGCGTTGCGTTCGTTGACGCATTCAATTATTGATGCGCCAAAACGAAAGTTGAATGAAAGAAGATGACGAAAATTGAAGACGAAAGCGCATAGTGTGGACATAGCTTAATAGCTATGCGCTTTCGTCTTCGGATATCACAGCCATCAGGCTGTGATAGCATGTTCTTGGGTGTTGACCATGGGATCTTGCAAGTTGTCTCTTCAGTGTATTGTCTTGCAGGCAACTGTTACGTGGACTACAGTTCGCAGTTTTTGACGGCAGTGCTGGTGGTCGACGTTCTACGAATGGTAGTCGGTAGAATGTGTAAGTATCCTTAAAAAAAACTATTATGATATTACTAGATGACGCCCGCAACTCCGCTGCGCCAAAGTTCGTATATCGCGCGGGTACCGTACATTTTTCTGGGATAAAAAGTATCTTAAACATTGTCGAGTCGGTTTTTCCCGTCTCGCCATTGCATGGGCAATGTCACGACTCACGTACCTACATCAGGTATTTTCTGAATATGTGTTCCGTATCCAGACTAGGTAGTACTGTAAAGTTGCTATAAAATATGGTCAATCTAAAGTTATTGTGGGTCATAATTTTAGGTGATATTTTGCAGCCATTCGTGTGTCCAATTCAATTTAACTCTGACCATGTCTTCCTCACTGAAATGAAGAAAAAACACACACAAATAAGAAAAAATCGCCTTATCAAGGTATGCTAATATTTTAATTAAATAATTTGTTTTAAGAGATTAAAACAGTGGTACTCAACCTTTTTTATACGGGCCACAAGCTCGATTTAGTCTTAGTGTCGCGGGCCGCAACAATTTTTTTGGGGTAAAAAAATAATCTTTTTCAAAATGAACGATTCAAAAGTGGAAAAATTTTCACGTCTTTCACGACGACTCAAAATGGTTTGACTTCACGTGGGCTACGTGGGTTATAAAGTCCAGTTGGGAAACATTGATCTTTTGTTTCAGTTTAATTCGGCTTCATCGCATAAAAGTAACCCTTATGACCACGAAAACCGGCAAAACGAGCTGAAATCCCTGTGTAAGTGCCGTTGTTTGAGGCGAGTTATTCACAATCTTCTCAAACTATCACATCTGGTCGACGATATGCTAGACAATGTAGCTGACAGAAAGTAGATATTTTTTTTAATAAAATAACTTTTAAAATGTTATTGTTTTTAAGCTAAACTTTGACCTGTAATACGTTATAGTTATACTATAGCAATGGAGGCTTACAACCACGGATTTTAAAAAAATACGGATGTAACCTTGTCTAATCCCGAGTGAAGCACAGTAATGGCCGCCCGTGTAGGATGTGTGGGTGTCATTGGCGCCGTCACTCTATGTACAATGACAACGGGTTGTGTTACATAGTTGCGTGTGAGTGTCGGTCACGTGTACAATAAACGAAATTGTGACGAAATTGTCGTACCTTGCATGCTTCACCTCTTTATAGTGTAATGCTCCATCCGTATTTTTTTAAATCCGTACTTACAACATATGTATTTTATTTGAAGAAGTCCAGTCGCCGTAAAAGAAACACGCGCGTCTAGTGTAATAATAGCGTAAGTCAGTAGTACCTGTACTCAATCTTTTTTTATATGGGCCACAAACACGTTTTATTCTTGGTATCGCGGGCCGCAACCAAAATTTTTAAGGGTTCAAAAAGGAATATTCTTCAAAATTAGCGATTTAAAGTTTCACACAAAGTGCATGTGGAAATCTGGAATATCTTCTGCGAGTGAAAGAAAGTGGCCTTCTAAGGTCGCCAATTTCTCTGTATCCTGCAACCGGTCTATATAATTGTTTACTAAAGGTGAACGCAGATTTGGCCGCACCGCACGCACCGCAGTCGCCGCATTCGGAATTCTTCATATAAATAATGTAGAAGTTGCGAAGACTGCGGCGCGGGTAGGTATGCGAGCTTGCCTATAACTTCATATAAAGAATTCCGAATGCGGCGACTGCGGTGCGGCCAAATCTGCGTTCACCTTAAAAGACAAACGTCATATTTTATCGACAGGTATTAAATAAAACAATCTCGAACTAGGACATTTCAATGTTTTATATTAGTATTATGACGACGTAATGATATTATAATTTTATTGACGTGAGCTTACACTTGAGTATAATTTGTGCTAACAATATCTACAATCCATTACTTTACATGTATCAAAATTGTAAATGAACACACATCAGCCGTATCGCGTGGACCTCAGGCGTATAACGGAATATTATCTGTGGACCTCTGTACTTAGACAACTTGCATTCGATGGCGAAGTTAGAAATAAAATGTAGGAGATTCGACATAGCGCGACGCTATAGCCTATATAGTGCAGTTAAATGAACGTGGAGAAAAAAAGAACCGCCGCCATCATACAGAAACGCCTTTTTGATAGTTCTCCTTTACCTGCAGGCCCTGCAGCGCCCCCGCCCACTTAAAGTGTTGTTGCCACAGATTAAGAAGTAATAATACCTCAATGGTTGTTGCACTGTTAGTGATATGGCGCTTGCGCTCGCGATACTTCAAATTCATTTTTTCTATTTTATTTGTCACTTAGCCGAGGCCATAGATAATTCGTCTGTATGACTGTATTTATCTACCTACCAACATAAAATACATTGTCAAGTAATACCGCAACCCAAAATAATTTATTCCATAAACATCACACTAAAAACAACAGCCACAATGTTTTTCTATAAATACTTTTAGCAAAACAAAAAAAAAAACATCCACAGCCGAACATAGACCTCCCCTTTTTTTGAAAGTCGGTTAAAAGTGCATCAAAATTTTCTAATTTATTTACTAGACCCTTTTTACGTTAGGTCATGATTTGGCCACCATGATATAGAGTATAGACATTATACAGCATGACTGGTGAGACATGAGAGTACTCGGTAGTCGATTCTCATTATAATTATGTGATAATATTAGGTACTTAATTTTTGACCAAATTTGCCTTGAAATAAATTAATCATGGACACTTAGTAAATTACTACGGCTGGCGCGGCGATGTGCGCCCCGCGCCTCGCGCGCTACCCCTCCCGCGCGCGGTGTCCTTGCGTAAGGTAAATAATTATTTAACTTTAAGCTACATTTACTCAGTGATCAATTGATATTATTTTTTTCAACTACTATAATAGCCTAATATCACGTCCTCGAGTATCGAACATGTCTCACCAGTCATGTATACTGTATACGAATAAGCCCATATACAGGTAATGTTTTTCCAGTATTGGCCAACCTGAACAGACTTTATAAAGAACAATACAATAAATTCGACCTTAAAAATATTAATCAGCTTTTGAGCTGATATCGTATATCATATGTACCAAATGATGTGATCGCATTTTTTTGACCTGTAGATAACATTGAGTTTGAACCGAATATACAAAAGTCAAAGCAAAAATAATTCATGATGCCAGCACCGTATAATTTAAGTATAGACTTAAAGAATGGATCCTTTTCTAATTAAAAAACCTACTTATTAAAAAACAATAACCATCCATTCTGTAAGTCTATTGTCTACAAGCAGTAAGTCTGTGTAACACACTAAAAAGTAGGTATAACAAATCTTTAATAACAATCAGAGTGTGCTCCTTATATCTACAAATTCTATTTTTATAAGAAATATTAATGTGTTAAAAACCTTTGTCACAAATTAATCTTGCTATTATTTAAATAGGCATTTGAATAAATATTTTGCCCCATAGAAAGAAATCATAAGCTTTGGACATTATAATAAGTAAACCAACAAGTAGATATTTGACAAAAGCACTATTTTTTCACTAGTAACCATTTCCAGCGTATTTTTAAGCATAGTTCATAGATAATTAATAATCAGAAATCATTTTAGTTACATTTTTGGAACCTTCTTCGAACTTAGTATTTAATAAAGTATTACAAATTTCTAATACAACATTTAATTTTAAAGATATTCCATTAAATATTTAATTGATTTTCGTTCACTTACATCCTAGTTAAATACCCTCTCCTCTTGTTGTAAACCTATAACATTACTCTATTATTGGACAACATAAGACTTTATTAAAACGAGTTCTTTCTTAGTATTAAGTTTAATTTTGTCTCAAGTGAAAAAAAAAACCGGCCACGTGCGTGCCGGGCCACGCGCAATATAGGGTTTCGTAGTACCGCTAGCTTTTTTTTTTTAATTTTTGTATGGTCAATACATTACATTGACCACGTATTTTACAACATCATCTCAGTTACTTTTAAAGGAATTTGAACGAAAAGTTCCTTTAAACTTCACCGAATACATTTTTTTTATTTGATCGACTATCACTCAATAACTTATGAAGTCTTCTTAGCCGTGATAGTTTCCCTTTTAAATTCAGCATATTTGCTACTCCCGTAAATTTTTTCACATTTCCAGAAGCAACCGTTTAGCTGGTAGAAGGGGGGGACACTGGACTCTGACGATTTTTTCCACTTTAAAACTTAGTATTTCACAAACGGATCCCTAAATCGGAAAATGATCTATTAATACTCATAATATTTTAAAAAAACCTATCCAACGACACCCCACACGATGGGGTGGACGCGAAAAAAAAATTCATCCCCACTTGATGTGTAGGGAAAGTAGTAGGTACCATAAAAATATTTTTTTAAGATTTCATGTACCATTTTGTCGGCATCATTAATATGTGCATTCATGCCAAATTACAGCTTTGTAGGTCCTGTAGTCTCTGAGCAAAACCGCAGACAGACAGACAGACAGACAGACGGACAGACGGACGGACAGACCGAAACTATAAGGGTTCCTTGTTGACTACGGAACCCTAAAAAGTGGCAAAGCTCTGTTATCTATGGTTTGAAGAGAACCGTCAAACCTTTGTTGTGTATGGTTTAAGAAGCTACTAACTTCTTTTGTCTTTGATAAAAAAAAAACTGTTATTTTCAGTTAAAAAAAACATGCGACTTATTTTTGTTGTCTATGGTTTTTATAATAGTGCCTTTAGACCTTGCACCAGTACAATCTAAACGGGCGGGTTATCGAAGTAATCTATTTTATTCTCCTGTTTTGGTTGACTTCGCGCTGCCCACGCGTTGCTGGAAGTTAAAGTCGCCCATCCACCGCTCGATCTGAAGTTAGGAAAAATAAATTGTGTACTTATCTATTTGCAAAACACGACAGCTATTCATTTGCACGGAAACTAAAAACAGAAGTTGCGGCAGATGGATAGAATGTAAGGCATCCATTACACAGTAGGTTTTGCTGTCAGTTTTACCACAGTCATGGCTGTGACTGATGGATAACCTACAGTGTAAGAGCGTGACAGACGGTTGCATGAAGCTGATTGACGAAAATCTGGATATTTTGATTTTTGCTTCATGCAACCATCAGTTACGAATTTTGAGTGAGTGTTGTCACATCTGACAAAATTGGAAAAAACTTAGAAACGTATACCTTTAAAATTTTTGGCTTTGGCCTTTGACTGACATAAAACTGAAGAGAATAATTGAGTGACCGTCTAATACCATTTGAATTCGTCAGTCCATCAGTCACCATCGGTCCAACATAATTCATGATTGACGGAATTGACTGTCGCTTGCATGAGCATGTAATGGATGCCTTAGTACAATCACAGACATAGATCAAGATAGATACCGCATGTGTATGTACTTCGCGTGCCATATCGCGTTCCCATGCGACGAGCAATGCTCGTCTTTCGAAAGTATGTTCTTAAGTCTGCTATCGGAATCGGACGTCAATCGGAATTTTAGAAATTCCTAATAGGCTACTTGACCTATATTCAATTTCATTGAACAAATGCATATTTCTAGTAGAACTTGACCTAGCAAACCGTATATCATCCTTATCATAAAATAAAAGGTTATGATTGACAAAAAAAGTCGATTTGAAAATATGATTTTATATTTTTGCGGTTAACGCTTTTGCGGTACTTCCAATTTGGATGTGACGTTATCACACTAGTAATTTAAGATCTTTTATTTATCGCGCTCGTTATATGTAAGTTTATTTGTACATAAATAATAAGAATAAGCCTAGAAAGTTTTGTAAAATATATTTTCTTGAAAAATTCAAATAAAACATCAGTTTTATATTATATTATCTCCATTTATTGTAGTTGGGAAATAAAATGGCCAAAACTTTTCTCAAAAAGTTTTCAACATTACAAATGATTTCTAAATTGTTTTCAATTTTTTTGACCCTGTTAGACTCGTACGTTTAGCACATAAGTTTTTTCAATAAAGTAAGTATAAAATACAAACATACAAGGCATATTTTTCAATCGAAATTTGTATGGGTTTCTACTGTTTAAAATATTAAAGTATTCGTTTTTTTGATGAAAATGAATGATTAAGAAAGAATGATTAAAAATGAATGATTAAGAATGGCATGAAGAAAAAAAGTAGGTCAAGTAGCCTATTGTGTCATATTATAGAAATTCGAATAGAAACGCTGGCCTAGATAATGGACACGTTTCTTATCATCGGTACGTCATGTCACAGTAGGTAGGAAAAAAGTGGCACGCTCGTTTTCATACATATGGAGGGACATGCGGTATAGATACCTACAAGATAGATAGATACAAGATAGATCTTGATCTACGTCTGTGGTACAAATTACCTATTTTGTAGCTAAATTTTAATCCACTGTATTCTAGGTTTGGTTAGCCCGGTGCCCATCTCTCTCTAGCTTTGTCTCGCTCTACTCACTTGCTAGGTTGTGTGGGCGTGGCCTGTGGCGCGGTCGTGGTGGGAGCGGGCGGCGCGCGCAGTACGGGCCCGGGTACGCGTCGCTTGCCCGCCTCGCGCGCTAACACTTCGAGTACGCTCATTGCTGGCAGCCACGACTGCAACAAAAACCGTTAATTTTCTCAAAAAAAAAAAAAAAAAACAACAATTTAATTTATTTTATTTGCAAAAACAGCAATGCGCGGCAAGTTTATCAATTCAATGTGTATTTGCTTGTGTAGTAAATAAAGTTCAGTTCTGGCGTCATTTAAAATGCATCGCATTGCATTGACGTGTTCCTTTTAAATGTAAACTTAGTGCTTAGTCAAAATATATTCGCGAAAGTTAGATGTGAAAAATGTATGGGGTTTGACATAACGCAAACAATGCATTTAGTGTCTGAACACACTAGGCCGAAAAAACGCGGCCGAAGTTCGGCATGATTACGCCTCCAATGTATTTTAAATTACCGATGACACGCCATGCCGAAATTACGTCGCGTTATATTGTATGCGAAGCGCATTGCTGACGTAATCATGCCGAACTTCAGCCGCGTATTTTCGACCTAGTGTTTTTAGACAGTAACAAGCGAGTCACGCACGCGTACGCCTCTAGCGCACGCAAATGCGACGGAGAATTATCCGTCTCGCTCACTCACCTTCTCGCGGTCGGCGGTGGCGACGACGTTGCGGTTGGGTTCGGCGTCGTACGCGACGCTCTCGCAGCCAAAGTGCTCGCACATCTCATGTATGAACTGCCGTTTCTGACGGTTCATAGACGGGAAGGAATGCGCGCGCGTCTTCTGCTTCGACTGTAACAGGATAGAACATTAAATCAATACGTATTAAAAAAAATGCATTGCTATTTTAGACGGTCACTCTTTACCACTTACATATAAATGACAATTATATTCGACAGTATATTTTGATCTTATTTTTGCGACATAATATATTGAACTATCCTGTCATGAATAACGCATAGCACGTGGTAGGATGAACATTAATGTTCCGTGTTCTGTGTTCATAAGTAGAAAAGGCCAAATGTAAAAACCAAAGATTCTCGTAGGACCCCTAGCTAGATTTTCTCCTCCAAAACTCTACATAAATAAATAATCGTAATTGGATTATGCGGGGTGTAACAAAACAAATTGACAATTCTTTAGGGTGTGTAATCTATATGGGCAAATTCATGGTGTTTGGGCGTTTCTCCTAGAAACTGAGTCTTGCGCCGTGGTCCCTAGCATGGCCGATACGTTCAATGTAGCCAGCCTAGCTCCAGCCTTGTTTATAAGTATAAAATATAAGATGCAGTGTGAGCGTACCTTCTTGGCTAGCTGCACCAAGTCTGTTAGCTTGTCGTGTACGTGCTGCGCGAAGGCGGGGTCTCGCGCGGCGGTCGCCCGCAGCGAGTCGCCGTACCGCGGCGCCAGCTTAGCGGACACGTCCGGGTTGCGGATCTGTAGCGCGAGGGCCATGCGCCGGCTACGAGCTTCGACGTAGCACTCCTCGTCGCACTCTAGACTGCATAGATGAAAAAAAAAAAAGAATTCGAAATCTTTTATTTCTATTTAAATTTTATTGAAATGAGGATTATACTCCCCACCCAAACTAGGCCCAGCCCTCTATGGAGCCAGCTATGGTCCTCCACGTATTGCTAGGAATTATTAAGATCTTGTCGGTTACAAATCTGGGTGCACGGTAGCGCACCCGTCGAGACGAGCCAAGCGAAGCTACATTTTCTCGAAGTGTTTCGCCTTTTTTTGAACCTTCATAGATTACAATTTACAGCTAATACTTGTCATGTATTTCACTCGTTCTTCGTTTATATGAAAAAGAAGGCACGATGAAACTCGGACAGCTGCGACAGGATATAGCGATATAGCGATAGTTTCAATGTTTAAAGCTTAAATTGATTGAATATTCTTGGCTAAAAGTTATGACTTATTACTTTTCTATCTGCTTTGCCACGAGAAGGTTGCTTAAAACTCGTAACTTAGTTTTTAGTACACTTTAATTTTCATAACATTACAAATATTTAAATTCTTATGAACGATAACCAGACCACTCACGTTTTTAGCATATTGCTGGGGCGCTGCACGTCGCTTAAGTCTACCGAACCACCTTCTTGCATTTTGGAAGCCGCTAACGTGCTCATTAGTCTGAAATAAATATGTTCATTAGATATCATTTAACTTGCAATTTCCAATAAAAATATAAAAGCTTAATGACGCAGTTTCGTTTCAAAGACTTTCTTACTATTTGGCCGACTTATGTCAAACCTAGCCGACAGATCACACCTTATGGCTGGTTTACACGTATTAAGTTGATAAGTAGTTAACTAAATTTTAAGTTGTTATTTGCATGTAAACACAAAATTAAGCATAAGAAGAATAAGAATGTTTATTTGCAAAAACATGGTCAATGACAATAAGATGGCACAATGTGAAATAGCGCTCATGTTTTGTCGAATACATCTTGATGTGCAAATATTTTGAAAATAAAAGTTAAATTTAATTTTGTTAATTCTTTACACATAATATTTAGTTGAAGTACAATATTGTTAGTAAAGATAATAATAGATTAATCAAATGTCATAATAAGTACAAATATGCAAAAATAAATTAAAAATTGTCAATATAAAATGTTACTTAAAATTATTACAATATTATATTTTCATCATTAATAAAATCGTCAATGGTATAATACATTTTGGCTAATAGTAATTGAAATAATTTATTTTTAAATTTATTACATGTCATTTTTTTCAAATCATTTGGTAGTTTGTTAAATATACGGATAGCCATACTGCTGTTCTTATCATAAACAACGCATCTGCATGGCGGCAACTTTCGAGTAATTCGCGCCTAAAGTTTTTTTCTTTTTATTGTCCCTTTAAAACTAAGAGGAATATTCCAAATATTTTTATTTTGTTTGGTGCCTTTAAATGTTAACTTTGCATATGCGATGCTACATTTACATATTTAGTTATTTTTAATATTTTTAAAGACGGAAAATTGTTTATGACTAGAAAACATGAATTGCAATAATGTTAATTTACTAAGCATATCCAACGCATGTGTGGCAGTTGCGTTGTTTATGTCTAGTGATGCTTATGCTTAGCAAAGATAAGGGATTATTACTTACGTATAAGTTGCACATACGTTCAATATGACTAGCAAAGAATGATAAGATCAGCTCACATGCATTTATATTTTTTGTAACCGAACAAAAATGAAAACAACTTTAAATAGATGCATAGCAATCCATGAATTGGTACATTATTTTTTAACCCTTAATCAGGCCCCATGTGCACTGGCATTAAAAATATTTTTAAATATAGTGTGGTCTTAATTTTTACCTGTGCAATGTATACCTAAGAACTGTTTCTTAAAAAATATTAAAATTAAGACAAAAACTGGGTGGTCGTATTATGCCCTATGCCTGTTAAGGAGCTTTCTAGCGTTTTATAATTTGATTCCATTATCCCTATTTTTACTTAGGAAACTGTATACTTTGAACTTTGATCTCTTTCTCTGTCATATTATGAGGTGGTGAACTATTCACAAGAATTGAAGAATTTTGAATACTTGCCTAAGATTACTGTTTTGTAAGCGTGTAATTACCACACATAGTATCGACTAGAAGAATGTTATTTTTGATAAAAAGAAACCTAATAATTTACAATTGTATTTTTATTTCAAAATCATCACTTGTATAATGGAAACAGTGTCCATATCATACTACCGCTAGACGGGCATATAATTACCCCTTTTTTTCCCAAAATGAATTGTTTCGTAAAAAATTTTTAGCTTCATACGAAAGCTACAAATATTGGTAATCAAAAATAGGTAAATTATGAATTAAAAAAAGACAAAGCTCACTATAAAACTCCAATTACCTAGGTGGTCGATAAATCGTACTATGCCTGATTAAGGGTTTATTTATTAGTTGTACTTAGTTTATCACAATTATTTTTATGGCAATTCTTAACCTAATAAAAGTTGTACCAAAATATGACTAAAATAATTGAGATTGCTATGCATCTTTTTAAAGTTGATTTCTTTTTTGAACGGTTACAAAAAAAATAAATGCATGTGAGCTGATCTTATCATTCTTTGATAGTCATATTGCTGGTAAAGGAGAACTGTCAAAAATGACGTTTTTGTATGATAGCAGCGCTAGTTCCTTTTCTCGCCACGTTCATTTAAAGCCCTGTCGAACTGTATGTGCAACTTTAATGTAATTCCCTTATCTTTGCTATACATAAGCATCACAATTGTGCATTTCCTAGACATAAACAACGCAACCGTCACACATGCGCTGATTATGCTTAGTATTTAATACGTCGAAATTGTAAGTAAGATAGTCATAAAAAAACGCATGTTTCCTTATGATGTATATTACTAGTAATAAGTTTGGAAAATATCACATACGCTGTTTATGACTAACAATAAAATGAAAACTATAGAAGATATTTAAAAACTAGTGATTGATCCTGGTAGATCTCGTGTCGATTGCGTTGTTTATGCTTAGGACGGCAGCATACAGTATGCATTTTTAGAAAATAGTGCTAGTTTCTGGTCAGGAATACACAAATTTCCTCGTTTCTCACCTCTATATTTATAACAGTCCTTGGTTTTAGCAAATAAGAATGAATGTTTCAAATGGCAGAGGCAGTACATTCGACTTTTTAAACAGCGGCTTGCAAGTGTCCAAATACTCTGCACCACATACAGATCTTACACATTTTTTTGGACTTTAAATGCTCTAGTAACATCGGTTGAATTGCCCTATAGTATAATTCCATACCGTAGAGTTGAGGACACATATCCATGATAAGCAGTCAAGGCAGCTTGTTTCAATGCAATTTGTCTTAATCTATTAAAAGCGTAAACGTTAAGTAGCAAGTTAAAGTACTAAACTAGATGACAACTAGAATTTAGTTACTACTTATCTACTTAATACGTGTAAACCAGCCATTACTTTGAATTGACATAATCCGACCAAATGACGCAGGACCGTCAACTGCCTATGAATCAATTTCTTCGACGGTACAACAACGTGCAAAAAGTTTTACATAAATAAATAAAAGCGTTTTAAAATGGCGTACTTGGCATAATCCCTCGCGTTGTCAGTGCACGCGCGATCCATGGAGCGGCGTCCGCACGCGCACGTGGCGCGCACGGGGCGGCGACATGGCGCGCCGCTAGGACACGCCCCGCCCGCACCCGCGTGGCACGGCGCCGCGCACTCGTGACCGCACCCGGGACGCTTCTCGCGGCACGCCTGCGTGCACCTGTTTGTAAAATCCATACTAATATAAGGTTTTATCTATAAGCCACTTATTTCAATCAGCCAATTTCACTTGTTCCGAATTCGATCAAAGTCAACGAAAGAGGTTCTTAATGTTTATAAACTTTTGTTTCCGACTTCGTGGTAATGTTCCGATGGTTTAGGGTTTCGCGGGCTAAATGTTATAGTTTTATTGAATTCAAGACCATTATCCATACAAATTTACAAATTGTATTATAAATGCGAAAGTGTGTCCGTCTGTATATTACCTCTTCACGCCCAAACCGCTGAACCGATTTTGCTGAAATTTGGTATTGGTATATATTGAGTGTCGGGAGAAGACATAGGCTACTTTTTATCCCGGAAAAAGTACGGTTCCTGCACAATAAATGAATTTTGGCGCAACGAAGTTGTGGGCGTCATCTAGTGTCAGTAATATTTTAGTGATTTGGTGTCGAAGAAAATGTGTGAATATTGAATAGCTTGTGTCTGTAAAGCCCTAAAATTAGGCTAGTTTGATGATATTTGGAATCGATATAATAAGGCGAGGATATTAGTAACGAAACATTACCCGATAAATGAGCGATTATTATTTTTTAAACAATTTTGTTTATGGCTGACATCTTTCTATAGAAAGATTACAGAAACTATCTTTCTTATTTCTTATCTACCTTGTAAATAAAACAATTGAAAACGCTTTACTTACTTGCCGGCATCACATGGTCCCTTGTGGCAGGTTTTGATGCAAGTGTGTTTACCGCACGGCAGGGGTTTGCCGCACGGCATACCGCACGAGAACTCCTCTTGCGAACACGGTATTGTTTTACGCTCCTGTTGAATACAATTATAATAACATAAACATACATATTATAACAACACTAGCTATTTGACCGAGTTTCGCTCGGTACTCGATAAAACACGAATAAAAAGACATTTTCTAAAAATGATTCCTAGCTAGATCGATTTTTCGCCCCCGAAAACCCCTATATACTAAATTTATTTATTCCAATTATTAGATTATTAGAGATTCCAATTATATATTTATATATATACAAGAATGGCTCGTATAAAGATATAAGATACATATCTTATATCTTTAAACAAGCAATTCTTATATATATATATATATATATATATATATATATATATATATATATATATATATATATATATAATGAAATTTAGTATATAGGGGGTTTCGGGGGCGTTGTCACCTCTCAAATGTCCATCGTCAGTTAGACAGCGTCACTCAAAACCCCATCCGGACGTACGCTCCAACAGATAACATACATTATGAAACTTATCTCAAAATAAGTTGCCAATAGACAAGTTAATCGCGCACGCCGATGGATTAAAGATTTAAAGCCGTTTAAATATATATATATATATATATATATATATATATATATATATATATGTATATATATATCTTTAAACGAGCAATTCTTGTATATATATAAATATATAATTGAAATCTCGGAATCGGCTCCAACGATTTTCATGAAATTTAGTATATAAGGGGTTTCGGGGGCGACAAATCGATCTAGCTAGGAATCATTTTCATAAAATGACATTTTATGTGTTTTTTGAATTTTTTGAATACCGAGCGAAGCTCGGTCATATAGCTAGTTAAGTTACTCTGTAAGCCTTCTGAATAAAAAAAAATATATAAATGTAGGGATTTTGTTTGTGTTTGGATGGTTTATACTTAGAAAAGTCACTACTCTTTAATAACCGCAGTGCGATTTACGTTATTCTTTTGTCTGTGTAGTTATATAAGAGGCAAATCTTAACTTAACACTAACAGCCGCACTCAGAGTCGTTCATTAAATCATCATTTAAAAAATTTAAATTATCCGCTGCCCATACAAACCGCAACACTAAATGCTCATAAACATGAAATTCCCTCTCAGAGTCAGTTAATGATAAATTAACACCTCAAAATGGCGATTAAATTTAAATACAGAAGAAGCACCATTTAACTCGATTGAGTCGCTAATCGTGGATTTTGCTGTCAAAGAGTTATAACATAGAGAAATATAATACGCGGGCGGCATGATCTTCTTCTTCTTCTTTTTTATATGATTTTATTTATAGCTTGTCAAAAAAGAGTAGACACTCTACGCTTTTTTTAAATCATGTAACAAATACGAAAACTTTATTCAATCGAGTTAAAAATGTGCAAGGCAAATAATATTTAAATGTATAAGCGTTATCTGTGGAAATACAAAGAGAAAAACCCACCTTTTGAGCGTGATTACGTTTAGAAAATTTTGTTCTGTGTCTACTCTTTTTTGACAGACTGTAGTCGTGTTCGTTTCGTTTTTCAATGCTCATTTCGCATGCGCAAAGTTAAAAATTAATGTCAGTGTGAGTATCATGTTCTAAAATCTGACAGAAATTGTTAATACTTATTTTAGAACATGACACTCAATTATGAAATTGACAGTCAGCTGCCAAACTGAAGAAAGCCGCGCATACGTAGTTGAAAAATGAAACGAACACGGCTTGACTTTCCAAAACTAATATTTTTTTTATTGGTCGTGACTGCGGCCGTTAGAGTCGGTCACTAAAAAAATTGCGCTAAACATATTTAACCAATATTTAACAAATTGAAATTTAATGCTTTCATTACAGATACCTCTCAGAGACAAAATTAATTGTCTGATTAATTGCTGTCCCATATAAATCAAGCAGAAAATAGTCGAAAAGAACAAGAAATCAAATTAACTGATGCAGCATAATGTTATAAGTGGGTTTATATTGTTTTTTATAAATTATGATAAATACAAAATTTGAAGTTTCTAAGTTCCACAATTTGGATTAGGTACGGTATGTGAATAACTTATCTACTATTACCATTTTAATATAAGAAAACCATTGCTAGGAATTTTTCATAATAATAATTGTAACTATATTCGTAGACTAGTAAACATACTTTAATTTCAATCATTACACAATTTAGTGGCAATGTTCTTACTTCTTTGTATAATTATTTAGTTTGTATGGAAGTGACTATACGTTTCACGTGAAATACTTCTATTTATTTGCAAGAAATGGTAAAAACAGCCGTACTAAGTAGGTAGGCATGTATTGCACAAAAATGCTTTTAGTACTATCACAATTAGAAGTTCTATGTATACAGTGGTGTTATCTAATATTATTATTAACACTTCAAATAAAAACCTGAAAGAACCCTCGTATTACAATTAAAAAAATTAAAACTGAAAAATTTTCAAGAATAACCTCAAACTTGAACTTCAAACTCTGCAATTAGCGATTATTAATTGTCATCTCTGAGAGGGACATTTCATTTTATCTGTGCATTACGTCTTAATTGACGTCTCTGAGTGCGGCGGTTAGAGCCATAAACATGAAATTTCGCACACATATTCCTGATATGATGATGGCATCCACTATAAAAGGAATTGTAAAAAATCTACAATCTCGAATAATAAAAACTAAGGAAACGTAACTACCATATTTCAACCGTTTTGAATTTGGTTCCTTTTTGCACACTAAAATATTATGGCAATAGCAACGAAAGACTAAATTATCAAATTCACGGAATAAAGCCGTTGACATTAATTATCACTATGTATGTCACATTTTGTAGACTCGTGGACAAATTTTTTGACGCAGTTACTCTTCCTCAGTTTTTATTATTCGTAAACTGACTCGTATCGTCGTTAACTGACTATTCAAAGTAGTAGGTAGCAATAGACAAAAGGCCTTATGCCGCGCTTGATGTCATTTTACCTCATGGCGGCCATGACAGGACTTGGTGGTGAGCACCACACACGGCGGGCAATCGCCTGAGTGGCAGGTGTGGTGGGGTGGATGTCCACAGGGGCGGGGCTTGCGGCAGGGGGCGGAGCATAGTGGTGCACGCGTCCCACACCGCACAGGCGGAAGTACCGCCTCCGCGCCGCACGCACATGTTAGTTCTTCAAAGCCTACATACGCAATTAGCATTAACTATCGTTTAGTGTATTCTAATAAAAAAAATCTTATACATGAAAATGAATTTTCAAATGTGGTAGTCGCGTTAAAACTCGAAAACGGCTGAACGGATTGGGCTGATTTTAGTCTTAAAATATTCATAGAGGTCCAGGGAAGGTTTTAAAGTGACACGAAGTTCACCGGGACAGCTAGTAATATTACAAAAGTTGCATTTTTATCGAGACATATCATAAGTCATAACATTTATATTATGTGTGATAGGCAGAAGAGGACTTTTGCGAAGTATTATATTCTACACATAATACATACATGGAATTAATATCATGCACAAAAGTACTTTTGTGCATGATATAGAAATTCATATTACATATATTAATAGGTTGCCTTGATACCATATGCTACAACTGTGAACACTGAGTTTTTCTCATAACTTGCCGTGAAGAAATAACTACTAACGAATTAATTAAAATTGTTTCAAAAGCAAAGTCATACAAAATGTAGCCCACTTTTTGTCGTAAAGTAATAACATAACTAAAACTCAGTACACAGAGTGATACTCACTGACAACAGGGCAGGGCGCACAGTGTCCTGTATGACAGAACTCCTCACATCGGTGAAGTTGGCACGCCAGAGAACGCCCGCACACGAGCGTGCACCGGTGCGTCCCGGCGTCGCAGCACACCGTGCGACATCGGTGACGACCGCACGACATTTTCTGGGAAGAAAAATAGTGAATAAAACACATTCATTAATAAAATAAATTTAAAAATCATTCTGGTCAACGTTTGTGTTTTTTGACGCGATTTGAAAGCGTTGGCACATGTTTGCTATGTGCTCAAGGTCACACATATCAAATCGCAAAAGGATCATCTAATTATACAGTTGTGTTCAAATCATTTAAAACGAAATACATCTGTTGTTTGCGTGTTAAACATTTTCTAATCTCACGGCGAATTTTCGCCTTCTATTCACAAAAACTATTAAGATGTTGCTGACTACACATTTTAAATAAATTACTTACGAACTTACTTTATTACATTTCCTTTGACACAGGACGTTGGCTTCTGGAAGATCAGCGCACAGCACCTCGCGATTCGAGTGCCCGCAGCGGCACTGCAGTACTGTCTTGTCCGGGCAAACGCGGCACGGTCCTAGAACATAAAATAGAATTATTATTTTTTTCCTTTTTTGCTATCAGCAATCAGCTTTATGGAAGCTATAATCTGATGAGGTCGCTTTTAATAGGAGTAAGTGGATATTTATTTATTTATTTAACCATTTTTTGTACACAAAAAACATTTAACAAGATATACTTATAAAGAAAGACGATACAACATGATGTTGTTCTCTTGAACATCATTCCAAGTTTAAAATCTGTTTCTTTTTAAGGCGAACAGTGTCTCCTGAGATTTTGCGCAAGTACATTTTAGTGTTATTTAAGTCTGCTCTTATATTTAGTGGTGTCTGAATTTATTGTTTCCTTTATTGTAACTATTTACAGGTGTTCATGGATATCTGAGTTCCGAATAAACCATGGCGCATATGTCAGAGTTCTGAGCACATTGTTCTGAAACCTTCGCAGGATTTCTATGTTAGAGTTACTTGCAGAGCTCCACTTTCCAGAGTTCTATGCCATAGGTCCAGATCGGCTTTATTTACTATCAACATTATTTCAAATCTAAGTTAAGTAAATAAGATAAAAAAAGATGACCTCATTAATTATTTACCTTCGTGGCACTTCTCCTTGCAGAAGTGTTTGTCGCCGGGCGGTCCGCAGGGCAGCGGCTTGGCGCAAATGTTGTCACACAGAGGAATAGGGTCGCTACACGTCTTGCGCTGACTCGGGCTTAGCCTGTGAAGTGTAGTTCACTAAGCAATAATGTAACACTATTACTGTTTTGTGAGTGGCCACCATAGAGAAATATTCCTTATTATTGAAGAATAGACACAAAAAATTACAAATGCATGGACTTTTGTCCCTTAACTTTATCAGTTTTTCTAATAATTCTTTCTCATAACTGTAGCCATGCTATGCTTGCATGTGATAGAAGCTTATGTAGCAATATGCTTGGTTCAAATTCATACTTGGTATTCCCACAGGGGCACGTGGGCACATTCTCGGGGCGGAGCGGGCAGGCGGGGCAGGGGGGCGGGTGGCACGCCGTGCGACACGCGTGCGCGCCGCACGCCAACACGCGCCCGCACTCAGCGCCGCACGACCACTGCGTGCGCGCGCCGCTCTCCGCCGTGCACGGGACTGTACGCGACTCGGCAGACGGACAGTAGCACACTGAATTAATAAAATGTTAAAATGACTTTCCGAGGTTTTACGCGGCGAGCCGCGACCAACAAAAAATCAAATAAAAATGCCACTTTATGACATAGAGCATAGATATAATTTTCTACCGATATAATATGTGTGGCAAGTGGCGACCCATGCTGCCGCCGCTTGTGGCGTAAAAGCAAGAGGCGTAGATTAAAATGAAACGCCGCGTAGAAAAAAATACAAATAAAATGCCATTTTATTTGTATTCTTGTCAGTCGCGGTCGCTCGCGGCAAAGATCGGAAAGTCACCTTTAGGGTTAATTGACATTGAAACGTTTCGAGGCGTTGCGATGTGTCGTTTAAATTTGGTACAGGCAGCCCGACACCGTGGACAGTCTGTCAAGTGTGATATCTTCGTATGTAGTAAAGAAAGTTCTGAATGGGTCATTTGAAAATGGATTAAATTACATCGAGCGTCACGTTGAGATATGACTATATGAAGGTACTTAGAATCCCAGGAGAGGATATAAAATAGTTTAAACCTCGAAAACGCATTCCGCGCGTTAAACTAATTTTGGAGCAACGACGTTTCGGGTAACGTTTAGTACTTTTTTAAATTACGCTGGTTCTATTTTTATTGAACTTACCGTAGTAAAGCCTCAATTTCCAACTAGCGTCACTAACCTTGCGTCACAATCTCCTTGCAGGCTTCACAGGGTCCTTCATGACACTCCTTGGTGCACGCGTGCACGTTACACTCGAGTTTGCGTCCACACTCGCGTCCGCAAACTTGCGGCAGCTTGCTACTGCATAGCACCGTGCGAGTCTCCGCGCCGCAACCACATTGTCTATAAAATTAAAAAAAAGTAATTTATTTCTGACTAAATTTGAATCAAACACTTTCAGAAAGTCTCACGTGTTTATTTATTTATTTATTTAATAATTTATGTACACAAAACTATTTACAGTGAAAGACTTATAAATAAAAATACATTTTGGTACAAAGGTACTACTTATTCCGATTGGAATCTCTTCCAGTAGACCTGCTACAGGAAATTTAGAAAAAAAGGTAACAATAATTGTGTAGACCTTCCACAGTCCGGGAACTAGCCCCGCGAGAAAAACTGGAGCAAGAAACTCGCAAGAACTGGCGTAACAAACTCGCAAATATTAATATATTGAAGACAAAATTATAATAATTTTTGTCTAAATGCCTATTGTTAAAATGTAGCTTATAAAATTTTGTTTCATAAGTATAAGAATACATATTTAAGAAGTTTTTTGGACGAGGTATTTTTGCTTATAATAGTTTGCGTTAGAGTGTATCTATTGAATCACTCCCATTTTTATTATTAGAAAAATATTTCGAAGTCTACGTCACAATGGCTTTGTGTGCCAAATAGCTGCAATAATATCCATTGCCTAATAGAGTACTTTCTGAGTGGAACAAGCTGCCTGAAAATGTAATAATGGCACCTACAGTAAATTCTCTAAAGAACAGACTGGACAAACTATAAATCGTATGATACACACGCATCAGCTTATAAGCTGCTAGTGTGCTTATTGACATAATAATAATAATTGCCAGATTTTGCTTACTTGGTGACCGCCTTGGCATATATCGATACAAGTATGCACAGATGCGGCATTTGCGCCCGCTTGTATGTCTTGCGGCGCTAGAATAGTCAGTAGCTATTGCTAGATGATACTTACTTGGTGACAGTAGCTTGACAAGGCGGGCAGGGGCCGGGATGGCATAACAGCGTGCACGGATGCGGGCATGTACGGACGCGTTTACACGCTTTGCCGCACGTGTGCGCGCCGCTGGCACCGCGTTGGTGTTCGGGGTTGCGTAATGCGCCACACATGCAGCGGTACTCGGTGGGGATATCCTGGCTCACATTCTGACACGCCGGGCAGCGCCATTTGCTTTCTATGAATGAAAACAATTTTAATATGTGAGAATTAGGTGCAAGGAATAATCATCATCGTAAACACTACTACCATAAAATGACCCAAGGTACTAGAAGTTTTGAATTACATATATAACAAATTAATTCAAATTTGTATATTATATAAAATATAATCAAATTCTTATCATTATAAACATATTTTCTACATCAGAATTTGTTTTTTAAATGTTTATTGAAAAAAAAAAGATTAAAAAGGCAGGTCAGACTCACCAACCATACTGCTCACAGCCCACTTGCGGATGCACCTCAGATGCAGCACATGGTAGCAGTTGCCGCAGTACCACACTGGGTCAATCTGCTTCACACGCTCACAGCAAACCAGACACTCCAATGTCCCTTTGTCTAATTGCTCACTGAGTCTCTCTCTTTGTGTCAATTCCTTGCCATCTGAAAGCATATAACATTAAGAAAAAATATAATGATTAATTATTATTATTATGGTAGATACAATAGTTCCTAAGGTTGTCTTTGTTTTTTCTACTCAATGGATTCAATGAAAACTATATATTAGTTTTAGGGTTCCGTACCCAAAGGGTAAAAACAGGACCCTATTACTAAGACTTTGTTGTCTCTCTGTCTGTCTGTGTGTCTTCAGGCTGTATCTCAAGAACAGCTATAGCTAGACTTTTGAAATTTTCATAGATTGTGTATATCTGTTGCTGCTATAACAACAAATACTAAAAACAAAATAAAGTTAATTTTTTGCCTATTTTCGCTCTATAACGGAACGGAACCCTTCATGCGCGAGTTTGACTCGCACTTGGCCGATTTTTATTGAATTGTTAAAGATTGACTAGTTTTGGACGACCTCCGTGGCGCAGTGGTGAGCGCATTGGTAACTCAAGCCAGAGGTCGCGGGTTCGAGTCCTGCCGATGGAACAAAAAGTTTATAAAGTTTCTGGGTCATGGATGTGTATTAAATATGTGTATCATATAATAAAAATCTTAAATATAAGTATTTAATATATTTCCGTTGTCTGGTACCTGTAACACAAGTCCTTCAGGTACTTACCACAGGGCCAGACTGACGTGATGTGAAGCATCCATAGATATTATTATTATTATTTTATTAATCATTGTCAAGTTAAATCAAGAATATAAATGAAGTAATAAAATTCAATATTTATAATAAGTAACTTGACTGGCTGTATTTACATTTAAAAATCACTTCTACTTATTCTAATCAGTGCTTTCAACCAAAAATATATAAACATGTTTGAATGTTGATATCATGTAGATATAGAATTTAGATAAAAAAAATTGTAAATAAAGATGATGATATTTTTTTTTGTTATCAGCAGATTTTCAACATGTAAAAGAAAAATGTTATTGCTTGAATTTATACCTGTAATTGCCATGGAGCTTTTCCCCTTTCCTTTTCCTTTAGGACTTTTATTTTCCTTGTCCTCCCTGTATGAAATGTACGAACTAGCAAACTCCTCATCTTCTACTTTTGTATAATCCGTCCTCACTCTTTGACTGCCAGCCCAATTTCTTCCTCTGGCGTTATCATTCTTGGCCCGAACATCCTGAGTGGATTTTGGTCTAGAATTATTATGGTATGTCCGCCCTGTGTCCGTGTCCTGCTTATATCTATTGGACTTGTGACTATTGTTATCATATTCATTATCCACATCATCATTGTAGTACCCAGAATTTCTACTATACTCCTGATTCCGGTTTCTATTCCTAAAATTATTGCTATACTTTTGATTTGTGTATTCATGACGGTAACTAGAGTCGTAGCCTGGGTTTTGAGATTGTCTACTGCCTGTTTCTGGACTATATTCAGTGTCATCATTGTTATATTTGTCATAGTTAGAGCCTTGGTTGCTCCTGTTTTTACTTCTAAAGTTATTAGTCCGTTGGCTATTGTACTCATTAGGATAACTAGCCTCAGAGCCCGAGTCTGAGTTCTGCATCTGCTTACTTTTACTAGGATTAGGATCACTTCTATAGTCATCTGCATTGCCCTCATATCCAGCCTCATAATTGTTACTATCCTGATTACTTCTGCTTTTATTCCAGTAAGTATTACTCTTTTGACTATTATTTTCACTATTATAACTAGAGTCATAGTCCTCACTTTGTCTATTCTTGTTTCCTCTGGAATTGTTTCTAGATTCACTATCTGTATTTTCACTATTAAAATCGCTACCTTTAGACTCTGTATTATTTCTGTTTTTGTTCCTAAAGTTGTTGCTAGTCTTTTGAGTGGTATAATCATTACGATAATTGGTTTTAGAAGAAGAACTATTGTCATAGGACTTTTTATTTTTGTTACTTCTGTTGTTGTAATCATTGTAATTATTTGCTGGTTCTTTTCTGAAATTAGAGTGTTGAGAGTATGTGCTACTTTCCTCCTGCTTAATTTTATATTCACTGGGTTTTTGGGATTTGTCACTTTTTTGCACTTGACTGTTTTCACTGGGTGCACTACCATCTTGGTTGGAGTTCTGCGGTCTCTCTCGCCAGTTCGTGGAGCTGGAATGTCTCGGATTCCGATTTGATGTTTCTTTTGGCCCTACCGGTTGGGACGGTTGCGGTTCAGGCTTATGTTCATGTCCTTGGCTATCATCAGTACTTTTTATAGCACTCTTAGGTATAAATTCACTAGCAGTGGGTGTCAACCTGGATTTTGAAACTACATTAGTGTACCCATTTTGGTCCGGCACATTATAGTGGCTTGGCAAATTATCTTGGTAAACTTCTGGATTATTCGAAAAATTGGCAGTGTTCGTTTGGTATCCATAAACTAGCTGAGAAGATGGTTGCGATGGTCCACTTTGGTAGTTTGTCATATTAGTGTACTGGCCATTTGGATAATTTTGATACTGGATGTTACTATAGTTGGTCGAGTTAGCGGCAGGCATGTTTGGAATTCGCATTTGCGAGATGAAATCATTAAAGCTGACATACTGGTTGCTGGTATCATATTGCCCATTTGTGTAGTAAGGCTGATTCATGTATTGCCTGTTTACATCACCGTCCCATGAATTGGTCGGCTGCTGCTGACCGTTATAGCTATACGAATTGTTCCATTGAGACATGTTGCATGAAAAAGTTATGGTATGGTGAAATTTCACTTGTCATGTAAATATTGTTTGTCCTAGTTGCAAGCGTTTGCTGGTGTCCCAGGATTTTTAGGCCCAGGCCGGGACCAACGGCCCTTCGGGATGCTTAACCCTGATGCACTCTGAAAATGTTTAGTAAAAGATAACGTAAGTAAAACATTGATCATACTTTATTTGAACATGTGGCAAGATTGGGCCGATTTTTTTAAAGTTTACTCACGGTTTCGTATTTGTGCAGTTTAAAGATATAATAAAATATTCTACAGTAACAAGAAACTAAGAAAATTACAGCTAAAAATGAAAATTTAATAAAATAAGTTTGTATGACAAGACAAACCGACAGTGGTAGAAATCTATGACGTTGACAGACAGTGTTGCCAACTGCTAGCCTTGCCGAGTAGCTAGATTATTGTTCAAAAGTTGCTAGATTGCCAGTTTTCGTTCCCCCAATAAGTTGCTAGAAGTAGCTAAATGTAACGGACTTTGTTTTGATAACTGCTACCTCTACCAAGTGGCTAGATTGCTCCTAAAAAGTTGCTAGATTTCCAGTTTTTGACGCTAGAGTAGTTAGTAGGTAGTAGCTTAACGTACCTTTTAGTTGGTGACCATAAAATAATCGGCCAAATGCGAGTCGGACTCGCACACGAAGGGTTCCGTAGAGCGAAAGTAAGCAAAAATGGTGTTTTTTTGTATGGGGTGGGATTGGGAGCCCCCCTTAAATATATTTTTATTTTATTATTAATTATTAAAGTACAAATAAAATTAAGGATTTAGTGCAAAGTTCAAGTGCCTACAGCCTACCTGGTGCCTTTATTGACTACAAGCAAAAATTACCTAAAAATTACGTTTGTTGCATGGGAAATTAAATATTAACTTTATTTTATTTTTAGTATTTGTTGTTATAGCGGCAACAGAAATAAACAATCTGTGAAAATTTCAGAAGTCTAGCTATAGCGGTTTTTGAGATACAGCCTGAAGACAGACAGACAGATGGACAGACATCGAAGTCTCAGTAATAGGGTCCCGTATTTACCCTAAAAATATATATTTTTACATTCTTTCCTTTGATTCTCGGTAAATACTCGAAAGATAAAAAGTAGCTAGACAAAGTAGCTAAAAAATATAGCTACAACTTTTTTAAAATTGTAACTGCCTGATACCGAAAAATAGCTAGATCTAGCTACAAAGTAGCTAAATTGGCAACACTGTTGACAGATGAGTAGACATTTATTTTTATTTTTTATTTTTATTCACTTTTTGGCTTATAATGGCTAATACTGCATTTGAAGTTTGAAGCAGGGCTTCATAACGTTATCGAATAACAGAAAAAATATCGTTACATACCGTTATTTTCATAATGGTAGACAGATAACGTTATTTTTTTAACGATATTTAGTAAAATAACGTTATATTTACCGCTATTATTATAACGATATTTTTTCGTTATGTTTAAACGTACAAATATCGTTATAATAATAACGGTAAATATAACGTTATTTTCTGGTATCAGGTATGCGATCGTGCACGGTGCACTAAATCTCACTCACAGCCCACTTTTTTTGCCAGATTTGTGTGAAAATACAAAGAAAAAATACACCTTATAAGCGTGATTATGTTTAGAAAATTTTCCCGCCTGTCATGACTTTCTTGACGGACTATAACGTTATCAAAGAACATATATTTACCGTTATAAATCCTATATAACGTTATACCATTAACCGTTATTAATGTCAATTTTTAACGTTATTTTTAATATCGGGTAAATTTTCATAACGTTATCTATGCCTATGAAAAAATAACGTTATTTGAAGCCCACAACTATCAAATTCGTAAAGAACAAGGAGCATTTTTATATGGAACCCGTACCCAAGCTGTAGCACATCCAGACATATATCAAACGAAAGGGCTTGAAAAGTTGTAAATTTTATTGTATGACATAAAATCTCTAATCTCTAATGATTATTTGATCAAATAATCATTTTTGATTGGATCCTTTAATATATGATCCTATAAATGATCCAATATAAATGATAATGTAATAAGTACCCCCCTAAACCATGGGAGAAAAAAGTAAATGAGGGTAGAAGGTAAGAAAAAAACACAAAAAAAAACACCTGTATTTTTGCATTATTTTGTAGTGTTGCTAGTAAGGAATAATTTCTAGAAAGTGATCATATATGGGAAACTCAAGGAGAGTGTTGTATTTGAATATATTGCTTCATATTTTAAAGAAATGTATGAGATAACAATAAAATGCTGACTATCGGACCTTTGCCTGATTTTTTCGTTTAATATCACTTTTTTCATTTCCTAGGAAAAATAAAACAGCCTGTATTATTGCATCATTCGCTAGTATTGCTTATTAGGAACAATTTCACCAAGGTAACAATATACGGTAAAATTCAGGAAAGGTTAGATTTTTAAGGGTTTATTGTTTTTCCATACATTTCTTAAAAATATGAAACAATTTACTAAAATACAACACTTTCCTCAAGTTTGCCATATACGATTATTTTCCAGAAATGATTCCTTGCCAGCAACACTATAAATTGATGCAATAATACAGGATGTTTTTTTTGTGATTTTTTCTTTCCTTCTACCTGAGTTAACTATTTTCTCCCATGGTTGAGATTTTTCGTCATACAATAAAATGTTCAACTTTTCAAGCCCTTTTCATTTGGTATATTTCATAAGGTGCTACATCAGTGGGTACGAAGTGCCCCTCCTTCTTTTATCTCCAGTTTAGGCATCTGCAGTTAATAATTATTAGAGTGATGACTCATATTGATTGCCTCTTCACTTTCCTTAGATCTAATTTGATTTAAAGGGTATTAATCAGTGGTATTAAAAATGAGACTCAAGCTAGTGCATTTAGGCTGCTAGAAATGGGATATCAAGGATATCAAATAATTATTGTACAAACGTCAAACGGGCTTATTAATTAAAATATAGTTACATTACACCATACATAATCAGATTGCAAAATAAACGTAATATATAAGTTACTCTGAGTAAATACATTAATCCTTCAGGCCTCGCGCGAGCACCGGTGATCGCGACAACAATAGAATACAATAGCAATTCCTGGAAATTCCGACTGAAGTAATAATATGTTATTCTCATATTTTATCAAGTGATTTTTCAAAAATATAACATTGTACAGCTGTTGCAATTTTACGTAGAGTTGTAAGAGCTTTCCCCTTAAAAAAAATATATTTTGAGTTAAAACACAATCTACATACACTCGAAGAGTAGCCCTCGAGCAGTCGGTAAACAGATTTACGCATCATCGTCCCTCGTAAGTCGTACCACCGCGTGCTTTCTCGTATTCATAGTTCACAAAGTGGAGAATCACGTTAGCATCATTAGGCTTACGGCCACTTCATACTCTGAAGTTCCCAGGACAGTGTGATGGGCTGCGGCTCGAGCTTCTCAACAATCTCTTCGTTGCCGCCAGTATGTTTAGTTTTTATTTAGTACTATCTATGTTGTTTATGAAAGGTGTATATTTAAAATAGTTTAAGTATTAATTCTTCTCATCGTAATTGCGACGACAAAACGATCATCGCTGACGGTCTTTAGCAACTTGGTGGTATGGTAACGTTTTATTTGACTATCGAATACTATAGAAACAATAGATATTTTAGTACGAGAAGCAGTTTCTCACATAACTTTTGAAGTAAGAATTAGGACCCTTAGCCAAGACTTTTTCTTTATCGCTTCTTCGTCAAAATGTATGGAGTTGACGTAATATTAATTACACGAGTCGAACGTGAACTGATTGAACCGTGAAAGCGTCAATTTCCATACATTTTGATCAGCGATTCTATAAAGAAACGATAAAAAAAACGTCTTGGCTAAGGGGCTAGGTCTATATTTTTAGTCCTCAGCCATGGCCAAGCCTCAACGACGGGAGACGGTGGTGGCGGCTCTGTCGAGACTCACGGAGGAGGTGTCCAGCGCCGAGAGACAGTACCCGGCGCAAAGGCTAGCCGTGGTCACAGCCGAGCTGGCCAGCATACAGCAGGTGTTTATTTATATCCAGCGGTTCAAAACAATGAGTTTCTAAAATACAGATTGAAAGACTTTATTTAAGTAAATCTCGAACATTCATAACAAAGAGAATATAATCACTACGTGTTCAGAAAATAAAACTCATTCAGAAAAAAAAGGGTAAAAACGGGACCCTATTACTGAGACTTCGATGTCTGTCCGTCTGTCCGTCTGTCTTCAGGCTGTAACTCAAGAACGGTAATAGCTAGAGAGTTGAAATTTTCACTGATTATGTATTTCTGTTGCCGCTATAACAACAAATACTGAAAATAAAATAAATTAAATATTTAAGGGTATACAACAAACGTAATTTTTCAAACATTTTTTGCTCGGTATCAATGATGACAACTGGTACGCAGTTGAAATTTTCACAGATTATGTATTTCTGTTGCCGCTATAATTATATGTGTAATTATATGTGTAATTTAATAATTTATAATAATATTTGAATAAAATATAAATTTAAGTGGGGCTCCCATACAAAAAACACAATTTTTGGTCTATTTTTGCTCTATAACAGTAGGTACGGAACCCTTCATGCGCGAGTCCGACTCGTACTTGGCCGATTATTGAATAACGCGTACGCTTCAATAATGTCAAAAGCTGCAAACATTTTGGTGTCGGCTCCGATAGTAGCTGCGAGTGGTCACGGTCACCAAAATCAGCCTGAAATGGAAAGATCACCCATGGACAATTCACAATGCACATCCACGACAATTTTGTTGTAGATGTCCATCACGTTGATAATGTCCGCGTGTCTTAAAAACACCTAATTTATTTATAAGCTGGCTTTAAAATACCTATAATTTGTTAAGTTCTCTATATCACTTGTTCTTTGTATTTAAGTTGTCGTGCTTTCAGGAGCTGAAAGAGTTTGAAGAAACGACCAAGCCTATGAGTAATCCACAGGAATATGCAAAGACTATGCATCAAGTAAGTTGCATGATAAAGTTCCTATTCAGCATTAACAAATTAATGCTAATTGCTAATCTCAATTTTGGGAAGAAAAAAAAGGTGGAAAATTTTCTTTCAGATGTTTGTGAGTCTGGACTTGTACAAAAGACCTATCCTAGCGTCAGATAACGAAGATTTTATTGCCAATGTTAATAGGAAGGTAAGTTCCATGAAAGTCTTTTATTTTTTAAAATTATTTAAACAATATGCCTACCATAGAATAGTTTCGCGCTATCAAAAACGCTCTCCCCCCTTACAATGCTTACAAGCTTTAGCTTAGGAGTCACAATTATTAACCTTATTTCCGTGGTGCTCCAGGCGTTGAGTTCTTTGACTTTCGGTCATTGCAACTTTGTGCTGTCTCCCGCTTTTATGGGGAGGGAAATTGGAATCTTCCTACTCCTCCTATTTTCTTCTGATTAATTTCGTTGCAGGTCCCAAGACAGTTTTAGCATGTCCCTCGGGCTCCCTGAGATCATATCAAAGGGTTTTCGTGGTTGGATACCGCTGTCGATCCCGGCGACACAGGAGATACAGTGGTGGGAATGTGTGGTGGGCCAAAGCGTACAACATATCCATAATTATTATTATGGACAGTCTTGTACCTATAAGGTGTACTGACGTAGCACTGGATTAACCACACCAGAAAGAATTATTATTTATTTAAGTAGACTGTAGTGTAAAATCGTCACTCTACATTCTATAAAAATTATGTTAATTTCCTCGATGGTACTTAATGTAATGGGTGAGGCCGCCAATTTTTGCTGATATGACGCAGAAAAATTTTGCGAGAGAAAGAAAATCTACGCTGCTTGTGACGTTGGAGCACCTAAATTGTAGGGAATTTATTTCTCTACGCTATCATAGCGTTGAGAAATATGCCGTTGGAGCACCAAAATGATAGCGTAGAGGCTATCATAGCGTAGAGAAAATCAAACTTATCTCTGTAAATATATATTTAGCTGCTTAATATCAATCAATATTTAAAAATAAAATTAATCATTAAGAGGTAATACATCAAATACGTTAAAAAATACATTAACTACTTTATAAATAAGTAAGTAAATAATTTTTATATCAATTATTACAGGGAATAATAAAAAATAATAATAATAATAAAAAAAAAAGAAAGACTATATATAAAAAACTAAATCTAAGTCGGAGGCTGCGGGCAATGTACCCAAGAGGCTGGCAGCATTACCTCGCTGTATCGCAAGACTGATACGTTGGCCGAGGTAAGCGCCAGCTCTGGGGTCGTTAGTTTTCTCAACCAGTCTTTGGGATAACTCCTTGAATAGTAGTTTGGCACCAGGGCCCCACGGGCCCAGGGTCTCAACCCCGAAAGGTACAAAAAAGTAATCACTCCCCAGTGCTTCATACTTTCTTCTTTTGTTTGTCTCCGCTTGTGCTGCCGCAGCTCCCGCCTCTCTCGTTGTGGCCGTCACGTGCGACGCCGCCAGCGTATCCACGCAGGTGGCGTCCCTCTCTGTAAATAATACACAATGCGGTTTGTATTATAGCCCCAAACATGGCCCTTTTGACTACTCACATGATGCATTGATCGTTTTATGTGAAACAGTAATACTTGGGTGTATTTCAACAAATGCCTTTTTTATATCATATCGGTGAACTTTTTTATTTATACATATTTTATATATGAGTAAGTAGAGAAATAATATGAGTTATACTCTTAACTTATTCATATTTATTAGTATATAAGCTACTATGTTTGTATAAAAAGTAGAGGGACAGCACCGATTTGATAAAAATAGATCTTTAAGTTATTTATTTCTACCTTTGTAACAGTGCTAGGCATATTATATTTTTGCCACAATCCTATAGCTACCCATTGAATACTATAACAAATAATTTACAATAATATTTCCTTTTTTTAAAATAATTTCAACGAAGACAAAATAAAAAGCCGTTTGGGAAATTCACCCACTTACATTTGTGTCACAAAAAAACTTCCTTTGACAAACTGTGTACACAGCCCAACTGAGGTTCAAATGTGAACTGTCGAGAAATGGCGAATATTACGAGATTTTCCATAGAATACTTAAAAACTCAGCGTTGCCACTTCCCGATTTTAACTTCCCTAACACCCAACCACAATAGACATAACTACAAGACCACCACCAAGACTACCATATAATTCTGTCTACTCTGACCCAACGATAACAATAAATCGGTATTATTGATGACGTTTAAAATGTGGGGTAGAATTGATGTTTCTAACGATTCATTTGATTTGAAAAAGTTTATAAAGAAAGTTATCTTAAAAATACTATAAGAATTAGATGAGGTAATAGCCATTTATATAAGTATTCATAACATATCAGATTTATCTTCAAATCTGTCATACTTACTGCTACAGCGACAGTTAAAGTGCACCTCTTCCACGGCAGATTGTATATTTTATGCTATTTTCTTACCTTTTTTTATGTTTAATTGTAAATATATTTTTAGACTATTATTGGAACTCAAATAATTCTAATGCATGCTTGAGCACTTTGTTTTCTTCGTTAGAATCAGTTTTCGAGCATAAGATAAACACAATACTTTTTAAAATACAAAGAGCGGAGAAAAATAATTGCAAAATCAGCAAAAATTGGCGGCCTCGCCCTAATATCAAATATCCCCTGAATGTAGGAGATGCGTCGCCTGGAGCAGGGCTGGCTGCGGCGGCGCGAGGCGGAGTTGCAGAGAGAGCGACGAGTGCTGCACGCCCAGATGTTGAGGGTCCGAGCGCTGTACCGACAGCTGCAGCAGGTGCTAGGTAATGTATTAGCAGTGACGGATTACGACTACTTCATGCCCTAAGCAATCCATGATGAGGGCCCCCCTATCCGTATGTCAACTAGAATTTTTATTTCGAAACCGGTCGTGTAATTTGTTAAAAGTTATAATAATATCTTAAGAGTCCGTATACGATTTTGCCGATTTCGCTCATTTAACAGACGTGATTTAACAGTTAAAATACAGTATTTCTATAAGTTTTAATGCACAACATGTAAGATCATTTCAATTATAATGTAGTGTT
The DNA here is from genome assembly GCA_905333045.1 of Lysandra bellargus. Classification (NCBI taxonomy): domain Eukaryota; kingdom Metazoa; phylum Arthropoda; class Insecta; order Lepidoptera; family Lycaenidae; genus Lysandra; species Lysandra bellargus. Next base: position 4,324,653 of record HG995363.1, on the reverse strand, counting down.
GGAGCTAGATTTTTTATTGTTTTTAAGTATCTTTAAATAATCCAACTCAAACCCGCGACAGTTTTGTGATTTTTTCTGTGAAAGGTTTAGAATATCACCTTTTTATTGATTGTATTGACGTCTTAACGGTATGAAAAAAATACAATGTACTGTTGAGAAAGTCGTCTATACAATGTTGGAATTACTTTTTACCACTTCAATATAAAAAACCCTTTAAAAACAGAAAACCTCTATTTGCCCGCTAACTTGGCGATCGTCCTTTTTCACCTGGCATATGAAAGACGGGCGTGAGTGTGAAGAGAGCAGTAGAAAATAGAGGGCGGGCTCTTAATATAGTGAAAAAAGTGCAAGAAAAGTGTGTTTTATTAGTGTTCAACTAGAATCGGTCTTTGAACCTTTAATCTTCTGGTCATCAGACGTGATGCCCTAGGAAATTGCATAATTTGATCCGTCATTGTGTATTAGGTAACCATAAGGCGCTAGATATTACTCGCTAGAAAATCGATAATTGTTGACCACTTTCTCATATAGAAGCAATCTGTGCTGACCAAATATTGCAGAATAGTTCAACTTTCTCAATAGGATTTGTTTCGGTAACCTATTACAGATTGAGCATGAACCTCTAGCATTTATGAGATAATATTCAGGGGGTTCTTTTGTGATTAGCATGTGAGTAAAAGTGGTAAGTAGAAATGCGTGATGGATTTGAATATTATTCGTATTGTTTTAACTTTTCTTTCGGGGCGGCGCATATCTGCATTCTTTTGCATATTTGATGTTACCATCATCTTAACGTAACTAATGGACTGCATTTTCTCTTTATAATACACAATATAGAGAGAATATGGTCCGGGAGCACGCGTCCAGGGCTATCGCTGGAGTCAGACCTTGCAGGCGCACAGTCGCTACGTGACGGCCTTGCACTGGCGACAGCGAGGCTGCGTGCTGCCAGCGAATACGCGCGCGCTGCTCTGAGGTTGTTCGACGACGCACTCGCTGCGTGGAAGTACGCGGCTGTCGGCAAGTGAGTGTAGTGATACCTTGATTTGTCAGAAATAAAAAGGACTGCAAAAGATGTTTTTTTGTGCTGAAGGCAGGTCAAGTGGCCTTGATGTCACTGCGACCCTTGAGGATCTAATTGTGACTCTGAAAAGGTGGTCTGGACTTATATAAACTTCAACATTACGTCAGGACAGTGAGGAAGCAGTCCTCTACTTAACGTTTTTTTCCAAAGCCTTTTGAGTGCTGGTACGCACGGTAAAACTTTAGAATGAAATGCCGCCTGCAATTTTTACGGATCATGACGGCATTTAAGATGGGAGCTTATTTTTTAAAGTTTATTTTTTTTCACCAGCCTTTTTAGGGTTCCGTAGTCAACAAGGAACCCTTATAGTTTCGGTCTGTCCGTCCGTCTGTCTGTCCGTCTGTCTGTCCGTCTGTCTGTCTGTCCGCGGTTTTGCTCAGAGACTATAGGACCTACAAAGCTGTAATTTGGCATGAATTCGCACATATTAATGATGGCAACAAAATGGTTTACGAAATCTTAATTTTTTTTTTTTTATGGTACCTTCCATACACATCAAGCGGGGATGAAAATTGGTGTCGTTGGATAAGTTTTTTTAAAATATTATGAGTTTTCGTAGATCATTTTCCGATTTAGGGATCTGTTTGTGAAATATTCAGTTTAAAGTGGAAAAAACCATTAGAGTCCAGTGTCCCCCCTTCTACCAGCTAAACGGTTGCTTCTGGAAATGTGAAAAAAATCACGGGAATAGGAAATATGCTGAATTTAAAAGGAAAACTATCACGGCTTCGAAGACTTCATAAGTTTTTGAGTTATAGTCGATCAACTAAAAAAAAATGTATTCGGCGAAGTATAGGGGAACTTTTCGTTCAAATTCCTTTGAATGTAACTGAGATGATGTTGTTAGTAGTGTAAAACACGTTATAAATGTACATTCATTGACCATACAAAAATTATCAATAACTAGCGATACTACGGAACCCTATATTGCGCGTGGCACGACACGCACTTGGCCGGTTTTTTACTGTAGTTTGTCAAGTATTACAGCTTTTCAATGTTGTCCACTGTGTAGGACAGCAGCAGTTGTTGCATTTTTTGTTTTATACCATTTGGATACCATAAAGTAAGTAGGTAGTCACTGCTAATCAGATCTTTCTCAGGAGCGGTTGGGAGCGTACTCTAGCGTGTTCAGAGGCGTGCGGGCTGCTGGTGCGGGGGCGGTGCGGGGAGCGGGGCGCGCGGAGGGTGCTGGCCACCCCCGCCGCACCCCGCGCCGCCCGCGCCCTACGCCTCGCTCTAGACTACGCCTTCACGGACACCATGCATGATCACAGGTAAAGTGTGAAATTGTAACTTGGCGGTGGAAAATGTTATACAGCTCTGCTTTTTAATGCTCTTCAATAAATTAGGTTGTTATATCTATGTTTTGGTTAATTAAATGCCTGTTAAAATAAATCATATTTTATGTATAATGTTTCAGGTACCAAAGGGCCACAGAAATATTTTTGCAGTTCAAAGAGACTCTTGTTCAGCTCGTGAAGTCTATCCACCAGGTAAGTTTCTCTTTTTAAATAAGCCACATTGGTCCAGTCAAATTAGGCTTAAATTAGGTAGGAACCTCGGAATTCGAGATACCCAGCTATAAGTCTGTAAGTATTTGTATATTGGCACCCTAAATGTTGTCTCAAAACCTACATATGGTAGGCTGGGTATCTCGGATTCCGAGGTGAAATTACTATACCCTATACTAATTGGACTACATCAGCGTCGTTATTATCAAAATTTGTCAACAGAATGACAATGACCATGAAAGTTTTGATTTTAGTTTTGACAAGATAAATGCTAAAAAATTTTATCAAAAAGTAGTAAACAAATAACAATTTGAAAAGAAAAAATGCTTACGAGAAGACTGTGGTCAAAAATAATGAAAACTTTAGTAGAAAATAAAAACTTTTCTACTGATGAGTGTGTAAACATTTTTATAAACGGCAAACAAACATCGGTGCCAAAATACTTCACCGTCCTTCAAGCGCTACGCAGCGAAGGTGTGACGATACCGACGTTCTGCTACCACGAGCGCCTGTCCATTGCCGGCAACTGCAGGATGTGTCTGGTCGAGATAGAGGGTTGGATCAAACCGCAGATAGCGTGCTCGACCCCGGTAGCAGACAAAATGAAGATACGAACGGACTCCGACATGACGCTCAAAGCTCAAGAGGGAGTGCTGGAATTTATTCTCATAGACCATCCTCTCGACTGTCCCATATGCGACCAGGGCGGGGAATGTGATTTGCAAGATTTGACGATGAGGTTCGGCAGCGATCGCACCCGCTTCACCGATATCCATTTCAAGGGAAAGAGGGCGGTCGAAAGTTGCGATTTAGGCCCGTTGATACGGACAGAAATGACGAGGTGCATCCACTGCACCCGCTGCATAAGATTCGCCTCGCAGATGTGTGGAGTGGAGGTGCTGGGTTCGACCGGACGCGGCGGTGATATGCTGATTGGAACTTACGTAGATAAATCATTCCTCTCCGAGCTGTCTGGTAACGTTATCGATTTATGTCCCGTAGGAGCTCTGACGTCCAAACCTTACATGTTCAAAGCGAGACCCTGGGAAGTCAAAAGAACTAGTTCCATAGACGTTACAGACGCGACAGGAACCAATATAATATTGAACCATAAAAGTGATAGAGTTCTAAGAGTGCTGCCTCGAGAAAACGAGGAAGTGAACCAGGAATGGCTTTCTGACAAAGGACGTTGGGCCGTTGACTCAGTCGAAATGCAGAGGTTGGTCACACCCATGTATAAATGTGGTAACAGATTGTTTGCAGCCGACTGGAAAGTTGTTTTGCGACAAATTGGGGCAGTTCTGTGTTGTACCAATCCAACTAGAATCATGGCAGTCGCCGGTCCCCATACCAACGTAGAGACGTTAGTAGCTACGAAGGATCTATTGAACGCACTGGGTTGTGAACACACATACATCGAACGCGATTTCAGTTACTCCCTAGCGGATGTCGACATACGAGCAGGGTTCTGTTTGAACAACAAAATGTATAATACAGCAGAAGCCGATAAAATTTTGCTCATTGGGACTAATCCGAGATTTGAAGCTCCGATACTAAATGCCTGGATAAGACAAGCGTATTTATACAATGAGTGCGACGTATACGTTGTCGGTCCCAACTGTGATTACAACTATCCTGTCAGTTATTTGGGAGAGGATTTAGAGGCACTGTCGTGTGTCCAGCGGTGTCTCCAAGGTAGCAAGCGCCCGTTGATATTCATAGGTGTGGATCAACTCGGGACATCTTACGCCTCACAGATTATGCACCAAGTAATGACCTTGACATCATCATTGCAAGTGGAAGAAGACTGGCAGGTGATAAATATAGTCACCAAAGAAGCGAGCTTCGCTGGAGCTCTAGAATGCGGATGGAAACCGGGAGCATTAAAAGCTTTAGAAAGCATTGACCCAGTCGTAGTCATATCGGTAGGAGCAGATGAGGTATTCCATACTTGGGATCCCGGGTATCATGTTAAGATAATCTACATCGGATTTCAAGGAGACAAATGTTCCGATCTCGCGTCTTTTGTTCTCCCTGGTAGCGCGTACACGGAGGCCGGAGGGACCTTCCTGAATATGGAGGGTCGGTCGCAGATGGCTCAGCGCGCCGTCACGCCGCCCGGGAAGGCTCGCCACGATTGGAAGATCATACGAGCTATTGCAGAATATACCGGAGTTGACTTGAAATATAGCGACGAGACGGAACTGTGGAGGAGGCTCGCTGAGATCAGCCCGAACCTTCTCAATGTAGACAAATATCAACCGAAGTTGTTCGCAGATTTACTACTGCCTTTAATTCCATGTGAGAATCTAGAGGCGTGTGCCCCTGGCCCTCTTAAAGTGGAAATGAAGACGCTAAGGGATTACTACTGTTCAGATATCTTTTCGTCAAATTCACCGACAATGGTAAAAGCTTATAAAGCTGCTAAGCAATTAGAACGATCTGCCTTTGCCAGAATATGATTATGAATAAAAATGCTTAAACAAAATTATTGTTTCATTTTTAAGTACCTATCATCTAGAAATTCTTACCTTATTATACTTAATTAGCTGTTGCCCCGCGGTGTTACCCGCGGTTTATTAGGGAAAATAAATTGTGATATTTTACCGCAGTGAAAGGTAGCCTATGTGTTAAATGTTAATCCGAAGTATCCACTTATTCCATACCACATTTTATTAAAATCGCTAGAGTCGCTTAGACGTGAAAAAGTAACAAACATACAAACTCACAAACTTTCGCCTTTATAATAGTAGTGTAATTTCAGATTGTATTTTAATTTGAATTTAAAAATATAGGCCATATTGTGACGCCATTAGTTTATAATTTTACTTTTTTCTACAGGTGCTCATGAATAACATAGAAAATCTAGCAGTAGCGGAGAAAGACTTCAAAGAGAAGAGGAAACAGTTACTGGCTGCCAGAATAAACGATATTGTTAGAAAAGGTCTAAGTGACTTGCAATATGAAGAAGTTGTAGGTAAATTCAAACTGTATAAAATGTAATAAGCATTGAGCTCCCGCAGACAACAGACTTTTAGTCGGCCGATAGTCGAAAGCTTAATCAGTACGAAGATGTATGAAGGTATAATATAAGATTGTATTAGCCGATAATAATGTACTGAAACCCCGAAATGAGTCAAACTATCGGCCAACTAGCAGTTTGTAGTTTGCAGGGGCTCTAAGATTGAGTATTGTTAGTTAATATATTATTAGGTGTTGAATAAAACAAAAATATACAAAAACACAATCAAATTTTATTAAATATCAAATATTGTATTGTCTAACACGATTTCATAACTATCATGTTTCACATCAATAGAGTCGATGCAAACACTTGAAAACAACACGACCTCTACCGCGATATTGTAGCTAAATTACAGAGTAAGTCATTTAAAAATATTCTGTACATTGCGTAAAATACAGGTGGTTAAAAAACGCAGATGCGAATAGTTTACGCAAGGTAACGAATATTTCTGTGTTCGTGCTAGAAATCATATCTTCAGATGCGTGTTGCTTCTCAAGGGTTTGCTTACTTAATGATAATAATATGGATGAATACACTTCAAGTACTAAAGTACAGACAAAGAGTGAACAGGACAGAAAAAGCTGAAAATAGCGAGAACTATTTTTTTTCAAATAAACTGTATATCAGTGACGATCGAGATGTATTAGTTCTTAGCATAATATGTTAAAACCTCTAGTGATATGTAGTCAGTGTTATACAGTATAGACTTTAGAATGTTGGCACAAAACTAGTAGAAATAAAATAGAATAATTAATGCAATTTCTTCTATTTTATTTCCATTTGCGAGTCTTTATTCAAGTCTACATTGTTGCTTCACTACGAATAATAAAAACAATTATTATTCGTAGTTGCTTCATTTATATTTTTCAAATATTTTTTAGAGTCAATCTTTGGTCGGAAACTATCGTCTAATCTCAGTTTCATCTCAGTTAAAATCCAGTCCAATCCATCCCGACCGTCGCATCAGAATATAAAAAGATATATTTATATTGTCACGAAGGAACGAGCTTTATAAATAGTACCCGTACATAAAAATAGACTTTAAAACATCATATTAAACAGTTTAAAATGGTATTTACAACATAATTTAGAATCGGACGAAAAAAGAAGAAGTTACACATATCCGACACAATACATGAGCTTATGCAAAATCTACAAAAAGTTATATACGGTTATTCAATGGATTAATACTTGCCCTTACGTACTTATCTATTAAAATATTTTGTGCGCCAAAGCTCTAAGTCTTTGATGATATCGTAAGCGAGAATCGTCTGCAATGGACTCGACAGGACGTTCACATCAAGCTTTATAAACTACTGACGAGTGCTCTTAACACAAGGATTGCCTAGAAAGTTAATAAGAGTCTTGCTAGCTACAACACAAATTAAGCATCATCTATATTCATGACTCGATTCGAGCGCAGGCTCACCCACACTCTTGATGTTTCTCGCCTGAAGCGACATTCGAAACATGAAAATAAGACTCCCGAAAGATCAAAACCGCTTGATGTGAATCGCTCTACGAATAAACATTCCGATCAGTTTAATATGGCCCCACTGCTCGCGCTACGGCGAAGTCGATTGCAGAGATAACTGAGGGCTTGACTGATATGTGGTCTGATGTGTCACGTCGTTTGGTCGCTACGAGCCCAAGATTCGCGGGCAGTACTAGATATACGCTACTACACAATTCCACAAACAATGTTGGATCAAAACAAGTCGTATATAAGGTAAAACACCCAAGTATTGGCATAAAAATTCTTACTACAGAAAGTCCTTTTATTGATTTGGTACTTTTAAACACAATGCCTAGGATGAATGCCAACGATTGGGTAGTTTGCCTAATTGTTAAGGCGCATTCAGACTCTCAACGAAAAGCCCAGAGACAGCTTGCCTCCTTAGCTTAGATATTTTTACGCCATGAACTACTGACAAGTTTTCGCTCTAAGCCTGAACGCCTTAGCTCATTTTCCACGTGAAATATTTTAAGCTTATGTAACTCTTTTATTTGTTATACAGATTGTACGTAAATGTTTTGGTTATAAAACCGTAATCACGTAAGCTACAGCTAACTTTTTTGTCATGAGAACTAGACGGACTTCTTGAAATGAAAAAATATTTCACGCGAAACAAAAGCATTCAATAATCCTCAATAATATTAGTGAATATGTCCCTTATACAAAATTATGTTAAATGATCAAATTAAAATATTATGGCACGCCTTCAGTAGGACTTTTTTCGTCCTTCGGCCCTACACGTGATTCCGTCGGTTCGACACACGAATGCTTCACTACAAACTTTACATTAGCAAATCAAATTAAAATTGACAATATTTCAGTATTACTTTTAACTTTTTAAGGAAACACAAATTTCGGCGATAATACATGATACTTTTATATTTTTTTCAACAAAAATCGATTAATTTATGTTGAACAATATAAAGTAATCGATTTTTGAATGTAGCTACAGCTAGAAATATTGTCAATCCGAAAGTCTTTCAACTCAGTGGCTAATCGCAAGGTAACTCCTAAACCGTCTAAATTATCAAATATGTCGTAAAAACATGGAAGCACTCTGCGGACAGACTGTTGACTGTATCCGGCTCAAGTGTTTGCCGCAAACAAGCAGCCAAAACAACATCGAAATACTGTCGGCTAAGTTACCAGAATGCGTAACTTAATTTTTAATGTACTTTTAGGAGCCAATTTAAAGCATTTTTACTATGCACGAAAATTATTTTAGTGTGATCATGGATCTAATTTTAAATTCCTTTATCATTATTACAATAAGAATAATTATCATACTTAAATAATTCCCCCTGTATAGTCAAAATAAACAATTTTTTATTTGATTCTGTAAAGTCCATTCAAGTGGTCACACAATTTTCGTAGCACTAGCTATTTCAATCATTATACAAGGTGTAACAAAACTAATACTTTAGGATGTGTCTAGATCCCCTACATAGAGTTAGCTGTGAAAGTGGCAGTGCTAAAAGAGTAATTTTTTGTCATCTTTGTATGGAAAATTTCATGACGCGCGGGCGTTCACCCATACAAATCACAAAAAAGTTTTTGCTCTTTTAGCGCTGCAACTTTCACAGTAAAATCTATATAAGGAACACATACACACCCTAAAATATTATCACTTAGTTTTGTTACACCTTGTATAATGTATTTCGATGCAACAAGCATAATATTTTGTTTGCGACAAAAACGTATGAAGCCGGCTTTAGATGTTCCTAGTTACCTCAGTATACCTAATCGGCTATTCTTTTGTCCCAAAACTAGTGAAAAGTAAATCCTTATAATATTTAAGTGAATGTATGTATGAATTACTTAATAGAAAAACTTAACTTGTAAACGCATGAAACTAGGAAACTAAATCTAGCAACGATAATTTTACACAACTAAGCAAATCACCAGCTAACTATAGTACTAGCCACGAGTCACAAAATTTCACATAAATTTTACCATGTTATATACAAAATTTTGTGACTTGTTTTATGATTTGGAACGTACGATGTCATACATCTAAAGCTTTGGTTTTATAATATTACAGTACCTGGCAATAAATATTGCACATCGACCTTTGGAAAGTGACAGTCGGCTAATTTCGGTTTTGTAGAGCGTTATCTCTTACGCACGAAATACAAAAAGTCCGGTATATATTAGGAGCTGTTAAAACAATTAAGGTTTGCTTCTTTAACTTTTGACAATTTTATTATTCTTTGTATAAAATATACCAAATTTTCTATAAGTTATGGCTTTATATTCGGGTAAAATAAAATAAAAAAGGGTGTTCAAATTATGTTTACGTATTTAAAATTCTTTTGGAAAATTACAGCTGTAGCAAATTTAGGGGTGTTAACAACTCTAGATATATATTTTGAACTGGACGCGACTGCACTCTATTGAATTTGAACAACGACTGACATAATATCAAATAGGTGTGTGCTACAAAGATAACGCTCTATGAAACCGAAATTAGCCGAATGTCTCTTTCCAAAGGTCGATGTGCAATATTTATTGCCGGGTATTGTACGTTGCCGTCATTAGTAGTGGCCATAACACAGCAGTCTATGGATGTTTTGCATAGTGATATACCTTACATTTACGAGCTATGTTGTAACATATGCACGCGAACTAAAACACCCTTTTTTTCGTCTGGCCTTAAACGAGTTTTTGACTACTATGTAAGAAATCTTGATGCCTTCTTAGCAAAATTTCATTGACCGCTGGATAACGGCCGCCATATTACGGCAACGCTTTCCTAGGAGAGCTTAAGTAAATTAACAAATCTTACGTTAACGGGAACAAGTCCATTGAACTGTTACAATTTTAGGACCGAATATTGCATTTATTAAAGGACGCAATTTTATTTTTGAAATATATTGGGGGGGTCAATAGAAGCTTAAACTCATGTTTGTGGAGTCGCCACTTTTGTCCCCCGGCTGCCATCTTGAAAAAATGGGTGACAACACTATTTTCGTGATATCTCGGAAACTATAAGTCTTACAAAAAAAATTTAAGAACATAATTTATTGCAAATTATACATGCCTACAAACATGTTCATATGAATTTTTACCCTAAATTAAAAATTTAAAAAGTTATAAGCAAAAAAGTGATAATTTTCTTTAATAGGTTTATTATCGCTCTTTAACTTTATTTGATACATTTTACAATAAAATTACCTTAGACCAACCTTGTAGATGATCTTTTGAGAAAAAGATTCCCAAGCCCACTCCGATCTCATGAAATTAATTTTCTGCAGATGCAAAGGAAACTGTGAAAGTATGTGTGGCTGCAGAAAAGCAGGCCTAAAATGCTCTACAGTATGCTTACCATCCTGTAAAGCATTTCAGGCCTGCTTTTCTACAGCCACAGTCTACAGTATGCCTACTACACTACATAAATATATGCAAACTATATTATAGTATGCCTACTATACTAGTCTGCACATGTCTACTATACTATAAAGCATTTCAGGCCTGCTTTTCTGCAGCCACACACGGTTCCACAGTTTCCTTTGTATCTGCAGAAAATTTATTTCAGGGGATCGGGGTATCTTTTTCTCAAAAGATGATCTACAAGGTTGGTCTAAGGTATTTTTGTTGTAAAATGTATTAAACAAAGTTAAAGAGTGATAACAAACCTTTTTAAAAAATTTCTCACTTTTTTTGCTTATAACTTTTTAAATTTTTAATTTAGGGTAAAAAGTTATTGTAACATATTTGTAGGCAAAATAATTTGCAACAAATTATGTTCTTACAATTTTTTTGTAACACGTATGGTTTCCGAGATATCACGAAAATAGTGTTGTCAGCCCTTTTTTCAAGATGGCGGCCGGGGGACAAGAGTGGCGACCCCACAAACTTGAGGTTAAGCTTCTATTGACCCCCCCAACATATTCCAAAAATAAAATTGCGTCCTCTAATAAATGCAAAGCAAATGTAACATTTCAATGGACTAAACAACAAAACAGGGACGTATAAAACAACAAGGAAACATGGCTGATTGTCGCTGGCTTACACCTTGGTGATCGATTTCAAACGTCTGCTTCTCAGACATCTGGAAATAAAATAATAAGGTTTAAGGCAAACATTTTAAAACTTACGGACATGGGTATGGCATGAACACAAAATATGTTTAAAAATATTTGTTCCTTTTGACTAGTTAAAAGTATTTAACAAAAAATACCCCCTAAAAAGAAATATTTTGATTCTATGAATATATGGTATCAAGTGTATTGTGTCTTTCAATAATATGTTGAAGTCTTTAAATAGGGCTGCGTCTATATAATATTTAAAGTATTTTAATGTATCGTACATCTCTGTTTCAATACGTCGATGTGTATAATACGACTGAAATATGCACCAACGAAGGGAAATTAACAAAATATGCAATATCTCCTAAAATTGCCATTATATGCATTTTCATGTTTTTTGATGCTTAGTAAATGTATGTTATTCGATGTCTAGTTATCGCTATGTCGATCATATGCTAATAGAGTCGCGATGTATGAATTCAGTGCCGAATTAATATTTTTTATGAGGCCATTTTATTTCCATCGTGTACGTTATCTGTAGAGCCTCTTTGGACGCTGCTGCCTCTAGGCCGTGGCCTATAATGTCCAATTTATAAAAAGTGTTGTATCTAAATATATAAAACTCAAAGGTGACTGACTGACATGGTGATCTATCAACGCACAGCCCAAACCACTGGACGGAACGGGCTGAAATTTGGCGTGCAGGTAGATATTATGACGTAGGCATCCGCTAAGAAAGGATTTTGATCAATTCTACCCCCAAGCGGTTAAAATAGGGGATGAAAGTTTGTATATAATAATACTTCTAAACGCGAGCGAAGCCGCGGGCAAAGGCATATAATTACATGTATCCCGTTTATACTGACCTCATAATACCGCGGTAGACCATGAACGCTCCGTACAGGCTGAGGAAGATGGTCGCCGTCCACACCACAGCCAGCACGCTCGTGCTGCCCTCTGTTATACAAAAGGTTTGGTCAAATCAATAACTGAAACATTGTGCTCATTTATTACATTGTGATATGCATTTCTAAAGTAGCTAAGAAAATAAAAAACTAGTATTAGTTTTACTTAGATCACATTTACAGAAAGGTAAAGAAACCTTAATTTTCTTAATTGAATAAGAGATGTCTTCAAAAAAAAAATGTTTTGAAACTTACATTTATGCTGAAATATAATAAATATTAACCGTTTTAACATCTTCCGTGAATGGTGAAAAACTAAACACCAATAACAGTTTTGCAAGTAATAATTGTGCTATCAGATTAATTGATTTGTAAGCAAATTGTGGACTGACGTAATTTTACCGCCGACAAATCACGAGGAAATTACTGCTAATTTCTGTCAGCACTTTGTCAGTGGCGTACCTATGTATCCATCGTGATATTCAGTGGGGGCGCGTTCCAGCCAGGCGCGACGCGGGGGCTCCACCGCCACCAGCTCGGGACCCTCTGACGCGCTGCAGTTCGCCCACTCGATCGTCACGTATCTGTGTTAAATAAGAGACTTTAATCCGATCCTTGCAATGCTAGCTTGAAAGTTTAGATATTGATTGTAAAACATTGTTGTCGTATTTAGAAAAAAATAATCCTGAGAGAGTAGACGTATATCCGTATACGTATTTATGAAGACGTATAATAATATACTTTTTCAGCAGGGTGAAGGTATATTATTTTTATAGCAAGACAGTTTTGATTTAGTTTGCTACGTCGCTACGAACCTTCGTAGCAGCATCACGGATTCACTACGAACCTACGTAGCAGCGTCTACGGGTTCACTACGAATCTCGTAGCAGCGTTTACGGATTCACTACGAACCTACGTAGCAGCGTCTACGGATTCGCTACGAACCTACGTAGCAGCGTCTACGGATTCGCTACGAACCTACGTAGCAGCGTCTACGGATTCGCTACGAACCTACGTAGCAGCGTCTACGGATTCGCTACGTAGCAGCGTAGTTTTATTATGTACTTTTCCAGTCATCTTTCTGGCGTCAGTCTCAGATCGATGGACTGAACTGATGCCAGACTGACCGTGTAACCTATGTCTTATTTGTGAAATTGCATGGCGGCCCCTACCTGGACGAGGTGTTGCAGGCCTGTCTTGGTGGCACGAGCAGCTGGCGGGTACGGGAGCGCGCGCCGCCGCGGCACGGCCCCCACGCACCCCACGGCCCCGCCTGCCCCACCTCTGCGCGGCACCCGCACTCCACCTCGCAGATCTCGTCCTCCTGACAAATAAACAGTAAACTCAATAATTGAGTTGGCCACTTGATAATTATTATTATCAGGTGGTCAAAAGTAATGCCATATGATTCCTGTAATACTGCGGGTACTGCCCACCAGTTCTTTGAGTTCAAACTTGGCAGCCACACTCCGACGTGTGTCTAGTTGCTCGCAAATATATTAGAGCGATTATTCGATTTAAACTCATAGTTTTGCATGAAGCATAATTATGTTCAAGTAGGTATTAACTAATATAACTAAGCTGTTATTGGCAAGTTTGATGCCTTCTAATTTGAAAAAGGAAAGAGAATAATTTCACATTAGGTTATTTAACTATAAGCTGGATTGAAGAGTTTATATTTTTACCTCAGTTATTGATTATTTAGCACTGGTGTGTCAGATTATAACATAAATAAATAAAAAATCGGTTGTCTGTAAAGTCGGTTTACTGACGATAGTTGAACGTGACAACGTATGACGTTGTCACGTTCACCTATCCTTAACCCCTTAACCCTCGCTTCCGAATATCTATAAATAGAAACAAACTTTTTCGACTGTAACCTAAAGTTATTTCGATGTATTTCTTTCAAATCGACCTATGCAAAGAACAAAGTTCTATTTGAATATATCACCAAAGTACTTTTATTGTATTTTTTACTGCTATCGGACCTCTACATTTTATAAAAAATAAATAAAAATTTAAAAATGTTACGTAAAAACAATAGTAATTACTACAAGTGTCACCTCACTACCAACTTCGAGTAGCAACATATCGACAATTGCAGCACTTACGTCAGCGTTTTGTCGGCCCAGCGGGACAAGCTAGATATCACAGCGCCAAGTTCCAGGATCGCGTCCACGCGACGGCAATACTTACTTTTCGCTTTCTTTAAAATATAAGCATCGCTCACTCAAGTAGGACTTAGGAGAGAGACGGTCGAACGCTGCCGAACGCAAAGGCCGATTGTGCTTCCTTGTCGCTCGTTCCGCGCTCTCGCTTGCACTTCAAGCCTTATATGGAACGCCTCAGAGCGAGGTAACGACGTATGAACTGTCATGTTTTTCGGGCGCGCACCCCATATCGAATTATAAGACGTTATCACGTCAAAAAACAAAAAGGGTACATATTCTTTTCTCACCTGGTCATGCGGCGGCGGCGCGGCGATGCGGCCAGGCAGGGCGGCGGCGCAGCGCCACGGCTGCAGGTACACGTCCGCGCCGTCGTCTGCGCTCAGCTCGCACCGCGCCTTCGACACCCGTACGCCCCAACCGCACGCGTTTGGTGCCGGTGTGCCAGACGATGTCTAGGGATAAAAAAATGCTGTGAACATGGTAACTCATGAACATGAGTTACATGAGGACGCGACCAGCAGCCCCCTTGGTGTTTTTGAAGTAATATACTAAGCTGTCACTCTTACATTTGCCCCTTTCATATGGAACTAAGAATCACCACTTTTTGGCCTATTTGCGCAGATTTGGGTTAAATTACCCTTGTGCTGAATATCATGATACTTTTTTATACATATGAAGAAAAACCCAGGGTTAACTCTTGACCATTTAGGTCAAGAGTTAACATCGGGTTTACTATTTAAGTAACTTAAGCTTAACTTTAATTGATTCAAAGTCAAAATTTTCATATTTTGTATGTATAAACATATCGATAATATGTTTTTAAGAACTTATTACGACTGCTTACCCTGAGTAGGCACCCCAGCAGTGGTCTAGCTACGAGCCTGAGGCAGGGCTCGCGCGGGCACGGCGCGCGCTGCTCGGTGGGCGGGCACGCGCGGCCCGGCCATACTGCCGCGGTCAGGTGTTGCCTAGAGGTACAATAGTTGAGTTAAGGTATTTTACTACAATCCAACGAGTTTCATAGCAAGCCTTGCTTCGCTAATAAACTGGGGAGTCTAGTATTTTTGGAAGAAGATTTTGTGGGTTGTAATATGAAATGACTACCTGTCCGACTGTAGACCGACGCCGTAAACGAGGAATAAGCGTCAAAAACGTAAAAGAGATGCTATAAAACGTATTGCCATTTGAAGCGTGCGGTGTGCTAGTGTGGTTTGCAGTATTGCTTCGGTGTATTTGAGACTGTACTTAGTTATGACCGTATTAAACCTAACTATATACTGCAATGTTGCAACGCGACACGGTACTGTCAAATATTTCTTGCGTGCGACGGGGCACTCCAGTCCTATGGTTTGTATTTTATGTTGAATGGGGATTGTCCATTTTTTTTAATTACAAAAACATTTCGAGGAATAAGGTCAGTGATCGTTTTTCAGTATATAAACGAAAAAAATACCCATTAGTTACTTATATTTTTGAACAAATATGTTTAACCTTAGTTTGACCTTCAATGGCGTTAAATTAGCAATAAATTCGACCAACATTACGTTTCGAACTTTTGGTAAGCTTCTCGTATCAGCTTTCACATAATGAGAACTTGCATTTGACCAACCAGCCATTATAAATAAGATTGAAAGGAAATTTAAATCATACTGCAGAGGTCAATTGGCCGCCGGTGATGACGTCAGAGCGAAACTTTAAAAATTTATTGAAAAAAAACTAGCCAATGAATTTCAAAATTATTTAATTTATATTCTTAAAATACCCTATTTTAACGAATATAAAAAGTACATGTGATTTTTTTGGACAATGCCCACTGGGCTAGACGTTAGGTGATTGTATTCTAATGCTACAGTACCGTATGCGTCGCATGTGCCTGGCGGTGGGGTCGCCGCAGCTGCAGGCGGCCGCGTCCCAGGCGCCCCACTCCCCCACCTCGCAGTCCACGCCGCACGGCACGTAGCACCACGACTCCGCCGCCTCCGATGACGTCACGTTCTGGACACAGACGTAAGTTTAACTAGATATTGCCCCCCAACTTCTTTACGCAGAAATTCTACGCTTTGTCTTTTCCCGACGTTCAAAGATTTTCCATACCGAATTTTAGTATAAATTGATTCAGGGATTTAAGGGTCCGTATACGAAATTTGCCGATTTCGCTGATTTTACAGACGTGATTTAACAGTTAAAATACAGTATTTCTATAAGTTTTAATGCACAACATGTTAGATCATTTCAATTATAATCTAATGTTGGAGCTAGATTTTTTTTTAAAAGTATTTTTAAATAATCCAACTCAAACCCGCGACAGTTTTGTGATTTTTGCTGTAAAAGGTTTAGAATATCACCTGTTTATGGATTGTATTGACGTCTTAACGGTATGAAAAAAATACAATGTACTGTTGAGAAAGTCGTCTACAAAATGTTGGAATTACTTTTTACCACTTTAATATGAAATAGTTGAGTAAAAAAATATGTAACTCGGCAAAATTTTAGAGAAAATGGGCAAAGAATTGCTGTTGATTTGGCAACTTGGAGCTGTAATTCATAAAAAGAAAACGACAGAAATAATCTATAGATAAAATTCTATCCAATTCGAAAAAAAGAAAAAAAAAAACAAATTGTGCCAAAAAAAACACGATTCAAAACAACCTAAATCTCACATTATATTACTCCCCGCAAGTTCGAGTCGGCTTTCCGCGCTTAAATATATTTTAAATCTAATAATTAATATATATTTTTTTAGTCTAATAAGGGGGAAAACCTTATAATATTTCTGTAGCGAACCTTTGCAATTTCGGCAAAATCGGCAAAATTTCGTATACGTACTCTTAAGTGTGATGGTTTTTATATATTCTATATGAAAGTATGTATTCCATTGAAACATATTTTATTACGCTCTCTTTTCAAGAAGGCTGTCCATTTATTCTTTAAACTATCATTTCATAAAAACTGAAAGTAAGTCTAAACATACTGACAACCAAATAATAAGTTTTATCCTGGCAACCAAAATAGTGAGTCAACGGTTTTTACCGGGCAGAAAGAGTCCTCAACGAAGACTCCATCGCTGCGGAGACAGCGGACTGATCTTCTCTTGATTCCCTCGCCACACGGCGATCCACCTGACAATTCATAATATAAATTGTTAGTTGAATACTGCAATGTTATTTTATTTATATAAAAATATTCATGGATTTTTTTTAATACCTCGATCGTGGGAATCGCAGAAACAATAGATTTTGAATTGTTATGCGACAGCCGGCTGCCGCTTGGGGATTGATGGGTTAAATTAATTTAGGCGACGCGCGGCCTCTGACACGCGGCCTACAAACTGCTAGTTCAGTTTGGCGTATTGCAGTATTTTGTTAAACATGTAGTACCTAATACTTAAAGATAATAATGTATGAAAATCAAGTCTTACCCAGCGGCTGACAGTCATCCCAGGGCGCGACGTGCCAAGAGTAGGTGTGCGGCGCGCAGGGCTCCGCCCCCACCAGGTGCGGGCACGGCGCTCCGCCCTCCTCCGCCGGCCGCAGCACCACGCGGGTGCGATCACGACGCCCGCCCCACTTTGTCTGAGGGGTTATTAAGTTAATTACCAATGTGGAACCTGATCTAATTTATTTACTAGTGTATAGTATGAAAGACTCTGAAATGTAAATTACGTATCACGTATGTAATACAAAATCGAAATATTTTATTTATCCATAGTCCAAAATCAAATCTAGTTTCGAACATAATTATTTAAGTATATTAAATTTTGACGTTAGTTTTAAAGTAATGTGCAACAATTTTTGTCTAACATAACCAGCAAAAAACTATTCCTTGCGTTCAAAAGTTATTTTTTTAAGTTGTGCTAATTTTTTCTTCTTTGCCTGAGTTCTTATTTCTATACTACCCCTACATACGCACCTGATCGCAGGGGCTCCAGTCGGACCAGGTGCTGACGACGCAGTCCCCGGGGCAGGGCGCCCGGCACGCCGCCTCGTGCACCGGCCGGGGTCCCGCGCCCGCACATGACTCCTCTGATAACGGGGTTCCGGATCCGTCTACACATCTGTGGTAAAAAAAGTAATGTCAATATTTGGAAAAAAGTTGAAGTAAAAAATAATTTACATTCAAAACCTACGAATTCAAAACGCAGTAAAACTCATGTCATTTAGGAGGCAAATCAATTATTTACATTCAAAGCGCAGTAAAATATTTAACTTTTCTTCAGTCATCGTTATCGGCGCTGGCTGGTTGGGGGCTTATGTTCCTCTTCAAGTTGAGCCATTATGGATAAACTTAATAGCTTCCATGACTGTAAAGCTAGGTCCATAGCATGCTGAATAAATCAACATAGACCATCGTCAATAAATTAGACGAATTTGCCTAGCTCTACATAATATACTCGTATTTGCCTGATTATACCTGTTACGCATAATTCATTGACTTACTCAACGGTCCTATTAATGATCGCACGGCCGCACAAAGCACGACGCGGCGCGCACACCGCCCACTCGCCCGCTCGCCAGCGCGGCTCAGGCACGGCGCACGTCGCGCGCTGCAGCGTCGCGCCGCACTCGCGACCGCCGGCTGAGCCCTCTTCTATCACTTCCCTGTTATAGTTTATGTTGAGTTGTATAATTGTTATGGGTATTATTAAAACAAGTAATTATAAAAACGTTGAAAGTAACATAGATGCAAAAGTAATTTTAACAACTTATTTAAAGCTTTTGTTACTTTACATTTAAGGCCGGGATTATTTAATCTGAAATCCGTCTCGACGGAAAAATTTTGATTAGCAAAATTAAAAATGTACGCGATTACAGTAAAGCTGAAATAAGAGATTATTATTGATAAGAGAGATAATTAAGATTTTTATTTGATTAAACTTTATATTTTTGTTCCTAAAGTAAGTTCATAACAGAAAGTTTCACCTCCTTCCTTTAGGATTTGAAGGAAAAGCAAAAACGCCTCAGTTACTCTCACCTTGTCCGGAATCTGTAAGCGGCCCTCGAGCCGGGCTCGGCGGCGCACGGCCCCCACTCGGCCCACGGCCCCACGGCGCAGTCGCGCGCGCACCGCACCGAACACGCGCCGCGCACTAGCGACTTGAACTCCTCGTCGTACGACAAACCGTCCGTCGAGGCCTCACGCACGCGCCGCGGCCCTATGACAGGGGCCACAATTGAATAATGACTTTGCATCGCCACTGCGCAGTAATGAAATTATGTTCGTTGTTCAAAAACTTTTCTTATGCAATTACTATTGTCTAAGAATAATTATGCCAACTTCTTACCAGTAAGTGGATGATATTTCTTGCAAACGTCCATCGGAACATCCCTATCCTTGACCAAGCATCGCGCGGCTCTCAACAGTCTGCCTTCACCGCACTCCATACTGGATATAATAAATTGAATTTATCCTTGATTAGTCTGCGTTATCCATTTATCTTGTACGTTTTTCGTGCTTATGAAATGATGTTATATTATTCCAGACTGGTGCAAGAGGATCTAAAACTTAAAAAAACTTACCCTTGAGGCAGTATGCAGTCGGAGTCGGCTGGAAGAAGTTCCAAAGTTACATCTTTACATACACAGTCGGGTACATCTGGCTCCGAAGCATCCAAGTATCTGGAATAAATATAATTTATTAGAAATCTAGAAATGAAGAATAGTTTTAAAAGTATAATAATCCGTTTATACTACAAAAAATGCGACAGTGTCTTTGTTTTGGTTTCAGTTTTCATATACATTTTAATTATAATATTATGTAATTTATTTTATAAGAATTCAACTTGGAATAAAGTATGCAAGAATATACAGTTTATTTATTGAAACTACATATAACTAACTTGAGCGGGTCAGCGCATATGACGTCACATGTGAGCGGCGCGATGGTGCCGCACGGCACGCGGCATGGCGCGACGCTCGGCGGCACGAGCTGCCCCGCGCACGCGCCCGCCTCCACGCGGTGTGAGTCCGAACCGCACCAGATGCCTAAAATATTGTTGTGAGTTTTTAACCAACTTCCAAAAATGATGATGTTCGCCTGTATATATTTTTACTTTAAGCTATCTCAGCTGATACGAGCGACGCTACTTTGCTTTGTTGCGTTGCGGTCTGTTATACCAGCAGTACCGCCACTCCGGTATTGTGCATGTATTAATTATTATATTTCTCTATGGTGCAAACATATTTTATGATATGCAATGTATTGCGTTGTCTGATGGAAATACCAGCGATAAAAGAGTATTATGCTGCCACTCTCTTGTACATAGAGAAATATAGGTAATACACGGGGCAATCTTGTATAATTTGTAGGGTGTAATATTATGTTGATGTGCGTTGTCACAGTGCAGCTATGTTATAATTAGCTAAATAAATAATTGGCTACATCATATTTAACATCCAAATATATTTTTTTCAATTGTGTTGCTGTAATTTGTTTTAATAATACTCACTTCTCGTCCTATACCCGACGCCGCACGTCTCCCTCGGCGGCAGACGGCACGTGCTCCAGTCGCCGGCGGCCCAGGCGGCGCGTGCGCGGCACGCCCGCGGCACGGGGCAGTCGCGCGCCTCCTGCAGCGGCCCGCAGTTGGGGCCGCCACGCACCTGACGGACGCGGACTTGCTTGCCTGGATCTGCAGAAAATAATAAAATATATAGAAAACCGAAACGTCGAGCAGTGGTGTACGGGCTGATGCAGATTAAAAGGTATAATTAAGTAAGCAGCAGCTAATTTCAAAAGTTGAGCTTTAAGGTGCCGGTTGGCAGCGGGCGACATGAAGCAACCGCAGACGGCGTGTCGTTGCGACACTACTAGTTTGTATGTTTTTGAATGAAATACCCTCCGCAGCTAGCGACACGAAGCTAGCGACACTTATTTATAGAAATACATAGAAACCAGTAGTGTCGCGACGACACGTCGTCTACTGCCGCTTATGTGGCCAGCTTCCAACTTGTTATACCTTTAAGGAAATGAAAAGTATTCTCATCTCATCTATTTGTGAACTCCGATGTCATGAAATGTAAAAATCGTTGATGCAACTATTAAGCTCAACAGCGTTAGTAAAAGTATTGAGTGACAGTACCGCAAGTATTGGGGCAGGGCGACCACGGCATCCACGACTCGACACGGCAGCCGCGTCGGCAGCGGATGGTGCACGCGCGACGTGACGACGGCCGTCGCAGAGGCGCGCAACTGCATAGATAGACATCTTCAAGTTTTTGAACATTTATTTTAAATCCTGTACTAAGTTAATTTTTTTGGACGTGGCATTTGTAGTATGTATTGTTTTCTAACTCATTGTTCTTACCAAAATTTGGTATCAACAGGGTTAACTCCTTGTTAATTTTAAGGTCCCGCATTACTCACAGCGCCTCGCGCACGACGTCGGCGTTGTTCTGCACGCACATGACGTCACGCGTCATCTCGCCCTCCTCCACGCACGGCTCCTCGTCGTCGCTCTCGTTGAACGGGTCAGTATCCTGAGAGTGGAATACACTTTAGAATCTTTTCTGCAGTATTTATTTCCTCGAACATATGATTAATGAGATAGTAACTACTACAATATAGTAGTAAACAATAACATCATGACAAAGTAGTTGAGAAACATTCCCCAAGGTCCTTTGCGTTACTCTTCACAGACACTGTAAAACTCTGGAACGAACTGTCACCAGCAGTATTTCCGGACCTATACGACCTGCAAACCTTCAAGAAAAGAGCGTATTCCCTCTTAAAAGGCCGGCAACGCACCTGCAGCTCTTCTGATGTTGCGAGTGTCCATGGGCGACGGTAGTTGCTTGTCCATCACCATCATGTTACCATCAGTTGACCCGTTTGCTCGTTTGCCCCCTAATTTAATAAAAAAAAGACACCGCAGGAGTTACGACAGCATTACGCGACACTTGCGCAGCGCGTTTCGCGCGCATGCTGCCCCTACTTACACGCCCGAGGAACGCGTATGCCAAATGCAATATCTAAATATATTATTATTTTCTCGCAAGCAGTTTGTCTTTCAAGCCCTTGGCATCACGATGCGTTGCAGACAAACCATCCATACAAACAGTTGTCTTAATGCGAGTACTATACTAAGCACTCACTAATAAGTCGGTATAGTTGTTGGCGGGCATGTAATCGTCCTTGCGTCGCTCGCACGGCCCCCACGGCGTCGCCAGCCACGAGTACGACGCGCACGCGTGACTGTTACACGTCTCGTTCTGTACCAGCTGCTCCTCTGACGGACACGGCCAGCCATCTGGTAGAATCGAAATTGTTTATTAGGTTGCATATTTTTTGGTTTAAATGATCGTAAATTATAAGATAGTACATTGTGTTTCTATAACCTTCTTGTTAATGCTAAGTCATTCATTACTCGATGGTGTCCGATGGTGTCATGAGTATCGACAATTTTTATGTTAGTGTGGGCCACACTGTGTGGCAGGCTCTACTGCTTGATGGATTTTAGTTTGCGAGGTGTCGTAAGCTTCGTGTTTATTGTGAGAGAAATACAGGGTAATGGGTATATCAAATTCAGATGGGATTTACAATTTTCTTTCTAGTTATATTGCCCACTTTTCTTTTCTTGAACAGTCCCCTATATATTTATTATTTAAGCACTCACTGGGCGTGGCGTGTGCCAGTATATGTCTGCGTCGAGTCCTGGTCGGTCGGGGGCGGGAGGGGGCGGCGCAGGAGGCGCTGCAGGGAGACCAGCCGCCCCACGCCGACACCACGCAGTCGCCTGCGCACGCGATCCGACACCGCTCGCTGCGCGGTGGAGCGCCGCTGCCGTTGCACCATGCGCGCTGGGCTTCTTTCTGCGTGATTACACAGAAACTTATTTTTTATCTCTGATATCTTAGCATTTTACGCTATAATGCCGTTAGTACACCGATGCTGAGAAGCATGAAAAATCTACAACAGAACGAGTTTCACATGTGACACTGTACATCTTTCTGCCGCTTTTTCTCGATTCATCGCGTCGCGAAGCGTCGATATACTAATGGTGTAAGTCATACAATAAAAAGCAAATCAATGTTTTGATTAATTTTACTTATACTTAAGCTACTGTTAAAATAAGTTAGTTAATTCGCATTCGCACGAGCCACGAAAAGTTAATTCATATCTAACAGGAACTTTATGCTTACAACATAAGCTGCTAATAGAAACTCCGAGATAATTGGTTACTTACCCCATCATGTCCAACGCAGCGCAGCTCCCGCGTGCGTCGTCCGGGTCCGCATGCGGCGTGCGGCTGGCTCA
The DNA here is from genome assembly GCA_905333045.1 of Lysandra bellargus. Lineage (NCBI taxonomy): Eukaryota > Metazoa > Arthropoda > Insecta > Lepidoptera > Lycaenidae > Lysandra > Lysandra bellargus. Next base: position 4,301,161 of record HG995363.1, on the reverse strand, counting down.
GCACGCACGGGCCCCACGGCAGCGCACGCCACGCGGCGCAGCGCGGCGTAGAGCACGTGCGCTTCTCCTCAAGCGGCGGGCACGGCGCGCCGCCGCCCGATGCAGCTGACGTCACGCGACGACGACGCACGCTGTAGCCTAAAATAGATAAGTCATCAGCGCCAAACTCTATTGTAATTGACTAAACAGCGCACAGTCCTTAATCGCACTATCGAAGTTTCTCAGATAGGATGAAATGATGACCGCTCTCTTTCTGTCCGCTTCGGCCTGTGGGATCTTCTTTTTTGGCCACCACAGATATTCACACAGTATATAAAAGAAATTTTGAAATATTTACACAGAGCATAATTTTACAAGACTTAAAGCAATGTTATAAGTGATGCTGTATGTTAATATTTTTTTTAATGTCTGTCGAGTATGTTTTCGAAAGTATCAGAAACACTTTGTCTAAGTTAGCCGGTGTAGAAATAGTTTTTATTCGCTAGTAGTTTTGAGTTTACAAGTTTTTTTCAGTGTTAGATATCTTTGCCTTACTGATTGATTGCTACATTTGATAGAATAATGATTATTTTTATAATTTATTATGATTCCAGAAGTAATATAGACTTAGAAACTACGTTCTGTCAAACCTACCCGTGGTGGTCAACTGTTGTACGGGGTAGAGCGGGCACCCATCAGCCGGCTGGCACGCGCCCCACTCGCTCCACTCACCCACCTCGCAGTCTCGCGGACAAGGCACCTTAAACAATATAATAGAGTTGAATACCTTTGAAAACAACAACATACACATTATAAAACAGATGTGTGATAAAATATTATTCTGCGTCAACCGTGTATTCACAGTTCACACTTCCCTTTGACTCGCAACGAAAATTACCACGTGTTTTGGTCAATGTAAACTGTGTGTTCTTGCTGTTTTCGCCATCTCTTTCACACATTACTCTGTTCACTAGTCCTGCGTAGAACATCAGCTACATCGTAACTCGTAGCTGCGCTACGAGTTTCTATACGTCAATACAATTCATCTAAATATATAAAACTCAAAGGTGACTGACTGACATGGTGATCTATCAACGCACAGCCCAAACCACTGGACGGATCGGGCTGAAATTTGGCATGCAGGTAGATGTTATGACGTAGGCATCCGCTATGAAAGGATTTTTATAAATTCCAACCCCAAAGGGTTAAAATAGGGGATGAAATTTTGTGTATAATAAATAATACTTCTAAACTTAATAATACAAGACAGAGAGAGAGAGAGAGGGCAAGAGCTCGTATTATTATAAAACAAAGTCGCTTTTTTCCCCTCATGTCCCTTTGTTCCCTTTAATATTTAAAACTACGCAACGGACTTTATGATTCTTTCAGTGTTAGATAGCCCATTTATTGAGGAAGGCTACAATCTATATTTTATCACGCCTAAGACTTATAGGAGCGAAGAAATAGAGGAAAATGTGGAAAAAACGGGGAAAATTATTTGAAAGGGCTAATTTGAACGCGCCAATCTCAGGAACTACTGGTCCGATTTGAAAAATTCTTTCAGTGTTAGATAGCCCTTTTATTAAGGAAGGCGCTAAGACTAACAGTAAAATGTGGAATAAAACGGGGGGAAATTATCTGAAAGGGCTATTATCGCGAACTACTGCAGCAATTTTTATGTTATTTGGCAATTGGCACAGATAAGAAGTAGACCACGTGAAGGATAGGCTATCGATTTTAATAATTTTTTCAGTGACTATATATTTTATACCCGTGCGACGCCGGCGCGGGTCGCTAGTATATAATATACTCTTTACTACGAGTCAGCGTAGCACATGAGTTACGTCGTAGCAATACTACGAGTCAGCGTTGAACATCAGCTACGTCACCCGTCTCACCTCACACGGCTGCACGAGGGTCGGCATTGGCGCGTGCGCGCAGTGCGCGGGTAGCAGCGCGCGACCGTCGGCGCGCACGCACGTGGCCTCGCGCCGCTGTACGCCGCCGCCGCAGCTCGCGACATTGTCGTCGTCGCCGTCGTCGTCGTCCTCCTCGTATATCGCGTCGTTGTCGTCGGCGTCGTCGTCGTCATCATTAGCTACATAAAAAGGAAACGTCATTTAAACGCACAGAATATAAATTTTTATTATTGTATAATTTACTATTCACTCTTTACTTTTAGGATATCGGAACTTCTGTTTCATATCCGGATCTGAATCCGCTAAGTGCAGGAAAACATCATTTAATAGGTTATGTGGACGATATACCCTAGACGATCAACTTTATTGTGCGATATCATTCAAATTCAAATTCAAATATCATTGAACAATATTATTGAACAATTTGTTTGACAAGATTGGAAGGCTGGCGCCTTCAATCCCAAATACGGTTCAAACCCTATACGGTCAATAATACTGCACAGTACGTGATAAAATTAATCATCTAGGGGCCCGCTAACATTTGTTTTATCAACTCACTGGTAGCAACAGCGGGATGATCCACAGACACCTTGCAGGTCCCCCAGGGCCCGGGCGTCCAGTGCGCGCTCGCCTCTAACACGGCGGGTCGCACCTCCTCCACCACTTCACACTCCGCTCCGCCGCCTGATAATAAAGTGACGTTAGCTAAGTCAAAGATCTATATGACCTATGATATGGCATAATGTCTATACATTAATCGTCATATAAAATCAAATCGGGCGCACAGACACATGGGTGTGATTTTCAATATCGTGACAGCAGACAATGCACCCGTTACGTGATCAAAAGTTTTATGTCGTATGCAAATGTATTTTTATTCGAATAAGATAATAATAATAATAATTTTTATTGAAAACAACATAGGTAGGTACCATAAAGGTAATATACCTAATACCTATCGGAATAGAGAAACAATCCCGAGCTGTCAAGCTTAACCAAAATTTGATTTACATTTGTGATTTACATCTGTTAATTATGTTTACGTGTGCGTGTCAGTGATGTACAAACATCTTGTAATTCGACAAAATATCGATCATGGAATAATAATTGTAAGATTGTAAAAATAATAAAGTGGAATAAAATAAAACTGCATAGATATTATAGGTATACCTAATAAAATTGTAATTTTGAAGTAAAATATGATTTTTCTTCAAAATGCTCGCTGCATAATTAAGTATGCATGAATTTTTCTTCGCAGTCCAGTTTGGACGGTTAATTATTTTAAGCCATGAATTTCTGGTATCCAAGTCAGCAGGAAATCTGAAAAATTGGCCAAGTATGAGTCGGACTCGCGCATGAAAGGTGACCGGTTTCAACCGGTAATTTTCTAAAACCCGACACGATACGACACGACAGGTTACGTCACGTCACATCAGTACACGACACGACACGACTTCACTAGACCCTATTAATTTTCAATTAATTCTCAATGAGCCCTTTTATTTGATGCCCATCTTGCGGAAGTGCTTTTAACTATTTCCCCATCTTGGATGAGCATTACAATATCTGTGGAAATTTCAGAAGTCTATTACTATAGAGGTTCTTATTATACAGCCTGGAGACAGACAGACGGACGGACGGATGGACAGACGGACAGGAAACGAAGTCTTAGTAGTAGAGCGGGCTGCGGGACCCCACTACTAGGACTTTTTACCCTTTGGGTGCGGAACCTTAAAAACGATAAATTATGTATGATAGTATATTAGTATACTTAAACTAATTATAAACTACGGATGAGTATGTTATTATTTAAACATTCCTAGATAATAAGTATACTTAACTAAATATATTTTCATATCGATACTACTGATCGATAACTTGATGCAGCCCTAGTGTAAAATAGATGAAAATTGTTTACACAAAATATCCTTAAATTGTGCACCATGGCTAGTCAAGTTATGTTTTCCATATAAACATATATAGAAGGGAATTATCAAAATCAATACCAATAACTCGTAGGGAATTGGCAAAAACAAACTTAAAACTAGGTCCTGTCGATGTAGAATAATTCACTTGTGAAATGAATATTTGTCCGGGTTTTTTCGATGTGTGGTATCACAGTCAATCTTCCAACTTATATCCATGTTTCTAGAGCAGTATTTCTAAAAACTATTCATTATTTAACTTAAAATCACAATTTTTCTGAGAGCCCAAATTGGCAAGAAGGCACAGGGGTCAGACAGAATGTCAAACAGATGAAAAACAACAAAAGAATCATGAAAATTGGTCCACAAACGGCAAAGTTATGGTTGAACATACAAAAAAAAATACAGACGAACATATAACCTCCTCCTTTTTGGAAGTCGGTTAAAAGCTATGCAACTTCAAATCACGCTTCTCTTTCTACCACGCAGTGTTACTGATAGTGACATCTCGCTTGCTCAGGCCTTTGTTTCTCTATTCCGATAGGTATATTAACTTTATGGTAGGTACATTGTTTTATAGTTGACAGTTACAATTTGTTACAATATCTTAATTTTAGCATAAACCATTATACGGTACTTTAAGTACCTAAACTAGGTCACATGACCTGTTCTTATAGGTACTTATTTAGTTAAATGTAGTGCTCTGATATTGTGATGTCTGTCTGTGTGTCGTTTATGGTATTGAACATTGCCCTACAAGTAATATTGGGACGGTTACTGCTTCCCATAGGATGTAGTTCCGCTAGGGAGTGTGAAATTCGTGTGTATTAGTATGTTATGTGCGTAACCCTAGCCCTACGATATCTCTATCTTGGGATGGAAACTTCTCCACACGAAGAAGCTCCACTAAGGGCTGAGTTGTGTACTGGGTTGTGTGTGTTAAGAGCCCGGGTTACCCTCGAAATTCTCATACATACGTAATAGCAAAATCATTTTGTCATACGAAAATATTTAACATGTTTGAGTTATTTTTCAGCTTAAAATAGTAATTACATAGGTTCATGAACAAAAATTAACTTCAAAATATTTAAATACTAAAAAATATTTTTGAGAGTTGAAATATTTTGTAGTAAATTTAATATTTATGTATATATTTTTTAGTGTTTTACTCTATTTTTTTGTGTTTAAATATTTAGTAGTAAATTTAGTAAAAAAAAATTATACACAAAAAAATTTTTTTTAGTGTTTAAATATTTTGAAATTAATTTTTGTACAGGAACCTAGGTAATTACTATTTTAAGCTGAAAAATAACTCAAATATGTTAAATATTTTCGTATGACAAAATGATTTTGGTATTACGTATGTATGAGAATTTCGAGGGTAACCCGGGCTCTTAATAATTGTGTGTAAAGTATATTTTGTGTGTACTGTAAATTATTAATTTTCGAGTGATTGTTAAGATTAACAGGCAAGTGTCAATAGATTTTCTGTTGTACATTATAATCCATGGTTAATAACCAATCGTATATAATTGTTTTACATTGGTGTTTATTTTTATGTAGTATGTTTAGTTTTTTATTTAATCTGTTATACAAATAGGGGCCAGCAAAAGGTTGGAATCTAGTTAAAAATTTTGTTTTAAATTTGGGTACATCAAAAGGCTTGGGAATGCGTCTGTTGGTTAGAGTGGCTACTTCTTGATCGATTAGGGAGTGTTGGTTCAGTGCAATATGTATATAATATAATTGACGTACAGTAAGAAGTTTTTGATCGTTATAAAGTTTAAATGTCGGATGTCTGTAGGGGAGGCAGTACATAACTTTAAGCAAAGCTCTTTGAGCCCTTTCAAGTGTAAGTAGATTCGTTTTGCGCCCCCCCCCATACATTAATACAGTATGTTAATAACGGTTTACATAAGGTATTATGTGTATATAGATGATTTTTAATAAGTGATGACTAGCAGAATGCCTTATGTTTCTAAAAGTAACTCAATTTACGAATTCTTTGGGATAGATCAATAATGTGCGGAGTGAAAGTAAGTAGGGAGTCAAGTTTGATGCCCAGATATTTTATATTGTTCACTCTTTCCAATGGCTGGCAGCTACAGTTTATATTTAGTTTTTTATCACAGTTTTTATGGACTACAATAATGTGATTTGATAGGGATGGCTGTGTTTTATTAGTTATAGAAAATGTTATATATTTTGTTTTATCGGCATTCATTGTTAGGAGGTGAGCAGAAAGTTGTTCTTGTATACAATCCGGTTTGAGCTTGTGTAAAGGTATCCTCCCAAGTAGATCCACTGAATATTATAGCTGCGTCATCTGCAAATGCTACTATTTTGCCATTAGGTAAGTGTATATTTATAATATCGTTTAGGTACACCAGAAATAGGGTGGGTCCTAACACACTTCCTTGAGGGACTCCATATTCAGTGGAAACATGGTCGCTTGTAGCACCTAAGATTCTAACGGATTGTTGCCGGTCGGTCAGATAGCTTCGGAACAGTTTGAGTTGTTCATTACGAATTCCGTATGATTCTAATTTGTCAAGAAGCAAAGGTATGGACACGGTGTCAAAAGCCTTCGCTAAATCTAGGAATATTGCTAAGCTCTTACGGCCTGCATCTAGTTCATTAGAAATAAAGTTCGTGAGTTCTGATACCGCATCATTTGTTGATTTACCAGTCCTAAAACCAAATTGGTTAGGGGTAAGCAAGTTGTTAAGTTCAAGATAGTTAATAAGTCTTTTGTTGATTAATTTTTCTAATATTTTCGATAAGCAATTAAGCAGGGATATAGGACGATAATTTAATAAAATTATGCTGTCTCCACCTTTAAATAGCGGTATAGTAATAGATTGCTCAAGGTTTTTAGGAAAGGTCGAGGTAGCAAAAGAGAGATTGCAAATATGTGTAATCAAAGGTGCAAGGGTAGGAATATTAGATTTTATTATTTTATGAGATATGTTATCCCATCCTGGTGAACTATTTGTTTTTAGTGATTTAATTGTAGATTTGTGTCTAAAAGAATAAATGAATTTTGCGTATAACATTTTATTTGAGGCGTGAGATTAGATGGTTGGTGTATAATTTTTTGAGCCAAATTTTTACCTTAGATGAGATAATGTTCCACGAGTTCAAAATTGTAGAATTCAGGAAGGTATTTTAACGTCGCATAAAAATGGGAACTTCTAAAATCCTTTGCATCAGCCTTGGGAATACTGGTTGTAAAATGAATACTTAATATGAAGATAAAACTTAAAATATATGAGGCAAAGTCCGTAAGATTGCGAACACGCCAAGGATTTGCATTGCGCCACAAACTTGTCTACCCAAGGACATCGCTTCTCGCAATGACAATAAATAACGAGAGCCTTACTAAACGATTTTTTAACAGTTAAATAGCTATGTAAGCTATTTAACTGTTAAAAAATCGTTTAGTACATGCAAATACTTAATTGCGTTTGTAAGTATAAAGTTTCTAAAGCAATACTTAAAGTTAAAAACATATTTTTGACAACGTGCAGAATGTAGTGTTGAGGAATAGTTGCTGTAATTATTATGCTACTTTTAAATTAGCAAGTACCCAGAACTTAAGCTACTTCGCAGTAATGCTACGATTCAACGTAGAATAGAAGCTACGCCGTAGTAGTGTTACGCTTCACCGTAGTACATGAGATCCTTACGGATCAGAACAGAACTTCAAGTTTATTTATTTATTTGGTGAGTTTTATATTATATCTACAACATCCCTGATTGTTCAGTAACTATAGTTCGTTTAGTAGAATTTTTGTATTTTTTGTCGTATTCTTTTTTCCTGTAGTGAATACAAATGTTGAAAAAAAAAAACAATGTTGTAATTATATACCCTGTGGCAGTCGTCGTAGGCGGCGAGTGCGCACGAGGGCGCCGTCGGAGCGCGGTCGCCATGGCAGCCACTCCCCCAGCGAGCAGTCCTCGCGCACCACGCACACGCGCGTCGTGCCCACGTCCGCTAGACCCGGACAGTAGCTGCGGAAAGGTTTATTATGAGTGTTTTATAGAATTTTATTTAAATATAAATTATACAAACATATCTAATACTAGATGACGCCCGCAACTCCGTTGTGCCAAAATTCGTTTATCGCGCGGGAACCGTACATTTTTCCGGGATAAAAAGTATCCTATGTCCTTTCCCAGGACTCAAAGTATCTCCATGCAAAATTTCAGAAAAATCGGTTCAGCACTTTAGGCGTGAAGAGGTAACAGACAGACAGACAGACACACTTTCACATTTATAATATTAGTATGGAAGTATGTATTCTGTTTCTATTCTGTATACACTAGACCTAAAGATATGTTTTGCTTTAATAACACCAAACGAGCCGAATGATCGCCTTATGGTCAACGATTACCACCAGTCACATATTTACGTAGAAATTTAGATGCGTTGACGCTAATTAAGATAATGCTATTCAAAAATGAAAATGTACAGGATTTCATGTCAGTATTCATTATGACATAGCCATGTCATAATCACGTTTATTATCGAACTTTATGATCGAAATTAGCTTCATTGTAAGTTTGCTAAAATGTTAGAGATAAACTACGATAACATGGCGTGCCCCTCCAAAATTCAAAATGTTTGAAGTACGTTGTCAAAACGTTTGAAGTGCGTTGTCTTACGCGGTCGGCTAGTTATGATTAGTTGACCAATATTACGAGTACTGGTTGATTGGTTGAATACTTACTACATACAAACTCTTTCATAAGGATGTGACTGCACACATTGAAACAGTAATTTGGAGGGGCGCGCCATGTTATCGTAGTTTATCTCTACTTCAATACGTCTTCGTCAACGACAGGTACAAAAATTAGAAGTCAGACAGTTCGATCAATAACTAAAACCATACTGTCTTTCGCTATATAATGAAGTCTTCATCATATCGCCAAAGACTAATGTTAGTGATGATGACAATAAACAAAGGCCGGTCGCAAGCAAAATATCTAATTAAAAACGAAAGTCGAAATTGTTTAGGCGAAGTTAATGAGAACTCGCGTGCCGGCCGTGACCCAAAACCGGAGGCGTCAGCTGCAACGCAGTTGTTACTCTAGCCCGAGGGTATAAAAATGCTACAAAATTTCCCCTGTAATAAGTAATTAAAATGGTTTTAAAGGGATGGATAGATGAAAAATATGCCATAACTTAATGGTTAATTAATATGCCACAAATTGTCAGCTTCACAATAATACCTTTATTTTACTTGAAGTCCCAGGAGAGGACATAAGTTTTAAAACTGAAAAAATGTACGGTTTGCGGGCACAAGAATTTTAGCGCAACGAAGTTGTGGATATCGTCTAGTTTTCTTTACTTAAATTGTAAAGAAAGCACTGCATCACTACTAAAATAAAGCCAAGAAAACATCAAGTAAACAAACATTTAAAGGCAATCGTGTAGAAGAAATAACATCCATTGAAACGTTGAAAATAGAAAGGTAAATCGCAACATCTTACTCGCGGAATATAATGAGAAAAATGGCGGTGAGCGGATATTAGCTCGTCACAGTTAATCGATCAATATGACTGACCCAGTTACAGCGGTCCGAGATATACGTACATGACCAAACAACAAAATTACATTTTAATATGATTAAAAAGTTTGTTTGGGTAAACAAGCAAACACAAAATCTTTTTATTCTAAGGGATGCTGTGGATTTGATCACGATTTGCAAGTATGTTATAGGCTTGATGACTATTTTTTTTCTTATTGGTAATTGAAAGACCCTTAAAAAATAGAAACATCGCTGAAAGAATGGCTCTGATAAAAATTCACCAAGATATGACAATTCAAACATCTCATAAAATAGACCTGCCCGAAACGCTCCATACAAAGTGCTACGAAAGACTGACGTCACTCTTTCGTATTTTGTACGGATCGGGAGGGAACTTTGTTCGATAGGTATATTAAATATTGCGTTTGTGAAAGTGGTCTCATAACAAAAGTTGCTTTTAATTGCATAAGTTATCGAATGGTATACAAATATTAATAAATTTAATTGAAAAAAAAATCGACTTGATTATCCAACTTTGAACGCGCATAACAAAAAAAAAAAATACAAATGCTACCGAGCTGAAATTTCGGGAACACTTATTTTTTACCGTGATTTCTTTATTTTATTAACAAAATTCTCTAATCTTTGACCTTGTCATCATCCCTATTGTAATTAGAAGTTAGGGTCAAATAACGTTATAACGTCGTAAGGCGTTGAGGTGAATTCTTAAGAGAGTTGAGAGGCCATTCAAAGAAACAGGCAGCTCAGCACCGCGGTTGGTGAGTCTGTCAATTCAATATGTCTCTTCTTGTGTAGTTAATAAAGTTAAAACAAATAAATAAAATAAAAATTGTTTTATTTCTGAATAGATTTTAAGAAAATGCTTTCACAAACCACCGGTTCGGGAACTAACCCGGCGAGAAGAACCGGCGTAAGAAACTCGAACGGGGCCCACTTTTTTTTAACAAAAAAAAAAAGCGAGTCAAAAATTTTATCTTTTAAAATAAAATTTATAATGCAGCAACTTAAAATTATACAATGTCAACATACATACATAATTGTAAGTCATACAATAATTTAGAAGTAGCCTTGCAAGCAGCCATGATGTGCAAACTCCCAAGATGTGCCATCGTTCATGAAATCATTGACCTTATAATAGGCTTTGGCACACAAACGCTCTTTGATTACTTTCTTAAATTTATAAATGGAAAGATTTTGAACGTTTTCTGGGATTTTATTGAAAAGGCGTATAGTCGTATATATTGACCTTTAAAAGATTTACTGACTTTACTAAGTCTGATCACTGGCAAATGTTTCTACAATGAATGTCTTTGGCTTTAAATTTGCATTTTTTTTTATAAAATAAGGGGGCAAACGAGCAAACGGGTCACCTGATGGAAAGCAACTACCGTCGTCCATGGACACTCGCAACATCAGAAGAGCTGCAGGTGCGTTGCCGGCCTTTTAAGAGGGAATACGCTCTCTTCTTGAAGGTTTGCAGGTCGTATAGGTCCGGAAAAACTGCTGGTGACAGTTCGTTCCAGAGTTTTACAGTGCGCGGCAGAAAGCTTCGCGAGAAACGCACGGTGGAAGACTGCCACTCAAGGTGATGAGGATGGTATATTTTTCGATGATGACGATGATTTTTCTAACATATATCACATTATCCTAAGTTATATATTTAAATGTGGGAGAGCCATGTTTCGGCACGAATGGACTGGCTCGACCGGAGAAATACCACGTTCTCACAGAAAACCGGCGTGAAACAGCGCTTGCGCTGTGATTCGCCGAGTGAGTGAGTTTACCGGAGGCCCAATCCCCTACCCTATTCCCTTCCCTTCCCTCCCCTATTCCCTTCCCTTCCCATCCCTACCCTCCCCTATTACCCTATTCCCTCTTAAAAGGCCGGCAACGCACCTGCAGCTCTTCTAATGTTGCGAGTGTCCATGGGCGACGGAAGTTGCTTTCCATCAGGTGACCCGTTTGCTCGTTTGCCCCCTTATTTCATAAAAAAAAGTTAAGTTTTGAAAGAGGCATTTAAAATGCATCGCATTGCATCATAGGTTCACTTTACAACCCTTCATGTACTTATATTGTTTAATACGATTACGAACCGTAATTTAATTTTAGATAGGTACTGATACAATAGAAGATGGAAGAGATTGGATTGACTGACAGTTTTTAGGACCTTTTTACTGTCGACACCGATGGCGACGCGACGGCGCGAAACATTTAAAGACGTGAGTAGAAGAACACGATAAGTAACATTTTGTAACTCTTTTTCCCTTATAATATGAACAAACCTTGTAACTTCATAAACTGGCTACACATAAATGCACATTTTTTAATTTCAAATCTTTTTTCCAGCCCCAAGCCTCCATTTATTAAATAAAACGGCAATTTTTTTTTACTGTAACTTATTGTGTTCTTCCACTCACGTCATCATATTTTGTTACTTACATGGCCTCGACGAACCGTCCGTCCTTATGTCTGCACTGCACCTGGCGGCGCTGCAGGCCGAGCCGCGGCGTGTGCACCAGCGAGTCCGTGTCGGGCTGCTGGGTGTGCCTGCACACATCACATGTTTAGCACAGAATATTCATAACACACTGGATGTTGCGAGGTGCTTAGTGCTGACAGGAAACTTGAGAACAGAGAGTGAGCATGAGTTCCTGTAGGTATGTAAAGTAACCATCACGAATTTAAGACTACATAGCTGTTACATAATATAGATTATATAGAAACTTAAACTCGGGGATAAACTATTTGTGTACTTTCCATTACTATATATCTAAGTAAAATTGAATTTAAACGAAGCTAATATAGAATTGTTGCCTATTCAGTACAAACTAATCAATCGTCTTTATAATAATGTTCTGTTGAAAGTCTTACAAACCACTGAATTTAAAGGACAACCATTGATTCTTATTCTTTTTAAGCTTGCCAACAAATCCGATTCGATGCAAAAACTGTAAGACTCAAAGCTTGAATGAACTATTGAATTGATCGCTCGAACTTTTACTTCAGGAAATTCTAGCCATGTTTCCACTCTTCACTTTATTTTATTGTTGTGTGAGATACTTTATCTGTTTCTGCAATCTCTGAGTATTTATGAAATAGAAAGTTAGACTAGATAACGTATCGTTTCTTTCAGGATATTGTTTAGAATAGATAGCTACAGATATATAGCGAAGCATAATATGACGTCGTCGTTATCCTCTTAATTCCATCGTTCAATCATAACACTGGGTAGTGGGTCTAATGACGCAACGGATATTTGTGATATATAATGAGCAATAACTTTTTAGGGTTCCGTACCCAAAGGGTAAAAACGGTACCCTATTACTAAGACTTCGATGTCTGTCTGTCTGTCTGTCCGTCTGTCTGTCTGTCTCCAGGCTGTATCTCAACAACACTCACTCTCACTATAGTTAGACTTCTGTTTTTTTTTATTACAACATAGTTACCTGTCGACGGAGTTGACATGGTCGAGGTCACCGGCAACGCACTCTGTCCAGCGGCCGACGTGCGCGGTGTACTTGGTATCGCTCGCCACCACCACTGTAACAAAATGGCGGACGTCAGGCACGGCACGTAGAAATCATACAGACTTACAATATTTTCGTAATATTCTGGTCAATTTATAACAAAGTTTATTTCAGGTGCTGGTAACCTTTTTAGTAGGAGGAAAATAGAACATACTCATCGCAAAGCACAAAGCATTAATAAAAAAAAAGTTAGTTGGAATCAATATTGAATTCTAATCATGCCCGATTATTATATTCTATAAAAATATGACGTGGACATATACCTTAAACATTAAAGTAACTTTGTTAAAAGTTGTAAGTACACCACGCAACAGGTCCTTAAAGAATCCTAAAACAGTCCAACATTTTAAATTTTATATAATAACTGTTTCTCCGAAACAGCAAGTGCTTATAATTTCCTGGAACGCATAATTTTCGCTTAATCCCCTCAAGTGATTTTAATGAAATTCGTTAAGAGGATCAAAGTCATTAGAGCATTTTGGTAAACAAGGATTAAGTATTAAATGAAAGAAATAAACAACATTTTCTTAAAAAGAGAATAAACAGATCTTAATTTTGCTATCATCAAAGCTGATATTATACTATCAGAGAAGTTGCTTTATAGAAAGATCTACGTACTTACTTAATTTAATCGGGTTATGTCAAACCAAGCAAATCAACCATTTAAATACAGAAATTGCAGACCTATCACATTAATTTTTTAAAAATTAAATAAGGGGGCAAACGAGCAAACGGGTTACCTGATGGTAAGCAACTACCGTCACCCATGGACACTCGCAACATCAGAAGAGCTGCAGGTGCGTTGCCAGCCTTTTAAGAGGGATTACGCTCTTTTCTTGAAGGTTTGCAGGTCGTATAGGTCCGGAAAAACTGCTGGTGACAGTTCATTCCAGAGTTTTACAGTGCGCGCCAGAAAATTACGCGAAAAACGCACTGTGGAAGACTGCCACTCATCAAGGTGATGAGGATGGTATGTTTTTCGCGTGGGACGATGGCGAAAAATTGCAGGTGGTATGATTCCAAACAATTCCTCAGACATTAACACAATCCGACCAAATAGCGTAGTCCGCCACCTGCCTCAATTTGTCTGATGATAATAGGGTGGAATTAAACCTTCCTGCCAAATTATGACATATTGATCCTTGTTAAAAATAAAAATACACGTATTTTTTCTTTTATAATCACTCAGTACTAAAATGTTGAGAAATAGCTTCCGAAAGTTATACTAAAAAGCACTACAATTAATGGACACGACGCGTCGCCCGCGCGTGACGTGCTCCCGCGCTCGCGCCTCCCCCCGCGTCACCCCCGCTCATTCCCCCGTGCCGCGAGTGAACATTCTGCAACGATTTTAAATGGGATATAATATGTCATTAAAAATATAACACCCATTTTTTGGTTAAATGGACTCTCCTAATGATAACTAAGCACTGAAAAAAAATTTGCAGGAAGGTTTAATTGCACCCTGTATAATGGTCAAAGTGAAATAAGACATTATATCTTTTGAAACATCACTTTTAATTATTGATTGAACGGTTTCATCATATAATTGGAAGGTGGATCAAAGCCGGAAGCCGGACAGGTATATAATGATTTCGGGCGTTTCCAATTTTCACTAATTACAGCCTGTCAACTTTATTATTATGATTCACTTTTAATGTTTTTTTCACCTGTAATTGACTTATTTGAGCTTGTGATATTAATCATTTGTGTTAGTCAATCCTTAATTAAAAAATGAATATCATTTAAGTTACCGACGACAGAATGTGAGTGTTATAAGTAAAGACTTTTTAATCATATTCCTTTATTTAATTAAAGAGTTTACCACCATTAACAATTTTTTTTCTTCAGTGGAACTTTATAAAGTAATTAGGCTGTGTAATAGTTTGTTTGTCTTGTATTAAAAATGAAAATACATTTCTTATTTAATAGTTCTAGTCACCATAATATTATATTCCAAGTCGGTTTATATGTAAGTTTATACTGCACTGAGAGAGCTATATCAAACTAGTTTTCTACTAAGTCCGGAAGTCCTCATACAAACAAACAAAGTTAGTCTCTCTGGGCTTTGGCTTACATAGAGGGAACTGGGAAGTACAGTTTTAGACTTTTATTCGTGATAGAAAACTTTTATACGAGGTTAATACGCTGTTTAAAAGAGAACTGAAAAAAAGTATCTACTCGTATAATATTACATACATTAAGGACAGAGACAAATTTTAATATTATACTAGCTATTTGACCGAGCTTTGCTCGGTATTCGATATAACACGAATAAAATGACATTTTATAAAAATTATTCCTAGCTAGATCGATTTATCGCCCCCGAAACCCTCTATATACTAAATTTCATGAAAATCATTGGAGCCGATTCCGAGATTCCAAATATATATATATATATATACAAGAATTGCTCGTTTAAATATATAATAAGTAGCTATCTGACCGAGCTTTGCTCGGTTTTCGATAAAACACGAATCAAATGACATTTTTTAAAAATGATTCCTAGCTAGATCAATTTATCGCCCCCAAAACCCCCTATATACTAAATTTCATGAAAATCATTAGAGCCGATTCCAAAATTCCAGTTATATATTTATATATATACAAGAATTGCTCGTTTAAAGATGTAAGTTAAGATTTCATACTTAAGTTTATTAATATTTAATAGTTAATACGTATCAAATCTACAGACTGTTTAAGTTTTTTTGGTTGATCGATTGCTGGATTTAATATTATTTAACATAAAACTCAGCTGGATAAGATATTGCTTAGGTAGTGTACATAAATATGCACTTTGTTTGCATCATGCGGAAGGCTACTACACAGGCTACATATCGCGGCAAAATGTATGGTTCTGGCGGGATGGAAGCGCGAATCCTTTAGTATTAAATATAAACAATACATTATAACATTAATACAATGTACATTTACTCGTATGAATTGTATAGTACGAGTATGTAAGTCAAGTAGACAAGTATAATTTCAAATTCAGCATAATTTGAAATGAAACTTGACGTGCATATTACAGGTGTAATTCACAAGTGACGTCAGCGTGTTATCTCATTCCGGACGGAATTGGGACATTCCGGAACGGAGCAACTTCAGAGCGGAGTTAGAATACAGAAGTAACTTCAAGAATGCACGACACGTAACCTAAATTAACTTTATCTATGACGTAGCACCGTGTGGAATACAGATGATATAATAATTTATAATTGGGTAAAATAAAGTTTTTTATGTTACGTCAAATTCATTTAAAGACACGAGCACGGTAGTTTTTCAATTTCTTATTAGATTGATTGTCGAAATGGTTAGATGACTACAACTAAAAAGTCACAAATAAAATAAATTAATTAAAAATCAAAAAACCCGACTGCAAAAATGTTAACTAAAAATAACGAAATAAGACCTAATTCTGCCGGAGGCATCGAATCCATGTTTTAATTGATACGACTCTTGCTTACGAGCTTCATGCCAGGATAAATAGGTTACATAGAAAAATGTAGAAGAAGAAAGTGGATAATAATATGCAGTCGGAGGCATGACGCACCAAGTTTAACAATAATTCATAAATCATGAAATATTATGCCTCCGACTGCATTTTATTATCCACTTTCTTCTTCTACATTTTTCTATGTAACCTTCTATTTATCCTGGCATGAAACTCGTAAGCAAGAGTCGTATCAATTAAAACATGGATTCGATGCCTCCGGCAGAATTAGGTCTATGTTTCGTTCTTTTTAGTTAACATTTTTTGCAGTCGGGTTTTTTGATTTTTAATTAATTTATTTTATTTGTGACTTTTTAGTTGTAGTCATCTAACCATTTCGACAATCAATCTAATAAGAAATTGAAAAACTACCGTGCTGATATAACCATAATATATCGTAGGTACACGTAGCAGGCGTGGTCGCAGCCTGAAATTTGGAGGGGGGGGGTCACTCACTAGTCACTGCTAAGTGCTAATATGTATATTTTTTTTATCTGCGCCCTCGGACGGTTCTGGGTTGATAGTCACAGCTGTCTAAGGTCGGATGTACTGCGGTGGTTGGGGGATAGGTAGAAATTTCCTTTTATTATTTGGCAAGATTTTGAAATTTTTCTATTTGACCTTAGATTTTGGGCGGGGGGGTCATGTCCCCTGTGACCTTCCCCCCTGACCGTAACCCCTTCGGACCGCGCCTGACTCGTAGAAAAGTGTATCGTAATATTTTAATTTCGCCATAATTTCAAAACCAAATGTCCAATTTTATTCATTTAAAGACCAAATATTATCTGCATAAACTATTCTTAGTAATGGAATAATTTATTTTGATAAGGATTAAAATAATGAGTAAAAAAACACGTTTAAATGTAGTCCAAAAAAATTTCAAGATTTTTAAACAAAAAAAAGGTTATTGTGCCTCACTCGACATAGATAGGTATAGTGTGTCGCGGACTTTTTTGTAGATATTTGAAAGTGGTACAATTACTTAAAATTTTATGGTTCTATCTTTTATAGTTTAGGCAGCGTACGTAACATAAGTAACTTTTCTGGTTGATTTTTTACACCTTGCGTCCGAAGAACCCAAATATCTTACGGTACCCTATTTTTTTCCATAATAAAATTCAGCCTATGTTCAGAAAAAATAATGTAGAATTCCAATGGTAAAATAATTTTTCAATTCGGTCCAGTAGTTTCGGAGCCAAACAAACAAAAAATCAAATCTTTCCTCTTTATAATATTAGTGTAGATTTATTGTTCTATTTAATATTAAAACTGCAAGTTATATACATATTTAGAATCAGTGTTTAAAATCCTTTATTTTGATACCCCACTCGATATGCTGGCTAGAATTTTTATTTTTTTTACCTCACAATATGGCATCAAACATCTGCCATTTTGATTTTTTTAATGTCACCTATCTAAGAACACTTGGGTCATTAAGACAAATCTAACGATACCTCAAATATGAAAATCCGTTCAGCGGTTCTGAAGATACAAGGTAAGGAAGAATATTACAAACATACAAGACACGCGCTAAACACACAACCCTCCCGGCAGTCGGGTAAAAATAAATAAGAAACTAAAGATTTTCAACGAGTATTTTTTGACGTAAAAAATAAGAAGTAGAAATCTTTTAGAATTGTTATAGCACGTATGTTTGTGACACTGAGTTTCTCTTACGTAACGTAATATTGGGGCGCCGCAAACCGCTGATTGTGTTACAGTATTCGCAGTTATTTTACCTTGGAACTTGCGAAATTTGCTCTTATTTCGTTGGCGTAACGTCTTAAAGTATCTCGCTGGGAATGGGACCGGAAGGTGCACCTTCCGCTCCTATCATTTCGACACCAAATGACAGCGCCGTATCTATAGGGAAGTATACATGAATGGTTGTTAGAATACACTTGTATATTTTGGTCGCAGTTTCGTTGGCACAGACGTTGGTTTATCTACTATATATACTTTCAATTTTGCTATATATTCAAAATTTTCTAAATTATATATCTTTTCCTGAGGACTTTGGGCCTTAATCTTAATATTAAATTTTATCTAAATCGATTCAGAACTCTGAGTTTTACGAGACAACAAACAGACAGACACACTTTCTAATAATAATATTTGTATAGATTTTCAATAACAAAATATTGAATCTAACTTGTCGTCAACAAGAGCCAATAAGAATACTACCCCTATTTATATGATAGATACGTTATTAACAAAAGGGGAGAAAGACCGTACAATATATTGATTTTAAATTCATTTATAATATATTATGTAAATTCCATTTTAACCATCAACTGGAGCGTTTCAATTAACGAGAAACTATTATTTCCAGAATCGGTACCGCTTTTCCGCTACGTCACGATTGCTACGGCGTAGCACTAAGGCCGTGTTCACACCAAACCGACTATACGCCGCTGAATGTGAGCGAGCGTTACGCAGTTTATTGTATTTTCATACATATTCACACCTAACAGACAATACGCCATTACGCTAGGCGTAGTCGCGGACATTCGATACCGTATATTTTGTATGATTTTCACGTTCACACTGAGGCTCACAGTGAGCCTGCTCACATTCAGCGTCGTATAGTCAGTTTGGTCTGAACACGGCCTTATAGATGTGCTACGTCGTAGCTCTCGTAGAAGTTCTACGGCGTAGCAATAGTAGAAGTGCTACGTAACGCTATGAGCTACGAGCGTAATGCTTGAAACCTCATTCGATTGTTGATACGGCTCACAGCGGATCTGCTCGTCTCAATGAAATTAATGGGAATGTGCGATTTACATACGGGGCTTTTAGTCAAGTTGCCTTCCTTAATATCGTCAGTGTGAGCGTTGTATGAAAAGTTAGAAATAAAAAAAATATATAATCCACTGTTATCAAAGTCGTAGCGGTCATAGCGATATGTTAAATAAACAGCAAATCGCTCGAACAAATCGACATAACAAATTGTTAAGTGACACGTTAAATAGACACTAACAAAATTTTTGAAACTGGCCGTAAATTTAATAAAAACAAAATAGTGTTAAACTAACACGATACTTAATGTTAAATAACACAGTAGTCTAAAATTGTAATTTTCTACAAGCAATTCAGCACGGTACGGCAGCGGACAGAATAACTGACAATTGGAGTGTTTTGCCGATGTTACTTCACGCCCGTATGCATTTGTAATTTAATTTAAACGAATGAGACAGAGATAAGGCTTTATACTGTACAGTCCACGGCAAATGTAAATCCATATTACTTATTACTTAATATTATAAATACGAAAGTGTGTCTGTCTGTCTGTTACCTCTTCACGCCCAAACTCCTGAACCGATTTCGCTGAAATTTGGTATGGAGATACTTTGAGTCCCGGGAAAGGACATAGGATACTTTTTGTGTCGAAAAAATGTACGGTTCCCGCGCGATAAACGAGTTTTGGCGCAACGGAGTTGCGGGCTTCATATAGTACTAAATAAGCACTTTCAGGCCTCATTACTTGGTGAGAAGTTTCAAACATAAAACCGTGCGTTGCCACTTGTACGAAGTGTTTTGTTGTACGCAATTTTTTAGGCAGGAAAATTGTCGCCTCGAATGTTCTATGTTAGACTATTGTCTATTTCGTTCCATCTTTGTGGGAGAGTAAGTTATATAGACTAAGGAAGAGTTTCCGATGGAGAGAGCTGTTATACTCGGTCAGGCTGCTAATTCAGCAGAAAAAAAATATGTGATGATGTGGGATTACTAGCTTTATCGCAAAAATAAAAACAATTTACACACTGATATTAATGTTTTAGCTTGCCTTATACTAATTCATAAGTTGCACACTAACCTAGAAAATGTATCCTTTGGGGAAAAACTTAGTTTTCATGAAAAATGGCCGCCGCTTCGTACGGTCATGGGGATTGAAAGTTTTCCGTACAGCCTTCAAAACTTTCCCGTGAAACCCTTGTCCCGAATTCCTGACAATACCGAATATTAAAAAGGGTTTACAAAAGGCCAACTGTTATATTATAAAAATCGTAACAAAACTTTACAATTTTTATCTAATAAGTAATATTCTCGTGTCACAATGTTTGTGCGCGAACTTCTCCAAAACAGCTGAACCGATTTTAATGAAACTTTGTATGTTCATTCGTTATTTTTTACATTGATATATTTACTAGAAATAATTAATATGGCAAAACAACGTTTGCCGGGTCAGCTAATTACATATCTTTTGTGGTGCGTTTCCACTGAAGCGGAGCGGAGCTTAACGGTGTCCGAATTGACCAATCGTGCTATTTCAGCGGAATGACAGCGAAGCGGAGCGAAGAAGCATGTGATTGGTCAATTCGGCACCGCTAAGCTCCGCTCCGCTTCAGTGGAAACGCGGCCTTATGTCACGATGCTAAACTAAGTTGAAACGACTCTCTATAATGATGTATTCCTGTATATAGCGGGTGTTACCGGGTATAGAGATAAACTACGATAACATGGCGCGCCCCTCCAAAATTCAAAACGTTTGAAGTGCGTTGTCAAAACCTTTGAAGTTCGTTGTCTTGCGCGGTAGACTAGTTATGATTAGTTGACCAACAAATCTTGGTAATAAGTGACATTAACTGAAATATTACGTGTACTGTGATTGGTTGAATACTTACTACATACAAATTCTTTCATAAGGATGTGACTACACACATTGAAACAGTTATTTGGAGGGGCGCGCCATGTTATCGTAGTTGATCTCTACAATAAGTATATTTGATATATGTATCGTGTTCACAAAGGGCGCTATATCTCGTATCACATTCTCTGTGGTTGCCGGGCGATGAGTTCTGAGCTCGAATTATTAAGAATTATGTGTGATATTTGTGCTCGTTACTGTGGAAAGCTCTATTATATGTGTATGAATATTGTAGGCTTATACGTATTTAAATATGTAGGTGTTCTTGAATTTCTAAGAAGAATCATTGTAAATCGGCAACAAAATGATTTCAAAAGCTTGGCGATATCTTTTTCATAAACTTCAAAATGCGAAAGAAAGTCTGTCTATTCGTCCATATTTGTTACCCTATATACAATACCCTATATACTACTGAAGCGAATATAATAAATATCAAAGAAAATGTGCAGTTCCACACGATACACGGATGTCCATAGTCTGTCAGTCTGTAACCTTCATTCTCAAATCTCCGGACCGAATTAGATGAAACTTGTAAATAAGTCCCGAAAAAGGACGAAGATTAATTTTTATTCCGGGAAAAAAATATATCCTAAACGAATTTCTGTGCACTGTAGGTGCGATCTAGTTTCTTACACCGGGAACCCACTAAACTCATTTACCAGAACCATTTAATCCAGTCTGAAGTTGGCTGTCAACAGGGCGACCCTCTAGGTCCAGCAATTTTTAGCCTAGCTATTCACCCGGTCATCGAACTCCTAAATTCCAAATTCAACTTGTGGTACCTAGATGACGGGACTCTTGCCAGCGACGCATCTACGGTTCTTTCGGATTTTCAGACCCTGATTCACGAATTCAAAATTATAGGTCTAGATCTGAACCTGGGGAAGTGTGAGCTTTTCGTCCCTGATGATTGTGAGGATAGAGACGGAATAGTATCCAGTTTTAAGGCCGTCGCCCCAGAATTATCAGTGATTGAAAAGAGTTCACTTTTTCTCTTGGGTTCACCTATTCTAGCCGATTCGTTTCCAGACGATATAAAGGAAAAAGTACAAAATTTTAGTGAAAGTTTAGACCGACTTCTCCAAATTAACAGTCACATGGCTTTTACTTTGATTCGGTATTGTTTATTTGTTCCCAAATTGACGTATGTTTTGCGGTGTTGTCAGCTTTGGAAGTTCCCACAACTTCTCCATAGTTTAGATGACACTCTAAAACATACGCTCTCCACAATTTTAAATATTAATTTTGATGAACGCTCCTGGACCCAAGCTACACTACCCGTAAGGTTCGGTGGCCTGGGAGTACGAAAAATTTCTGACATAGCATTACCGGCGTTCTTGTCCTCATTCCACGTTTCTTACAAATTATCAAAATGAATACAACAATAGAACAAAACACTTAAAGAAATTTTGAAGAATATATTAGGATATATTAGGAAGAAGAATGTATTAGGATATTTATTATTTGTATTAATATATATATTATTCTATAATAGTTAATTTAAAATATAGTATCCTTATAGTATGTAATAGAAAGTATTATAGTAAGTATGTATTTATTATTGTTGATAAAACGTGGATAAAACTGTACTTTGCATCTACCTCATCTTGTCTCAACATCACCCAAAGGTTGGCTGGAAGAAAATGCCTAAAGACATTAAGCCCGTCTCTGTACCTTGATGTGTGCAAAAAGTATAATAATAAATAAAAAAAAATAACTTGGTATTCCTTTATCTTGGCATATAAGTCTTTATAAAAAGTTTCAACTGGAATAAGAATATTTTGTTGCCTCGCAATTAAATAAACGTTACTTTAACGACTTTCAAATTGAATTTTCGCATTTATAAGTTAACGAGCCTAAATTCTTTCTTAATAATTTTGTTTATAAAAACATCTTTACAGAATATTAAACTATGAAGATTTTATCTTCAAAAGACTATACAAGTCTACATAATATTATAGATAGAATTTAATTTTGAATAACAACAAGTCATTCTAAATACATACTAATATTACAAATGCGAAAGTTTGTCTGTCTGTCTGATTATTACCTCTTTACGTTCAAACTGCTGAACCGTTTATGCTGAAATTTGGTATGAAGATACTTTGAGTCCTGGGTAAGGACAAAGGATATTTTTTATCCCGATAAAATTAACGTTTACTGCGCGATAAACGAATTTTGATGCATCATGCAACGCAGGTGGAATAATTTTGTGTCAGTATATCTGTTGGGCTCTTAAACTACTACTAGCTATTTGACTAGGTATTCGATAAAACATGAATAAAATGTCATTTTCTAAAAATGATTCCTAGCTAGATCGATTTATCGCCCCCGAAACCCCTTATATACTAAATTTTATGAAGATCGTTGGAGCCGATTTCGAGATTCCAATTATATATATATATATATATATATATATATGTATATGAGAATTGCTCGTATGATCGTCTGCTCGTTTAAAGATATAAGATATGTATTTACGTAGTAACTATTTAATACTTGTCGCAGAAATGAAATCTGAAGAATGCAATAAAGGTTTCATATTAACTGCAATAATGTATCCAAACTTGGAATGAATTATGTCACAATATTATGAGCATGTATCAAACGCCACCCCACGATTCCCCCTCCCCCTGGATTCCCCACTGTCGAGGGGGGTGAGGGGGGCATAATATTAAGTACCCGCGGAGCCCTCCTGTCTACAATTTCAGCTTCGATTCCATGTAAAATGTCAAGATTAATATATGGCCCCGGCTGCTGGGTTCTGACAGGGTAAGCTGAGCGTATTTATTATAATATGTTTCAGTCGAAAAATTTTAGTTTTATATAATGGTGGTGTAGTGTAGTGGAGTGCAAAGACTATGCTGTTTACAGTATATTGAATTTAGTTATAATAGTTAAATAAACCACGTAGTATGTACAGAATACAGATTCTGCAACCATTGACGACCTCTAGTTACTAATAAAGATATAATATTTATACAGGGTGCAATTAAACCTTCTTGCCAAATTTTTTCCAGGGCTTATGTATCATTAGGAGAGTCTATTTAAACAAAAAAAATAGCTGTTATTTTTTTCAATGACATATTTTATCCCATTTAAAATCGTTGCAGAATGGTCACTCGCGGCGCGGGGGACTGAGAGGGGGTGCGCGGGATGAGGCGCGCACGCGGGGGCATGACACGCGCGGCCGACGCATCGCGTCCATTAATTGTTGTGATTTTAGGATAACTTTCGGAAGCTGTTTGTCAACATTTTGGTACTGAGTGACTATAAAAGAAAAAATACGTGTATTTTTATTTTTAACAGGGATCAATATATCAAAATTTGGCAGGAAGGTTTAATTGCACTCTGTATATCTAATTGCTATATATAAGGCATGCTTTCAGCACATTAAATAGCAATACTGACAAAAACAGACAGCGGATCTTAAATAGTTATTATTTGTGCAATATCTTTATTACTTTGAAGGTTAGTATTTAAACTGGAACTACACCAATATTTATTTGCAACAACAGTCAGAGCTCGAATCACAATTACGTAAAACCTTTTCGGTAACATTTCCACTAAAATATTTCGATTAAATCCGAAAAGGTTGATGCAAAATAAAAGATAAAAGCCCCACAAATTCGGTGGAAAACTTTTAAAATTGTTAAACGGCCCCGTAGCAATATTTCAAGCTATTGTTGGCCGGTCCAATTCGTTTTATATCCCGACCCTCGTATTTCAGGCCACTCGAGATGGCTCCTTGTGAAATGTGTCGTGTATGAAATCGTGGCTTGACCCGCTTTTTGTTAGAACGGGCCATTTGCCGGCCAGCGTTGATGTTTTAGGGTTAAATGATTCCTTCATTTCACCGCTTTGCGCGAGCGACAAAAAGCAGATTACATCGTTAGTAACATAGTTTGGGTTGTTTATTAAATTATAAGGGATGAACCTCTTTAAGCCAATAAATTAACACTCGAAACATTTAAGGGAAAAAACTCGACGTTTTCCGGTCGCTGTAAGTGGTTACACAAAATCGTTTCCATCCATATCGAATAGCTATTTTTATGCAAATCTATTGTGTTCCATACACAATCTTATTGAATATATTGCATAACATATTTCATTGTTTGCGGAATATGCATGGAAAATATTATTTTGTTCGTCCAATAGCTGATGTTAGATTTCAATTTCAGATTGTTTGACAATGAAGAATTTATAAATATTGTCGTAATAGATTCGTTTAGATTCTTCTTTTAAAGCTGGCCCCACCTCTTTCCCGTTATGATAAAATAGTAAATCAAGAAAATGGAATATTATACAAACACTTTTCATGTATGGCTACAGCAAGAGCAAGCCGCAAATAAGGACAAAATACAAAAGCGACCGAAGACATAAGGTGTAATAAAACTTTAATTGATAATACTTTAGTGTGTGTGTCCCGTAATATTATAGAGTTCACTGCGAAAGGAGCAGCGTTGAAAGAGCTAATATTATAAGATAATATGGGGTAATAAATTGAAGATGTGTCCGAAGCAAATAAAGAAATTGAATTGAAGCCCCGGGTTGCCACTCGTGTGATATCATTTTGTTGTTAGAACGTAATTAGTGATATTTTATTCTGCCTTTGACATTTTATTTTTCGTGGAATCAAAAAATCTGATTTGCTTAAAATGTTTTATTTTTGAATACATTTTAAGCAAATTTTTTCAGATAGAGCTAATTTGGGAATTAAACCGGCAAGAAGAACCAGCGTAGAAAATCGTAAGCCTCTAAAATGGACACTTGATTCAATAATACTTAATAATAATAATCAACAATATGGTACTCCATTGATTTCAGCGAATCCATGATGGTGCTCCAACATTAAACAATTTTCAATTTAGAATTAAAGCTTCTTTATGCACAGAAATAAATAAAACTATTCCAATAATAGAACTTAACGCATTAAGCTGCAATGTAATTAAAAACTGCATCCACTTAAAGCTCAAATACAGAATTCTTTTAAGCTTGGTGAAGTTGTTGTTGCATAGTGATTTTTAATGGCAATCGCTTGGTGCGGTTTTCTTTGTGTTGTAATTAAACCGAAAACTAATTTAATGCTAGTATCATTATAGTGTAAAAAGGTTACAAAAAGTTTTGATCATCAGCAGTTGTATTAATATACGTAGTTTCTCGAACAGCTACGTAATGATATACACGTACCCTCTTACTTGTAAAAAGACTCGAATTTGTATCCGTTACGTTTCACATTTCCAGAAGCAACCGTTTAGCTGGTAGAAGGGGGGGACACTGGACTCTAACAATTTTTTCCACTTTAAAATTTAATATTTTACAAACGGATCCTTAAATCGGAAAATGATCTATGAATACTCATAATATTTTTAAAAACCTATCAAACGACACCCCACACGATGGGGTGGACGCGAAAAAAATCATCCCCGCTTGATGTGTAGGGAAGGTACCATAAAAAATATTAAGATTTCATGTGCCATTTTGTTGGAATCATTGATATGTGCATTCATGCCAAATTACAGCTTTGTAGGTCCTATAGTCTCTGAGCAAAACCGCGGACAGACAGATAGACAGACAGACGGACTGACAGACCGAAACTATAAGGGGGAACCCTTATAGCTGTCACATTTAGGGGGGAACCCTTATAGTCAACAAGGAATTGTTGACTACGGAATCCTAAAAAAAGCGGCTTAACAGACAAAGACATAACATATTAGAATTCTAAGAACTTAGTAACGTCTGCATACACATAAACGTATTATTTTGATTGCTAAGAATGTTTTTATTATACAATGCTTTTAACGAAAGTTAAAGTAAAAATGAAAATTTCACGTGAAAAATACAAAAGATACAATCTTTATAAAACCAACTATGGTAAGCTACGTTTTAACCCAAACGAGGCCAAGGGAAGTTAAATTCACGAAAGAAAGATATGCTAAAATTCTCCCGTTTTGTGTGGAAACGGGCGCGAACATCAAAACGCTTTTGTTCGCGTTTCCCTTCATTAGGGCCGACTCACTTATCGTCTGTGAAGGACCTTTGTGTTTGTAGAGCAATACCGAGTACGGAGTGTAACGTATCGTAAACAAGGCTAGTTTTACCCCAATGAAGCTGCGTAGGGTTATAGGTTTGATATGCAAAGTACATAATTGTTTGTATGACAGTAATATGATAAAGATAGGTTACTTGTTTATTTCACACTAGATGACGCCCGCAACTTCCTTGCGCCAAAATTCGTTTATCGCGCGAGAACCGTATGAATCCGTATCTTGTTTCGGCTCTTTCCCGGGACTCAAAGTATCTCCATGCCAAATTTCAACGAAATCGGTTCAGCGGTTTGAGCGTGAAGAGGACAGACAGACACACTTTCGCATTTATAATATTAGTATGGAAGTATGGATTAGTATGGAAGTGTGGATTGTATAGGATATAAACTATCGAACCGATTTTAATGAAATTTGGCACAGCTATCATACTTTATTCACCTACAAGCTATAGTTATGTGTTGATTAAAAATACATATACTGAAAGGTGTTGTAAGAAATTACAGATAAATAGTGTACTGAAATGATGTTCAGACAAGTAAAAATGTAAAAAAAAAACGAATAATACGTTTACATGAGTGATGAAACTACTTTGCAAGAATTATAAGAATATAAAAAAATATTTTAATGCAGTTATTCAATTTGAGTGCACAATAAAGCAACATTCCAACTTCAAAGCAATTTACTAGACGAATATAATGTACATTTTGTTATTCATAAAACTTGTGGCTTTACAGTTCTCCGCTCCAAGATGCAAAACTTTGTAGCTCATACAAATTTTATACTTAACGACCTATCAGAAACTGTGACCTAAGGGTGGCGCTATATTATTATATTCGAGTAATATAATACAAGCATGTAACTATTTTTAGGAAGGAAGGAAAAAGGATGTGGCCGATTTTGATTAATTTTTTCTTGTGTTGTTGGATTCGAGAATAGTCTAGATTTGCAATTCGGTAAATTGGATAGTGTTTTCTCATTTAAATGATGCCCAAAATGTGACAGCTTATATTTCAGTTTTTATTTATGACAGTAAAGTAAGTACAGCCGGCCTAAGATGCGCAAACGAGAAAATCTCGAGATATCTCACTCTCGTGTGTAGTTATACTGTCGATAACGACATAATGTCAAAATCATTTTTTGACATTATGTCGATAGATTTTGACGACAGATCTACACGAGAAAAAAATTATGTCATGTTAGGGTCAATAGAGATGAAGAGAAACGCCATCAAATATCGAGAAAACGTGTAGACAAAATTTTCTCGTTGGCGTATGCTAGATGGGCAGGATAACGTCTGCCGCTTCCTAGCTATCAATAAACAAAAGGATAAATGTAATCGAAGCTTTATAAAGTTTTGAATGTTGTAGACTTGTAGTGCTTCCATATCAATGGCGGAAGCAATTCTTTTATTGTGCGTTCCTCTAACGACTGGTCGTTAAAAAGTTTTTATTTCCGGGTCGGTCTTAAAGTTATTGAAGTGTTTCCACTTTTTGTTTTTATCCGTAAAGGTACTTTACCCTCCTAAAGGTAAGTGTCTTACCTGTAAAAATTAATATTATCTAGATAAACAATTGCTTTCGAACCATACGATTAGGCACGAAACATCTGAAACATTTTATGTTAAGTCAGTCGGTCACATTTTTTATGCCTTAATTTAATTAGGATTTTAACAATAGGCTCTATACATTTTCTGTCAAACTCTTAGGGCCAACCCACACGTACCACAACCACACGACAAACACACGACGTGGTCGGGCGTATATTTCGTATTGTAAATGAACTGGACCATTCACACGTATCACATTTTGCAGTCGTTGTCGACCACTTGTAAAATACCGACCACATAGCAACCACGTCGCAACCACGTCCAACCATGTCGCAACCACGTCGCAACCACATCGCAACCAGGTCGCAACCACTGGCCGCCGTCATATTGTCGGTACCACAACGCAACCACAAAATGCTGCAGCGACACCATTCACACGTAACCACAACTCGACGACATTTTGTCGTTGCGATGTCGTGTGGTTGTGGTACGTGTGGGTTGGCCCTTAAGTAAATTTAAAAGTTCAGTAATTTATAAAAATGTCTCTGAGAATTTTAAGTTTCATTTGTCGGCATACAAGGCCTTAGTCTGAAAGAATTAGGTTATAATATTTGGTAGAGTTCTTGATGAAAAAGGTATTATTCTGATAAACCGTCGTTTTACTCTATTTCTTCGTCATAAAACTTGTTAGATCTTATCATGTTACACCGCTCTTTTACCTTTGAGTGTTATGCGTAATACAAAAATCTAGGTCAACCTAAATTCCGGCTATAATCCTCATAAAAAATTGTAGCAGCAAGAACATAAGAATTTACTGTATGAAACTAGCCATCCGTCAAAAGAATTGAGAAGTTTTGAACGAATCTTTTCAAGTAATTCAGTAATTTCAGGAATCTTTGCAGTATTTTATTTTCTTCAAAGTTACTTCAAATATTTTTAATTTATATATTTTATGCGTTTCGGATTGGTTTCGGAATTATTAAAATTGATTCATAATATATAATTTATTAAGCTCTCTATAATGTTATTTGAGGCAAAACAACTAACTATTGGCACTTTGAGAGTTATACTTAAAAACTTCCTATGATTGGCATTCCTAGAATTTTAGAACTAAAATCTGAGGTGCCAATAATGGACTCACTGCCAACGATGACGTGGTCATATACTTTCAGCAAAATTTTTACCTAATAGTACTAGTATAAGATGAAGTATATACAGTGTTTATATCGCTGTTAAATAAGTAAAAATAAAGTTAGCATTTTTAAAAGTGGCAATAAGCGAAAAGTGAACATCTGCGTCTCGTAACTTTGTTTTCACCGAGTGTCATGTGGAGCGTATGTGAATATTTAACTTTTTAAATGTAAAAACCATTTATTTAGCTACCACTGCTAGGATGTAGAAAATACTTTTTTGTATAAAATTAGAGGGCCAACAAGCAAATGGGTCACCTGATGAAAAGCAACTATAGTCGCCCATGGTCACCCGCAACATCAGAATAGTTGCAGGTGCGTTGCCGGCCTTTTAAGAATACGCTCTCTTCTTGAAGGGTTGCGGGTTGTAATGATCCGGAAATACTGCTGGCGACAGTTCATTCCACAGTTTTACTGTGTGTGGTAGAAAGTTTTTTTAAGCACTCCACGTGTCAAAATCTATTCAGTAGTTTATGTGTAAACGAGCTTTTGCCCGCGGCTTTGCTCGCGTTAAGAAGTATTATTATATACAAACTTTCATCCCCTATTTTAACCCTTTGGGGTTGGAATTTATCAAAATCCTTTCTTAGTGGATGCCTACGTCATAACATCTACCTGCATGCCAAATTTCAGCCCGATCCGTCCAGTGGTTTGGGCTGTGCGTTGATAGATCACCATGTCAGTCAGTCAGCTTTGAGTTTTATATATTTAGATAATAAACATATACGCACAATACTAGCTTTATTAGAAATATGTTATATAACTAGATTCTAGAATACAAGAATATTTCTAATATACTTTATAAAGTTCTCGTGTCACAGTGTTTGAGTGCGAACTCTCCCAAAACCGCTCAATCGATTTTAATGAAATTTTGTATGTACATTCGTTAGGCCTGAGAATAGGTTTTTATCTACTTTTTATATTGATACTATAAAGAAATAATTGATAGTGCAAAACAACGTTTGCCGGGTCAGCTAGTAATTATATAAATATTACTATAACGCTGTAAAGCCGTATACTCACTATACATACTCGCTCCCCGTCTCTCCCATCCGTTTTCATTAGCAGACGCGCTTCCGTTTATTTCACATGGCATAATTTCTCCGTCACTTTCAGCCTGTCTGCCTCCGCTATAAATATACCGCTTATTTTTTGCCGAATAATTCACTGCATAAAATGTGCAGTAGCTATTATTTAAATACTATACTCGACGCGGCGAACCTTGGTCCCTATGACATTGACAGTTATTAACATTGTAGTCGTCACCATTAAATTAAGATCATATCGGAGGCGTCTAAAAATTCAATTTATAAATTTTACGTAACTTGATGCCATCACAATGATATTCCGTTTGAATTTTTAACTATTCTTAACATTTACAAGAAATTATCTCAATCTTTTCAATTTACGTTTACGTCCTGCAAAACTTACTTCGTCACATGACGTAACTTTTGCAGGACGTAAACGTAAATTCAGATTGAGATAATTTCTTGTAAATGTTAAGAATTGTTAAAAATTCAAACGGAATATCATTATTTATGAGGCGTCTAAAATGCCATTTATATATCAAAATTTATAAATGGCATTTTAGACGCCTCCAGGCTCCAATATAATCCTAATTTAATGGTGACGCCACTACAATGTTATTAACTGTCAATGTCATAGGTTCGCCGCGCCGAGTATAGTATTTAAATAATAGCTACTGCACATTCAGTTTTTTGCGATCTTGAAAAAATATGCTATGTTATCTGAAGTTATAACTTATAAGGTACTAGCGACTCGCCCCGGCAAATTCTATCAGTGTTAGATAGTCCATTTATTGAGGAAGGCTATAAGCTATATTTTATCACGCTAAGACTAATAGGAGAATGTGGAAAAAAGGAAAAA
Organism: Lysandra bellargus; assembly: GCA_905333045.1. Taxonomy (NCBI): domain Eukaryota; kingdom Metazoa; phylum Arthropoda; class Insecta; order Lepidoptera; family Lycaenidae; genus Lysandra; species Lysandra bellargus. Next base: position 4,269,445 of record HG995363.1, on the reverse strand, counting down.
ATGATTGAAAGGGCTTATCTCGCGAACTACTGGAGCAATTTTTATGTTATTTGGCACAGATAAGTAGACCACGTGATTCGTGAAGGATCATAGGCTATCGATTTTAATCATTTTTTCAGTGGCTATATAAACACACCGGCAAAATTAGAGGAACATAACAAAATTTTATCTTTTTTTGAAAATTATTCGCTGTTTTTTTATATATTTATTTATTAATTTAATAATTGATGATTAAAAAATAAAACTTATATAAATTTAGGGCATAAAAACGTGCAAAATAGAAAAAATCTGCAAAAATTAAAAATTAAGAAAAATCTTTGAAATTTCAGTAGTAAGTTTTTAAGTTAAATTCTTCATTTTTACTTAAGGAATGCCATGTTTAATGCGTGTAATGCCTTCTACGGATCTCAAGAGAGTCTGGATACGCCATTCCATGCTTGCATTTTGATTGTCAATCATTTTCTGTGGGATATTCTTCTACTCCTCCAGTAGCGCCAACTCGAGCTCCTGAACACATTTTGGAGCTGGAGTTTTAACTCGTACCGTTCACCCATTGATGTGCCACACGTCCTCAATCAGATCCACATCCGTAGAGCGTGCTGACCTCTCCACCTGGGCTACGCCAGCATCATTTAGGTAATAATGCCCGATTTTTTTACTCAATGGACGCGCATAAAATTGAAGTTACTGCCTAAAACTGTGTAAAAGGCACAACATGCAGTTCTAGAATGTCTGTGCTATAGCCCTGTATTATCAAAATACCATCATTAACAATCATCAGCTCTGTGCGGGTTCCAAATCATATGCCACCCCAAACCATTACGAACCTGCATGATAGGCCACTGTTTCCGATCATGGTCTATAGCGTTCCTTACGATTTATCCACATTCTTTATCGCCTGTCAACAAAATTTACACAGAATTTGCTCCCATCGCTTTACAGCACCCGGTTTCACTCACTTGTCAAATTTTGATGTTCACGCGCAAATCAGCCTGGCTCTTTGCTGTCTTGTCTCAAGTTTTGGTGCCTTTGCTGGCATCTTTGAGTTTAATTTAACTTCTTTGAGTCTTCTTCTTACTATACAATCACTTACACGTACATTTCGGACCTGTTCCGACAGGTTTCGTCTCTGCAAAGCAGTTTGAGGTCAATTTTACAAAACGGTCATCCTGAACCATTGCCACCCGATATCTGCCTTGTTCTCATCTCCGAGCGTAAGATCCAGTCTCTCTGTAGCGTTGAAAGTTACGATGGACCACGAAAGCCGACACACCTAAGACCTGACTGACCGAACGGTAGGTGTGACCTTTCTCTATCGTGGTTACAGCTCTAGCTGTCGTAGATGCTGAAAAATCACTAATTTTGTATCTAAGCAATGTGTTCTTCCATAAAGCAAACAATCAAATGAGCTGGCATACCTTGCACCCCGCTAAAAACACCATTCTTATCAGAAACACTTACAACGTCAATCATCGAAAATCACTTAGTAGGGCATAATTGCAATAAAAATCCGTCAACTTGCCAGTTTTGTTCAATATTTTATTTCTTAAATGAGCTTAGAAACTATAAAAACGATTTCACACAGCCCGACCCACTTGAATTCAAGTTGTGGCCGTTATTAGGCTCTATGTTCCGCGAATTTTGCCAGTGTGTGTATTTTATACCCGTGCGACGCCGGGGCGGGTCGCTAGTTGTTTTATAATATGTTTAGACGAGTATGTATAATACTGTATAGACTAGTAAAAAATACTCCATGTCTTTTCTTGAAATTCGAATACCACTATGATAAACATTAGATATGTGTATAGTTTAGTTTTATATTGTCTAGGGATTAATAGAGAGACATATTTTAATAACATACTCAATGACAACAAAGTAAACACAAAATAGCTCTGGAACAGGTATTTATATATCATCGATTAATTAGTAATCATACGAATACGTTAACTATAACTAGAGCTGAAATGACATACGGATCCACTAAATTACTGGCTTAGTGTAAATCAGGCTTAGTTAGAATTATTCTGACAGGCTAATCGTGTAAAATTTGCGTAGAGTTAAGTTGAAACTTGTTATTTTACTTGCAAAATAGAGTAGTTTCAGCCGATATACTATCGCCAATGAAAACAGAAGCCATAATATCATGTCCGTGCAAGCCAAAGAAATATACGGTTCGTCTCATTACCATGCCAGTAAAATTCAGCATTAAATTGTTATTTTTAATAAAAAATAAATGTATCATGTAATAACATAAACGTAATACGAAAATATTTGCATACGTCCCAGCACGGGACACACAGATATCACTTTTGGACCTTAATATCATCATAACAAGATCTAAAGCCGGTTACACGACTGTATATCAGTGGCGAGGGGTGAATATTTTGAGAAGGGAAGCCGGAGTAAAAAATCTACTTACCAATTTTGGTAATTTATAATTGAATGACATGCTTTTAATTTTCAAAACTAAGTTTGGAAAACAAAGTTTCCTTCGACAGCAAAATATAATCTGTCAGACAACAGTCTTTCTGAATTAATGCCATATTTTCCGAACTACACGATTACGTCGTACGACTCACAATTCACAAGTCACAATATAAATTAATTTAATTCACGACACTCTTCTAAGTTCTAACGCTAAAACAAAATTTAAATTCGACAAAACAAAACAAACGACATGTTGTTTATAAACACACTATCCGCCATATTAATATGTCAATCTAAAAACCAGCAAAATAAAAATGTATTACGCGCCTGTCATATTTAGTACCGCTAAAGGCATTCTTAATAAAGTCGTATTACAAAAAATCCTACCAAAATAAAATGTATTACGCGCCAGCAAAATATAATGTCGCTACATTCATTCTTAAATTCGAATCATAACAATTTTACTTCATGACTCATCTATCTCGCTTGCACTTGTGCGTTGCTAATTAACCTTTCTCCGTAATAACTCGTCGGGCATCGAGTTATTTCCAAGTATATATCGCGCGTGCTAGAACGAGACAGAACATGACGACCAGTTCACAGGAATGAAAAGGACAGATGCTTACTATGAACTGTCGTTGTATGGAGAAATAAGCCGCTAATCCTGCGGCTTATTTGATTCTCTGCGCCCGCACATTGCATTGCCTTTTAAAATTTGTAGGCGATAGTTATTAATTCAAACTATGTATTTCAAGTGAGAGAAAAATTTATTGCATATAACATTGTGAATTCAAAGTTTTTTAAGTAGGTATGTAAAATATTTATTAGATAAATATGTCGTTGGCCCATATATTCGATTTTTCTAAGCCCTAAGGGAAGCCGATGGGAATCGGGTTATATGGACGCTTCGCCACTGCTGTATATTATACTTCCATCCTAATGCACGATGGGAGCAATTTGCTTTGTTTTGACAGTCATCAGGGGGAGTTTCAGGGGGAAGGATGGGGGGAGGGAAGGTCTAATTGTGACGATCAACAGCTTACCGTCATCTGATACCTCGGTAATGGCGGTTCGAAAAGTCCAAGTGGGACTGTAAAAATTACAATATTGAATATGAGGAGACAATTTGTCAAAACGCCATACTTAATTTACAGGATATTAAAAAAGGTTCGGGGCTGGTTACTGCTTATTTTATTGACAGACTATTTGTTTTATTAAAATGTTGCACATTAAAAATTATTATTAAAGGAATTAGAATGATAATTAAGCAGCTGCTCGATTTTATTAGGCAGTTTTGTCGACTACAGCAATTTTCGTTGTAAAAATGTAAAATATTTTCATGTAACTAAACATACATTCCTGTTACAAAATATAAATGTAATTTCTACTATTGTAAATATTTCAAGGAATATTTCTCGGAAAAATAATTAGTATCCGAAAGATTAATCTTCTTTTAATCTATCTTGGTTTCCGTCTTGAACAAAAATACAGCCTGGCAAACTCCCAATGTAATTTATATGGCTGGATTTAAAATTCAAGAATATTTTAAATCCTTGAAAACATCCCGATTAAACAATGAACCACTACGATACAATTATTTCTATCTTCTTTCGCAAGCATTTGTTGTAGGGGGGATAAGGATGGATATTAATGTTATTCTTCTCTTGCTGTTATTGTGTATTTCTGCCGACAATTTCGGAGTAATATTTTTTTATATGGGGTATTGTTGCTTTAATAAGTCTAGTTCTAGTAAGTTCTAAGTAATCTTTCCACAATCCAACATAATATAATATTAATACCACCTCAATTTACCTAAGCCTAAAATATGATTTCTATTCGTACAATATCTGAGGAGATAAGGGAACTACCGTGATCCCGAACGTAAATAATAAACGAACCACTTTATACGGGAACAAAGGAAAGTGCTATTTTTATTAGAAATTATATTTTTATAACTTTTCTACTCGACTTCCCTTTATGTTAAGGAATAAAACAACAGCTTTTTGTTTTTATTGCTCCCGTATGTGGAGGTAAATATATTTTATACGTTTTTACATTTTTTATATTAGCAATAATTTTTTACTTATTTACGTTTCACTAGAAGACGCCTGCAACTCCATTGCGCAAAAATTCATCTTTCGCTCAGGAACCGTACATATTTCCGGGAATGTCCATCCTATGTCCCTTCCCGGGACTTAAAGTATTTACATACCAAATATAAGCAAAATCGCTTCAGCGTTTTGGGCGCGAAGAAGTAACAGACAGACAGAATGAATGGATTATTGTATAAGTCAAGCTTTTTCTGTGAATTTTCGCCTATTCTATGTTTTCTATTCTATTTCTGGGCATGAAGCCACACTACGTAATTGAATAAGCTACATAGCACTTGTATAAAATGTTTATATGGGCGAGCGCTGATTGGATCGCTACAGATTGGTATGAAGTTGTCCTTCATAATCAGAGAAAATTGTAACTTAAGAGGGCGACTAATGCAAAAAATCAAACATCGTCCTTCTCTCTTCACACTCACGCCCGTCTTTCATATACCAGGTGAAAAAGGACGACGCGGATTCATCGCCAAATTATTTTTTTCTCTATAACGCGATAAATATACAACATTTTAAAAATCCGCTAGGTCGATCTCTCAATGATAAAATGTTATACAATGTGTTAAAATATTAACTTAGTTCAATGCACGGTTATGGCAATAAATGAAAAATTCGTGAAAATCAGATGCATATTTGTGATTTTTTTCTATCGAGAAAATTTTAAGATATCGTGTTTTTGCTCAGATTAAACTCCTGGAAATATAATATAGTATTTAATTTTAGAAAATGAAACAATTTGGGGCTTATTTTCAAGTATAAAAATGAATTATAAAATTGTCAATTTTGGGTTAGTCGGCCACTTAACGTAAATTTGATAAAGATTTTGATAGAAAGGGTCTATTCACTCAGGGACTTCAGACTTTCTTGTGTATCTTAATTTGAATCTGTTTAAAGATTCAAATTAAGATACACAAGAAAGTCTGAAGTCGCAGCTTTAGAGTTCTGACTAAGAACATATAGGTATTTTGTACTGTAAAAATGTAAATACAGTTCAGATTGTAATGTAACTGGCGAGATTAAAGACAAAGTCAGATTGTAAAACGGAACGTAACGCAAATATTTATAACCATTCTATTTCACCGTTTCGATTAAATTTAAGCTCAATATCCTACCCTACTAATATTATAAATGTAAGTACGTGAGTTTGTGTGTTTGTTACTTCTTCACGCTTAAACAGCTGGAGCGATTTCGACAAAATTTTACAAGGAGGTAGATGGCATCCTGGCGGATTAACACATAGGCTACACTTTTAACCGACTTTCAAAATGGAGGTAGGAGCCTTTAGGCCCCTAAACAGCCTTAGCGCTCCGAAGTAGCCTTAGCTCTCCAAAACAGCCTTAGCTCTCCAAAGTAGGCTTTAGTCCCCTAAGCAGCCTTAGCTCTCCGAAGTAGCATTTAGTCCCCTAAGCAGCCTTAGCTCTCCAAAGCAGCCTTAGCTCTCCGAAGTAGCCTTTAGTCCCCTAAGCAGCCTTAGCTCTCCGAAGTAGCCTTTAGTCCCCTAAGCAGCCTTAGCTCTCCGAAGTAGCCTTTAGTCCCCTAAGCAGCCTTAGCTCTCCAAAGCAACCTTAGCTCTCCAAAGTAGCCTTAGCTCTCCGAAGTAGCCTTTAGTCCCCTAAACAGCCTTAGCTCTCCAAAGCAACCTTAGCTCTCCAAAGTAGCCTTAGCTCTCCAAAGCAGCCTTAGCTCTCCGAAGTAGCCTTTAGTCCCCTAAGCAGCCTTAGCTCTCAGAAGCAGCCTTAGCTCTCCTAAGTAGCCTTAGCTCTCCAAAGTAGCCTTTAGTCCCCTAAGCAGCCTTAGCTCTCCGAAGTAGCCAGCTTTAGTCCCCTAAGCAGCCTTAGTTCACTGAAGCAGCCTTAGGTCTCAATAATAGGCTAAATATAACTTTTAACCGACTTTAAAAATGGAGGATATGTTATTTTCGTTTTTATTAAACTTTTATATTCAACGATAACTCCGTTGTTTGTGAACTGATTTCGACAAAATTTTAAAAGCTGAAAAAGTTTTTTAGCTGATATCCTGGATCAACACATAGTTTTCCTTTGTTAACCGACTTCCGGAATGAAGAAGGTGTTTTGTTATTTTTTTTAAATTCTTTATGTTCAACGATTACTTTGCCGTTTGTGAATCGATATTCATTTAAATGTTCTCATCCAAATCGTTTGAAGGGGTAGCACTCCTCCCCCACTAACCCCCCCACCCCTCTCCTGAAAGTGTTGCAAATGAAGTGTCATTTGATTAATAGGCTTTCTCCCGTCTTTTACTTGGGGGGGGGGGCTGCGCTCCTTCGTTTTAAAGTCGGTTAAAAACAATAGAATAATCAACTTCCATCTCTCAGTCATCAAAATTATTGTTGTTTCCGATGATCAAACCCAATTCATTTTGTCTCTAATACCGATAACTATTTACCTATTAAAACACAATTTAGTTTACCTAATAAATCGCGGGTATCACCGCGGGGCACAGCTAGTAATATAAAAAACTGCTCCCTCTGGATCGTATCCAACGAAGGGCCGCTCGAATTGTTGACTGCCATAGTGTTTCAAACAGCTTGGACCCCTTAGAATTACGCTCTGCATCCTCTATCGGTTGTATCACTGGGAGTGCTCTGAGGAATTTTTTTTTTTTTAGTGAAGGCAGGTCGCTATAGCCCTGGCGTCACTGCGACCCATGAGGATCTATTGTGACTCCTTCGCACTAGAGAATCAGCCCCAACCCAATACTGCTCATAAATTGAACGATATGGTTGGGGTTGGTGCCACGAATTTCCTCTGTGGATGAGTATTCGTGGCGACCAAGGTGCCTGTTCCTGCTCTGCAGTAGAGCAGGACAGTCGAGGAGAAGGTGAATTGGTGTTTCATCCTCCTCCTCACAGAATCTGCAAGTCGTTATGCTACAAATACCCATTCTGTTAAGGTGTTTGTTGAGCTTGCAGTGCCCAGTTAGGCTTCTGGTAAGGATTCTTAATTGGTTCCTACCCAAGGTGAGCACTAATTCTGATAGTTTCTTGTTGAAGACAGGAATTAGTGTCTTGGAGTGTTCAAGACCAGGGGTCTCAGCCCATTGCTTCCTGCGTAGTTTGTAACCCCATTCCTTGAGCACTTGCTTTGTGGTACTGGGAGTTATACCAAAGACTGGTTCCGGGCCATATATGAGACTCTCGGCCCCAAGCCTAGCTAGTTCGTCAGCGGTTTCATTGCCGGGGACGTTACTGTGGCCCGGGACCCATACTAGGCGGATGTTGTTGTTCCTTCCCAGTATATTTAACGTCTCAATGCATTCCAGAACTAATTTGGACAAGACTTCTGCGACAGTCAGTGCTTTAAGTGCAGCTTGACTATCGGAGAAGATAAAGACGTTTTTATTAACTAGGGCCATCTCCAGGCTTTCTAGTGAACAACCGAGGATAGCGAAGACTTCAGCGTGAAACACGGTCGCAAACTCTCCCAAACAGGCGTATTTGCCCCTTGGTGGCCTGCCTCCGTAGAATCCGGCTCCCGCACGGTTGTCTTTCCTTGATCCATCCGTGAACCAAACTATGTCGCTAGGGCGGACATCGATTGGGATTTTCCTTTCCCAGTTCTCCCTGGAAGGTATAAAAACCTGATATTGCTTCGAAAAGCTATGCACCTTGATCATGGCATCTGGTGGCATGGCCATGACAGGTGATTCACTGAGAGACTGTTCCAGCTGTCGAAATGGGGTCGAGACCCAGTTCGTCCTGCCCGCCGTCCTAGCCCTGAGAGCCACCTTTTTGGCCTCCATCTGAACAAGCAGAGGAAGCGGAGTTAAGTTGATCAGGGCCTCGAGGGAAGCGGTGGGTGTTGATGAGAGTGCACCCGTGATTATTAGACATGCCAGTCTCTGTACGCTGTTTAGACTTTTAACAGTTTACTTGTTCAGCCTTTTTATGCCACACTACGCAGCCATATGTGGTAATCGGTCTCACTACGGCTGTATATAGTCATAGCATTGCCTTCGGCTGAATACCCCAATTAAAGCTGACAAGCTTCCAACAGGAACCCAAGGCACATCTAGCCTTTTTCGTAATATGCTCAATGTGCTTATTCCAAGTGAGTCCTTTATCTAGGATTACTCCTAGATATTTGACATCACCCGCAAACTTAATAGTTTTCCCGAAGAGTGTTGGGGGTCTTTGTTCCTCCAACTTCCTCTTTTTGGTGAAAGGTATCAAGACCGTCTTATCAGTATTTACTGTTAGCTTGACCATTTGGCACCAACCCTCGACGACTCTTAGTGCTGACTGCATCAACCCAGCGACCACAGATGCGCATTTTCCCACCACCATAATCGCCAGGTCGTCAGCGTACCCTTGAGCGTAGTAACCTATGAGGTTCAGTTCCCTTAGTAGCTCATCCACTACCAGGGACCATTCCAGGGGTGACAGCACACCTCCTTGTGGGCAACCTTGTGTCAGCCTGATTTTGAGTGTCAGGTCCATAATAGTCGAAGAGGCTACCCTGTTGTCGAGCGTGGCTTTGATCCATTTCCTAGTAGTTGGATCTATATTCTTTGAAGCCAGGCCATTAGTGATAGAGCTGGTTGAAGTGTTGTCGAATGCGCCTTCAATATCAAGGAAGACACATAACGAAATCTCTTTATCTTCAATTGCTCTATCAATCCGATCTACCAAGTCCATTAGGGCCGTCTCGGTGGATTTGCCTTTTTGGTAGGCATGTTGTCTTTCATGCAGCGGCATTTTAGTGAGATAGGTGTCCCTTATGTGTAGGTTGACAACCTTCTCCATTGTTTTAAGCATGAAAGAGGTGAGGCTAATTGGTCTGTATGACTCTGGTAGAGCTTTGTCCCGGTTCCCACTCTTGGGTATGTAGGATACCCTAACCTTTGTCCATGCCAATGGGATGTAGCCCCACGCGAAACTTGCTCTGAATATTTTCAGTAGCAGAGGAAGGATAATGTCCTTGCCCTGCTGTAGGAGGGCCGGAAATATATTATCCTCGCCGCCGGTCTTGTAAGGCTTGAAACTGTCAATTGCCCATGTGACTCGGTCAGGCTTAAAGATCACGGAAGCTCTTCTCCAATCGTCAACTGATGGTCTTGTTTTAACAATCGTATGAGAGAAGGCTTCGTGATTTTCGAGATGGATACTGTTGGGGAAGTGGACTTCGGCTAGTAATCTTAGCGTTTCTTCCGCCGTTTTAGTATAAGTACCATCTGGCCTCTTCAGAGTGCTGGGATGAGAGCTAGGGGCCTTAGATATGACTTTATATAGTCTGGAGGTTTGCGAGGTGTTATTCACTTCCTCACAGAACCTTGCCCAAGAGCGTCTTTTGGCCTTCCTTAGCTCCTTATTAAACGTCGTCAGGGCGGTTCTGTATGCGTTCCAGTTCCCGTCTCTTTTGGCTCTGTTAAACAGAGCTCGGGTCTCTTTCCTGCCAGAGTACCGTTCAACCAAGGTACGTTGCGTTTACTTGACGTTTGCTTAACAGGACAGCTTCTGAGGTAAGCATCATTCAAGCTATGCTCCAGCTCTCCCACATTTAGTTCCAGTTGTTCTACGGTCTTGACAGCTTTGTTGACTGCTGCGAGGTTTATCTGCAATTCCTCTCTGAATACACTCCAGTTTGTGGCCTTTGGATTCCTATAAGTTACCTCTTTCCCAGGCATACTGTCATGTATATCAAACCTAATGTAACAATGATCGGACAGAGAGTTATCGTCCGATACATGCCAGTTACAGGCGCGATGTCGTATAGGGCCTGTACATACTGTTATGTCAAGGACCTCCTGTCTCAGTGAGTTGATAAACGTTGGTTTAGTACCCTGATTCAAAGTGTGGAGGTTATTAGTAAGTAAGAAGTCATCTCTGAGGAATTGTTCGGAATCATACCACCTGCAACTTTTCGCCATCGTCCCACGCGAAAAACATACTATCCTCATCACCTTGATGAGTGGCAGTCTTCCACAGCGCGTTTTTCGCGTAACTTTCTGCCGCGCACTGTAAAACTCTGGAAGGAACTATCACCAGCAGTATTTCCGGACCTATACGACCTGCAAACCTTCAAGAAAAGAGCGTATTCCCTCTTAAAAGGCCGGCAACGCACCTGCAGCTCTTCTGATGTTGCGAGTGTCCATGGGCAACGGTAACTACAAGCAATTGCTTACCATCAGGTGACCCGTTTGCTCGTTTGCCCCCTTATATAATAAAAAAAATGTTTTATTTCTGAAAAGATTAAAAAAATGCTTTCAGAACGTTGATACTACTGGTGGCTACCACCGGTTTGGGAACTATCCCGGCGAGAAGAACCGGCGTAAGAAACTCGCAAGAACCTCAATATAAGCTCAGTATGGTTATAATGTCACAATTCAAATGTCATAGTCAATTTAAATGTCACATCGTGCCCGCGCATTAAAAAGCCACATTAGGTTCGAGTTTCAATTATTTGTGTATACCCACCCATATTTAGAAAACGAATGAAAATGAATCGAGTGAATTTAACATGAGTGTTTCATCTACAATATACTCGTATATCCGATTTCAAAGCAGCTTTCATCTTGTATGTAGTAGCTTCTCGGAAAGTGTTATTTTCCGTAGAGAAAATGAAGAAGAAAACAACTCTAGTAAGCCGATCATAGTAAGCGGATTAGAATGCAGGTATGAAGGTACCGCAATTAACATAAAACATGTTTTAACGATCTATGAACTGTTATGGACATAATAAATGGCTGATTCCCTCGTGATTCCATAAATAATACTTATAATAAGCTCTTTATATTTTAAAGAAGGAAAAATGAGAAGAATACATGGAATTAATGTTCGGGGAAAAATATAAGTAACGATTTTAATATTTAAACTTCTCTTTTAACTTTAATATTTAAAATTTAAAATATCTTGGCGTTAGGCTGATTGATAAGAACTGCCACCATTACAAAGCTGTCTTTAACGTGTACTACCAGAGAAATTGATTCATAGACAAATGTCGGAGCTATGTCGGGTTAAGACAAGGCAAAGTTAGATGTAAAGTATAGGGTAGACTTGAAAAAATCCTTCTAAATTACGTAGGTCCGCCATCTTTCTATGAATCGATTTTTTTATCCGTCCAGTACCATCAACGTTGATTACGGGCGATCATAGACAAATACCCATCTTGTTCGTAATTGCTTGTATATTTGTCGATCATGTATGTATTGTTACTTATTACATCAGATACTTTCATCAAAATGACTTCGATCAGAGCGCGCAAAACAAAAATGTTAGTTTGACTTTGAGTTTATAAGATTTTATATAAATAATAATAATTAAAAGATAATTAATCACTCTATATTAAATTATGATGATTAATTAAGAACTTATAGTTTGTGCATTATAGGATGACTAGCTGACCCGACATGCGTTGTCCTGTTTTAGCGATGATTATTAAATTCGAATTGGTATAATTAAGAGAACAATAGATTAAAATGTAGTATCTCCATGCCTTTCATCAAAATAGATTAAATAGCTTAAGCGAAAATGAGTTTATTGTGCTGGAACCGTACATTTTCCGGGACAAAAAGTATACCTTGTCCTTTCCCGAGACTCAAAGTACCTATCTCCATACCAAATTTCATAAAAATAGACTGAATAGTTTAGTTTAGTTTCCCTTGTCCTTTTCTAAGAATAGTTTAGGCTAAAATCGCAAAAGTTTATTGTGCGGGAAGTGTCCGGGACAAAAAGTATTCCTTGTTCTTTCCATAGACTTAAAGTATCTCTATACCAAATTTCATCCAAATATATTGAATAGCTTAGGCGAAAATCATAAAAGTTTATTTCGCGGCAACCATATATTTTCCGGGACAAAAAGTATCCCGTCCTTTCCCGAGACTCAAAGTATCTCCATACCAAATTTTATCAAAATCTATTGAATAGCTTACGCGCAAATCACAAAAGTATATTGTGCAGTAACCGTACATTTTTCCGGGACAAAATGTATCCTATGTTCTTTTCCGGGACTCAAAGTATCTCTTCACCAGTTTTCAGCCAATTTGGTTCATTCGTTCTTGAGTTATAAGTAGTGTAACTAACACCACTTTCTTTTATATATATAGATATGGGTGACAGTTCTCATATTCCTTTTTACGGATTTTTTTACAAGAAAACAAAAAAATCAAAAATATGTAATAAATTATATTCCATCTACAAAAACAAATGTTTCTTAGAACTGTAAATGAATAAAAATGAAAAGTTGCTAAATGCTAACTTATTAATATAAAATTATAAATATTGACAGTGAAATAGGAGTATGCAATTATTGAAACAAAAATATTTGAAAAATGTCAAATGCATGAAACGGAACTTATGCCAATAGAGATTGACACTGTTAAATCGAAATCAAATCGATAAAAAGGGCGGCCATCTTAAATCGCTAGCGCCACTCTGAAACGTCAGTACGAAATCGATAATTTCGATTGCAATTCCTTTACGAAGTGATTCGATATTTTTAAATTATCGATTAAAATTTTTAGGTAACTTCCCTACTGTTGTCAATTTTAATGTGTCACCCATACAGGGCTTCATAACGTTATCGAATAACAGAAAAAATATCGTTACGTACCGTTATTTTCATAATGGTAGGCAGATAACGTTATTTTTTAAACGATATGTAGTAAAATAACGTTATATTTACCGTTATTATTATAACGATATTTTTTCGTTATGTTTAAACGAAAAAATATCGTTATAATAATAACGGAAAATATAACGATATTTTCTGGTATCAGGTATGCGATCGTGCACGGTGCACTAAATCTCACTCGCAGCCCACTTTTTTTTTGCGAGATTTGTGTGAAAATACAAAGAAAAAATACACCTTATAAGCGATTACGCTTAGAAAATTTTCCCGCCTGTCATGACTTTCTTGACGGACTATAACGTTATCAAAGAACATATATTTACCGTTATATATTCTATATAACGTTATAACATTAACCGTTATTAATATCAATTTTTAACGTTATTTTTAATATCGGGTAAATTTTCATAACGTTATCTATGCCCTTGAAGCAGTAACGTTATGAAAAAATAACGTTATTTGAAGCCCTGCACCCTTATCATCTTAAAACGCACAAACTATAATTACCAACATGTCTGACACAAAATGTCACTGCACACATTGTATTAACCTGTCACTCTCATATCATGACGTCACAACGGGCTGCGTCACGCTAGTCGACTTTAATAGCAGCCATATTTCAATTCTAATAGCTAACTGTCAAAATATGTAAACATACCTTTATTGTTGCAATTTAAATTTGAATAAAAAAAAAACAATTCTATACATGTTTGTACTATCGCGAATAAAATGTACCATTAGTAAATTTTTTTGTGAACAAAGTATAAATGACTAGATGATGACCGCAACTCCATTGCGCCAAAATTCCTTTATCTCATGGAAACCGTACATTTTTCTGGGATAAAAAGTATCCTATGTCCTCTACCGGAATTCAAAGTATATCTATACCAAATCTCAGAAAAATCGGTTCAGAGGTTTGAGCGTGAAGAGCTAACAGACAGACAGACAGACAGACAGATAGACAGACAGACAGACACACTTACGCATTTATAAGATTAGTAAGTAAGTAAGTATGGATATAAATTCTAACATTTCGAATTTAAATTCTAATCTAAAGTAGTTTGAAGATATAATATAATTAATCGCACAGGTTAAAAACTATTAGTATAAATCAGGCAATTTGAATTTTAATGAATGCTATCGATGAACCCAACCGAGCGCTTTAATAAATATACTCGATCATTAAGTGAGTTACCGATTTATTGATTATGATATAGGTTATATTTATGGATATAAAATCATTATGAACGACCATATACCAAGAGTTGTGTTTACAGACGACTGAGCTCTCTATATTCTATATCAGGGGTTCTCAACCTTTCCTTGATCGGAGGGACTATATTTACCACTATGAAGGGCATAAAAACTCAATAGGAAATGACATAAAAAGAATACTGGTATTTTATAATTAATCGAACCGAGGCAATGAATTTCATACAATTTTCGACATTTTATATGAAGTTTTGTGCCTTAAGAGGCCGGGCTACCCTCGAAATTCTCATACATACGTAATACCAAAATCATTTTCTCATACGAAAATATTAAACATGTTTGAGTTATTTTTCAGATTAAAATAGTAATTACCTAGGTTCCTGTACAAAAATTAACTTCAAAATATTAAAACACAATTTTTGTGAAGTATACATTTTTTTACTAAATTTACTACTAAATATTTAAACACTAAAAATAGAGTAAAACACTAAAAAATATATAAATAAATAGTAAATTTATTACAAAATATTTCAACTCTAAAAAATATTTTTTAGTATTTAAATATTTTGTAGTAAATTTACTATTTATTTATATATTTTTTAGTGTTATGCTCTATTTTTTAATTTTTAAATATTTAGTAGTATTTAGTAAAAAAAATTTTACACAAAAATTTTTTTTTGTGTTTAAATATTTTGGAGTAAATTTTTGTACAGGAACCTAGGTAATTACTATTTTAAGCTGAAAAATAACTCAAATATGTTAAATATTTTATCATTAATCAACATAATATCATTAAAAATAATTTTGGTATTATGTATGTATGAGAATTTCGAGGGTAGCCCGGCCCCTTAATTTGCGGTTTAGACTTTAAGTCGGTATATTACCAACAAAAGGACATAATATGATATTTTTTATCCCGGAAAAAACTTAGAGAGTACGTCGAATTTCGATACAACGAAGCCACGCGCAACATGTAGTATTTGGTAAACCTGTGCCCGGAAAACATTTTAGATTAAGGCGGGGGAAGCCGACCAAATATAATTGAAGTTCAGGGAAAAGATTACTTAATTTAAAAAAAGATTCACGCCCTCAATTTTGTTACAGTTCATTCACATCAATCAAAAATTGCTTTTTAAGTCCAATATAAACCAATCATATTCCATTTTTGATTTCAAATTGAACATCTAATTTACGGGTATAAAAAACAATTTAGATGTACACATAATATACTGAATGAATGATTTCCTAAAGTCAATATACATTCAATAATAATTAATACTTCATTTGTTTTAAGCCTATATACACAATACGGTGTAATCGATCTTATAGCTACGGCAATTAGGTTGAATGTGGTGGATCATGTGTGTAATTTGTGTGAAGTAGATGATGTGTGAAACAGCCTCGGGGTAGCGGAAGTTACTCATTTAAATACGAGAACTTTGATTATACTTCGTATTTGGGGTGGTTTTAATTGTTTGAAGTTTGAAACTAGAGGTACTGTAAAATATTTATTAGTTTTACTTAAGTAATATCTATTATAGTATTGATTATTCATGCGAGGTTGTATCTGTTTCTTCGTCTGCCTGTCTAAATGAAACCGCTGAATCGATTTAGATGGTGCGAATTTTTTTTGATTCCGTGAAAAGACAAAGATGTTTTTATTACAAAAGAAATATAAATTTTGGGCAAAAGAAGTTGTGGAAAAAATTAAATATTAGTTTAACTATATTTTGCTTTTATATACCTCCGAAACAACTGAAAATGTTAAGGAAAATGTAAGTCTACACTGCAATTAAAATGATTTAAACCAACGTTGAAAACGTCTGGTAGAAATATTATGTAAAAAAGGAGATTCTAGAACTGTTTAGAATAACAAAATACTAGCAATCGACCTTACGTGAGAAAAAATAATATAAACTAAGAACAAAAACTTCTACTTATATAAATTACTATCTTTTTCTCGCAAATATCAATGGGGGGCTAACGTTTTTTTGCTACCTAGATAGCGCAACTGTCGACTAAGGTCTGAAGTATAGCTATAAAAGTCAACCTTATAATAATATAGAATCCTATTTATTTATTTAATTAAATTTAAATAATATCTTCCTTTCCTTTTGCAATTTTTTTTAATAACCGAAATTTTTTAATACCATCATCATTTATTTTCTTAATTTCGCTCTCAAAAGCATTTACATTGATCGCTAAATAATACTTTTGGAGATAATTTTAAGAAGGAGATCGCTTTTCAACAGGTAAATTAGAATCTATACTAATATTATAAATGCGAAAGTATCTCTGTCTGTCTGTCTGTCTGTCTCGCTTTCACGCCAAAACTACTGAACCGATTGTAATGAAATTTTGTACACAGATAGTCTTAAGTCTGAGAAAGGACATAGGCTACTTTTTAACTGGAAAAAGGGGTTGTAAGGGGGTAAAAATGCGTAAATTTGTTCAAAATAAGTAAGTTCCAAAAATTCATAACAGGTGGCGCCAAGAGTCTTCTACATCGCGCTATCGCTTGCTCATACGTCTTTCTATATAAGGTGGTACCATGTTAATTCAGATTTTCCGATTTTTTCGATTGTTATACACGTTATTAAATAACTTACTATTCAGTAGGTACTTTATCTATGCAGTGACGTAACCTTAAACCTACCAATGATAAATAGTTTATGGATAAAGATAAAGTTGTGTAATGGGGGGCTAAATAAGCTTTAAATTTGGTATAAATAAAGTTTAAATTTAAAATGAAATATTATGTGCACACTGCACAGCTATTTTTGGGTAGGTATTTTGAATTAAGGGGTACCAGGGTTTTAATTTAACACCAATTTTGTTGACACCGCGCGCTATAAACTGAAGACCACGCGGACGAAGTCGCGGGCAACAGCTAGTTAATTATATAAATAATAATTTTTGCCACGAAAATCGCTAAATACGATTGCCACGAAAATAGACATTTTTGGACCTCACGCGACACTAGCGCCTCTAGCGGAAA
Source organism: Lysandra bellargus (assembly GCA_905333045.1). NCBI lineage: Eukaryota > Metazoa > Arthropoda > Insecta > Lepidoptera > Lycaenidae > Lysandra > Lysandra bellargus. The sequence goes on along the minus strand of HG995363.1, from coordinate 4,252,112 downwards.
GTTTACACGCGGTAGCCCCATAAAGTTAATATACCTAGCGGAAGGTATATTCCGATAGGTATATTAACTTTATGGCGAGTTTACCGAGTTTACCGGAGGCCCAATCCCCTAGCCTTTTCCCTTCCCTACCCTCCCCTATTACCTTCCCTACCCTCCCCTATTTCCTTCCCTACCTTCGCCTATTCCCTCTTAAAAGGCCGGCAACGCACCTGCAGCTCTTCTAATGCTACGAGTGTCCATGGGCGACGGAAGTTGCTTTCCATCAGGTGACCCGTTTGCTCGTTTGCCCCCTTATTTCATTAAAAAAAAAGGTCGCTGGTTGGCTTAATATTGGCTAAATGATGCCTGCACGTCACAAGTTCACAACTCACAATTCACGATATTTTTTTTTACTTCAGTTTAGCCATGTCAGTAACAGGATAAACTTCAGCATGATACTTTATTTTCTATTTCTTCAATAGTCTTCTTTGAAAACAGAATACGACGATAAAACGAGAGAGGAACGAAAAAGGCAGCCGCTTGGTGGCGAGAACGTATTTTTTTTGTATTTTTGTGAAAATATGGACGATTGTGACATTTTCTTGCAAAATATGGACTTATCTTTGTAAAACCCTAAAATATGGAAAAATATGGAAAATAAAACTTGGTTTTTCACAGTCTAAATTCGTAGATAATTCGTGTAAAAACACATTTCAGGCTGAAAATCGCGTAAAACAAAAATATATATTTACATATAAATCCGGGCCCTACTTATAATATATACATGGTTAGGCCCAACTAACACTGGGGCAAAGTCGGAGATTCTCGGAGTATTCTTTTGCACTACCATATTATTTTCATAGCAGAAATTTGTACTTAAATCATATAACAATAGAGATGAATTATATTATTGGGTGAAAGACATGACGCGTCGTTATGACTCTGCCTAGTGTGAGTTGACCCTTAGAGCAAAAGAGACAGCGTTTAACACAGGTGTAAACAAATCCCTCGCGTTACCCTCTCGTCGCGCGTTACTAAGGGCCCTGTAGGGCCTAGCGGAGGAGTGTAGGGCCCTGTTCAGCCCCATATAACCGAGGCTTGCTGGGCTAAGTGCCCTTCCCCGCCACACAGTAATTATTTTAATGAACGCCCATTATTCTATGTGTGTAATTGTGTTCGTCCTAGATTTTACGGCTTCATTTAAATGTGGTATTATGTAGTCATCTACCGTAATTGTCCTTGGGTAATTTTAACTATGGTTTTAATATTGCGTGTATTTGGGAGAATTATAATTATTTAATTATCTCTAAAAATAAATGTAGATGATATTGTGTGTATGTACTATATAATGTTTAAGTCTGGTGTGGGATATGTGTGGCGGCCAAAGGGAAGATCTTCCGACCGAGCAAGGTGTTATGCTCGGTCAGGCCGAAGCCCACCTGATACATTTCAGCTGTCGTATATATACCGACGCGCTTAGAAAACTTCGATAGCGCGATGCAGGAATGTTAGGCGAATTGTGGGTACCGCCACATCACCCCCCCCCCCCGAAGACCGGAGGTCGAATCTTGAAGTTTTTTGTCGCTTGAGTCGCCAGTGCCAGTGAGTTCCAGTGAGTCGGAACTGTTGCAGTGAGTCCCAGTCAGTCGGAACTATAAGCTGCTTGCACGGGATCCAGTGAGTCGGATAAGCTGCCGTGCGAGGCCGATGCTACGTGCTGACCAGGAGAGATGTGCTCTGCTTGCTGACCGGTCGGTGTAGTGAGAAAGCCCGATGATGCCGATGCGGAGTCGCCCAGGCCGCGGTACATTGCGGCTAGTGGACGAGGTACCCGATGAGGCGATGCTGGCTGGCGCGGTGCGGAGGGGCGGGGAGTAATGATGATGAAGGAGGCGTGTTCTGTCGAGGGTCACCAATGTGGGATATGAGTGTGGCGGCCAAAGGGAAGATCTTCCGACCGAGCAAGGTGTTATGCTCGGTCAGGCCGGAGCCCACCTGATACATTTCAGCTGTCGTATATATACCGCCGCGCTTAGAAAACTTCGATAGCGCGATGCAGGAATGTTAGGCGAATTGTGGGTACCGCCACACTGGAAACGAACTTGCGACTTTTGTTTTTGCAGAAAAGCGCAGGGTAGTAAGAAATATTTTTTCTACATGTTACGTAAATGAAATAGTAGATAAGAAATTACATACTTAAAAAAATTAATATTATGTATTCATAAAGAACGCATCTCCGAAATTCTTTCAACTGAAAGAATTATTACAGATTTTTATTTTTAACGTGCCGTTGAAATGAAATATATCCCCAAATTCACACACATATTCATAACTGAAGTGGAATTTTCCAATGCGGCGGTGCTACGGCGCTACGGCGAACGTGCTACGCCGCTACGAATATAATACACTTCTTTCTTCGTCTTTTTAAGGGGTATTTTAAAGTAACTTTATCTAACATATTTTATATTAAATTTAACAAAAAAACTAAGGGCCAGTTTCACCACTTAAGTATAGTTTTCACAGAGCCAGTACTGGCTACCAATAAGACTGGCTACCAGTATTGGCCGCGTGTGAATAGTTTTTCAAGCCAGGCCAAACTGTTCACTCGCGGCATATACCAAGCCAATACTGGCTGCCAGTCTAAAGTACAGTTTTCAGAGAGCCAGTACTGGCTGCCAGTCTTATTGGCAGCCAGTAATGGCTCTGTGAAAACTATACTTTAAGTATAATTTACACAGAGCCAGTACTGGCTGCCAATACTGGTTGCCAGTCTTAGTGGCAGCCAGTTTGGCCTGGCTTGAAAAACTGTTCACACGCGGCATACACCAAGCCAATACTGGCTGCCAGTCTTATTGGCAGCCAGTACTGGCTCTGTGTAAATTATACTTTACCGATACTTGCATCCGGCAAGGCTATCCACAACTTATCTGACACATACTGTATCTGTCAGATAAGTTGCGTGTAAGTAGCCCCTAAATATCCCTAATGTAAAATGGTACACACATAATACAATTTTTAACCACTGAGTTAGTTTAAGTAAGTACAGTAATATAATATCATACTCTCTATTATCTACACCATACAGTCTATTATCGCTTACGTGGGACAGGTTCTGCAAGGCCCCGAGGATCTGTAGCCTCGTCGGCGCTGGTGATCACCACCAGCGCGAGAAGGAACCAGAGCTTCGACATTCTGAAACAAAAAGGTGTAAGTCAGAAAGCACGCTTTCTATAAAAGTGTAATATATAATGCTGAACCGACAAATACTGTTGTCTGTTATGCCTTATAAGGTAATTCGGCACAAACATATATATATATATATATATATATATATATATATATATAGATTTTCAAATGTGTTAGTCGCGCTAAAACTCTGGACGGCTGGACGGATTGGGCTGATTTTAGTCTTAAAATATTCATAGAAGTCCTGGGAAGGTTTTAAAGTGACACGAAGTTCACCGGGACAGCTAGTTTTTCATAAAAATTGATTCACATTACAGATTCGTCTTTGAGCATTCCATAGCAAGTTGACTTCACTGTCAGGTAATATCAAGATATTACAAGTTGTATCAAGATATTACACACTAGCTGTTGCCCGCGACTTCGTCCGCGTGGACTTTAGTTTATAGCGAGCGGTGTCAACAAAATTGGTGTCAAATTTAAAAGCTTTTTAAAACCCTGGTACCCCTTAAATCGAAATACCCAAAAACAGCTGTGCAGTGTGCACATAATATTTCATTTTTTTAAATTAAGTAAACTTTATTTATACCAAATTTAAAGCTTATTTAGCCCCCCATTACACAACTTTAGCTTTACCCATAAACTATTTATCATTGGTAAAGGTTACGTCACTGCATTAATAAAGTACTGAGTAGTGAGTTATTTAATAACGTGTAAGTACATAACAATCGAAAGAATCGAAAAACTTAGCTCAATATGGTGCCACCTCTTATAGACAGACTTATGAGCAAGCGATAGCGAGATGTAGGCGACTCTTAGCGCCATCTGTTATGAATTTTTGGAACTAACTTAATTTGAACAAATTTACGCATAAACACCCCCTTACAACCCCTTTTTCCAGTTAAAAAGTAGCCTATGTCCTTTCTCAGGCTTTAGACTATCTGTGTACAAAATTTCATTACAATCGGTTCAGTAGTTTTGGCGTGAAAGCGAGACAGACAGACAGAGATACTTTCACATTTATAATATTAGTATAGATTGTAAGGTGCACATTGTAATGCTCCGCGGTTCTCCTCCCTCACTGATGTAACGCTCGACTCTGTAACGTTACATTACAATTACAATGCTCCCGGTGAGGGAGCATCATAAGGTAAAAGAAACCCACTTTAAACACCCACCAGACAAATTTCCAAGTGAAAATGATGAAATATTTCATGTTTTTCATCACCTTTTCACATTGAATGAAACTATTGCATAGTTATTGTTAGTTATTGTTATTGTAATTAAATATTACAAGTGACTACAAATTTCTTCTTAGTTTATTAGTTAGTTTTATTCATTAGTTTAGAAATAAATTAAGAGATAAAGATAAAAGAAGATATTAAGTCTTATAATGTAATATCTAGTTTTATACTTTTATGTGAATGTAAGCCATTTTAAGCTCTGTGGATCATGTAGTTCAGTACAATGTCTATTGAAGAGGTTCTCAATATAATCTCCCTTTGTAGATAATAATCCGTGAATCGTATTGTTTCATTTTTGACCGACTTCCAAAAAGGAGGAGGTAATACGTTCGGCTGTATGTATCTTTTTTTTTTTTGTATGTTCCTCGATTACTCAGCCGTTTGTGGTCCGATTTTCAAAATTGTTTTTGTGTTGTATGGGTTTAACTCTAATTTGGTACCATGTTCACAAAAGTGATGATCTGATGATGGGATCCTTGAGAAATCGAGGGGACTCCTTGAAATTTATATGGAAATATATAGTGATTTTAATTTTTTCTGAAGCATTCGAGGTAAATACTACCAAAAAGTAAGACTTCGCACCAGGTTATACCCTGGATCCGAAGGTACCGAACAGAACTTTTGAATGCTTATAGGTACAGGTTCGGGGATTTCGGTGTTGTTTAAACAACTGAAAGCATAAGCCAACACATCAATTAGATTTATTATCATCATCACAACTATAATTATACCTTGGTCATCACACTATGACCCAATTATTGGTATATTTCGTGATATTTTGCATCGAAGCAGATGTTTCTGACGATGATTTCACTGTTTGTGGACCGATTTTCGAAATTTTCGTGTTGTTATATAGGATATAATCTTAATTTTGTATAACAATTACAAAAGTGGTGAGCTGATGATGGGATCTATGAGCAATCAATGGAAATCCTTGAAATTTATCAAAAAGCTCATAGTGGTTAAAATGTTGTTTCTAGTAAGTTAAACATATATTACAAATAAGATAAATTTCATACAAAGGTGTCTCTTGGTCCAAAGGCACTGAACAGAACTCCTGAACCTTTAAAGATAAAAGTTTGGAAATTGGAGCATCGCTTAGATAACTGCAAGCATTTGCCACAATTTTGCTTACAGTAACATTATGTACTGAATAGTTAACATTCGTATTGGTTATTTACGCATAAAACCTTATTTTGTAGACAACACTAAAAAGAGTGAAATTATTATTTTTAACAAAAAAATGAAAACCGACTTCCAATGTAAAAACAATCGTAATATGATCTAAAAAGTATTAAATAACTCTTACTCTTTAATAGTGCCTTTTTCAGAATTTGTCTAAATCTCAACTATTTCTGTACATAAAACAGTTTTCATTACTTTGAAGTCGGTACCAGTCCCAAAAAATTTCAGATATTCTGACATTACTGAACTCACGATTAAATTAGCTGGTACCGACTTCAACATAATGAAGACTGTAGTATGTACAGAAATAGTTGAGATTTTGACAAATTCTGAAAAAGGCACTATTAAAGAGTAAGAGTTATTTAATACTTTTTAGTTCATATTACGATTGTTTTTACATTGGAAGTCGGTTTTTATTTTTTTGTTATTAGAGCTACGCTGCTTACAAAATAAATTAATATGATTTGAAAATTATTATTTTGATCTTCGTCACTAATATAATAATAAAATTATTCAAATTAATATACTTTTTTATTGTTTTTATTATTTTAGGCACTGACCTCCATTATACAAGTACTCTGGACCGATAATACCCTTTGAAATAACAGCTATTTCTTGTGCCCATTTGAAGCGGAATCAGCGCCCTTATTATGGGGGCTGAGAATTAAATCTAACGTAAAAATGATGTTTGAAAGCCGCCATATTAGCGCTGATAGGAGTAGTGAGAGTACTTGGAACTAATACTAGTGATGACAATTACTGTTGTTATTGGTTGTGGTTACGTCAGATTTAGTTCTCAGCCCCCATAATGGGGGCGCTGATTCCGCTTCAAATAGGCACAAAAAATGATAATATATTGATTGAATGCTAATGCTAATAATTAGTCCGCGATTGATGACGGCTTGTAGCCGAACTGCCCGAGAGTATGCACTTGCCGGGACTCCGGGAAAATGATTATGTAGGATCAGCAATGTACGTGTTAGCTCGTACAATAGAGATGAGTGATTTTAGGGCACAAAGTATTTAGACGAAAGTTATAAAAATCTGTATTTTTTTAAGGATATCCATAAACTTTTTTGTTATAACCTTAAGTAAAGCAAAAGTAAACAATACAAACAGCCTACGCGAACAATGCGCCCCACTAATTTGAAATTTCTAGAGAGCGCATTCAAATTAATTTCTATGCTGGCAACTCTGCGAGTCCCGAGAACTTGATGCCTATTGTTGCCAGACGTATAAATACCGGATTCTATTTTTAAAATATACCCCTTTTGTGCTTTTTTTCACGTGAAGAATGCTCGATTTTTCAGCGTATATAATTTTTCTTTTGTATGTCTATTTTCACGTTTGTATTTCGCAATTCATCTTATCAAGTCATACCTACTACTTATATTATATGCTACCTAATAAATAGAGACCCACTGAAATGAAAACCTACTCAGAATATTATTGGTTGCATTGCTAGTATGTTTTGGGTTGTATAAGTAACAACCCAAAAACATGTTTGATTGAAGTTTTTTGCTTAAAAATACAGTGTTCCGAATACAATTACCACATCTTGTATTAACTATGTAAAACAAAAGTTGAAAGAGCGAGACAAGTGTAAGTCCTTATATGGACAACGCGGCACATCTTTAAATTTCGAACGCTAATTTTACCCCCCTGGCTACAATATCTAATGTACGTCGAATCTTTCATTTCCCTGGAAGTTTTTTTACCCTTATCAGCTACATTAATATGTCACGCAATAAAAAACTAAGACGCATACATTATTCAAAAGTTGGCAACGTAATTGCTCGCCCTGTGTAGTTCTTGACAGTTTTCCCTTATGCCTACAGACGCGCCCCATTTTCTCTACATACGTTTGTTCATTGTATGCAGGAAAATAAACATTATTAAAGCTAGCCTAGTTTTAAAAGTATCACAAACATGCGGTGTGACACAGTAAGATATTTTATGTTCGTTAGCATTTAGAACTTAGCGTTATACAGACTACTTTATGAACAAATGGGAGACACAATTAGTTTTTTTTTTTTACAGACACAATTAGATTATGTATAATATCACATATCGCAAAACTAGTGACTGGATTTTGATTGGTATATTAGTAACTTTAGATAAACAGAAAAGTGTTTTTTTAAAGCATATTGTTCCTATTGGATACTTAATTTATGTTGAAACCAGCTTTCTTGCTTTAGAAAAAAGTTAGTCACGTTAACTTCTAAATCTTGGTCAAATGACAAATAATAATTATGAAATAGTAATAATAATATCTCCACACTGGTCTCGGTGACGGTGGCTGCGTAACCAGCCTGGTTAGTTTCATTGAAACGAAAATCTAAATGAAAATGGTGTGCGCAGTCACAAGACCACTCGCTATACTCTCATGATATAGCCCAGTGGGACCATTCGACGCATGGATCATCTTACTTGTCAGACAATATGATCACACTGCATTGTCCTAACCAAACTTGGAAATAACATGTTTCCAACGAGGAAATCGAACCGCAGACCTCCGAGTCGAGAGCCACGCTCTAAACCACTGGACCACAGACTACAGAGGCGTTTTATATGAAACTAGCTGTCCCGGCAAACGTTGTTTTGCCATTTAAAATATTTCTACTTCATCAGTTGATACAAATTCTTACCCCCTCTTTTGTCCCCTAAGAGGAGTGGGGCGAAAAATTGCATACACTAGATGTTAAGTTGGAAAAAACAGTTAATAATATGTCAAAGTAATTCCATTAAAGAAAAAAGTTTGATACAAAATCTGACCCCCTCTTTGGTCCCTTAGAGGTATTCTGTGAAAACCGTATGCAAATCGGATCAGTAGTTTTCGTGTTAAAGCAAGTCTTATAAAAAATCTGACCCCCTCTTTCGTCCCTTTAGAGGTATGGAGGGAAAATTTTTTATACACCAGATGTTAAGTTGGAAGAAGGCAAATATATCTGCGCAAACCGCATTCAAATCGGATCAGTAGTTTTCGTGTGATAGTGGAACAAACATACAGACAGACAGACAAAAAACTAACTACATTTTTGGCTTCTATAGCGATGTAGTGACATCCCTCGCTTTTAATTTTTTGTCCAGTAGTTTATATTAGTAATAGATGTTCAGAAATACAGAGTGGAAACTGTAGATATCTATCATTCTTTCACGGGACAATCAAGTAAATTCTGCAAGACTTTTTGCGTTAACAGACACGTGAAATAAACGAATAAATTTTATCCAAATTAATGGGGCACAATTTAACGAGTTTTTACTCATAATTAAAAAGTATTCCAGGAGATATTAATTAAAAGGCTCCACATGGTCGCCGGGGGTTCCCCGGTAATGAGGTCACCGACCTCACTACTTCAAATGCTTCTTTATTTAAATTGTTACAATCCATCATGGCGCCGGTCGTTACGTAAGCAGTAAACTTATTTCAATTAACTCGTAGCCAATTAACGTTTTATGGACGTAGGCTGTACTTTCATCGCATAAAAATTCTAATGTACCTTTTTTAATTTGCTAATGGAGGTTGAAGTTAATTTTTTTAGATCTCACCGGTGTGGTCTAAGATTTCAAAGCTTAGGCCATGTAAGGGTCAATTTATACTAGCGCAGAGTTGAAGAGCATCGAAGCGAATTTATAAAAACTGAACATAGAAAATTCAACCTCAACTCCAGAGCGTAACGTGCACATTACTTCTGCGAGACCAATCAGCGTTGAATGTGTGCGTTAACGTTTTGGAATTAATGCTGAATTTGTTATGTTCAGTTTTCGTAATTCCGCGCCACTATAATAAGGACAGTGGCAGATTTACCCTAAGGCCCAGTAGGCCCGGGCCTAGGGCGGCCAAATATAGAGGGCGGCAAATCATGCAAAAAAAATTGTAATAATATGTGTGACTGCAGTGTGAAGCTAGTGGCAATGGGCGCGACTCTGAATGGACGCTATATTTTAATAGTGAATAAGGTATCAATATCTGAATCTCCGTATATAAATAAAACGTACTGGAATCAAGTTTCATTATATGTTTTATTTTTATTTTTTAACAAACTAAATTTTGGAAATTAAAAAACATAAATTACAAGGTAAAGATGCGTGGTGGCTCCTCGGTTATTAAAATTTGGCTGTTTTAGGTGAGATATTTAAAAGCTCGCATACCGTTTGATTATAATTTTCCTATATCACTATTTTTGCGTATCATAATTATAAATAATTTCGTACATCGTACATATAAAATAGTTTGTACGTTTAGTTTTAACCGGTTTCGGCCCAGGACTCCACTTGTGACTCGAGGTACACCTCCCTTCAGTGGCTCATAAGTCATAACATAACTAATGCTATTCGCGCCTAAATAGTCCAGTCACTATAGGGGGTTGAGTGTTGACCTCGGAAAATCGAGATGCCCAGTATATTACCACGTAAAAACTTCATTGGTTTGGCATCCTAAAACAGTTCTCAAAATTCACATATAATTCATTGGACAGAAGTCACAAAAATCGATTTTTTTTACTTTTTTTTACAAATATTTAGTTTTCTATGCGTTTTGTATGAAGAAGAAAAAAATACATTTTCATTTGATGTTTTTATTAAACGTGTCATTTTACAGATTTACTATCTAAGTCAAAATTAATAAAAATTTCGAGAACAAGTTCTAAATTTCAATTCTCTTCTTTTTCTTCATCATTATCTTCTTTATTATCGTCATCGTCCCGCTGCTGCGGAATTTCCTCTTCATTACCGTCTTCAACGACATTTGTCTCCAAGTCATTCATGGTTTTTGGGTCAAAGGTTCTATCATCATCACTATCGATCTGATATGGTACAGAATTGAGACAAGCTTGTCCATTATACTGGCCGCAAGCTAAGGAGCACTGTAACCCCGCTTTCCTGCATCCACATCTTGAGCCACAGACACTTTTGCAGTTACAGACTATTGTATTGAGTAAATCATCTAAAGCAGGTGGTAAAATAGTCATGACAGGTTCCAGAAATCCGTTTTTGATCGAGACTACTAGTTGACCTCAAGTCATTCTCTGACTGCGAGCTCTACGCCCTCTATTTTGAAAACAGTTCAAGATATAAAAAAATGTTAAATAAAAAAGTTGTAGAGAATTTAATTCTCTACAACTTTTCTTTTTATACAAAAAAAAAACGTAAAACGCATAGAAAACGAAATATTTGCAAAAAGAGTAAAAAAACGTTTAAAAATATCTATTAATAAAATTAAATTAAGAAATTAAAAATATAATCCTAGGCAGATCTTTTCTTTACTATTTAAAGTTTTTTGCCGGGGGTTTTTTTTTAATTTCTTAATTCATCTCAGGCTTTTTAAACTTTTGTTGGTTATAGTGCAGAATAATATGCAAAGAATACCGTCTATGAATGTCCTCTTGGATGAGCCCGTCAATATGAGCCCAAACACGAAACCTCCACTTTGGGTTCATACGGAGCTCGGCTACTATAGAATCCAGGTGATGCTGCAGCAGCAGCATGCAAATATTTACTATTTATCTACGTCTTACTGATTGTCGCAATCAAAATGAGCCCAAACACGAAACCTCTGCTCTAAGTTGGTGAGGATTTGGGTATCCTATTGATTACCAGGTGATGCTGCAGCACCAGGTCAACTTTCCATTAAAGTGTATGTTATTCATAAACATCACGAACCAGAATGCAAAATATAAAACTCATCAAACAACTGCAAGTTGCTAACAGCCATTCACGAACCAGATAAACTGCGATTTTCTAGCACTGAGGAGGCTGATGATGATGAACTATAGCTAAGAACACTTTCGACCATGTCAGCTTTCAAAAAAAAAAAAAAAACTAGATCAAAATCGGTCCACCCGTTTGGATGCTACGATGCCATGCGGACAGATACACACACAGACAGACAAACAGACAGACAGACAGAGAGACACGTCAAACTTATAACACCCCTCTTTTTTGTCGGGGGTTTAAAATGGGAATAAAATAATTCATGAACTATGTATCTAGTAATGATGGGTGCTGAGAAAGGGGCGGCACATGGCCTGGGGCCTACAGCGGCCAGAACTGCAAATCCGCCACTGGTAATTCGCTTCGATGTATCTGCCCTAGTATAAATTGACCCTTAGGCAAACGCTTCTCGTGCGATAAAAGTGTTGTGTTACAATGTCAAATGCTTTTCTGTTAGAAACTTTATATGTTAACTATTTGCATAATCCTACCTTTATTTCGTCACAAGAAACAGGTAATATCATTTACATTTTAGGTGCTTAAAGCTAAATCCCTTACTACATTTTTTACATATTTATTTTATAAGTAATACTAGATGACGCCCGCAACTCCGTTGCGCCAAAATTCGTTTATCGCGCGGGAACCATACATTTTTTCGCGATAAAAAGTATCGTATGTCCTTTCCCGGGACTCAAAGTATCTCCATGCCAAATTTCAGCAAAATCGGTTCAGCGGTTTGGGCGTGAAGAGGACAGACAGACTGACACACTTTCGCATTTATAATATTAAGTATGGATTTTAACATATAAAAATATTGATTTCAAGACACTATGTGCATACTGTATGCAGCTTCCGCTATGGTAATTTTCAGGTTGCCATAATTGAACAAAATACGTTATTTTTTGCACAATTTTTTTTACCTACTAAGGAATCAGTTCAAAATTCCTTTACAGAGTTTTTCGAGGGAGGTTATACAAAACAGTTTTGATCTGCCAATAAATATGGCAGAAGTGTAAGGACGAGGGTAAATACTTTGATAAACTAAATACCTATTTTTCAATCTACAATTTTTTTCTAATTTTCCATTAGCATCTTCAAACTTTTACCCCTAATACCCGATGGCTGACCGAAATTAATCAGTAATGGGAACCTTCGTAGTCCAGCCAATTACTAAGTTTGACGGGGTCAGAATAGACAGGAACTGCTGAGGAAAGCTATAATAGACTACAGATTGAGATTACAGAGCGAGGAATAAGAGGCTGTTTATTATTTAAATTTAAAATTCCGCTAAAAGCCGATTTCCTTCCAGACTCTTAATTTTTAATTGGATATTCAAAATAATTTGAATAGTAAAATATTTTGGGACGACCAGAATACCTTGGGAGACCTTTTGGAATAAATTTGTTGTAGGATAAAACTGACTGTTAAAAATAAAACAAATAAGTTTTAAAATAAAACAATTCAGTGTTTCGTAAAACTTAATTGTTACGAAGATAGATCAGAAAAATAAATCAAATTAAACTCGTTACAATTAGTCAATATATTTTTAGGGTTCCGTACACAAATGGTAAAAACGGGACCCTATTACTGAGACTTCGATGTCTATCCGTCTCTCTGTCTGTCCGTCTGTCTGTCTGTCTCCAGGCTGTAACTCAATAACGGCTATAGCTAGACTTCTGAAATCTTCACAGATTGTGTAATGTGTATATCTGTTGCCGCTATAACAACAAATACTAAAAATGAAATAAAATTAATATTTATGGGGGGCTCCCATATAATAAACTAGATTTTTTTGGCATTTTTTGCTCGATATCAATAATAGCAACAAATAGATACTTACTTGAAATATTCACAGAGTAAGTACTCTGTAATATATGTGTTTAATAATAATATAAATAAAAATTAAACGGGGGCATACAAAAAACACAATTTTTAGCTAATTTTTGCTCTTCAGCGGTACGGAACCCATCACGCGCGAGTCCAACTCGCACTTGGCCTATTTTTAAATATTGAACTAGGGGTCGCCCGCGGCTCCGCCCGCGTGGATGTCGGTTATCGCTGCGAAAAGCCCACCCAGAAAAGACACGTTCAGCAAAATGATTCCCAGGTCAATTCACAGAAACATCGACGACGCAGTCATTTTCCGCAGGCTGCACAGATTGTCTTTTTGTGGATGCTAAAGTTGTTCCAAGTTTAGTTGATCCCAAGTTGAGAATATTTAATAGTACTTACTTATTTTCGTGAGGGATACTCTAACACCACATACTGTCGCCTTTGTAGTACATAATATGCTATGTATCAGAGATGGCGCTATATGTGAAAAATGATTTTCCCTGTTTTCCTGCTTTTCTCTTGAAGTTTATTCTGATTTTTTTTTCTATAAACCTCACGGAGACCGAGACCTTTCCAACGAATGCAAAACCGTGGAAATCGGTTCGTGCGTTCTGAGTTGTAGCGTCAGGAAGGAAAACCCGGCTTTTTATATTTTTTATATGTATTGAATTTTACAGTTGAATCTATCTAATCTATTTACATCCGCTCGCGTGCAAGCGATCGGTTTAGCCGCTATACCGCGAGATCTCAAGCAATCTTAAAGGCCTGATAGACGTACGAACTTAAAGCACGCGAGTTTTAAGTTCGCGAACTTACTCGGCTCGTGTCAATGACACACGAGAATCGCTCACACTGGATAACCATGCCCCCAGGCTCGCGACTCGCGGCTCGCGGCTCGCGGCCCGCGGCTCGCGGCTCTTTGCTGACACACAGGCGATTAAGATCGTCGAGCCATAAGTCCGCGTTCTTACTCGCACGTCTATCACCCCTTTTATATGTAAATAACAACGCTACCGCGCCGCTTTTTAAAAGAATCGCTACATACATACAATTGCTTGTGAACTCGCGGTGTAGCGGCCAAATCGCTCGTTTGCGCGGACTCATATAAATACAGCCTTTCGCACTGTAGTAAGTACTCATATACATCTTACATTGCGTGATGCACAGGTAATGAAGTGTAGAAGCAGCATTTTCTACTTAGTAGGGGGAAGTGTTTACCCCCTTACACCCTCCTAATAACGAAGCGCAAACTCGTTTCAGATTGTTTGTATAATTATCGCGGAAGGGTAAAATGATAATTTTAAACTTCGTCCGGTGTCTGAAGGATGTTTTTATACATAAACAATACGAACAAACATAATTGTTTGTTAATATAGGACTAGGATAATTTAAAATACATAGTATAATGAGTAATTGAGTAACAGATACAGTCACAAAAATTTTAAATGCAATATAATATTGTTCTCGAATGACTTTTATTTGTAAATGTACCTAGGTACTATAGAAGTTAATAAATAATTGGCAGATGGCGGATGTGACTAACATTAACATGACATTAACTTGACATAAACCTACTGAATTCCTGCAAATACTCGTATCTCTGATTAAAGCTCTGGATGGTATTAGATATTATAGTAGGTTTCACTAAGAATGTAGCTAGCCGGTAGGTTTAAACAATACAACTATGACCTAGAATCTAGATCATAATTATTGCAGTAAATGACTTCTATTTAACATACAATTACGTTATAGTACAAGAGGCGGCGGTGAATATGTAAATGTGATACGTGCACAGTTGGCAGTCGCAATTATGATCAACCGCCGCGGGAGTTGGCAGCGCATCCATCAACTTTAATTAAACTGCCATTACTACTGAGATTCACGCAATTATGTGACCTTATTGGAAATCTCCAAGTTTATTTGTTTCGGGTCCGCCATGTTTGATTTCAGTTAATAATGTAGCGGGGTCAGTGTGGGCTTCCGAACTCCTTGGATATTTGCTTAGTCTGAACTCGGAGTTTCAAAACTTTCCTATTGAGTATTGAATATAGGAAATGGAATAATATTTAGAATATATCTTAGCATTGATGAAATTTTCCACTAGTAAATAAAAAGTATTAGAAGAAATTACGGAATTGACGTCCTAAAATATCCCTTAAAAAGCAGTGAAACAGAAAAAATATAGACATTTTGTCACCGCTAAAAGGTTTTTAAAAAGGCAGCGACAAAAATACTTTTCCGGCTGTGCCAAAATTAATAATATAAACCAGTGTCCGTCGACCTGTAAATATGGCTCAAAGAATGAATGTTGACTTTTTGAGCGGCGCTCCAGACTATTGTTGTGAGTGTTTGCCTTTAATTAATGCTAGTCGGTGCCCCGGCGCGGCTCGGCTAGTAATTAATGTACACGTTTTAAAGCTGATTGTGCCGACACGATTCACCGCTATAATTTGTCGACGATTTTGCCACCACCTCTCAGACTATATTTTGACTCGTCTAATTACTTTGATCTCGTCACGGTCGGTCGACGGAATAAAAGTGTCTTCAGGATTGTCCACGCTTTTGATTCGTCGAGATTTTGCAGCTGCATCTTAGATTATAATATTTTAAAACGTTTATTTTATATTTTTACGATTATACTTTGGCAGTTTTTTTTATCGTCTCGGCTGTCGCAATAGTCAAGTAAGCGAATCACGGTAGTTTGCAATATTATGATAAAAAAGGCCCAGGTTTTTAAGGTGCAAACTTAGCTTATAAGGTACTAAGTCTAGTTTTATCGTTGTATCGACCATCAATATCGCATTACCGATATATTATGGCCCATCGCTAGCGGGAACGTGATTTAAACGTTGAACGAAATTCAATAATACTCAGCTTAACTGTACTCGCATATCGGATTTAATATTACTTCACATTTTAATATTCCATACCAAGATGGTAAAGCACTTTAAAGGGGTTTGAAGAGCGAAGTGATGTGTCGACTTTTTATCGACAAATCAAAAAGTTAACGCTTAGGATGCTTTGAAATTTACACTTACAAGCAATTATTGCCATGTAAATTATTATTCTTACCCATACTACATGTGCACCAATATAAATGCGAAAGTGTGACTGTTTGTCTGTTTGTAATCTCTTTACGCCCATACCGGAGAACCGATTCTGCTAAAATTTGGTGTGGAGTTACTTTAAGTCCCATTAAAGGACATAGGAGGATTTTTATCCCCGAAAAATGTACTTTTCCCGCGTAATAAACGAATTTTGGTGAAACGGGACGGGTGATAAATTCGAAAGTGTTACTTCTTCACTGCACTGCTTATGCAGCTGAACCGATTTAGTTAGTTACAGAGATACTTTGAGAGAGGGAAAAAGACATAGGATAGTTTTTGTTACGGAAAAACAAACTCATTTGGCGCAAGGAAGTTACGGGCGTCATCTAGTCCACAATATATCGATAATGACATTATCGATTATCGATAAACCGAACAAAAACCGTCAAACAGTCTCTAATGTCGGTCCCTCCCAAGGATATCTGATAATGAAGTTTCAACGGCACTCGATTCCACTCCAACTCGATGGCAAAACAATAAACCATGGAAGAAATGGGGGAAAAACGCGAGGACTTATTTTACTTTTCCACCGCTTTGCCTGAGACGGATTTTCATAATAAAACATGAAAAAGTTATACGCAGATAATTATGTTTACATTCCGTCTGGACTGTTACGACAAAGAACATGTATTTATCTTTATTATGTTTTTATTAAATTAGAGAATGTGATATTTTTGTGTGATTTATGTATGATGTGTGGATCAAATAAGAAGCTCTCATGAAGAGAAATGTGTATTTTTCTCTTATTTAATCAAATAAACTTACATACAATGAACGCGACAAATAAAAGATCTTAAATTACTAGTGTGATGACGTCACATCCAAATCGGAAGTAGGTACCGAAAAAGCGTTTTCGTGAGTACAAATTAAAAATATAAAATCATATTTTCAAATCGACTTTATTTATCAATCATAAGCTTTTATTTGATGATAAGGGTGAAACACGGTTTCCTAGGCCAAGTTCTACTAGAAATATGCATTTGTTCAATGAAATGGAATATAGGTCAAGTAGCCTATTTATTCACGTTCTCGAGTTTTAGCGAGACTAACAAATTGCCTCATATAGATAGATTAAAAACTATTATATTATATCAATGTTTTCCATACGCGTACAATGTACATAACCTACGATCTACACGTTATCTATAAAAAATTGTAGCAAACAATGAAATACCCAATAATCGGACAACATTAACAAACGTTTATTTGTTGATAAGCAAACAGTGTTGCCACACGGAAACATCGGCGCCGCCATAACTGAATTAGCACGGCCGAGGGAGGAGGGGGGAGGGCTTTATAAATGGCGCACAATTCAATTTGTGAGCACTACCAATCTACTAATTTTGATATTCCGGTTTTATCAACAACGAGTTTATTACGTTAACATTTCATATTCAGTTTCAATTTAATTTTGTATTTCTCTTGTCTATGTGGTTATTCATTAGAGAAGTTTGTTTTGAGTTTGGTATATTTGTGGTATATTGGATATTACATGCGCAATTTATTAGCACTAAGGGCCTGATTAACCACTTCCTGATCCGAATAGGCTATCCACCACTTAACTTGACAGATGATGAAGAATCTGTCAAAAAAGCTGTGAATAGCATATTCGGCACTTTATCAGAAAGTGGTGTAACAGGCCCTTAGTAACGAGTAGATTTATGATAAGCTACATAGACTTTTTTTATGCAATAAGGGGGCAAACGAGCAAACGGGTCACTTGATGGAAAGCAACTTCCGTCGCCCATAGACACTCGCAACGCTAATAAATTGAGCTGAGTATTCTTCTAAGACCCATGGAATTAAAAGTTTGCATTTTAAGTCCCCTCACGACGTTGGACCATGGTCCATGTCCCATGATGATTGATAAGTAGTTACCGAAGTAACAGCAGATCACTATTATTACGTGCGGTCGCAGTCAAAGTCATTTAATGACTACTTAACTTTAATTTAATTAAAAGTATGTCGAAAATGGTCAAAATCTTCATTAAAATATAGTAATCACTAAATCTCTCTGAAAGCGAAAATAAGAAAAATTAACATGCTATCAAAGACAGCTCGGATAGCAACATCGTGTAGTATACAGTTTTTTACCCGTTGACATAATTTAATACTAAAAGGCGGGTTAAAGTCGCGCTAATCCTCTTAGCCCTTCGGTGGCTTCGGTCGCGATTTTTAATCAGGTAAGTACTTTATACCGCTAAATTTACATCAATTTTATTAACTCGCCAATGGACAGTTAGTGACGAATAAATAGCTTGTTACAAAGCTAATTTATAATTATGTATTTTCAAAATTATTAACACAAGTATTCAGATTATAACGTTTATTATAAAGAGTGTGATTTTTAATCAGGTAAGTACTTTATACCGGTATATTTACATCCACTTTATTAACTCGCCAATGGACAGTTAGTGACGATTAAATAGCTTGTTACAAAGCTAATTTATAATTATGTATTTTCAAAACTATTAACACAAGTATTCAGATTATAACGTAAATTATAAAGAGCTAATTAATAAAATTATTTGGTCAAGTTGGCTAGGCTTGGGATGACACGATCAAATTACGTAGGTCTATTTGCCTATGCATAATTTTTTCGGATGGAACACTCATTCTAACAAAATTTTGTAACGAGTATATTAGTGTTAAGCAAAGTTTTAGTATTCATGAGAAAATAAACCCTAAGGCGGACGGCCTTTCCAAACCGCGTCATGTGTTATAACTTATAAGTTTGGGTCGCTTTGGGTCACATCCGGGTTTTTCATACCCCGTGCGTGCGTGATTACAAAAGCCTGAAAATACGTGTAACTACAAAGACGTATTAAAAACACATTACGGGAAAATTTAATCAAAATCCGTTCAGCAGCTTAAGAGCCCGGGTTACCCTCGAAATTCTCATACATACGTAATACCAAAATCATTTTCTCATACGAAAATATTTAACATGTTTGAGTTATTTTTCAGATTAAAATAGTAATTACCTAGGTCCCTGAACAAAAATTAACTACAAAATATTTAAACACTAAAAAAAATTTTTTTGTGTATAATTTTTTTTTACTAAATTCACTACTAAACATTTAAACACTAAAAAATAGAGTAAAACACTAAAAAATATATAAATAACTAGTAAATTTATTACAAAATATTTTAATACTAAAAAATAATTTTTAGAGTTCAAATATTTTGTAGTAAATTTAATGTTTATTTATATATTTTTTAGTGTTTTACTCTATTTTTTAGTGTTTAAATGTTTAGTAGTAAGTAAATTTAGTAAAAAAAAATTTTACACAAAAATTTTTTTTTAGTGTTCAAATATTTTGAAGTTAATTTTTGTACAGGAACCTAGGTAATTACTATTTTAAGCTGAAAAATAACTCAAACATGTTAAATATTTTCGTATGAGAAAATGATTTTGGTATTACGTATGTATGAGAATTTCGAGGGTAACCCGGGCTCTTAAGAGCCCGTCCTCTCTTTTCTACTGCTCTCTTCACACTCACGCCCATCTTTCATATGCCAGGTGAAAAAGGACGATCGCCAAGTTAGCGGGCAGATAGAGGTTTTCTGTTTTTAAAGGGTTTTTTATATTGAAGTGGTAAAAAGTAATTCCAACACTTTATAGATGACTTTCTCAACAGTATTTTTTTCATACCGTTAAGACGTCAATACAATCCATAAAAAGGTGATATTCTAAACCTTTTACAGCAAAAATCACAAAACTGTCGCGGGTTTGAGTTGGATTATTTAAAGATACTTAAAAAAAATAAAAAATCTAGCTCCAACACTATATTATAATTGAAATGATCTTACATGTTGTGCATTAAAACTTATAGAAATACTTAACTGTTAAACTGTTTTAACTGTTAAATCACGTCTGTTAAATGAGCGAAATCGGCAAAATTTCGTATACGGACTCTTAAACGCAATAAATAAATTATTTATTAAAGTTTATTGCGTGAAAACTGTAAATTTTCCATGATAAAAATAAGAAATTATCCTATGTCCTTCTCCAAGACCTAACGTAATATCTATAATATAGGTACTAAATATCATCGATATCGGTTTAGCGATATAAGCCAAAATCACTTTTGTTGACTGGGCGGGAACCGTACATTTTCCGGGACAAAAAGTATTTAATGTCATTTTAAGTGACTCAAAGTATCTGCATATATACAGCATTTTATCAAAATCGGTTCATCGGTTTAAGCACAAGCGCAAATCGTTTTAGAAACATAATACATAAATGCTAATTAATACAAAACCTCACTTAGAGGAATAAGCAATAACCATTTTTGTATTCCAGAATATGCTTCAGTGGGTTTTCAAAAAAATGGATTTCACTGTCGTAAACCTTATGTTCTAAAGAATAAAACTGCATTATTAACTCAATACCCGTTTTTTTGTGGAATAGAACACGAACGCTAAACAACAGCCATATATAAGTCGTATTTTTGAGCGTCATGTCGATTTTTGCTATTAAAAAATGTGCCACATCCTCGCTTCCAGTCTTTGGTTTACACATTGTTAGAACAATGGTACTAGCAATATCCAACTGTTTGCTGTACTCTGTAACGAGCATTAAACACACGTATTTGTCGCTATCCGTCAGTGCCACGTAATCTGTTTGCTCGGACACACCCGGTGCACAGGAAAATGGCCGCCATTTCGAATATGTTCTAGAATTTTAGAACTTCCTTCTAATGGAGTTAGATCTAGTATTAAAGTTGGTGTAGTCTTTCACACATAATTATTATATTTCACACCAAGTCTCAAATTATTTTTTGAATTTAATCTCTAGATTTACACAGCTATAAAGTCAATTTAATCCCAAAATAGCGCTTATACTCGAGGGTTATTTAGTTGTAGAGTAAAAAACCGGCCAAGTGCGTGTCGGGCCACGCGCAATATAGGGTTCCGTAGTACCGCTAGTTTTTGACAATTTTTTATGGTGAATGAACGTACATTTATAGCGTGTTTTACACTACTAACAACATCATCTCAGTTTTTGGACAGGAATTTGAACAAAAAGATCCTTTATACTTCGCCGAATACATTTTTTTAGTTGATCGACTATTACTCAATAACTTACGAAGTCTTCTTAGCCGTGATAGTTTTCCTTTTAAATTCAGCATATTTATATACCCGTGAATTTTTTTACATTTCCAGAAGCAACCGTTTAGCTGGTAGAAGGGGGGGACACTAGACTCTAACGATTTTTTCCACTTTAAATCTTAATATTTCACAAACGGATCCCTAAATCGGAAAATGATTTATGAACACTCATAATAGTTTTGACAAACCTATCCAACGACACCCCACACGATGGGGTGGACGCGAAAAAAAATTTTCATCCCCGCTTGATGTGTATGGAAGGTACCATAAAAAAATATTTTTTTAAGATTTCATATACCATTTTGTTGCCATCATTAATATGTGCATTCATGCCAAATTACAGCTTTATAGGTCCTATAGTCTCTGAGCAAAACCGCGGACAGACAGACAGACGGACAGACAGACAGACGGACAGACAGACGGACGGACAGACCGAAACTATAAGGGTTCCTTGTTGACTACGGAACCCTAAAAAATGGAAATACCCACTTGTATTTTATTTATTTTTGTACTAGCATAAATTACTATTATGACAAATGCAGAAATAGACAATGGTATTTTCTATAATTTTTATTGCATCCCTTTATGTTGCCATTCAAGTACTGATTCGTCGATATCAACGATAATGTATAATGGCTAGACTTGATAAAATTTTCAAAACATATTATAAAATATGATAACGCAAAATTAATGTTCAAACATGGCCGACGCGTTAATTAAGAATATTAAAATTAAATCATAAAGTACGTAATTTAATTCGTAGTCACTACCGTCGTTCGTTGCCACAGAGTATATAAAACTTTAAAAGTTTTTCAGTCAATAATCTTATGGCGAAAGTTTTGTAAAGAAACTATTGAAATATTTACTACGAGATGAAAAGGTAAGGAGTAAAAAATAGTCTGAGCATGTTATGCCTGTTTCCGAATCGACGCTATTAAATTCCATCAACAGTAGTTCCATAGTAAAAATCTGTAATCCATCCATACAAACATTTACCTTTCTAATGAAATATTAATAAGGAAATATACTTTTTTCTCAATAACAGCGAAGAAGAATCAACTAAACTATGCTGACAGTGTGGAATACTTTCGGTTTATTAGATTTAAAGTATTCGTCCACCAACACTGTCGCATTCTTTATCTACTCATTCTCGTGTGTGTACGAACCTTATTTTCCTGTTCTGAGGTACTAACATTGAAAAAGTTTTGAAACTTTTATCTTTTTACTATAGCTATAAGGTTTACAAGTTCACGGCCTGCCTACATCCGGTTCGGGCGCATTTTCTTAGTCGTTAACTCGTGCGGTATACAGTCTATTACAACTAATGGCGCATTTTGATTGGTCGAGGCATGCATTTCAGAAATCTCCCGCACCCCGAAGATACACGACACGTAGTTACAATACCCGGCAATAAATATTGCACATCGACCTTTGGAAAGAGACATTCGGCTGATTTCGGTTTCATAGAACGTTATCTTTGTAGCACACACCTATTTGACATTATGTCAGTCGTTGTTCAAATTCAATAGAGTGCAGTCGCGTCCAGTTCAAAAGATATATCTAGAGTTGTTAACACCCCTAAATTTGCTACAGCTGTAATTTTCCAAAAGAATTTTAAATACGTAAACATAATTTGAACACCCTTTTTTATTTTATTTTACCCGAATATAAAGCCATAACTTATAGAAAATTTGGTATATTTTATACAAAGAATAATAAAATTGTCAAAAGAAGTTAAAGAAGCAAACCATCATTGTTTTAACAGCTCCTAATACATACCGGACTTTTTGTATTTCGTGCGTAAGAGATAACGCTCTACAAAACCGAAATTAGCCGACTGTCACTTTCCAAAGGTCGATGTGCAATATTTACTGCCGGGTACTTTACTATATTCTAGTAATCTGTGCTATCACGTAGCAACAGCGTAGCACGCGATCTATCTACGTCGTAGCAAGAGGTACGAAGCGTAGCTACGCTACGCTAGTAGCGTGAACGTAGCTACTAGCTAGGCGTTGATTAGCCCGTCGCACCGTAAAATGGTATTTCCATATATTATTTCCCTCCCCTATTCTCTTCCCTTCCCATCCCTACCCTCCCCTATTCCCTCTTAAAAGGCCGGCAACGCACCTGCAGCTTTTCTGATGCTGCGAGTGTCCATGGGCGACGGAAGTTGCTTTCCATCATGTGACCCGTTTGCTCGTTTGCCCCCTTATTTCACACGGACATTATTATTGACTAGATGACGCCCGCAACTCCATTGAGTAAAAATTCGTTTATCGCGCGGGAACCATACATTTTTTTGGAATAATAAGTATCCTATATCGCCATCGGTTCAGAAGCCTGGGTGTGAAAAGGTAAAAGACAGACAAACAGATTCCTCATTTATAATATTATTAGTATTGATAGGAAACAGACTGGATCGAACAAAAAGCGATGCTGCAATAAAGAATCGGGGTACAAACTGACGCAAGCGGGCCGATATACAGAATAAGTGCATCTCGTATTTTTAGGTGTCAGGTCGGATCTGCAGTGGTGGAGTGGCCGCAAGTGTGTCAAGGCGGTTCGGGGACTCCTCGGTGTTATGCAATACTAAACCTTCAAGCTCACATGTTAGGGACCATCTATAAAGTACGTCACACGATTTTAATAGCTTTAGATCTCTCCCCAACAAGCGACAAGGAGTTCTCGCAGGTGGTCACATTTGTAAGATCACCCCCCTCCCTAATGTGACGTCACAAATTTGCAATTTTACATCGAACCATCTCGATATTAAAAATTTTGCTTCTCAATTCAATTTATAAAATGTGATGTCATAAAACTTAGTCCTCACCGTCCTTCTCACACCATATGACACTTTGTCGACCGCCTCCCTCCTCTTTAGGTGTAACATACTTTGTGGATGAGCCTTTATGAAGAAAATAAGATGCATAAGATGCTCCGTCAGATGTCTGGCCTTCACGGCATAATATCTCGGCCTTGAGCTTATAATCCGTGTTCAAGCGGTTGAGAGCTTGGTAATCTTAGAGAAGTATGATAGCTGAAACATTTTTCTCTTTTACAGAAATTTCTTTAAAACAACTGATATTATCTTTGTTTACAACTTGTATACCCAGTGTACGCTTTTAATTTTTGCTATTACGGTGGCCGGGCGGGGGGGGGGGGGGTGTTCCGTACAATGAAAAGCATAATAGTAGAGGAGGGGAAGATGCTATATTTGTAGTCACTCGAGTGTCACGGAGACCCAGTAGGTATTTTACATTAGATAAAACTGATAAAAATAATAAGAGCGTTTGGGTTCAGAAACTGCAGCCATTTTAAAGTTTAAAAAAAACCGGCCAAGTTGGACTCGCCCATGAAGGGTTCCGCAGCAGCAATAAGGTTTATATTTCTATAAAATTAAAAACTTTTTGATTTATTTTTTTATTTTAGTTGATTTAATTAAAGTTAAATTAAGGTTTACCATTTAAGACGTATAAAAAAACTACTGGTTAGATATCATTCAAACCAAATTTCGTTGGTAGTTTTTATAATAATGTTTATCATATATTTTTTTTTTAATTATCATGCCCCTACTATAGAAGTTAGAGAGGGGGGACACACATTTTACCACTTTGGAAGAGTCTCTCTCGCAAAGTATTCAGATTAGAAAAAAAATGATATTAAAAACCTCAATATGATTTTTAAAGGTCTATCCATAGATACCCTATACGCATAGGTTACACGAAAAAAAATTTTTTTTTGTTTCAGTTGTACATGTAGATTTTTAAAATTTTTAATAATTTTTCCATTTTTGTATCAAATCTTAATGCGGTTCACAGACTACATCTACTTACCAAGTTTCAATAGTATAGCTCTTATAGTTTCGGAGAAAAGTGGCTGTGACATACAGGCGGACAGACAGACAGACAGACAGACATGACGAATCTATAAGGGTTCCGTTTTTTGCCATTTTGGCTACGGAACCCTAAAAATAAAATATATTCACAAAATTGCTTATTTAGGTAAATCATAAATATATTTAAGACAACAAGGGCTAATTCATTTAGATTAGTGCAAAATAAAATATCTGCGAAGCTTAGTTCGGAAAATATGAAGCTTTATTTTTTTATATTTTAAAATGTCCCTACAGGCTTACCTGACCTTTGAATCGTCAGTGCTTTATATGGAAGCTTCTTTGGGGTATACTAAACATTCCCTATCTTAATTTAACAGATCCGATGACATTTCAATATATAAAAAAAAAAATTAAGCCACCACGTGAGAAATCTGATTTCTATACCATGATAACTAGACACATGTCGGAAGCCTATACAAGCTTAATCTGACACGCTCGAGCTAATCCCGAAATCCCCTCTTCACCTCTCCAACTATAATATGAATCCATACATTTTGCTTTCTTATTTCACCGTGACGGGAAAAACGTGTGCAGTGTCGTGCCGGGTTACGGCAAAATATACAAGATTTTTTTCGCAACCATTCGCAACTATTGTCATCGTCACGTTTGAGAGAAAACGAGAAAATATTATCTTAACTGAATGTGCTATTGGAAATAGATTCCACGCATGTATCTATATTCCATATCTAATATATAAATGTGGAGCAGTTTGTATGTCTGTTCGTTTTTCACGCCCAAACCGCGGAAACGATTTTGCTGAAATTGGTATGAAGGACTTAACATGAAAGACGAGTAGTAGACCGGAAAAAATACACGATTCGAATTCGAATTTTGGCGCAACGGACTTGCGGGCTCCATCTAGCCCATCAAGCCCTGTACGAGCACCAGTGATCGCGACAGCAATAGAATACAATAGCATTTCCGAGAATCTCCGATCGAAGGACTAGTCATAAATAAATTAGAGACTTGTTTACAGGCAGTAGCTATGCCTATAATAAAAATTACAACGCGTATAAGCCCAGTATAGGTTTTTTAACACTGATATTTGTTAACTGTATATTCATTTTTGTGTATCAATAAATAAATAAATATTACACAATATCATACCTATTCTAACAGGCGCTTATCTCCATCGTAACAGAGTGTTATTGAGCTCAAGTTCGGAAGTGGGAGTACACGATCGATGCCATACAGTCTCGAGGGATGTAACAAACTTCTGGCAATATTTCAACAGCTAATTCTTTGTTATATATCATTTATGAATTATTGGAGCGTATGATTGCTTGATTATGATGCTAATGTAGTTGACTACACAATGTAATAAAATTGGATTTAGACACATTTTATTCGAAAAACGAAAAAAGTGCAAAATGAAATAATTTCACTAACAAACAAAAAAAATATATATAAACAGACGAACATAATATAACCTCCTCCTTTTTGGAAGTCGGTTAAAAAGCAGAAGCTTACTTCTATGTACATGCAATTTAAATTTTTAACACAATTGAGTAACTAAATACTAGACTCTAAACTCTACAGTCTAGACTAGAGCATAGCTTATATGCTCTAGTCTAGTACTAGATGACGCCCGCAACTCCGTTGCGCCGAAACTCATCTATCGCGCGGGAACCGTACATCTTTCCGGGACAAAAAGTATCCTATGTACTTTCCCGGGACTCAAAATATCTCTATGCTAAATTTTAGTAAAATCGGATTAACCGTTTGGGCGTGAAGAGATAACAGACAGACAGACACACTTTCTCATTTATAATATTAGCAGTATAAGTAGTAAGTATAGTATGGATAACTTCCTGTTTATCGGTAACAGCAATGACCAACCAAAGACATCTTGATAATAATAATATCTATGGACGCTTCACACCACGTCAGTCTGGCCCCGTGGTAAGTACCTGAAGGACTTGTGTTACAGGTACCGGACAGCGGAAATATATTTGATACTTTTATACTATACATATATTTAAGATTTTTATTATATGATACACATATTAAATACACATCTATGACCCAGGAACTTTATAAACTTTTTGTTCCGTCGGCGGGACTCGAACCCGCGACCTCCGGCTTGAGCTACCAACGCGCTCACCACTGCGCCACGGAGGTCGTCAAATATTGATATAATGTCGAGGGTGCCCGAGGGACTACTACGAAGTATTCTGTAGAGAAATTAATCAGTATAAAATGATAAGGTCTTGTTCGCGCCAAACTCTAGCGCGACGTTGGCAACACTGTAGCGCGTGAGTTTGCTCTGTGTTGTCGACGTCATACGCCAGACACGCAAGTGACATACAAGACTTACCGCCTTGAACCGTGAACGGCGCGCGCTCGTTAAACATACGAAAATCTCATTTCCCCGTGCCTTATTTCGGGTCATGATCAGCTCAGTGAATACAGTGAAATAAACTAATAGACCACAGTGACAGTGTAAATATCAGCTCGTCTCATCTCAGCGCAGCCGCCAGCATTTCAGCATCAACAGGTACCCATTTTTGTCTTCCTTTATTATATCCTTTCTACAACCGTCGTAGGGCTTTCGCCCCTACAGGTCTTTTAGGAAAATAAGCAGAAAAAGAATATTTTCGCAGAAAATGAATAAGAAGATTTATCGCTGTGGGAATTGATTTTGTCAATTGTGGACATAAAGGTGACATATCCAGCTGCTATATAATTAGTATTAACTATAGATTAATGTAAAGGGGTTGGCTAATTGATTAAGAGATGAACGCGGAGGGTAAAAAAATTAAAACTTCGAACACTTGTTCCTTTTATGTTTTAATGCATAAGCTTGTAAGAAGTTTTTGAAAATTATATCGCTAAGTCTAAAAAGGAGATCGCTATTCACATACTTTCAGCCGCGAAGTTAAGATAAAAAACGTATCAGATTTGACGCAACGCGTTGTTACTTGTTAAACATTGCGATTGTAATGCCCTATAAAACGATACCTTTGCTGGCGAATTTGCTTGTTGTACTGTCTAACTGCTCTTAATTATACTATTCAGACAGGAGCTGCTAGTGAGCTAATATGCGCCTAAATGGAGTATAAATTTAAGGGTGAAGTGGCGAACAGTGAGAGCTCTCCACGTCCACGAGGACTGTGGTTGTTGACCTCGTCGCGGATTACAGTGACAATTACAGTCTCGACCCACAGCGCCGGGTCAAGGGGCTGATTAGAACACTGCAGTGTTTTTATTGTTCTAATTTTGTTTTGTTTGTATTTTTTGTTGTTTACTTGAAAATGAATATTTTTTGTTGCGTTAAAATATTTTTATTGTATTTTTAACCGATTTCAAAAAACTGAAGTCAATTCGACCCGTATGTAATTATGTAATACTTCCAGAACTGCCCAGTTTTCGTAGATGTTATAGACTATAGTCTATTATATGTTATAGTCTATTATATTAGTCTATTCAGCGTTTGAACAAATGTGCCTTTGAAAAGTGTATGTATACTATAGTATAGTACTATAGTAATGTATACACTTTTAAAATTTAGCACATTTGGCAATAAAAACATACATACATGTGTGTTTTTATTTATTGTAAATATAGGTACTTACTTGAAAATTAATAAGTACTTTCTTGTTGCGTTAAAAAGTTTTAAGTGGCCGCCTGTTTTTCTTATGTGCTCAAATACAAGTTTGCGTGTCTAGTCTAAAATATCATACTTTCCCTTCGTAGCTATCCAAACAAAGAATAATTCAGATGGCATAATTTATAAGCCAGGAATAACTTTAACTCACTTTGAAGTGAGATCATTTGAAGAAAAATACGTGTGGCACTCGGGGAGGCTGTCGGAGTGTTGGTGGTG
Source organism: Lysandra bellargus (assembly GCA_905333045.1). NCBI lineage: Eukaryota > Metazoa > Arthropoda > Insecta > Lepidoptera > Lycaenidae > Lysandra > Lysandra bellargus. The sequence continues at coordinate 4,223,033 of HG995363.1, read as the reverse complement.
TTAGGTTTTTTCTTTACGAAATTTCTTGATTCGGTCGCCACGCTCAAAAGCCTGCGATATAGATAAAAACAATGCAATAGCTTAAAATCTATTTCATTTGTTATTTATAGCGCACTAATCGTATTTTCCAATTAGTTTTAAATGAAAAAAGCATTAGCCATATAAATAACGTCTTCACGGTTAATTGTATCAGAGCTAATTGCGAAGGAAATGTTTCTACTATCATTAGCTGAGGCTGAGCTGGACGCGGAGGCAGTTAGCGGCCGTAATCTGATCAATGGTCGTAACTGTCTGCTCCCCAGATTATACACTATTGGCTGGTGATAAGCGCTATAGTGAACTTTATTTTGATTATCTGAGGCATATTAACTAACTTTAATATGCCTCAGATGGCTATGAAATTATTTAATTTAATTAAGAATGAATTTCAATGCAAAAAATTACAATTTGCAGGTGTACCGTGTAGGTAATAATGGCGGACGCGCGCAGCGACCGCGGCAAACAATGATAGTTAAGTTAACTTAATAGTTATTAAGGAATAATTTAAGATAATAAGTTTTAATGCGTCTGGAAGACGGAAAATGCCATTTACTTAGCAAAACATTAGGTTTAGTGAGGTAATTGATCGGCCTTAGTTGGCGGCGAAATTAAACCTCACAGGAGGCACCATAAAAAATTTATGATTCTCGCTGGAGAGGCAGCTGCATTTCCCTGAAGCTTGTGCTTCAATACCCGGTGAATTCCCAGGAATAGAATAGTAAAGACACTCACCTGGGAAAGGTTTGGACTAAAGGAAATTCTCTTCTTCAACTCGGGGGTCGCTATGTCGCCGGCCGGCAGACGAAGAGCCTTTGAAGACACCTTTAGTGGCGTTAAACAATAGCACCACAAATTCACCACGGTAGATTGAGCACAATCCAGTCAGCAAAAAAATAGCGAGATTATTAGTTTCTTATTTCTAGATTTTTAGCCACACACGCGCGCACGCACAATGTCTCAAGCAGCCATCTTTTTTTGAGAATGGTCCCGCGCAGCGATTGGACGCGAGGCGATACGCCCGGTTGGCGGGATTTTTGAAATTGGGAGGAATATTATAGGAATAGGCTCATGTCTATATAATAGCTATTGGGGGAAAAATTATGTTTTAACTCTTCTAATGATATGAGCAATGATTTCAAAAGTTAGGTTATGACTCCGATGTTTTGACAGAAACATCTCTCCATATAGGGCATACCTTACTTGAAACATTGAATGATGCCCGCAACTTCGTTGCGCCAAAATTCGTTTATCGTGCGGCAACTGTACATTTTTCCGGGATAAGAACTATCCTATGTCCTTTCCCTGCACACTTTTTTTCACACATTTATAATATTGAAAATTTTATATTGCACATATTATGTCAGAAGTCATCTCGAGTAGGCCTCGCAGGTGTGGAGCCCTTACTATCATAAATATGTAGACCGTATAGAGGCGATTCAAAAACGTTTTATCAAATTTTTGTGCTGTCATCAAAAAATTGCATACCATTCGGACAATTATCAAAGCCTTTGTAAGAAATTTCATATCCTACCATTAAAAACACGACGTATGCTGATTGTTCTTTGCTATTAAAGACGATGTCAAATGAATTAGACTTTCCAAATTCTCGATTAATGTTCCTACTAAATTCACAAGATTCAATCCACCAATAGCAGTACCAAAAGCCTCCACTAACTACAGACAAAACTCGTATGTTGTGAGAGCGAGTCGCAACTTCAACAAGCTATGCCGAGATTACGATCTTGATGTATTCACTACTAATACGTCGATTAGAAAGAGCTTGAGCTGCAAATTTTTTGGTAACTTGATTTCCTAAATTTGTATATTATGTTCAAACCACAATACTATGTTAAATTGTACGATATAATTAGCATATTCTTCTTTCTGGTTTTTGGTCAAACCTACCTTTAAAGTTGAAACTTTTTGTTTTACTTGTTTTGTTATCTTACTTAAAAACATATTATCTGTATCTAATTATGACCGTACACAATATCTTGTATTCAATTGCTCTGTTACTTAGAGGTGAAAACTTGTAATTGGCTTTCTGATTCACATATAAATTTTCCATCGATATCACTTAGCTGCAAGTTTTCCGTGTCACATAAATAAATAAATAAATAAATATTAGTTGTAATTAATAAGTAATATGGGTTTCACTCAGTATAGAAATGAAAAAGCTAGAGCTATTCAAAAGCAGCAATATGGAGTGAACAATAATTGTCTGGGCGAGGTCAATCCAGTCGAGAGTCGCGCTTGTTGTCCAGTGTCCATTGTCGATGACATGACCGCACGTCATTTGCTTTGCGCATTCACTGCAGACTGCAGACTCACAATGGCTATTGTGAACAGAGGTACGGCAAACTTAGGTAATACTTGTAAACAATTTTTGTTTTTCCACTTTGATAAAAAACTTTGATTTGAAAACTATTGTCGTCATGTAAAGATAACTTCGACAAGATCATTGCCCGGTTTTTTAAGTTTTTGTACCAAAATGTATGTTTCCAATAGCGTTGTTGTCTGTTGATTAGTTAATGTATTGACGATAGCCAATCAAAAGACTAAAATACCGGATATATAACCTGCTTCAGAAATAAGTTTACTGGCCTGACCTAAAACCAATTTTATAACTTACAAAAATTAATCAAATCATTGTTGACCAATTTCAAGTTTGCTACTCTTAAAAGCGACTTTTAAATTAGGTTCAGAATATACATAAATCGCAAAACGAAACCACCAACTAAACATTTAGGCACTTCCTGGAAATTCGAGGTTAAATTAGCATTCAAATTGCTCGCGGAGTTTCGATTCGGAAAACTGATGTTAATTTCGGAATACAGTTTCAGGTAAATATCGCGTCAGCGGAAAATGTACGTAGCTCGTTTACTCCTCGTTAAATTTAATACTTCCTGATATATGTTCAGTTGTATGTTTTAAGTATGTAGGCTATATTCCCCTCTGTGCATTAACGTTGGAAAAATATTTATTTGTAAATGCTTTAAAGCCCGTCACAGACTTAACTTTAATATATATTAATATATTTATAGCAAGGCATATTATTCTATACTAAATCCACATGTCACAGAAATATATATTATAGCTGAGTGTGTGGTCACGCGAAAATTAGTATAGAAAATATAGCTATTTATTTATATTATAGCTAGGTCTGTGACGGGCTTAATTTCAGCTCAACAGTGAAACATATTATTATGTCAATCCTTTATTATTTTTGATGAGCGTAATTCATTATTTCTAATTTATGATATTTAAAGCAACATAAGCCCGAGACTCCCCAGCAGTGAGTGAGGTGATGATGATGAATTGTAGCTAAGAACACTCTTGATCATATCAGCATTTAAAAAAAAATAGCTCAAAATCAGCCCACTAGAATAATTGCTACGATTTAACGAACCCTCTGTTTTCGTGGTGGGTTAAAAAGTGTTTTGTACTTGTCTGTAAAGCTATTTTCCTAACATATCCGATAAAGGCAATACACTGCGTAACTGTAACGCATACACAGCGCGGTCCTGTTTTTAGATAGGGGTTATATTATTTACCGTGTTGGTACACTGTATACATACTGTATAGATACCGTGAAAATTCAATAACTGATATTAGATGGTACACGAACAGAACCTAATCGATTCAATATTTGGGGTCACGATCGCTACAAAGGTTTACTCTAAAATTAATTTCGATAATGGATTACAAGTTACAACCTATTTACTTTGTTGTAAAATGTTATTTTCAGGCACGGTCACATTGGCTTTGGCTGTGTAGTATTATTTTTAAACAATAAAACAACTTTACCAACTATAACGTACCTGCCTATCGCATCAAAATGAATCTAAATCAACGATTGACAACCTCTGTGGATCATTGGTTGAGTGTGTGGCAGCTCAAGCCGGGGGTCGCGGGTTCGAATCCCGCTGACGGAATAAAAAAGTTTTCAATGTTCCCGGGCCTGGATGTGTATTAAAATATATGTGTATCTTAAAATAAAAATCTTAAATATATGTTTAGTATAAAAGTATTAAATATACATATTTCTGTTGTCTGGTATCTGTAACACAGGTCCTTTAGGTACTTAGCACGGGGCCAGACTGACGTTGTGTGAAACGTCCATAGATATTATTATTACTTATTAGTAATAACAAAAGAACAATAGTACGTTCGAACTGAGAAATTCCTTTTTTAAAGTCGGTTAAAAAGTAAGTTATATACCAATTGCATATGAATACTATATGAATATACAAAAAAAAAAAAAGAAAGCAAGCGAGCAATTCTTTATAAGACAATTTTAATCCAATGACACTCTTAAATTACTGATCTAAACATTAAAATTAATAACCTCAAAAATGAAGCGATTCCTAAAGACTGAGCGTTCACATAACAAAGGGTTCCACAAGCAATTTCGGATCGTTTGTTTGGAGAAATTCCTCGAAGCTTCAGTTCAAATACCTCCAGTCTAGTATAATACATACTTCGACTTCGACTCAGTTTGCTAACTTCGCCACTAAGTAGTAGTGCGATAACAAAATAAATCAATTGTTTTTCGCGTCGCAGATTGTTTTGCCTGCAATGTTGAGTTGAAAAATTTAGCGTAAATTATGATTAAGCCCGTTTTTAGGGTTCCGTACACAAAGGGTGAAAACGGGACGCTATTAATACTACTTTACACACTATTACTTTACGTCTGTCTACCCGTCTTCTCGTCCATCCGTCACCGCGTTGTACCTCAAGAATCACTAGACAGTTAACATTTTCACATAATATTATGAACTTACCTAATCCTGTTCTTCCCATACAAATGCCATGTATTGCCTATTCGCGATATACAATTGGTACGAAACCCTTCGCGCATGAGTCCGAATCGCACTTGGCCGAATTTTTAATTAAAATCTTTTTACCTTTTTAAGTTTGTTATCTCACCCCTTTTGGGGAAGGCGGGCGCCATTTTATGACAACGCGTTTTATCTCGACGTACAATGTTGTAAAATAACCGCGCTCGGCTAAATATTATGGCAGATACCTATTTACAAAATGCCGCTGAAAAATACCTTACGATTTTTTAGGGTTCCCTGTTCAAGGGAAAAAAATATACTCTATTACTAAAACTTTACTGACTTCGCTGTCCATCCATCTGTCTGTCTCCAAACTGTATCTCAAGAACTAAACCATTGCTAGAGAGTTGAAATATTTAGGGTTAGATTATAGAATGAGTCACAGATGTCAACGCGACGCTACGCTTGTGGCTGAATATTGTGCTGTATTTACTGCACAACACGTATAATTGAGATTCGTATCGCATTATACGCACCTCCGTTGAGCTCGAAATTTCAGTGCTAGAAAGCGCCACATCGCATATCGTCTTGCCTTGAATTATCCTTATTAATTTTATAAATGCGACCGTGCGTCTGTTAACTCTTCACGCTTGAATGGCTGAACCGATTTAAATAATATTTGGTATGGATATACTTTGAGAGACGTGAAAGGACATAGGATAGTTTGTTGTTGCGAAAAAAGGTTTCCGCGATAAACGAATTTTGGCCCAAAGGAGTTGCGGGTGTCATCTAGTACGTAATGAAGAATGTACTATTTTTGTTTACTTTTAAAAATAAAGAAATGCAAAAACATACAGTCAAATAATTTAACTACGCTACCTAATACCTATCAATCAAATATAGCGTATATTGAAATACACTGGGGCAATCAAAATGGCTGAATATAGAACCAACTACAAAATTCCTCTTTTAAAGTCCATCAGAAAGTATTTTGTATGCGAAGCACTATAAGCGATATTTGAAAATTGACGCTTGATTGACGCGCCGAGTAAAACTAACGAGAAAAGTATTGGACGTTTTCAGCCATTTTCTGATACGAAAATGATACGAGAACATGGCTGCCAGGCGGCGGGAATCGCGTTATTCACGTGCACGTTAAAAATATACATGTTTCACATCATGGAAAATAGCTAATTTATTTAATACTACAATTATTATTGCGTACGTGAATTGTTATTTTTACATTACACTCTGGACAAACGTACGTAGTTTATGGAGAGTGCATTTTATAATAATATGTACGTTTCTTTATGAAAATAAATGAATAAATTGTAAATATGTACATAATATCTTTATGTGATTGCTGTCAGAAGTGAATTAAAATTTTATACGAAACAGAATCTTTTTACAACTGTGACTTGGCAATATCATTACGAAAACAATCGCCGCATGTGTAATAATTATATTGTAGGGTGCCTAAAAATCTAGCGTCAAAAGTACAGTACTTTTATCGAGCGATCTAAAATTTGTGCATGATTTACGACACAAGGACATCTGGCTGATATAAAACCCGACATAATAACGAACTTTATCCATCGTCTGTCCTAATGGCGGGATTGTCGGGAGCTAATCCGTCAAACTATTGTGACTAGTCACGCGCTACCCTTATTCCGTTCAGGGATATATCACCTCGGAGTATGTCATAATGATCCTTACATCGCAGGTAATAAGGTCCTGTAAGAGGTGAAATAATTCTGAATGGTTTGTACGTCTGATAGCTAATGGACGGGTCTAATCTCTAACGACCGAACTGATGATAATGCCTTTGTGTTCGCAGGCTCTCTATTTCGATGTTCATATCTGTTCATCAAATTCAACGTTTTGGTAAGCAAAGATATTTCTTTGGTTGCATTACCTCATTGCACGGAAATTTTAACTTATTTCCTTGCAATAACGTCACAAGTATATGTTGATCCAATTTTCTTATTTATTAAGATAATGTATAATTCCAAATTTTACCACTCTTAAATTTCCTGAACGCAGTATAGTAAATACTATAGTATAAGGGCCTTTCCACACGATGTATTTTTTGCGCACTTACGATGCTCCTTCTGATGCGCTCGTCTTCTGCGTGTTTTTTATCGCGTTTTAGCAGGTATTTACAAGTTTAAAACATGTCAGCTTCTGTTTGCTGAGCACTTAACTTGCATTTGTATCGATGTTAACGTTAATGTGCGTAAGTCAGTTAGACTGCAGATTAACAAGGCATTCTGCAGATCATCTGGATGTGTCAGATAAAGTGCAAAAAGTTTATTCTATTCTCATTAAATTACATAAAAGGAGTTCCTGTTCGAATTAAACATATTATTTAGTTGTCAAGAATTATTTCATATAATACGAAGGAAGAGAATGCTAACCAACTAGGTAAAGTGCAAATATAAGCTTTATTTTTTAAAAAATTACACACTTTAACGGATGGTATCAGGGAATCTGCAGATTACCTAGGTAATGTGCACGTTAACGTATTCTGCATTCTAACTGTAACATCGATACAAACGAGCGTAAAAAACGTCGTGTAGAAATATATAAAAAGTAGCTTTTAAATAGTATACTAATAATCAATCCAATTATTTCGTTTTTACGTGAAACGGCACCAAACATCCTCAAACACTTTCACTCTTATTTAATTTCGATCAAAGTTCTATTTATAAGCTCCGTCCATTGAGGAGAGTTTCTCCGTCGTGGTATTGATCCGATGGAGAGCTTCTACTTATTCCATTGTTGTTTCATATTAATTATGTTTTGTAAATTCCTATTACGGTTCTCGGTTTGATAGGAAGAGTTTATTTTATTATAATTAGTTATTAGGAAGTACTGTTTTGTTTACGTTTTATATGTATAGAAAATATAATCTAGATAGGAATAAGAAACGCTCACTTTTTGGGTTTTTTATAGATATTTGTTTTTATTTATTTTTTATTTTACATTAAGCAAAGCTCTGTACTGCTTCCTACTACCGTTTAGTAAAACATAAATAGAAATGAATTTTTAATTTTGTTAGTCTCGTTCTCGTTTATGTTAGAAAGACTAAAATTAGCCAAATCGGTTCAGCCGTGTTCAAAGTTCAAACAATAATATAAACAGTAACTATAGTGTTTCAAACAGCTTGGACCCCTTGGAATTAAGCCGAGATGTAGCTTCACTCTGCCTCCTCTATCGGTTGTATCACGGGGAGTGCTCTGAGGAATTGTTCGAAATCATACCTCCTACAACTCTTCGCCATCACCCCACGCGAAAAATATACCATCATGCATCCTCATGAGTGAGGATGCATGATGGTATATTCACTGGTCACTCCACCTTGACGAGTGGCAGTCTTTCCACCGTGCGTTTTTCGCGTAACTTACTGCAGCGCGCTGTAAAACTCTGAAACGAACTGTCACCAGCAGTGTTTACGGACCTATAAGACCTGCAAACCTTCAAGAAGAGAGCGTATTCCCTCTTAAAAGGCCGGCAACGCACCTGCAGCTCTTCTGATGTTGCGAGTGTCCATGGGCGACGGTGGTTGCTTTCCATCAGGTGACCCGTTTGCTCGTTCGCCCCCTTATTTCGCAAAATAAACATTAAACCGAACCACAACCAAGATCAATTTTAGTAAAACACAAATATTATAAAACAACCTACGAAATATTTAGATTTTAGCGTAATTACTGGGGCCTGAACTTTTAACCCTAATGGTATAGTGAAGGTAAAAAATTCTTATCTGTACCGGGTAACTAATATCCATAATTAACAATGCCTCAATTATTATTTAAAGAAGAAAGGTTTTTGATGCTATCAAGGATTATAAATAGAAAGTAAGAACATTATGAATCACTTATAAATGCGCCCTAAAAATGACGAATAGTTTATCTGAATTTCTTCAATCTCTGATAACTTTATACAGAGCTATAGAGACACACTTCTAAAATCTAGACCAGGGGTCACCAATTAGTTTTGCTCGGGGTCCATATTAAGAAATGAAATGACCTTCGCGGTCCGCACATTTAAAAAAACAAAGGTTAAAAAAGGTTTAAAAAATAACTACGGAATTTACAAAGGTAACCTTACATATCCATGAAAAAAGTGACAATTATTTTCTAATAATAAAATTAATTTCTAATTATAGCTAATTCTCTCTGATGTTTGGAGTGACATTGGATAAGCTATTGATATTAAATCCTGGAGATGTTCATCAGTAAATCGAGACCGAAATTAATTTTTAAACAAAGTTCATCTTCGAAAATGCTTGGTCCGCACACAATGGGTCGGCGGTCCGGATGCGTCCCGCGGTCCGCCATTTGGTGACCCTTGATCTAGACCATGAGCTATTCTCTTATAGTATACTTACACAATAATAACGCGATATCCATATCCATACTTCCATACTAATATTATAAATGCGAAAGTGTGTCTGTCTGTCTGTCTATCTGTCTGTCTGTTACCTCTTCACGCTCAAACCGCTGAACCGATTTGGTTGAAATTTGGCATGGAGATACTTTGAGTCCTGGGAAAGGACATAGAATACTTTTTATTCCGGAAAAATGTAAGGTTACCGCGCGATAAACGAATTTTGGCGCAACGGAGTTGCGGGCATCATCTAGTAAACTATATAAGTAGTGCAAATAGCTACGAGTATAAAGCATTTTGTAACGATTGAAGAATAAGTTCTTCAAGTCACGTCAAACATCAAAGGCTTTATAATTGATCGAAAGTCCAGAAGTTATGTCGTGATTGACGTAAATTTTGATAGCAGCCTTACTGGATCAAAGCTGTATTACTGTTGAATTATAATAGTAGAATTACAGGTAGAATCGTGGTACAGATATAAAAATAATTAAAGGCACAATTTTAATATTTCCACCACGCAACGTTATATGTTAAAGCGAAAATTACAGTTAAAACAGTAATTTCGAGTCATTAGGCCGATGTAGTCGTTACGTTTCAACATAAATTATTCAGCGCGTTAACGTGAAAATCAACCAAATATTCAATCGTACGTCATCAATAATTATTACCAGCCAATACACCTAATGACTGTAATAAAGTAATTTTTGTACACAATCAAATGATTATAATGATTTTTGTTACGAATGAAATGTTACAGTTATGTATTGAATAATTAAATGTTGTAGGTAAGGAGACCTTATTAATAGTGATTTTTGCAATTTCAAGTTTTATTACTTCAAATGAATGATATTTTGTATCTTAAGTAAATTGTTTCTATAATTATAAATTACAAAGCACGAAAAAAGTTACAAGAACTTATACTAGATATAAAATTAGTAAGTATACGTATGTAGACCATAATTTTTTAGGCAACTGAAAAGCTTAGAACTTTATAAGTAGGCATAATGCTCGATCAATCTGTATCCACAAAAATCTGATCCGAGAAGCCAGAAAATTCCAGACAAAATCCGATTCCCTCGACTAAATTAAATGTATTTTATAAGGTTCAGAATGTTCTTATCCGAATACCTAATTTTATGGATTGGCTTTAGGTCAGAATGGTTTAAAAATGTTTTCGTTATAAAATACTTTTTGCAAATTCGTGCGTGAAAAGAAAATCTCGCAATATAAAAACTAAAAAGGGGTGAGTACCTTTCTAAAGACTTAAAATACAAAAGAATATATTAAGGACCTGTTTCACCACTTCCTGATAAGTGCTGGATAGGCTATCCACCACTTAACTTGACAGATCGAGTATGGAGAATCTGTCAAAAAAGTTGTAAATAGCCTATCCGGGACTTTATCAGAAGGTGAAACAGGCCCTTAACCTTTTATCACTAACGAAATAATATGACAAAAACAAACTCGAAGCTGAGACAAACGTCGCATAATAATATGATGAAAATTTTGGAGATGGCTGCTTAGAACCGCATTTTTCTGTCCTCCTTTCTTGACTCAAAGTATCTCCATACCAAATGTCATCAAAATCGGTTCAGCGGTTTGGGCGTTAAGAAGTTACAGACAGACAGACAGACACACTTTCGCATTTATAATATTATATGGATATGGATAACGGGTTATTTCCCCATAAATAATAAGAAAAAGAAAATCGAGAGTGAGCTTCAAACGATATTGTGCTCGTTAAGGCGAGGCATCGGTAATTGGTGAAAACTCAAGAGCCGGTGTAATCGCATTAAGGCTTGATCATCCGAACTCCTCCGCTTTATGTGCGCTTAGTACAAACGTCGGTAAAGCCTTGTTTTATAATATAACCTTGTATACAAATTGTAGCCAATGTTACCCGGGCTCTTAGGAATTGATTTAACGACATTAGTGACATGAACGTAGAAAAAAAGGCGGACGGAGTCATAATAATACACAGAACTGTGTCTTCAGAGTCGGCCACTCACACATTGTTATGCCTGTCAAATGGTATGGACTAGCGTAAACATGTGTGCGTGCGGACCGTGTACATGCAGCCAGCTGGCCGACTCTGAAGGACACAGTTTTATGTATGGTGGGACTCCGTCCGCCTTTTTATACGTCTATGCATTGGTGACTAGAATCTGGTCAGTAATTTATGCGCTATGGTGTTGTTGAAATAAGATACATACAAAATTGCCAAAATCATTTGTAATCTATTCAAGAGTACATTCATTCTGCAAAGTGTCGAAAAGGAATAGCCAACCACCGCGTATTTCCTGTAAAAATTAAATTCACGACGTTAAACCTTAAAAGACATTTTTCTTAGAAGCGAGCAAAATGATAAGACTTTGCGTTCGAGGTCGTAAATTTTCCTGAGTGCAGGGAGTGACCATTTTGTCTTTTATCCGATAGCTCTGTCTAATAGATAAGTGAAATACATAGTTCCTTTTAAATCACCAAAAACACAACTCTTAAGTTTGTGGGTTAAGACCTTGAAAACTAACTTATTATACTTAAGGCTGAAGTTTCATTCCCAACTCTCTTTAAATAAAATAACATTACGTTAGTAAAAATGAAAAATAAGAACACTTGACGATAGTAATATAGCTAACTTTAAAAAGGTTTCCAGATTAATAGGTACAATAATTTACTTAGACTCAGGGCATTACTTAAATAAAATACCACTACCTTTATTACCGAAACCTCTTTTCCTTTTACTTTTCCGCAAAGTAACGCCTGATTCCATTAACTGTTATCGTATTGTGTAGTAAAAATATACTCAGCAGACCATCATCATGCAGATGCTAGACTGCCAGAAACGCAGCACTCATACGCGTGATTTCAGATGGCTGATATCATAACAATGCAGTATCGCGTCGTGCTCTCGTAAAATAGAGTGTCTGTCTGTTTACTCTTCATGTTTAGCCCCAATTTCACCAACGGCTGTTAAAGTTAACGCACGAATTAGTGTCATGTTACCTCTTTCGTTTTTCATGTGAATGAAATAGAAGACATGACATTTTAACAACAGACGTTGGTGAAATTGGGACTTAGGCCGCTACACTTTCAATTATGATATGAAATTTTAGATCTCAGGATCGGACATGAAATATTTTTTAAAACATGAACGTACTAATATTGCTCCCTTGTGATAAACAAATTCCTGTAACGAACGGGCAACATATTTACGTTGTGGTGATACCCCGTATTTGTTGGTAACAAAGACTCCTGTCCCCAGCCGCCCATCCGCCATCGATCGAATATAAATAGCCCCAAGCCCGCTTCGTGCCCCGTGCCCGCCGGCAATAATATACAACCTTTTACCCGATTACGACAATGGCAAATTGTAGGGTTTAGGCTTTGACAGTATGTTTCTACTGTAAACTATAATAGCGATTTTAATGAGTGAGTTAGCAAGTACAGTAACAAAAATAAAATTAGGGGCTGTATATTCTCCACCGAGTAAATTTTTTATTTGCAAAATAAACATTATTCGAAGTGTGTCTAAATGTCCTTCGTACTTATTTATCTAGTTGCTGATATCCGTATGAAATGAATACAAGCACATACAAATGTTATAACCGTCTTAATTTATTACCAAAAAATCCAAGTTGGCAATAAACGTTTACTTTATTATTTCAGTGTAACAAATTATTTTCGCTGAAACAATAGATTGTTTTTCGCGTTTCAATTCACATGTCACGGAGGAAAACTATGACTCACTTTCCATTCGACATGTAAATGTGTAATTGGAAATTTAATATGTAAACTACAACATAACAAGAACTAAAAACTAAACATTTACGACGCAAAATCCTAATAGCAATTGCACGTTATCGTTTAATGCCATATAAAGACTTTGTGATGGTTATAGTAGCAACAGTTTATGTAATTAGAAAAAAACAATTGCTATCGCGGATTATTTTAACATTATTATCTATTTACTTACCTTGAATCCTCCTCTAGGCCGACATCATCTGGACACGTTAATGTTTATATAACAAAGTGCAATATCATAGATCAGTTCGGCGTACAGACGTGAGAACTGCGAGACGACGCGCGGGGCACTGACCAAGCTGAGCGAACCCCGCGCCGCCCTGCGTCAGAGAAGCCTTCGCGCAGAGGCGACATTGCTGAAATGAGAGGCATTTAAGGTGACGCCGCGTTAAAGTAAGAAACCGTGTTGGATATGTTTTAGATTGCTTGTTTTCTATGAGCGGCCGGGTCGGCCTCTCATAGAAAACAAGCAATGGAACAGCAAAAAATGGAAAGGGCGTAAGCGACAAAATGTTTTTTGTCGCGTAATTTAAAAACCATAAATACATTTCATATAAGCTATGCACATATTAAAGTGTATGCTTCAACCAATTTATGTACAAATTTTGGAACCTTAAATCACTCTCCTCTGTTGGAAAAATAGGAATCCCTTTTTTTACAGATGTCTTTTCGATTGATAATTCTGTGTTATAAAAGTTGTCAAATCGTGTTATGCTATGGGCGATTCAAAGACAAAGACATGATGAATACTGACAATGAACTTTAGTTTCTTAGCTTTAGTCATTGCTGAGAAAAATCGGCATCGCTACAGCCAAATTATCAAGGCGTCGCCTTAAGTACTGATAGTACATCTTTACTTCACAGGCAGGTTGCGGACCTACTTATTTTGGTCGCGTTTTGTCAAAAACAGCCGACAGATGACGACTTGCGTTAAGTTGACAACATAATCCGACTAAATGACATAGGTCATTTATCTGCCTAGAAATCTGCTCTGTGATCAGTGATAGTACAATATTTTCTTGTACAATATATGTCTCAGTAAAATTCGAGAACAACTTGACCGATTTGGATGATTCTACGTACATTTTTATCGTAGGCATTTATAATTTCTGAAAATATTATTAATTTTATCATCTGCTCAAAAGAATATTTATAAGAGACTTTTATAGCAAATACTCAGTAAGGTGACTAAATATTATTCGAATCACATATACATATAATATATTAGATTAAACATTATAGTATACTATTCAAGGTGTCACATCCACTTTATAAATGTTTTATCTATCGATATTATTTGATAAATGATAGTTTTATTGTTAATTCATAATATCATGAACTAAGCTTTCATTTACATGTAGGTATAAAATAAGAACAGTCGCCTCTGTGCACATCATCTTTGCCCTTCGTCGAGGGCGGGCGGATTCGATATTGCGCGAGCTCTCCGGAAACCGCTAGCCCTTTCGACCGTTGTTTCACAACGTAGGGCCATCTAGATCATTGCGATGACAGGTGGAGTACCTTGGTAATGATTGGCCCTTACGGTCCCTTCTGTATTAAGTTTTATCTGTTTGTAATTTGAATTCGAGAGACTATTGTAGTTAGAATTGATTCATGAATTAGGGTTTTTGTCTTTCTATTTTCTACAATTGTTTCAGAGTAATGGTAGGTATTTTTTTAAATCTATTTATTAAAGGGATTTCCATTGCCACCCTCATGAAACAATGGTAGGTAATAAGATAGAGCATTTGTTTGTTAGATTTGTTTTTCTATTAACCCATCAAGCCCCGTAATATATGTATATGGGCCATATGGGCCGCGATAACAAAATATTTCCAGGAATTGGCGATCGACGGTTTAATTAGCGAACAATGATGCAATTTTTTGACAAAATGAATAGTTTTATAGAGTACTGTATGTAATATTGTAATATCCATACTAATAATATTATAAATGCGAAAACGTGTTTGTCTGCCTGTAAGGTCTTCATGGCTAAACCACTGAGCCAATTTTAATGAAATTTGCTATGGAGATACTTTGAGTCAAGAAAGGAGATAGGATACTTTTTATTCCAAAAAAATGCGGTGCCCGCGTGATAAATAAATAAGGCGCACCGCACAACGGAGTTGCGCTCGTCATCTAGTTATGATATACTAGACGTTCCGCGCGGCATCGCCCGCGTAAATGTAAGAATTTCACTGAAACCGTACTTATATTTTTCTACAAAATATAGTGTATGTCCCATCACGTATTCCTCTCTATATCTGTGCCAAATAACATAAAAATTGCTCCAGTAGTTCGTGATATAAGCCCTTTCAAATGATTTCCCCTGTTTTTTCCACATTTTCCTCTATTTCTTCGCTCCCATAAGTTTTGGCAGGATAAAATATACCTTCCTTGACAAATGGGCTATCTAACACTGAAATAATTTTTCAAATCGGATCAGTAGTTCCTGAGATTAGCGCGTTCAAATAAGACCTTTCAAATAATTTCCCCCCGTTTTTTCCATATTTTCCTCTATTTCTTCGCTCCTATTAGTCTTAGCGTGATAAAATATAGCCTATATCCTTCCTCGATAAATGAGTTATCTAACTGTAAGAATTTTTCAAATGGGACCAGTAGTTTCTGAGATTAGCGCGTTCAAACAAACAAACTAACAAACTCTTCCGCTTTATAATATTAGTATAGATTATAATCGTACGTTTTAAAAAACACACATTTATGTGAAGTTATGAATTCGTTCAGATAGTCAAAGGTATGGCAAGGTCTTTGACAGGCATGTAAAAAGAAATCGCAATATTTCAGAACAGCACATTAGCTCTGCAGGAAGTTTACATATTCATACATCAGCCGACTGAAACTGTCTCCGTGAATGCGCGGAAATAAATAGTCGGGACTCGCTTTTTAATAAGTTACTTACTTGCTTGGATATATCCTGCACCCTGATTCTAACGATTTCATGCAACGGTAATGCAGCTACGTTCCTTGTTTGATCCAGTGTATGTTATATCTTTAAACGAGCAATTCTTGTATATATACATATATATAATTGGAATCTCGGAATCGGCTCCAACGATTTTTATGAAAAGTATATAGGGGGTTTTGGGGGCGATAAATCGATCTAGCTAGGAATTATTTTCATAAAATGTCATTTTATGTGTGTTTTTTTAATTTTTTGAATAGGGCTTCGCTCGGTCATATAGCTAGTTTTATTAATCATTCGATCTCTGATTCTTGGAAATGCTATTGTATTCTATTGTTGTCGTGATCACCGTTGCTCTTATGGGGCCTGAAGGATTAAACAGCAAAAAAATTTTATATTAGGTATACTGGCCATTTAGCCGAAACTTTATCGTTTTCGCTTCGTTATAGAAACGCCGATCAAAATGTATGGAATTGACATAAGACGAGTCGAACATCAACGTCATATTAACGAACGCATAAGCCAATTCCATACATTTTCATAGACGATTCCATAACGAAGCGAAAACGAAAACATTTTGGCACACCCCCCAGGTCAAACAAACGTAGATAATATTTAATTATTTATTAATAACGGGCTTACATTATTCCAATCTGAACCCTGTAACGGACACTGGAATGGACTGAATTGCATTTTAGTGCATTCCAGTACCCGTTTACATTATTCCAGTATCAAGCTAGCGCGGGATTGGAAAAAAATTGGAGATATACATTGGCCAATACAGGTTGACATTTCAAAAAAATATTATTTTATACGATAATTATACGATAGATAGGATAGGGGAACGAATTGCTGCATTAAAATAGCTGAATAGGGATACAGTACGTTTATGTCACATAATATGAACCACAAGTATGTTCCTAATGAATGTAACTGTACAGTGTGCTGTATCTTAATTAAAATATGTAAATTAACAAGAAAATTTATTTTTTAAGTGAAGCGACGCTGTGCACTTTTTGAGATGAGTGAAAAATGTTTAACTTGCATCGGGATACGTCATTCGAAGAATTCATAAAATATATATATGAATATGCCTCTTTCTTTCTACTGAGCAGCAAAAGTACCCATTGTTGGTTATGACTTATGAGTTTCATAAATATGATGAGCGTGATGTTCCCATATGATCATCACGTTACCATGCTAGTTAGCCTACAATATGGTCTTTACCAAAAATCAACACACAGATACTTCAAAAATCAAACCTCTTATAATAGTTTTCACAAAGCATTACATACGCTTAACATAAAGCAATGTTCCGGCTCAAACTAATTCCATTGTACGCGGGTCACCGACAGTTCTGACAATTTTAAGCTTTATTACGAGGTAATAAAGCCTAGAAGTTCTCCAGCAGGACCGTATGACAGCTCAAACTTTGTCCCATTATAACATGTAATGAGTTCTTGGCAAGTTCTTAGCACTCGTTCCTACAATTTGCGAATGTATGAAATATTCAACACCACAGACATGGGGCAGGTTTCATAATTTTGATTCTGTTCAATCTAAGGGTCAGTTTACATTACAATGTTATAGCACGCAAGGCAATGCAATGCGGAGCGACTCTAAATTAGTTCATTAAACACTTACGATCTTACCACAAAATATTTTTCATCTACTGGATAATTAGACGTGGGAGTGCCATGCTTCGGCACGAATGGGCCGGCTCGACCGGAGAAATACCACGTCCTCACAGAAAACCGGCGTGAAACAGCGCTTGCGCTGTGTTTCGCCGAGTGAGTTTACCGGAGGCCCAATCCCCTACCCTTTTCCCTTCCCTACCCTTCCCTATTTCCTTCCCTACCCTCCCTTATTACCCCTTGATAGGCCGGCAACGCACCTGCAGCTCTTCTGATGCTGCGAGTGTCCATGGGCGACGGAAGTTGCTTTCCATCAGGTGAACCGTTTGCTCGTTTGCCCCCTTATTGCATTAAAAAAAATCTAATCAACTGTTGAACAGGTGTTTAAATATTTTGTAGTAAGACCGTTAGTGTCTACGAAAAACGTGTAGGTGTCTACGAAAACTGTGTTGGTGTCTATGAAAACTGTACAGATGTCTACAAAACTCTACACCTCAGCGAGACAGATGGTGGTCTAACGTTATTCGGTCCGGTTACATTTATTTAATGTTGAGCTAATCGCACATTTGTCAGCATCGTACGCACCATACGCGCTGAACGCGTCGCATAGTTCACGAAATGCGGCGCGTACGGTGCGGACGAATGTGCGAGGTTTCACATCATTTCATACAACGAATTCTAAAATGCGGCGCGTACGGTGCGGTCGAATATGCGAGGTTCACACCATTTCATACAACGAAGTATAAAATACGGCGCGTACCGTACGATACTTGCGTGCTGATAAATATGCGATCACCTGTCAGCTAAGTGTGACATAACCCAACCAAATTACGCAGTTCACCATCTGCATATGAATAAACTTCTCCGATAGTACTATCGCCGATTGTGGCAGCACTATGCATGATATCGATTATCGGGCTGCAGTAGGTGTAGGGCCCTCGCGCGCTCGTTACGATGGAGCACCCTACACTACAGAGCGGCTTAAACTGTTCATTGTTCATTGCATTCGTATATGATTGAATAACTTTGTTCATTATTTCTCATTTATGACCATTTATGTATTTTTTTACTAACCTAGTATTATAAATTTCATGGTTGCGATGTTTGAATGGATGGTCGTTTGTTATTTTACACAAAGCTACCTATCAGGTTTATGCATAGAGAAAATAATACATGGGCGTGACATCCATTTACACTGTACGTCTGTTACCATTGCACATTTTCGCTTCATTATGGTATCAGTGTCACAAACATACAAGGGTGTTACGGCGCGTAGCCTAAATTAGGACGGGTTAGTTCTCCTTTGTAAAGTGTTACATAAGTAACCGCTTTTCCACACCAGTCCTACGCCTTTCTGTTAAGCTCATCCAACGATTATATTGCGTGTGGCCTGATTGGACGCTCTTAATCATTTGTGTATCATCCCACATAAAAATTACGCATTGAGTTATGAATGAAGTTATATTCTTTAGGTGATTTAGAACAAGAAAATTTTGTGGGTTAGTACATAAATGCTTAACAGTGACCAATTATGAGTCATCCATAACATTTTGAGTTACAACTTTTTCGCATCCCCCACGGCAACATTATCTAACAAAACATCATTATGAAACACAATATATTAAACGTACTTAATTTTATCTTATTACAATGCTGTGCCATTTAACTGTGTTCCACGTAATACAATAATGGCACGTGTAAGTTCGTTATCCTCATTCCCCTGTATTCGCTGTTACAGTAACTTAATTCCTCTGTTTAAACATTGTTATTGCAAACTTAATGTATGTTAATAACATAACGAAATTTCAATATTACGAAAATAAGTATAGTAAGTATAGTATAAAAGTGTATTTCATTCAAAGTTGTTAAAGCTCTTTTATGCGTCTTAGTAATGAAAGAAACTACAATGAGAAATAGTGACAATAAGTATAAAAGTTATTTTCGAACGTCTAGACAAAAACCGTAAATGAACGGTTGTTTTAAAGTTCTTGCGTCGTATAAATTATTTAAAATTTGAAACTGGCATTTGCTTGGCCTACTAGTACCGAATCAAAATGATGGCGAATAAACAAGATGATGGCGATTCCGTCAGACAACATATAATATTATTGTTAAACATTTCTAAATATTAATTAGGTATCTTCATTAAATAAATGGTGCATTATATATTACGTAAATAAAAACGTAAATAAATACTTTTATTTACCGACAGATAGTAATAAAGGTCTCAACAATGAATTCCCGGATTACGTAGCTCGCTACGAGACTCGTAGACCGGCGTAGCGCGTCAGGTAGCTCGAAGCAGCTATACGTAGAAGTGGTACTGCAATTTCAACTCAATCCGACCTTTTACTATGGAGCTAGAGATCTATTTATTGAATCCTATCTATAGAATCTATAGGTAGGATTCAATTTTTATTATGGGTTCCGTAACAAAAGGTTAAAACGGCATTTTACTACACTTTGCTATTTATTTGTCCATAAATCTCTCACCAAATTTTATATCCGTCTATATGAAAAATCAAAACATAGGAAATTGATTCATCGGCTAAAACGTGAAGCGGTAACAGAGAGTAATCAAATCAATTTTTGCTTTATTGTTGGTGGCATTAATAGTATTACTAGATGATGCCCGCAACGACCTCTGTGGCTCAATGGGTACAGTGTGTGGCAGCTCAAGCCGGGGGTCACGGGTTTGAATCCCGCCGATGAAACAATCGTGGTCATGGATGTGTATTAAATATCTGTATGATATTATAAAAATCTTAAATATATGTATAGTATAAAAGTATTAAATATATTTCCGCTGTCTGGTACCCGTAACACAAGTCCTTCAGGTACTTAGCACGGGGCCAGATTGACGTGGTGTGAAGCGTCCATAGATATTTAAAAAAAAACTTCATAACACCAAAATTACTTTATCGCACGGGAACCGTCCATTTTTCAATATTAAAAGTATCCTATGTCCTTTCCCGAGACCCAAGGTATCTATATATCAAATTTCAGCAAAATCGGGTCAGCCGTTTGGCCGTGAAGAGGTAACAGACAGACACTGGAATCTGGATACATTTTCGCATTTATAATATTAGTGTGGATAAAGTCAATGGTTTTAACCAACTTCTAAATTTATGTTAAAATGTTTTATCAATAGTTCAAACTGAAGAATTCCATTCTCTCAGACGGGAATGTTAATCAGTTACTCGATGGGAATTCTCTCGGTTCCGATAACAAGTTTTTTCCACCATTTTCCAGTATTCTGTGGAACGTTCTAGACCTTTTCAGTCTGCAGCGAAATTAGATGCATAGAACGGCGATTTTATCTAGCACTACTACGTGTTCTCGATTATGTTATAAAATATTTTTACGTCCCAAGTACTGACATAAAGGAGTGGTGTTACAGATTTTGTGATTTTGTCACAAGATCCTAAAATTATAATCGTTGGATTTTATAGCTAGGATCTAACGTGTTCTGTGTGTGTCTTAAATTCTAAGCAACAGCTGAGGCTGTTTACATACACGCCGCAGCAGCTTGTACCTCCCAAATAACAAAAACCGATTTAAATTTTAAGTTATTGCATAGCTTATAACGAGTTTTGAGCGCGGCGACCGAAGAAATTCCGAAACGAAAAAAGCCTGACACCCCTTTACTCTGATACTCTGATACACTCGGTACAGCGGTGCGGCGTTGCCAGACTTCAGCACGGTGTTTGTGTGCGTGCGACTAGACGTATGCGAATTATAATTGCACAGCTTGACGACCCCGAGTGCCACACGTTTTTTATTTTTGTTTTAGAGTTGATGTGTACAAAGGCACAGATATTCAATATTGCTATACTGTGACAAAGGTTTACATTTTGTGGTATCATTCAATGAATGAATTGAACTCTTCAACGCTCTCCTCAATTATGTCAATTCTGGTTTCCTTCTACTTTCTAATTTTGTTTACTAAAAGTCAATTTTCATATTTTCGAACTCGTAGTAGCACGCGGCTTTGAAGCGTTCTGCGTCGCTCCTTTGACGAGCAGTTTGTGAGCGCCGACAAAATAAATTCCCCGGGATACCTGCGCCGCGCTACTCTGTTTGTTATAACAAATGAGCATTTTATCTCACAAAATGAACAGAAGAGAAATAGAAGCTTTTATTTCTCTTCTAGTATTTGTCGATAGTCTAGATGTTGGCATTCGTAAGCCGTTTTGTCGGTAACTCCTTTGCCGTAGGACGAATGAAAAAGAAATTACTGCTTGTAGCAATAAAGAGTTAATACATAAAACTATTATAAATGCGAAAATGTGTCTATTTGTATGTACTTTGTTACATCTTTACGCTTTTCGAAACTATTTTGATGAAATGTCCCGGAAAATGACAAATTATGGTCATGAACGCAAAAAAAAAGGCGGACGGAGTCTTATTATACACAGAACTGTATCTTCAGAGTCGGCCACGCACACATTCTTACGCCTGTCAAATGGTATGGACTAGCGTAAGAATGTGTGCGTGCGGACCGTGTACGTATGTAGTCAGCTGGCCGACTCTGAAGGACACAGTTTTGTGTATGGTGGGACTCCGTCCGCCTTTTTTTATACGTCCATGATTATGGTTTTAACTTCGAAAACCGTACAAATAAAAATGTACGGTTTCTATGCTAAAAAAGCGGCATAATAAAGTTGCGGGGAACACGTGGTAAAATGTTTATAAAATTAGTAAGATTCTCTCTTGCAGTGTCAGAAGCTCATGACAAAATCAATTATGGTGTGGCATAGCGGAGAAAAACCCCCATTTAAAGTTAGTTCGCTTAGTAGTTTGTGGAGAGTAATTAATTGACTTTGAATAACTTAGTCTAGACGCTGTACCTATTAGCTTTACAAATACTCGTCTAATCAAAGTTTTTAGTAACACAAATATTTTTAAGTAATATAAAATATAAATTTCAATGTTCAAAGCTTTAAAGTAAAATTTTGAGGTGCAATAATAAAACCCTTTTTTGCGTATTCATGCGCTATATCGAAAGTAATTTTACCGCAAGGGCAATTTTATACTTAATTTGTATGACTATAAAGTCGTGAATACGCTGCGGCCAGAAGCTATCGGCTCGCTCGGAAAACATGCGAAAGAACGTAATTATAATCATTTAAAAAATAACTAGGAGCATTTAATCAAAATGCTTCTATACGATTTTGAGTTGCAAAGGTGTCTATCAATTAGACTAATTTCCTACAATACATCTATTTTCGTTTAAAAATAATCTTCAAATTTCGTATTTTTAAGAGTTCATTTCGAAAATTAAATGTATCGAGGCAAAATACATTAATCGTGTTTCTAGTTCTTCTCAAACCTAGATAAGGCTATGAAGATATGTATATCTCATTACCAGATTTTGTAACATTTCTGAGGGTCCTATAGTATTACGTCAAAAAGGACAGTTTTTTTCAATATAGCGCCTTAAGAAGTGCATTACAAAGCGCTATCTTTACAAGGAGACCATCTCGCCACGTAACCATAATAAGAGAAAATCATAATCAAAAACTCACAAGCAACTATACTTGTTATAATATTATATTTACTACTATTTAAAACTATTTAAAAAAAAAAACTATTGACATCGCAATTTAAAAGTTTTGGCACAAAAACATTAACCTTACCTTTAGCTTCGTAATCGGGTAACAATAGTAAGTCTTATTTCCAAGCTTACTACAACCATTATGTTAAACTCAAGGACACAACCTTCACCTCATGAGTCAGTAGCCCAATGACTCAGTTGACTCAGTGTGACTCAGACTCGGTGACTTGGCTACTAAATAATTTCGCTGGAACTTTCACAAAAGTGTTTTCATGACAAAGGATGCCGTTTAGCATCACAAACGAACTGCAAAACCCACTGATTATTTAAATGCCTGAATGGGTGCATGGGCTTCGGAGTACTTTCAAGTTTAAATGGAAATTAAGTGAGCTTGAGTTTTAACGATGAAAAAAACTTAGTCAATCGTTTATTATACTTTTTTGTTTTGTACGACTGTGCCTGTTTTGTTGATCAGAAATTCATTATGCGGAAGGCGTACATTTTTGGGGACCAAAACTTATTCTGAGAAACTTTTAATTAAAGTATTGTCCAGGACACACGAGGCTAGTTTTTCAAGCTAGGATAGCAAGCTAGTGTTTGTAAGCTAGCAAGCTAGTACTTCTGGCTTCGTGTAGACAAAACTATCTTCATTTGTAAAACAGAACTAGCATGCTCCAAGCTAGGTCAGTAAGCCATGACAGTTTTGGTAAAAAACTAGCTTGCTATCCTAGCTTGAAAAACTAGCCTCGTGTGTCCTGGGCATTAAGTTAAGTAATCAAAATAAGTCTCTGAGTACGGCCGTCAGCTACATATAATTTATTTATCTTTCAGATTTAAATTCGTTAAATTCGTAATTTTTTTTTATGAATCCTGAAAAAAGACATCACCATTATTTATATAACAGGATAGCGGTTTAAAAAATCCTCAGATCAAACTTTTTACAATACTTCTAAAACATGATAAATATTACTATAAACTGCAAATCAAGTTATAAAACCGTCATTTACATCGTATTAGCGGCCGTGAGTAGAGAGTTATTGGGCATTCTGTCCCACCTCGTTCGCTCGCGCCCTTGCTCACATCGGCTGAGGTGGGACAGAACACCCAATAACTCTTGTTCGTTTATGCACCGCGAGCGAACGGAAGTGGGACAGAATGCCCAATTGGTCCTGTTCGTTTATGCATCAACTGATGGTGAATGAAATGACATGCTCGTGACATGCACATCTGTTCGCTCGCGCCCTCGCTCTTTTCGGTTTATGCGCCGCGAGCGAACGAACGGAAGTGGAACAGAATGCCCAATAGCTCCTGTTCGTTTATGCATCAACTGATGGTAAATAAAATGACATGCTCATGACATGCACCTCTGTTTGCTCGCGCCCTCGCTTTTTTCGGTGTGTCAGAATGCCCAATAACTCCTGTTCGTTTATGCACCGCGAACGAACGGAGGTGGGACAGAATGCCCAATAGCTCCTGTTCGTTTATGCATCAACTGATGGTAATGGAATGGTATGGTACTGGTAATGAAATGACATGCTTAAGACATGCACCTCTGTTCGCTGATGCATCAACTGATGGTAATGAAATGACAAGCTCATGACATGAACCTCTGTTCGCTCGCGCCCACGCTCTCTTCGATGTGTCAGAATGTCCAATACCTCCTGTTCGTTTACGCTTCAACTGATGGTAAATTAAATGACATGACATTAACTTAGAGGAAAAGTTTGTATTTATTCCTGTGAATAATAAACGTATTGAGAAGTTTAGAAATAATTTAAGTTCAAGTATTCAACTATTGAATGGGTCGAATAGCTCAGATGAAGCTTTTAATAAATTATTTAAGATAATAAGAACCCAATTTAACGATGTGTTTACCACAGTAACGGTTAGAAACAATAATAGAAATAATAATAATTTTACTAAATGGGCGACTGCAGGAATCAAAATAAGCAGGCAAAGATTGTATAATCCGTATGAAGAAAAATGCTTTAATAATAGTATAGCATTTAAAGAATACGTTAAAAACTATTCTAAAACGATTAGATAAGTTTGTAAAGCTGCTAAGGCTATGTACATAAAGAAAAAGATTAAAAATTCCAAAAATAAAATTAAAACTACTTGAAAGGTAATAGCTGGTGAGACTGGAAACGTCACCTGTCGTAGCTCGGATTTTCAACTGTATTTTGAAAATAAAAAAATTACCAACGATTTAGAAGTTGCGACGGCCTTTGAAAAGTTCTTTGCTGACATTCCGGTCTCGACTACGAAAAACTTGAACTCCTCACCTGCAGCTGCCGAAAAACTACTCAAAGATAATGTAAAGGAATGTAATGTCAATTTTAAGTTTAAAGAGATTGACCCCAAAGACATTATCGATACTTTTATATTATTAAACATTAAGAACACCACTGATTTTTGGGGCATGTCTACAAAAATTATTAAATCAATAATTGACATCATAGCTCCTCATCTAGTCAACTGTATAGAGAATGGTGTTTTTCCTGACTTAATGAAGCACAGCAAGGTTATACCTTTATTTAAAGCGGGAATTAAGTCTGATCCGACAAATTACAGACCTATATCTATTTTACCGACTCTTAGCAAAATATTTGAAAAGATAATTTTAAAACAGCTATTGGTACATTTTAATTCAAATAATTTATTACACGGAAATCAATACGGTTTTACTAAGGGTCGTTCCACAACGGATGCTGGTATAGGTCTCCTATGTAGTATATTTGAAGCTTGGGAGGAATCGCAGGATGCCTTAGGTGTCTTCTGTGACCTCTCTAAGGCCTTCGACTGTGTCGAACACGCTACATTAATCAGGAAATTGCACCACTATGGCATAAGAGACTCAGCACTCAACCTTTTGACATCTTACCTCAAAAATAGGACTCAAAGGGTCGAAATTAATAATAAGAGATCTAATGGAACCAAAATAGAATTAGGTGTCCCACAGGGATTTATTTTGGGCCCATTTCTTTTTCTCATCTACATAAATGACCTACCTTATCTAGTTAAGGACAATGATAATGAAATAGTACTTTTTGCTGATGACACTTCACTTATTTTTAAAGTGAAGAGACAACAGTCTAATTACGACGAGGTAAACAGTACTCTTTCAAAAATAGTACATTGGTTTAATGTTAATAATTTACTTTTGAATTCCACTAAAACTAAACGTTTAAAGTTTACTTTGCCCAATGTACGGCAAGCTCAAACCAATGTATTTGGTGATGTATCAATGTACAAATGATGAGAAAATGAATTTGGTGAACACTACTGTGTTTTTGGGTATTACACTAGATGGCAAATTACAGTGGGGTCCTCATATTGCTAAACTCGCAAATAGACTCAGTTCTGCAGCATATGCAGTCAGAAAGATTAGGGAAATTTCTGACGAAGACACTGCACGATTAGTATATTTTAGCTATTTTCACAGTAGAATGGCATATGTTATCCTGTTATGGGGAAACGCTGCCGATATAAATACTATTTTTGTGCTGCAGAAGCGAGCTATACGTTCGATTTACAAAATGTCTACATTTGAATCTTTGAGAGAAAAGTTTAAAGAAATTGGTATTATGACAGTAGCTTCTCAATACATTTTGGATAATGTATTATATGTTAGAAAAAACATATGTAAATTTAAAGCCAAAGGTGACATTCATTGTAGAAACACCAGAAATAAGCACAAGCTAGATTTGCCAGTGATCAGACTTAGTAAGGTCAGTAAATCTTTTAAAGGTCAATGTATACGCCTTTTCAATAAAATCCCAGAAAACGTTCAAAATCTTTCCATTAATAAATTTAAGAAAGTAGTCAAAGAGCGTTTGTGTGCCAAAGCCCATTATAAGGTCAATGATTTCATAAACGATGGCACATCTTGGGAGTAGGATGGCTGCTTGCAAGGCTACTTCTACATTATTATATGACACAATAATTATGTAATTTAATTATAAATTGACATTGTATAATTTTAAGTTACAGTTGTAAATTTTATTTTAAAAAGATTAATTTTTTTCTCACTTTTTTGGTAAAAAGTGGGACCCCGTGCGAGTTTCTTACGCCGGTTCTTCTCGCCGGGTCAGTTCCCGAACCGGTGGTAGGCACCAGTAGTATCAACGTTCTGAAAGTATTTTTTTAAATCTATTCAGAAATAAAACAATTTTTATTTATTTATTTATTTATTGATATACAAAACTATCAGTGTCCGCGTAACACGTAACACAAAAGGTTTAATAACAGAGTAATGAAAGTTATACATGTGACTTTTTGACAATTCTAGTACGGTAAAACCAATGTATATTGGTTTATCCAAAATTATTTGATCAGAGTTTAATTGTACTGCAACTAGATTTTCACTAAAAATTGTTGCGCTATGGAAATTTGGACGAGCGATAAGTTTTTGTGCACATTGGCTTTTCTTAGTCACATTATTATTATCAACCAACTGATTAACTAAATGCACATTGACCCTCTTCTCATTATTTTCTAAAGTTTTTCCAAACACAGTGTTATTCAAGAGTTTGAAAAAGTCTTGTTCAAATGTTGAGGAACTTTTTTGTCTCAGAGCAGTATTCAAATCAATGTATTGTTTCAAATACGGGCTTTATCGAAAACTAATCACTCGATGAATTTTCTTTAATACTAAACCATGTTTTAAACATGTTTGCAAGTGAATGTAATGTATAACATACTTAAATTTATCATATAATTTTGGAACTAGTTTGAAAGTTTTCCCCCCGGGTGGAATGCATTTTTCAGAACAAAATGGAAAATCATTATGTAAGTTATGTAAATGTTTAGGATATTGTAAATCCACTTCTTGAATATAACCACACTCTGCATCAATCGGTATTTCGGTTATATTTAATTTGTTGATTTCTTGTTCATTGAGAAATCTGAAATCTGATAATGGTAAATATTGACACATACTATATCCATATAAATTATTACAATTAATATAAGTGGCGTAGGAAGGAGATTCTGATGGTTTGTAATTTTCTAAGTAAGAATTATTTGCTTTTGCATGTGTATGAGAGCACAGACATACTCCTCCCCTGATACCACTCTGTAACATGCGCACCATCGACAAGTCATCGATAAGTTTCAATCGTATTCCTGTTTTTAATAACATCGCATCAAAAGATAAACTGGGTGCTGTTAAGTAAAAAGCTGGGTCTAATTGATCGTGTTGCTTGCAAGTCTGTCTAAAATTTTCAAAGATAAAAGCATATCAGTTTTTAGATATAAATCCGTATAACTACCTAAATGTTTAATATGAAATGTTGTCCAAATTAAGCACGCGTGCTGGTAATCCTCATCAGAAATATCATGATCAGTTAGGGAACTATAAAAGCATTCTTTTGTGGGTAGACTTTTTTCGTCATACCGCTTCCACGAGTTCATATATTCGTATGGATAAATGCCTTTACGAGTGAGTAACTGAAATTCATCTTCATCGGGGAAATGATTTTGTAACTTTTTAAACATTTCCGGTTTTAATGTCTCTGACAATTTGCTTAAGCTTGTTCCCAAAAACTTAAATGAATCAACGAATCGAAGTTGAAAAAACAGATTATTCGCAACTGGTACAAATTTGGTAAATGAGATGTAGTTTTCTTTTGTTTTAGGTATTATTTTAATATTACCAGGAACCTCACCTAACGCTTTTATAAAAAGATGACAATCATAACCAGCTAAGTTATGAAAAAAAAATGGGGACGAATGAAGGGCGTTTATACTGTAAATTACAAAACGGATACGCAGCTCCGTGGTAGCGACCAGTAACGTGACAATGGTCACGGACTTTGTCCGAAAAAATAAAATTTTCACAAATATGACAACGTGTGACATTATCAAAATCAGACTTATCCGCCGTAGAAAATATCATAGGGACTGGTGTACTAAGTATATCAAATATTTTATGTACGTCTTTAAGAATCGAATCTACAAACTGCTTATCACAACCAGGTCCTCGATATGATACGTATCGACTGTAACTAGGGTCATCAAGACAAACAATATAATAACCAAAAGCTATAGGTAAATGTTGGTGCAATGTAGTCGTATTTTTGCTAGAACAGTTAGCTTCAGTATTGGTTTGTAGCATCGATTCAAAATCTGCGTAAATACAAAAAGGCATGTTTTGTTTTCGAGCATAGTTTTTAAATTTAATTACTGAGCCCTTATTTGGTTATACAGGTTATACAGTTACAACGCCTCCACATAAATGGTTTTCAACTTCTTTAGAAGTACTGAAAAATATCAAGCACAAATCACAGAAGTACAATTTGCTGTGATGAGATGTAACTTGGCTTCTAAACAGTCTAGAAGGTTCTTTGATCAAACAATAATGAGAAGTGCTATTATTTTCTGGATACAACAAATGTATAATTTTCTCGTTACATGTTTTATTAATGTCTGATTTATACAACGGCCCAACAATAGTTTTATTTTTTTTTCAAACCATAAATTATGAACTTAATATTAGGATTATTTTTTTCTTTAAGTAATTCATTACACAATTATTTAAGTTTTGATTTAAATTGATAATATTTTAGTTTTTGAAAACGATTCATTATTTATTACATTGATACATTTTAAAATTAAATAATTAGCAATATAATATTTATTCGTTACCCATCAATTATTTAAATGTAATGTGGTACCTACTCTTATTGAATAGTATTTTCCTATATTAACTTCATGATTTACAAAGAAAAGTTAATGCAATTAGACCTGGCAGGGATTGAATAATGTAATATAATATGAATATCTACCTTATTCATAAAAAACACTATTATACTTTTACGTGATGGAAAAAATATATTTATTTTTTTCAGATGCTTGAAAATTTGAGAAGTTCATCAAAAATCACAGCGGAACGCAGAAAAAGGATTAGACCAGGCATTATTTAATTGTAAGTAAATTTGAATCTGAATGTATCTAGTTTATTGAATGAGGTTTATGTAGTAGATACATATTAGAAGTAATTATTTAATCAGAATAATAATTAATAATCAATAGTTATTTTAATAGCCAATAGTTAATAACAAATTTAAATATAAAAATTCATAATATATTTCCTGTAAAACTGTTATTGCATATTATAACGTTAATATTTTAGAGATTATTTGAATGCCAATAAGTTGAAGTTATTACTAGAAACATAATTATTAATCCACGCTTTTTAGATGAAACATTACTCAAACATCCTTAATCGTCATCGTAGTTTTAAAGTACTCGTGACTCTAAATGGTGATTATTATGTAAGTGTGGATGTACATAACATTCGGTTTCCTTTTACAGATCGGATGATCAATGACGAAGAATTCTACATGACACAAACGAAGACATTATTTGTTTATTTGTATAAATGTATAAAAACTGGTGTTTATTTATTGATAAGATCCTAAATTCCTATCCCCCGAAATGTAAGCTTAAACATACTAAACAATATCATAGTGTATTAGTATATTTAAGCCGAGGTATGTTTTTTGGTAAAAAAGTAGGTGATCTTACCATGGGCCGTAACCGATCACGAGTTAGGAGTATGATCGGTGCGTGATATTACCCACGGTAAGTGGCACACTGACACACCGAAGTGAGCGAGGGCGCGGGTAAGCAGAGGTGCATGTCATGAGCATGTCATTTCATTTACCATCAGTTGATGTATAAACGAACAGAAGCTATTGGGCATTCTGTCCCACCTCCGTTCGCTCGCGGTGCATAAACGAACAAGAGTTATTGGGTATTCTGTCCCACCTCAGCCGAAGTGAGCGAGGGCGCGAGCGAATCGATGTGGGACAGAATGCCCAATAACTCCCTACTGCCGTGCCAACAGTTGCCCGCCCCTGACACACATCTTCTGATCGAACATGTACGTTATATGGAATCGTTTTCCTCATTCTTTATTAAATTGAAATCCATATTCTATATTATGAATGCGATAGTGTCGATTTTTCATGAGGTATGGCAGTTGTGTCGGAAAAGGATAGGATAGTTTTGGTCTGGAAAAATGTACGATTCATATGCTATTAATGGCGCTTATAAAATGAAATCGTGAAGTCACAGATGAACAAGATTCATGTATTCTTTAAATGAATACAAAACTTTAGAAACTAGCTGTTGGTATTCTGAATTTGATCCATACTTAATGTTATGAATGCGAAATTGTGTCAGTCTGTCTGTCTATCCGTTGCCCATTGACGTTCAAACCGCTGAATCATTTTGATGAAATTTGGCATGCAGATACTTAGTGTCCCGGGATAGATATAGGATAGTTTTCGTTGAGGAAAAATGTACGATTCCCGCGAGATAAACGAATTTCTGCGCAACGAAGTTGCAAAAATCAACTAGTATTTCTATATTATTAGTCAATAAAAACGTTACAACGCAACCATTCAGCGTAGATTTTCTTAGAGATTATATTATAATGAGATTATAAATGGCTAAAATAAAATGTAAAGACACAATTCATTTTCGGATATAACCACAATTTGTACACACCGCCAAAAATATGCAAAAAAACTAAAATGACAATGAAACATGAAAACATAAAAACAACTAAAATGCATATTTTTAATATTATTTAAAAGTTTTTTTTTTTTTTGATAACCAATTTAACAAGTTATTCGACTACGAAATATTCGGAAACTATCTGGAACTTTATTGAAAGAGAGCTATAAAAAAGTGGTTAAACGAAATCCATGGCCGCCGGAATTGCCCACACACATATGGGCTTATGTAGCTTGAAAATGATTTTCACAATGTCGGAAAAACGTTTTTTACACCCATATTCGTCCGGTAGGTTTTCAGGATAAACCTTCAGTAGTCCTATGAAAATATCAAAGTTTTTGATGGTTGGATTGTATTCATAAGAAAAATAACAAAAGCACTTGCATTATAATTGGAAAAAGAGCGAACTATTTATGAAATATATACCTACAGATTTGACTTCATGTATCAGTTTAGCAGTTATTTTATAACATTTCTAGTCGTGCGAGTACCGTACCTTTTTCCGGGTTCAGCGGTTGAAGATGTAACAGAGAGACACGCTTTCGCATTTATAATATTAGTATGGAAGTATGGATATGGATATAATATTAATATCTATAATATGGATTAAATTTTATAAAGGTAATATATTTAAACAAAGTTAATAGATAGATGAATAGCAAATTGTGAATGAAGCAACATCGTGAATAGCAATTTATCACGGCGTCCTGCGGGCAAAGTCTATCGATTGCGCCGAGAAAAGACGCTTCAGAGTTCAGAGTTATCTTTGTCATTATCAGATTTTTCAATTTTCTGATATTATGCATTACTTTATCAAGGTAGAGTTTTAATTTTTTTGAAGTGAAAACTTCTTTAGCGGCGTTGAGCTCTTTTGTGGGATGGGTAAAAACTGTGAAAATCGCGTCAGTTTCTCGTACTGATCGAAAAACCTTGGAAAAACCGTAAGACGGTTGGAGAGTAGTGTTTTGTGTCGAACTCGAACTCGAACTCGAATTGATTGTAAGGGTTTCGATTAATTAAAAAAATAGATTTTTTAAAAATCGATTTTCATAAAAAAATGGTTAAAAATTTAATCGATTGTAAGGGTTTCGATTAATTAAAAAAATCGATTTTTTAATAATTCATTTTCATAAAAAATGGGTTAAAAAAATGAACAACGTTAATAATCAAGTTTTCACTTCTGCCGGCACTCCCGGAGTGCGATCCGTCTTTTTTTTAAATTATATGTTTAGACGTAGACGTACAATTTTTTATAACTTAGAATTAACTTAAATATCACATTCGTCAATGCCTTTCTTTTACTAAATTTACGTAATTTTATAGCGGGTTTGCATTATTCCAATCCAGTTATCGAATCCAACGTTAGATTGCGACTAGAATAATGTAAGCGGGCAATGCATAGAACAATAAAAACAGTTTTTATTGTTCTGTGGGGCAATGGAGTGCACTGTATTTTTGATATTCCATTTGCCACCAGGTCAGAGTAGACAGAATGATAGAGTATGCCGACAGAACTGTAAAAAAATTAAGTTTGACGTATTATGACAAAAGTCGTCGCTAGGGTCGTTACCTACAAATTTAGTTGTTGTTTATATTTTGGCACATGCAAAGAAAACTGTCAGAATTCAATTTCAAAATCTTGTTTTTAAAAATAAATTATACCAGCCAGCGCGCCAGCCTTTAACTTATCCTGGCGAAACCCGACGAATTTGACAGATATTGAAACCCGTCCGTCTCTTTGAAGTCGAAGTACTGGTAGTTATGTGTATACACGATAAGGTCTATCGTGTCAACTCGCTGTCATATGGCACGATATAGCTGTCACGTGTCACGATATAAGTAGGTGTCATAATATTTATATCTATTTGACCCGACAGACCCTACGGCTACACAGCACCATCTAGTGGCAAATGAAATATTGAAAACTCCCATTGCATATGGATAGGAAGAATGTAAGCCCATTATTTTCAACTACCGTCGTCCATGGACACTTGCACCATCAGAAGAGCTGCAGGTGCGTTGCCGGCCTTTTAAGAGGGCATACGACAATTACGAGTATTTGACACAGAAAAATCTTTTACAACATTATAGATCACTTAAATTTTCTAGTATCTAATCTAGTTTAAAGCGAGATTCTACAATCTCGACCGTACATTTTATACGAAGACAGCTACCGCAATAACTTTCACTTTAGATAGCTTTAATATCGCCACAATTTCTGAGACACTGCGCCGCTGCAGGTGCATAAAACGCGAAATATAGCTACGGCCACGAATAATGACACTTGGCTTTCCCCTGGCGTCGTAATCTGACAGACTCTACTATAAGCGTAAAATAAGCTTGACTTTCTAAAATAATGAGCTGAATTTTGTGAAGACATTTGAGAGGAACTGACGCTCACGTAGATTGGTGCATGCCACTAAAAACTTATTTCAAATTCGAAATAATTTTAAAACTGTATCTGTCTACCTGCATATCTGCTACCCCGTTAGAGACAAACTACGATAACATGACGCGCCCCTCCAAATTACTTTTTCAATGTGTGTAGTCATATCCTTATGAAAGAGTTTGTATGTAGTAAGTATTCAACCAATCAACCAGTACTCGTAATATTTCACTTAATGTCACTTATTACTAAGATTTGTTGGTCAACTAATCATAACTAGCCGACCGCGCAAGACAACGCACTTTAAACGATTTGACAACGCACTTCAAACGTTTTGAATTTTGGAGAGGCGCGCCATGTTATCGTAGTTTATCTCTACGCCTCAACCGATATACAAATAGGTATGGAGGTGCTTTAAGTCCCAGAAAAAAGAGAGGATGATTATTATACCGAAAAAAAAATACGGTTTCTGTGCGATAAACTATTTTCATCAAAGTTGCTAACAACGTCCACTTATAAAGATATATATATCATTACAATTTAAGTTCAATACTTGAGTCTAAAAATTAACTTTAATAATAATACCTACTTACCTTCTTTTTTTTTTCAAGACAAAAAAACGCTAGTACGTCTTACTCAGCAAACTTGGCCTCACAAGTCACAGATGAAGTTTGGCAACTTGAAGCTTCCGAAAAACTTTCGTGTAGAACTTCCACGGATTTTATAAGAGTTCGCTATTATGTAGCTATGTAAAGTAAGCTTGGAAGTGAAGTGAAGAAGTTTTAATCAACTAATAACAAGCTCATTTGGAGGGCCAGCTTCTATAACAAAACTTTGATGTAACAGTAAATCTAAAGGTAGCTCTTCTAGAAATTATCAAAGAAATTACCGGACTTTTTTAACTGTGTAAGTTTTCATAATTACGCTTGGCTTCATCAATGTGCTTTTAATGAGTAGACTTTTTTAAATCAGGGGTTCCCAATCTTTTTCAGCCTGCGGCGCACTTACAAGTTAATATTTTGTCACGGCGCCCTACTTATCTAGCTAAATTACAAAAATATAAATAAATAAACATTTTTAATGATTATAGTCGGGTTAAGCAAGTAAATAATAAAAAACAAATATTTATTAATCTGCCTACTTTGTCTAATTCATATTATAATTTTGTTTTATAATATTTGTGGTTATGGATAACGATGAAGGATCGACTCACGGCGCCCCTTCTGCCTTTCCACGGCGCACCAGGGCGCCGCGGCGCACAGTTTGGGAGCCCCTGGGTTAAATGATATACTTATTTTGATTAAATTATTTAGCACGGTTAATAATAAGTTAATAAAAAGTTTGCTCGTTTGCCCCCTTAAAAAATAAAAAAATAGGTGTTTAATATTATTGACACGAAAATCTGGTTGCCTGTTCTTAACACCGAAATCGCTAAATCTATTTGGATGTATAGTGCGTCAAGAATGTCTAGGAGGCGAAACTTTTTTTTTAGCAATAGCAACACTCTTTTGACATTTGTCCCTTTGTTGTATCAATATTCTATGATATAAAATTTACAAAACAAAGATTTTCAATTTGCTTAAATTTAGTTTTACAATGTGAAACTACATGTTACTGTGATTAATATTAATAATTAAAGTGAAAGACGTGTCAGAGTGCTGAAAATTTGAAGATTTTCATTGAAGAAAAATAGTAAAACGCGAAAATATCACTGAAATTCTCGCGTCCACATTTCCGATTCTGATCGCTCAATCGCCATACTTAGCAGGTATTAGGCAGGCGTTTGTTTTATAAATTCTGTTTGTTAATTTTATTGTATAATGCAATTTTAAGTAGCCTGAGTAAGTATTATGTGGTATAATAAAACAACAATTTTACATAAACCTTACCATAAACCATGTTTACGTAAACAATGAACTGTCAAAAAAATCTATCGTATAACGCGCCTAACAATGATTGATACTTTGACGGTGCTTTGCGTAATTATGTATCTTAGTCTGCTTAGATGTATATAAAATTCTCGTGTCACAGTATATGCAGTGCTTAACTCTTTTAACACTTTGATGCAGCGTAATATAATATTATAATAATTATTACGTTTTATGTTTACAGGTAGCAGAAAAAGCGTTTAACGAAATAACTGGGAGAATTTATGCTATCATTTTGTAAAAAAATAGCACTGAAAATAAATACAAGGAGTGGAAATTAACCCTTTATTAAGATATTGAAGAGCTGATAATTGAAGATGAAAGTGCCTCGTCACTATGACACCACTGCTGTTACTACATGGACCTAGAAAGTGGCGATGATTCTGTTTCCGACTGCATTGTGGAATATTATTTGGATGATCATATTTTATTAAAATAACAAAACCCTGTTTTTCATTTATTTACTTTTTGCATTTTTTAAATAAGTAGTTAGTTCCTTAATAAAACAGGAGTGAGCTTCTCTCAGCTCTCACTGGTCATCAAAGTAGCTCTGCAGCTCTCAGGGAGAGGGTACTTAAATAACAGGTGTTATAAATTCATAATAATATAATAATAGCTCCCACACCGGTTTCGGTGACGGTGGCCGGTTTCATTGAAACCAGGCCAGCTACGCAAGAGTAATTTTATAGTACCCAAGTGTGTGCGCAGTACACAAGAGCACTCTCTATTCCTTTTCTCTCATAACCCAGTGGGACGGCAGACCGATACGACTGGCGAGAGCTCAGGCGCAGGACTGACTTTTAACATGCCCACCCGACGCATGGATTATCTTACTTGTCAGACAATCAGGTGATCAGCCTGCATTGTCCTAACCAAACTTGGAAATAACATGTTTCCAACGCAGGAATCGAACCCACGACCTGCGAGTCAAGAGCCGAGGTCGGAACCACTGGACCACGGAGGCGTTATAATATAATATATGACACTAGTGACTAGCTGATGTCCCGGTGAACTTCGTGTCACTTAAAAACCTTCCCTGGACTTCCAGGAATATTTTAAGAAAATTAGCCACATCGGTTCAACCATTTCATCGAACTATTGCATTTTTATATATGTATACAAACAAACAAACAAATCTTTATTTCCCTCAAAAAATAATTTTACACGTTAAGTAATATCTTAAACAAAACACTGCTCCCCACACTAGGATTTCCTGTGTCGTGGAGAGCAGTCTCTTCCATCGTGCACACAGATACATACCATATTTGTGATAACTAACATAAAGTTACATGAAGTATTTTTAACAGAACCAATAATGTATTTGTAAGTAAACAGACAATATATTTTTTAAAAGTTGGTGATGCTATTATAATATGACACAAAACACACATAATAGCATTACAAGACCATTACCAGAGC
Organism: Lysandra bellargus; assembly: GCA_905333045.1. Classification (NCBI taxonomy): domain Eukaryota; kingdom Metazoa; phylum Arthropoda; class Insecta; order Lepidoptera; family Lycaenidae; genus Lysandra; species Lysandra bellargus. The sequence continues at coordinate 4,185,650 of HG995363.1, read as the reverse complement.
CACCGAAACCAGCTACAGTCCGTGTAAGTTAATGATGAGGTGTGTAATATACAAAGATTATAATACTTTACATAGATTACATTGTTTCTTGTAATATCGTTAATTAAACACACACTTTAACTGCATCATAATTATTCCAAATTTTCTTAACTACTTAATATATATAAATCATAATATTTACAACGTGTTTTTAAACTGTATTTAATATAAAGTATCAAAATCTTTTATAGTGACTGGATACAGTGTGGCCATAAGAGGCCACACCGGAAACAAGTGGCGACTCTATTAATGTCGTGACTTTTTTGACGGACTATATATAAAGATCAAGTCCCGGATACAAACGTAGAAAAAAAAATTTAGAAAAATGTAGGGTTTCACAACAATTTAGAAAAATGTAGGGTTTTACGCAGAGCTTTCCTGAAGTCCAGCCATTTTTTCACTACAGAAACCAAATTAATTTTCACTTACCCTCGCTTACCATTGTGGACCCCCTAGTTCTTCACAATCTAAAGTAATCCCTTCGAATCTCCAGTAGACCCGGGCGGTCTACTATACAGGGTGCAATTAAGCCTTCCTGCCAAATTTTGATAAATTGATCCTTGTTAAAAATAAAAATACTCCTTAAGAATCGATTTTCATATATATGGCGCCCGGTATGAGAAAAATCCGAGGGGTAAAACCTACTAACAAGTAACGAAAAAATGTGTCACGTTTTTGGTGCTCACCTTTAGTGCGCAACTTTCTAATTTGGCTGTGAGTGTATTAAGACTATAAAGGTAATATACCTATCAGAATATTATATTATATTATTATATAATTATATTATTACAATATTATATTCCGATAGGTATATTAACTTTATGATTAAGACGTACATATGGTATGCTGTATAGGCGACTATGCCTATATACTATATGTTATTGGGCTTGTTTGTTTCTATCAGTGTCGATGTATTTATATTGCTATTTTTGTTATAAATATCAATAATTAATATTGTTATTGTGAAGTTATAATTTTTATCATTATACTGGCTAAAGTGAACTAAAAGTATTTTGAAATAACTATGGCAGAACGGGGTGTACATAATATTGCCGGAACATCTGATTTCATATTATATTAATCTTTTTTCAGTTGAATAAACTCTTTTTGCGTATGGTTAGCAAACGACCTTGGCCATACATTTGCCGCGTTGCCGAGATCGCGGCAAAACCCTATTATTTTTACTTATCTTAGTTCAAAATTGACCTAAAAAAATTTAAAACGGGGAATATGTAGTTTATGATATTGTCGATCTATTGGCGTGAGTTTCAAATAAAAATAATTTGTAAATGCTAAGGAGATGCTGAATGTATGCTTGAATTTTAATAAATTGATATTACTTTGGAAGCTGAATCATGAGTATAATAAACAAAAGTAGAAAATTTAAAACGGGGAAAGGAATGTGGATATACTGAAGATTATTGCTGTATTTTTATTATAACTTTGTAGCTTTCAGATTATGAGTTTATAAGGTTTTAAATACGGTCAGTTACGGAATCTCCGGAGGGAACGCGGAGGATATATGGACACGACGCGTCGCCCACGCATGATGTGCCCCTGCGCGCGCGTCTCCCCCCGTGTCACCCCCTCGAGTGATTCCGTCCACCGCTGCGAGTGACCGTTCTGCAACGACTTTAAATGGGATAAAATATGTCATTACAAAAAAAATAACATTCTTCATCATTACAAAAAAATAACGTTCTTTTGGTTAAATGGACTCTCCTAATGATACGAGTACCTAAGTCCTGGAAAAAATTTGGCAGGAAGGTTTAATTGCACCCTGTATAGGGGTCTAACAAAATGCCAAATGACCGATTTTTTAAAGTTTTGAACAATGAGAGCACATTTAGCGTTTGAATGTTAGTATACAGAGACAACATCGAAACCAAATCAAAGCTGTATCAATGTTGGATATCACAATCGGGGTACTGATCTCAATAGCCTTGGCTTTCTATTGAAATTCTCCAAAGTCCCTTTACTTCGCTCGGGCCATCAATCTAATCAAATGATCTCTTTCATCAGGGTACACGCCGAAGGTTTCCTTAAATTCATTTGTAGAATTGAATCCTTTAAAACACTGTATTTTTAAAGCCGAAACCAGTCGAAACTTATTTAGCTTGTGCATTTTTGGGGTGGGTAAAAAAAGAAAAACTGCGTCACGACTCACACGAAACCTTATAGTAAATTCGTAAGACGAAGGGAGAGTAGAGAAAGATAATATTCGCTTTTCTTTCTACCGCACAGCAAAAATACGTATGTCTACTCTTGCTGATTTGTTTCCATTTTTGCCGGTATATTTGCAAACACAATTTTCGCTCGTAGTTTAATTTTCCGGCTGAGAATCAAATCGAGATTCGAGGTCAGAGAATCAGACCTCTTTAAAATGTATGGACTTTATTAGACATTACCATTAGACAGCTTGTCCGTTTATTCGTCGATGCTAACGGACCCAACCTATTTCTGTTCTCGCTATAAATAATTAATTTATTTTACTTTCAAATGAAATAATAAATAAATAAAATAAAATATCTTTTTATTCAAAATGGGTATTATGAATACACTTTTTGAAAGTACTCGTAGAAGGAGTAGTATACGTGGGAGAGCCATGCTTCGGCACGAATGGGCCGGCTCGACCGGAGAAATACCAGGTTCTCACAGAAAACCGGCGTGAAACAGCGCTTGCGCTGTGTTTCGCCGAGTGAGTAAGTTTACCGGAGGCCCAATCCCCTACCCTATTACCTTCCCTACCCTCCCCTATTCCCTTCCCTTCCCATCCCTACCCTCTCCTATTACCCTATTCCTCATAAAAGGCCGGCAACACATCTGCAGCGAGTGTCCATGGGCGACGGAAGTTGCTTTCCATCAGGTGACCCGTTTGCTCGTTTGCCCCCTTATTTCATAAAAAAAAGGAAGAACGTAGTACCTACGGTGCCTACCACCGGTTCGGGAACTAACCAAAACCGAAACCGAAAGAACCGGCGTAAGAAACTCGTTACTAATTATTATAATTAACTAATATTTATTAACATTAACTAATTATTATTAACACTAGATGTTGCCCGCCATTTCGTAGTGTAATTTGTTGCAAAGCGTACTCTTCATTACTATCCTACGTCCTTACCCGGAACTCAAAACTTATCTCAGTGAACATTTAAATCGGTTTAAACTTTAAAGGGATATCGTTCCAAATAGACTGACCACCGACCGACCTGACGTCGTCCGCCGACCGACCTGACCGTCGTCCGCCGACCGACCTGGCCACCGACCAGACTCGTGCATATACACAGGACCCGATCTAGCCATTTAGCCGCCCCGGGCAATGATCATTTTCACCGCTCTTTACATACAGAAAACCACAAGTCTGAGCTAGTTTTATTGGGAATGGGGTGAATATTTATGTAAAATACTTGTCTAAGTATTTCCAATATCCGTGCCCTAAAGTAGGTTGAAAGGTAAAGTTCTCAAACTTGCCATTGGTGGTGGATGACTAATATGGCTAGGTTGGAAGATAGGAATAAGTCAATTTTGCAATGCACAGAACGCGTCCTGACTCCTGTCCGATCAGGGGGGTGTGCCAAAATATTTTCGTTTTCGCTTCGTTATAGAATCGCCGATGATAATACCTAGTCTTGCCATAAATACTGAAACAAAGAAAAACATATTTTTTCTGTTGCAAATTTTATTACTTTTACAGTGTATTAGTTTAATACATAAATATAAAACAATTTAAAATATTAAAAGCTTATTCAAATTGGCCTTCATTGGCTACAATAACTTCCTTTATACATTGTGGCCAGTTATCATTAGAAACACGGACTCTTTCCATGGGAAAATTCTTCACTCCCAGTCGTATGGATTGTCGTAGAGACTCCAAATTATCACGGCATTTACTGCAAGCCATAGTCTCTAAAACTGACCAAAATCATAATTCAGTGGATTAAGATCGGGACTAGACGACGACCAGTCTTCAGCTCTGATGAAGTCCGAAACGTTCGTTTCCAACCAAGACCAAACCGACTGAGCTTTATGACCCGCGCTGAGCCTTGTTGGAAGGACCATTCTTGGTTATTGAACTTGATGTTGAACCTTAAAACTTCAAGCATAAATAAAACCATTTTGTTCGTTAAAATGTTGCTTATAGTCGGGACATTTTAATAGGCCACATTTGACAGTTCATCAAAATTGTACCAGGTAACCTTATAGCGACGTACATAAAAAATAAATATTTTCGTTTTGTTATAACTGCACAATTGATTAACTTTTTTCAATTACGATTACATATTTATTGTAAATATGACCGATACGGATTATTTAACGATTTGCTTTTACTGATAAACAATTCTAAACGTAATAAACAAATTCTGATCTTAATAATTGCACGTCGTTACAATGTTACGTCAGCTGACCTTTTTTCTTTTTAAACTCTAGGGATGTTACCCTAAAAATCGAAAGCGAAAAAATAGTATCGATGCATTGATTACTTGTAACGAAATATCCCCACGAATTAATAACCACGTTGTGAAAAGTAACACATATTTATGTGAAATGAATAATGATACTACTACATTTAACAGTTTTTATAATTCAAGCGAATAAATGCATTTTTTTTTGTAAATTATGTACTTGTCTTATTTTGCTCCTTGAATTTGCAAAAGAAAAAGCAATAATGGGACAGGAGTTTGTTTCAAACGTATAAAATTTAAATATTTTATTTCAAGTCCGTATCGATTTATTCGTTTTGGTCGATGTTTTTACGCAGCTCACCTCACTATGGAGATTAATCTGACAGATGTCAAATGTGGCCTATTAAAATGCCTCGACTGTAATTGTAAATAAAAATCTCATCCGTAAACAATTTAGCCACCCTTTCTTTTTTAATTTATCAATTAGGAAATAACCAGTACGTCTCTTGTAGGTTGAAAGTCCTAAGTCATCATTTAAAATACGCGACATGGTTCTAGGTGTCATCTTTATCTCGTGAGATAAAATCTTTTACTTTCGAACCGATTTTTTTTCAAATTCTTTCCCTTATTGCTTTAACAACCTTTTTCGTACGAACACTGCGTGGACGGCCAGATCTTTTTCTACCACAAGCAGAGGAGGTCTCATTGTACTAATTAATGGCCCGGTACATAAACATTTTACTAATACCAAGCGTATGGAGAGTTTTAAAAATGACATTGGACTCCATACCTACTTTGTGTGATGCAATCACAGCGATTTGGTTCTTTTGATCACCCCACTCCATTTCAGTATTGCAAAATATTGTAAAATACATTGGCGCCAAAACGAGAAAACACAATAAACAATCATAAAAAAATTACAGAATCCAAATTCAAATGTAATATTTTGTTTATTTTTACTAGTAACAGTATTTATGGCCAGATTAAGTATATGGAATTGACTTAAGCGTTCGTTAATATGACGTTGACGTTCGACTCGTCTTATGTCAATTCCATACATTTTGATCGGTGATTCTTTAACGAAGCGAAATCGAAAAAGTTTTGGCTAAATGGCCAGGTCGGCCTGCGGTCCGTCCGATCGGATCGATCAGCCTCCCCTTAACTGGGGACATATAAGTACTAAGTAGCATGCAGGTTTGTCATTTGTGAGGACGAATTACCTTTCCCTTTCTACGTGCTATCAACCGAGGAAACGCACTTGGGCTCCAGCTCCGGTGTTGCAGATATCCGTGGCCAACGGTAATTGCTCCTCATCACGCGATGGGGATGATTTTCACTTATTTCCGATCCCCATAGAAATACACCAGTGAGACGGAAATTTTACTAACTATACTGCGTTTCAATTCATTTTTCATTTAAATGTAAACTTGTGTAAAGCGTCCATAGATATTATAATAATTATTATTAGGTATTATTATTAATTAACAACGTAATAAAAATGCAACTATGGCACATGCATTTATGGCGCTATATTGAAAAAACTGTCCTTTTTGACGTAATACTATAGGACCCTCAGAAATGTTACAAATCTGGTAATGAGATATACCGACTGCTCCTAGGTAGACTATCATAAGCCACAAAATTGCAAATTTCGTTTTATTGCGAAAATGCATATAATTATGTTAGATCTTTTAGGATCTTCAAGAAAAAATATTAAATTCGAAGTATAAGTGCCTTTTTCGAAACGTAAACTGTAGTATGTTTCAAACGCCTCCGATGTTATTTATTATATTTTTTTTTTATTTTTTATTATTAAATAAGGGGGCAAGCGAGCAAACGGGTCACCTAATGGTAAGCAACTACCGTCGCCCATGGACACTCGCAAAATCAGAAGAGCTGCAGGTGCGTTGCCGGCCTTTTAAGAGGGAATACGCTCTTTTCTTGAAGGTTTGCAGGTCGTATAAGTCCGTAAATACTGCTGGTGACAGTTCGTTCCAGAGTTTTACAGTGCGCGGCAGAAAGTTACGCGATAAACGCACTGTGGAAGACTGCCACTCATCAAGGTGATGAGGATGGTATGTTTTTCGCGTGGGACGATGGCAAAAAGTTGCAGGTGGTATGATTCCGAACAATTCCTCAGAGCACTCCCCGTGATACAACCGATAGAGGATGCAGAGTGAAGCTACATCTCGGCGTAATTCCAAGGGGTCCAAGCTGTTTGAAACACTATGGCAGTCAACAATTCGAGCGGCCCTTCGTTGGATACGATCCAGAGGGAGCAGTTGGTATTTTGGCGCCCCTGCCCAGAGATGAGAACAATATTCCATATGAGGTCGAACCTGCGCCTTGTAGAGTTGTAGGCGTTGGTCCGGACTGAAGTACTGTCTCGCTCTGTTAAGAACACCAAGCTTCTTCGAGGCTAATTTGGCCTTACCCTCTAGATGATATCGGAACTGGACTTCCCTCGATATGTTGACGCCAAGTATCTCAATGCTAGGGGAGATAGTTAAAGATGTGCCCTCGAAACGAGGACATACGACCATTGCTGACTTTTTAGTGGTGAACGCGCAGACCTGTGTTTTGGCGGGGTTAAATTGGACCAAGTTACGTCTACCCCATTCAGAGACCTTGACCAATGAATTCTCCATCTTAGACACAAGTTCGTTTCGACTCTCAATGACATTTTGCCGAGAAATATTGGGGGAGCCGGTATATACAGCATCACCTGTACTGTCACCCACATAGCAATGAATGCCGCTAGTCTGCAACATGTCATTGATATGCAGTAAGAATAGAGTAGGCACACAGCCCTGAGGGACACCAGCATCAACAGACTGAGTTTCCGAGCATTCGCCGTTAACCTTTATGCTTCTGTCTGCTAAGAAACCAGTGACCCACTTACATAATTTCTCAGGCACCCCGTATGATGGAAGCTTTGAAAGCAGCGCTTTATGCCAAGTCCAAGTCCCTTAGAGATAGTCTACGCGGAATAATAGGGGAGCAGATGCCCATTCACACATCGTATGTATCAGTTGCGATTGTCTACGCCGCATAAAGATTAAGGTAAACTATAGTTTGTACTACTTACAATAGTTTACATTGAAACTTCTATTGAAAAATATATTGCAAGTGTAACTTACGATTTTGTTCGTTGGAATTTAAGTTATGATAAATATTGTATGTTAATTATACGACATTCTACTACGGAAACTATTATTTTTTATTTATTGTATCTATATCTTACTACGTTCTACGTCGTACTATTCATTAACATACGATACTTTACCGACTTATTTCTTTTATTACAACTATTATTTATGAAATTAGGGGGCAAAAGAGCACCTGATGGGAAGCGAGTGGACAACCCATGGACGCTCGCAACATCAGAAGAGTTGAAATACGTTGCCAGCCTTTTTAAGAAGGTCGCTTTCTTCTTCAGGTTTTCAGATCGCATTGGTCCGGAAATATATGATTGGTCCAAGTACAGCTACTCGTTGACATAGTGAATTCCTTGCTCGTCCACTTCAACCTTACGTCTCGTACTGTTGATAATTGTTCTTGTCTTTGACCTATTTTTTGTAAGTTCCACCTTACAGATCTTGGAGCATAATTTGATGATGTGCGGCTGACGGCTGTAGGTGTAAAAATGACAAAGGAATTGATAAAGCGGAGATTGCTTAGGATTGTCTTGTTAACAAAAATTTCACATTTTTAAATAGTTTTAAATATGTAGTTGAAAATTTTGGGTATTTTTAAGTTCTTAATAAAATTAAAAGTTTTTTTTTATTTTTTTTAACTAAAGAAGGCAGGTCGCTATAGCCCTGACCTCACTGCGACCTATGAGGATCTATTGTGACTCCTTCGCACTAGAGAATCATTCCCAACCCAATACTGTTCATAAATTGAACGATGTGGTTGGGGTTGGTGCCACGAATTTCCTCTGTGGATGAATATTCGTGGTGACCAAGGTGCCTGTTCCTGCTCTGTAGTAGAGCAGGACAGTCGAGGAGAAGGTGAATAGGTGTTTCCTCCTCCTCCTCACAGAATCTGCAAGTCGTTATGCTACAAATACCCATTCTGTTTAGGTGTTTGTTGAACTTGCAGTACCCAATTAGGCTTCTGGTAAGGATTCTTAATTGGTTCCTACTCAAAGTGAGCACTAATTCTCATAATTTTTTAAAATTGAAAGTACTAGATACTGTTACTTTAATCTCTTGCTTTTTCCCATCCCACCCATCTTAGCATTTTTTTAAAAGAAAAATGATAATTTTTAATACGTTTTATTTTGCACTTGTAAAATTAATTTTAATTAAAGAAATAATAAGAAAATAAATCACATTTAAAGCTGTTTATCAAAAATATTTAAAAAATTACAAAAAATTTGGATTATCCGGATAATCCGGATTTGAGTAAGAAAAAATCCGTAAATCCGGATTTTTCTGAAAATCCGTTTTTTGCAATACCTAGTTTTCTAATACTGCCTGTAGTTATCGCCCTTTAAGTACGAAGCTATTTGTGCCATTTTTAATAAAAACTTATTTCCTTTCCTTTAAATATGTGTAGGTATAATATAATTGAGCTTCTAGGGCAGGGGTCACCAAATGGCGGACCGCGGTCCGCATCCGGACCGCCGCGCCGACCCATTCTATGCGGACCAACCATGTTCGAAGATTAACTTCGTTAAAAATTAATTTTGGTCCCGACATACTGATGAACATGTAGCAACAAAAATTGTCACTTTTCTCATTGATACAATTATACCTTTGTAATTTCCGTAATTACATTTGTTTAATTTTTTTTAATATGCTGACCGCGAAGGCCATTTTCTTACTTAAAACGGACCTCGAGCGAAACTAATTGGTGACCCCTGTTCTAGGGTAAATACGAGTATGAGGTCTGCGGCCCGCCTTTAGTTTGTTTTGCCAGGTTGCCGACCGCTGAGCTAGACCGTACGCAAACAGGCTAACTATATTTATTAGTGTATGGAGTGTTTGTACAGAGATTTAATAAAGTGCCACGGTGCAGGATGCGTCCGCCGCGAATCGATGTTACCATGGCAACCGGCCAGCCTCTACGAGCGATTTACACTAACACGACACGACTACGACTTTTATGTATTATGCCCGGGACACACGAGGCTAGTTTTTCAAGCTAGGATAGCAAGCTAGTGTTAGTAAGCTAGCAAGCTAGTGCTTCTGGCTTCGTGTGGACAAAACTATCTTCATTTGTAGCATGCTCCAAGCTAGGTCAGCAAGCCAGGACAGTTTGGTAAAAAACTAGCTTGCTATCCTGGCTTGAAAAACTAGCCTCGTGTGTCCCGGGCATTAGGGCTGGTATTCAGCAGAATTCAGCACTGGGTAATCCACACGTCATACTGGAACAATGTAAACGGGCGCTTGAACGCAATTCAGTGCATTCCACTGCTCGTTTACATTATTCAAGTACCTAGTAATCCAATGGACGACCTCTGTGGCTCAGTTGATGGGCGTGTTGATAGCTCACGCCGGGGGTCGCGGGTTTGAATCCCGCCGACGGAACAAAAAGTTTTCATCATACAGGGTGCAATTAAACCTTCCTGCCAAATTTTTTCCAGGGCTTAGGTATCATTAGGAGAGTCCATTTAACCAAAAAAATGGGATTTTTTTAAATGACATATTTTATCCCATTTAAAATCGTTGCAGAACGGTCACTCGCGGCGCGGAGGAATGAGAGGGGGTGAGGGACTATCATTAAATAAAATCCCTCACATATACCTCAACTTACTGTAAGTTAAGGTATATGTGAGAAGGTTAAAGGATTTTAGAAACGCAAGATATGATTGTTTCTAAAGGAATGTTATGTGATGTTTAAAACGCCCTCCCCACCAATATTTTTTGAAGTATTAAATACTTGTTATTGTTGATAATGTTTCAATAAATTATAATAAACTTAAAACTAGCGATCCGCCCCGGCGTCGCACGGGTATAAAATATATAGCCACTGAAAAAATGATTAAAATCGATAGCCTATGATCCTTCATGTGGTCTACTTCTTATCTGTGCCAAATAACATAAAAATTGCTCCAGTAGTTCGCGAGATGGGACATGTCACATGAGGGAAAAAAAGCGACTTCGTTTTATAATATGTATAGGTATGTTACTGTAAAAGCTCGAACTGCAGTAGATTTTCAAGTAAAACCTAAGATCTACCAATTCCTAATGGTAAATGTCCGAAAAGGTTTGCGATACGAATTTTTACCACCGTATAATTGGTAAATGTTAGGTTTTACGTTAATAGCACGGTATATGTTGAAAACAAAACGGCCAAGTGCGAGTCGGACTCGCGCACTATGGTTTCCGTACTGTTATAGAGCAAAAACAGGCCACAGATTGTGTTTTTGGTATGGAAGGCCCCATAGGGAATTATTATAAATTATTAAAGTGGTATTGCCCAGCAGTGGGACACTGCAGGGAGTGCATGCTGCTTATAACTAATAATAATAAAGTGGTATTAACCCTGGGAGAGCCATGCTTCGGCACGAATGGTCCGGCTCGACTGGAGAAATACCACGGGCTCACAGAAAACCGGGGTGAAACAGTTGCGCTGTGTTTCGCCCATCGAATAGCGATCACCGGTGCTCTTATGGGGCTTGAAGGATTAATTTTTAATTAAGTACTTACATCATTATTTGATTGCCTTATTTACATTTTAAAAAAACAGTTATAAGAAGAATAATGATAGTAGCTTAGCTGGTAAGCATTATGTTCCTATTTCGTTGTTAAATGTCAAATAGAGAAATACTGATTCAGTTAGATAGATACGATAGAGATTGAGATATTCAGAGATGTTGTATGTTATAATGTGTTGTGTGAAAATAATTTAAATAGGTTAGTATTACTTACTACTATCGTATATTATAATAACTAAGTATATTATGTACCTACCTGTTTTGTCCAATAGTTCACTGAGGTAAATAATTAAGAATTACCAATTTTTTTATTCCTAAAACCAACATTTACCGTTGACAGTAGAAAAACCTAGCATATACCGAATTGTAAAAGTAAATGTTCGAAAAGATTGTCGTATTTTTAGAAATACTTTCATTTACCAACTCGTATCGGTTTTCTTTTAACTCAACATTTCTGATTTTACCTATCCAAATCAGTTAAACGGGTAAAGCACGGAGCTAACACAAAGTTCCGTGGGGTAAAGTGTGAAGAGGTGCAGACAGACAGAAACATACGTTTAGCTTTATAAAACATAATATTACTTATTTAGATTAGTATCGTATCGGAGTCGTCACGCCGGGTCTAACGAATTCAAATGAACTGCCCGCAGATGTGACGAAGCCTTCGATTTCTCCAGGCTAATGGAGTTTGTGGCAGCCATTCAACAGACTACAAACTACCGTGATGTATCTTACAATGTCATAACTAATATAAAGTGGAATTTAATATTGATTTTTTTTCAATACATCCCACTGCGAGTAAGTAAAACACGAGTTTCCATAGATGTTTATTTCAGGCATGGACCTCTTATCCAAATATCCGACTTCATACAATATTTCCCTAACATGACACCACCTGTGAAGTATCCTCTTACCACCAAAAAACATCAAAATCGGTACACAAATGGCGAAGTTATCCGCGAAAAAGTCAGTTAAAAAGTATTTTAGTTTTTCAGCCACGGACCCCGTAATAAAATAAACAACAAAAAAAATCGGATCATGTATGGTACAGAAATGACATCCAAACATAATAGGTATAAGTACTCGCGGACCCCCAGAGGTCCGCGGATCACAGGTTGGGAAACACTGTTCTATCTAGATCAGGGATTCCTAAAGCGGCTTCCACGGAACCCTAGGGTACGTGATCCCCCCAAATATATCGTATCGTACTTCCCAAGTCCCAACTCATTCGGACTTGTGATGGAGCATTAATTTGAGCTGCAGTAAGGACTAAGGCTGCAGTGGACTGCTATCGTCCCGTGGCCGGATAAAAACAGCAATTCAGAAACATGCGTTCAAAATCTTCGCTCCGCAACATGTCCGCAACACTGAATTTTTCCGAGATATTATGACGGTAACGGATCAAGAGCCCTTAAGGGCCAGACCTACCTTTGTTTCTTAAAGCTGAAAGTTTACCTGTTTGTGTTTGTGACCTTTACAGAGGTAAGAGCGACCAGCAACTATGGAGTTTCGGTCGTGGTTACTTTAGGAGGTATCCAGTTCTGAAGATCTACTTGAGCCTTGACCTTCCAGTAAAAGTAAAGCTCAATTTCATAGCTTGTATATTATACTTCGCGGTACTTTTATTCAAAGACTTATAGGCTAAGGGCTGCTTTACACGTATTAAGTTGATAAGTAGTTAACTAAATTTTAACTTAATTTTAAGTTGTTAATTTCATGCAAACACAAGTAGCAAGTAGCAAGTTAAAATTTAGTAAGTGCTAAACTAGATGACAATTAGAATTTAGTTACTTACTATTACTAAGTATTACTTATCTACTTAATACGTGTAAACCAGCCATATAATATAGGCAGAGTAGACAGAATGATAGAGTATGCCTACGAATAATAAAAACTAAGGAAGAGTAACTCCGTCAAAAAACATGCTCCAAAATACTTGTCAAAAAAGTGTACCTTAGGTTCACTTTTCATACATTTGCAATATCTAGGTGACCTTGACGTTACATGACAGTTCGAATGGAACCAAATTTAAAACTGTATTAAGTATGGGAGTTAGTTTCCTTATGTTGTATTATTCGTTGGATTAAGCCGACTTAGAACTGATGTAATTTTTTTTAAGTCTGACGTCTTATGACAAAAGTCGTCGCTAGGGTCGTTACCTACAAATTTAGTTGTTGTTTATATTTTGGCACATGCAAAGAAAACTGTCAGAATTCAATTTCAAAATCTTATTTTTTTAAATAAATTATACCAGCCAGCGCGCCAGCCCTTAACTTATCCTGGCGAAACCCGAAAGAAATGACAGATATTAATACTCGTCCGTCTCTTAGCGTTAGCAGTCGAAGTATTTATGTCTATTGTGATATAGGTACTTATCTACTTTTATTCGAAAATTAAGTTTTGTAAAATGAATTGTAGCGCCATCTAGTACACATTATAGAAAACTTTAAGCAAGTTTGAGTTTTGACACTTCTAAAGTGTCTATGGATAGGAGTGGCGGGAAAAGTTGGAAAATTTTTCAGCACTGAAAATTGAATTTGATTTCTATTGTAAAAAGTTGTATAATTGTAGAATATTTGTTATTATATTTTTTATAATATTGTATATTATATTTTTTATTTGTATATAATTATTCCTTCGTTCGGTTGGTAAGTTTTTTAATTATATAAAAGTCCCTTCACGGGACCAGGCGCGCCGCGATGTCTCAGCGGCCGTCCAAACGGAAGAAGAAGAGACATAATATATCGTCTAGTCCGGTGGATGATCAGGCTGAGTCGAGTAGCTCTGAACAGTCTGAGCCCACAGAGGAATCTAACAAATATGCTCCTTATAGAGTCAATGATTACAGCCGTCGCTATCCAGAGGACAGCGCAGCTGGATTTGAATTTGTAGTTTTTGTGGAAAGCACAGGTGAAACTCCTATAGGTACTCGCGACCTCATGGGCTTAAGTCGTATTTTCCAACAATCGATTAAGGGAATATCTTTCTTGAGAAAAATTAATAAATTCAAAGTTGGAGTCTATTTTAATCGGCCGAACTTAGCTAATGCATTTCTTGAAAATACTACTTTTCTACGAGACCAAAATTTAAAAGCAAGCATTCCAGCTGGTAGCACGGAGTTGACTGGTGTCATCAACTCCGTACCGACCGAAATGTCCAATCAAAAAATTTATAAAGCAATTTCGAGTAGTACAAAAAGGGTAATATGTGTACGTAGAATAATGAGAAAAGCTAAGGTTAACAACAGCTTTGTGTTGCAACCAACGCAATCAGTGGCAATTACATTTTCGTGCTCTACATCATTGCCTGAATATGTTTTAATAAATATGTGGCGATTTCCTGTTACGGCATATATTCCACCAGTGAAACAGTGTTATAAATGTTTAAGATACGGACATTTAGCAAAGTTTTGTAAGAATGCAGAGCGTTGCTCGATCTGTGCCGAGGCTCACAATTATAAAAACTGTACCCAAAGCCCAGATAAAGCTGTTTGTGTACATTGCAAAGGTAGCCATTTATCTATATCTAGAGAATGTAGAATTAAACAAATGAAAATAGAAGAAAATAAAAAAAAGTATACAAATACATCATATGCAGACCTTTTTAATAATAAATTACAAAATTTCCCTTCATTAAATGAAAACACAAATAGTAAAGACCTATTAAATGTACTTCTCTCAAATAAAAACGCACTTACGTTACTCACAGAATGTTTAATTAAAGCTATTACTCTGAACAAGACTCAAAATGCAAGCATAAACTCACAGCTTCTTTCAGAGGCAATAAAAGAAACTATAAAAGAAAAAAATAACAATCTTTCACATTCTCTGCCCAAGTAAATATTATGCAATGGAACAGTCAAAGCTTGCCAAGTAATAAATATGAACTACAAAAATTTTTATTAGATAATTCCATCCACATTTGTATAATTAGTGAAACATGGCTCAAACCACATATCACATTTAACATGAAAGGATACTCTATTGTGAGAAATGACTGTGGTAATAATCACAATGGAGTAGCCATATTAATTCATAACACTATAGTCTATAACAAAATTAATACATTTTATGATGATTCTTTACAAAATATTGTTGTTCAGATTCAAATTTTTCAGAAACAAATCTCGATTGTAAGTTTTTACAGCCCAGGAAGCTGTATTCCTGAATTTAATAAGAAAAAACTTAATGATTTAATACAGACTATTCCGAAACCGATAATTTTTGCTGGAGACTTTAACGCGCACCATACTTTATGGGGCTGCGATAAAGTTGACGCGCGAGGGAGAGATATTGTTGATGTCGCTGATGAGAATGATTTGGTTCTCTTGAATGATGGACGTCCAACCACTGTAGGGTCGCATAGATGGAAGCCAAATGCACTAGATTTGACTTTTGTTTCGGCGTCGTTAGCATTATTTTGTGAATGGCAAGTTTCTTCAGACTCATTAGGTAGTTATCATTTACCAACTCTGACAACATTGAATCTTTCTCCATCATTCTCTTCCCATAGTAACTTGTCACAGACATTTGAAAGTTTTCCTCTTCACACGAATCTGAAAACAGTAAATTGGGATTTGTATGAAAAAACTGTTAATCAGAAATTACAAAATTTTCAAATTGAAACATGCGATTTAATCGACAGTTATAATAGATTCTGTGCGCTTATAATTCAAACTGTTGATAAATGTGGCGCATTTATCAGCGGTTTGAATAAGCCTAAGTTTTGCACCCCAACTGCTAATCCTGTTTCTCAAAGTTCTGCCTGTAGTAACAGTAAAAAAAAAGTTAAAATTCCATTAGTATGGTGGAATGAAAAATGTTCCAGGGTTGTACATGATTGTCGTCAAGCCTATGCGCGGTTTAAAGCGAATTCTTGTATTGAAACTTTTGTTGAATTTAAGCGTCTTCAGGCGCATAAAAAACGCGTATTGAAACAAGAGCGAAGACTTTCTTGGGAAAACTTTTGTAAATCTGTTAGTAGATTAACTCCTATGAGCCAAATTTGGATGAAAATTAAAAAATTCAACCGAAGTTATACACCTAGAAGTAGTTTTATTGATAGTGAATGGATAATACAGTTTTTAAATAAATATACTCCAGATACAGTACCAATTAACTATAAGAACAAGAACAGTAATTCCAATGTGACATTGACATGTGACAATGTGACAGCATCTCCAAATTCTTTTCTAATAGAGAGTTTTACATTTGAAGAGCTGAAAGCAGCCATAAAATCTCGTAAAGATTCTGCTTGTGGTCTAGATTGTTTATCTTACAAAATGTTTAAATTGTTGGACACCAAAAATATGAAGTTGTTCCTTAATCTATTAAATTCATTGTGGTGCCATTCCATGATTCCTGAACAGTGGAAAACAGATTGTCTCGTTCCAATATTAAAACCCGGAAAGGATATAAATGTTGCAGATTCATATAGACCTATAACTTTAAGTTCTTGTGTTGGCAAAATATTTGAACAGCTTATTAAACAGCGATTGGAATTTTTTATAGAAAGAAATCATATTTTACCTAGTAATCAGTTCGGTTTTCGGCGTGGCCGTTCGGCTAGAGAGAGCTTGAGTCATTTTTGTTTGGACATTCACAATGCTCTGTCTTGTAATTCAATATTGGTTGGTATTTTCTTTGATGTTGTTGGCGCATATAATAATGTAAATTTGGAAAAACTTTCAACTATTTTAACTTCTTTACAATTACCTGAAAAACTGGTAAATTGGGTGTATCATTTTCTTAGTGGTCGTAAATTATTTGTGAAATTTGAAAATAAACTGATTGGTCCAAGGTACTCCTACAAAGGAATAAGTCAAGGTGGAATTCTCAGTCCCTTACTATTTATTTTGTATATACATAAGTTAAATATTGTCTTAGGTCAAAACATTACTAACCTACAGTTTGTAGATGACTTAACTATATATTGTACTGCAGACAAGTTGCCTGCAGCTATTGAAAATCTCAAAGTTGCCCTCCTCGGTCTTAAGGCCTATTATGATGATCTGGGCTTGGACATCAGTCCTGAAAAAAGCAAAGTTTTAGTTTTTTCAAAAAAACCTAGCAAAACAACAAACATTGTCCTACAATATGGAGATAGTAAGTTAGCAGTTGACAAAACCGTTAGATTCTTAGGTGTGATTTTTCAGAACTCCTTCAAATTTAATAAATATATTGATTACTTAGCAAACAGGGCTTTAAAGGCTTGCAATATATTAAAGTCTTTAGCAGGCACATATTGGGGAGCTGATCCAAAAATTTTATTAATTCTTTACAAGGCTATTGTAAGAAGCCATTTTGAATATGGTTATGTATGCTTTGCTTCTATTCCACATTTTGTTGATAGACTAGATAAAGTTCAAAATAGGTGCTTACGGATCGTGCTTGGTGCGATGTGTTCCACACCCATAATATCAATGCAGGTTGAATGTAACATCCCTCCTTTGAAAATTCCCTTTAAATATTTAATATACAGGTTTTTGTTGAGAATTTCATCTATTAAAAATCATCCTCTTCTTGTAAAATTGCAGAGTGGTTCTTCTTCCTCTATTTTATTGCATTACCTACCTGAAATTGTAAAAATAAAGCAAGACTATAACTTATATGAAAGTGACTTATGGCCTTGTTATATGAGCACATTTAGCTCTAAATATTTTCCACTAAAAATTGTAATTGATAATTCTTTGAAGTGCAAAGAAGATGTCTACCTTTTACTAAGTAACCTTGTTGGTTATCAACAAGTATATACTGATGGTTCAAAGACTTCTGAGGCGGTATCAGCAGCCATATATATTAAACAGGATAAGAAAGGATATGGTATTAGGCTTCCAAATTTAACAAGTATTTTTACTGCTGAGTGTTTAGCAGTTCTGTCTGCATTAGAGTATATCGAAACTCAAGTTTATGATAAATGGATTATAGTGTCTGATAGTCTTAGCGTTCTTCTAAACTTAAATAACCCCAAATTTTGTGCTACAACTAACTATATTATCTATGATATTAGAGAAAAATATACAAAATTAACAACATTAAACAAAAAAAATATAGTTTTAGTCTGGTCACCGTCACATATTGGTGTTAAGGGAAATGAACAGGCTGATTTTCTAGCAAGAGCTATAACCACTTGTTCTCAGGAGCATTGTATTAAAAACATATGCCTTCCAGAATCTGATGTTTTAGTCAAAATAAAAGAAACCTTTAAAATCGAATTTACAAATTTTTGGAAACAGACCATGGAAACCAAAGGAAAATGGTATTCTAAGATTAAACAGGAGTTGTCAGTCCCATGGTTTGTTAAAGGTGTTTCATTTCATGACAGGAAATTTTATTCTACTATTTGCCGTCTTAGACTTGGTCACTGTCGATTTAATGCTCATCTTCACAGATTGAATATGTTGTCTTCACCCGTCTGTAATTACTGTAATCATTCTGAACAAACTTTGGATCACATTTTCTTTACTTGTAACAGTTTTACTCTTCAAAGATTTATTTTTATTAATCACTTGATGGATATCTTTAAAACTGCTGAAGCCATCCCGCACTCCCTTCAGCAGCTTCTGAAAACACCCGATTGTTATAAGCCAATATATGAGTACGTCCTCTCTACCATTGGAGATATATAAATAAATACTCACCAGTCATTACCTATATACCTTGAGATTGTATGTAGTTACACAGAGATAGTTCTCTGTAACAGTTATGTGTTGTAAATTTCCTAATTATATATAAGTACTTTGTGGTTGTAAATAATTCTCTTCTATATCTGCTTTTCATCTCGTTTTTCTTAGTTTTAGTAATAAAATATTATTTAATTAATGTACATAACTTTGAACTGTTTATAAGCAGACTTTTTAGGCATCTGTCAAGAGTCAAATTGAAGAAGGGGCAACTCACTGAGGCCGCCATAAAAAAAGAAGAAGAAGAAGAAGACAGTAAAATATTATCAAAACATGAGAAATGGCTTCGGCCTGATGAAAAAACTTATTTCATATTATTGATATCAAAGAATTGGCTACGGCCTGATGAAAACTCTATTTCAGATGGTTAATATAAAAGAATTGGCTTTGGCCTGATGAAAACTCTATTTCAGATGGTTAATATAAAAGAATTGGCTTCGGCCTGATGAAAACTCTATTTCAGATGGTTAATTTAAAAGAATTGGCTTCGGCCTTCACTATTATTCAGTAAATAGAGAAAACATAGAAATGGCTGTATGGGCAACGCTCCCTTTGCCTGTCCCGACCGGGACGAATTAAAAAAAAAAAAAAAATGTCTATGGATAGTGATGTCATCTTTTAGTGTTTTTGTATCTGTAGTCTGTACCAAAAACAATAAACATAGACTTCTATGATCTTTATGTGTATTTGACGCCGTTCGAAGTTGCTGTCATTCTTCTAATTTTGGATTTTATCACACAAACTTTTCAAACTGTCGTGTTTAGGTACGTAATGAGTGAAATTTAGAATATTTTCTTGTTCCTCGTGTAAAAACATCCATCAACGGAGTGTAGTTGCCGTCGTAACCTGTCCAGCAGGCGCTGTCTCTTTCGGGACAGTATTAGTGATTTTCGGAGCGTTTAGTGTAAAGTCGCAGATTTGCTCATGTTTAGCTGCTTTATAACGCATCGTGAGCTATAATCAGTTAGATTCACGAGCGAAAACCAACCTAATATTAACAGGGTGCGGGCATAGTGACAACGCCGCGGTGAACATCGTTAATCGTAGTGTGAAGTCAGTCCGCTTTTCGATACCGGTCGGGTGACTTGTGTAGTATGCTAACATGGTAGGCTGAAGTTTTATATGTCGCATAGTGTTTGTGAAGTGAGCTAAGGGGTTCTCTTGTTGCAGGCCGGCAGAATGCTAAAGTTTATACGTGGGAAGGGGCAGCAGCCCTCGGCTGAGCGGCAAAAACTTCAAAATGAGCTCTTCGCGTTTAGAAAGGTAAGTCTAAGTTATAAGATTTTGTGTGAAGTCTAAGTTATAAGAAGATGTTATCATTAAAGTCGTTATTTATTAGAGTACGAGAGAAGTTCTGAGAGCTGCAGGGTATTATTAGCTGTACTTTAGGCTTTGCTACTAATTAAGTCATAAAAAACCTAGTAAAAAAGATTTGTGTTGGAAAAAAATCCAATGAGTATAGTATGGGATTCCTTTAGTAAGATTTTGTTGTTATAGACATTTAAACTCTACCAACTTAATTAACAACATTAATTATCTTTAATTTATTAATCATAATATTGCATCCATACTAATCCATACTAATATTATAAATGCGAAAGTGCATCTGTCTGTCTGTTTCTTCATGCCTAAACCGCTGAACCGATTTTGCTGAAATTTGGAATGGGGATACTTTGAGTCCCGGGAAAAAGGACATAGGATACTTTTTATCCCAGAAAAATGTACGGTTCCCGCGCGTTAAACGAATTTTGGCACAACAAAGTTGTGGGTGTCATCTAGCAATAAATAAACCAATAAAGTGTAATAATGATTTCTTAGGTTTATGTCTAAGTATCTGAAATATATAAATAATAAAGAGCATTTAGCTATATTTATCATACTGACCAAATATAGTAAAAGAAACAAATAATCACCCTTTACTTGATAGTACAATAAAGATAATATCAGGTACCTTGATTGTGTCTTATCAGCCAAGCCCTGCAACATATTTGCTTTTAGATTAGATTTTATGGTTTCTTTTAGTCATAATCATAATAAAAATTTAGTTCATGGACTTGTGTAACATAGCTAATTGATTGTGATAAGAAAAGGTACTTGGCACATATTCAGCCCAAGGCTTAAGAATGTTGACGGACCATACTTACAAATGTACATTTCCATGTCATTTTGAAAGAGACAATGTGAAAACATCATGTACAATATTTTTCTTTCAAGTAGTTATAATATGGTATGGGTAATAGGTATAAAAATTTATAATTATGGTGTGCAGTCACAAAAGTTCTAGTTTTGGCCAGAGGTATGAGGCAATAAGAATCTATGGGGGTACTCCAGATTTGTCTGGAACAGCTGTAAATAGGTAGGTTTGTATTGGTTTATATTACAAAATAATGCTAATATCTATTTCTACTCTTGAACATTATAATGTTAATAATCAAGAAAAAATCTTAACAGTTGTCCCTGAATATCCAAATATGTTTGGGCTTCATTTGTCACAGAATAATTGACATCAAGGATACATGATTGTGACAAATATACCACAATTACTGAATCTAAGCATCTCCGAATGAGATCATTCATAATTTGTGGTGTAATAAGTGTTATTTCTGTATTCAGTTACAGTGTATGATTTCAAACAATGCTTAAAAACATTTGTATGAAATTAGTACTAAATATACAAAAACCTAACTCTAGGATTTTTATAATTGAACATAATATTATGTCTAAAGTCCATTGTCTTGTAAGATGCTTAAGGTATAATATCCTAAATATTCTTTAACTTAGCAGTAATCTAAGCAAATCGGTAAGTACATAATTATATACACTGTGTTACAAAAATAAGTGATAATACTTTAGGGTGTGTATGTGTTCCTTGTAGTTTCACAGTGAACTCTCTACAAGGAACACGTACATACCCTAAAGTATTATCACTTATTTTTTTTTACACCCTGTATATGATATTAACCATAATTTTGCCAAACAATATTTGTGTTATCGGACGTTGGGTGATAAGGTGTGATAGTGATAACATTAAATCAATATTTCCCTGAAATTTACCATGAATCATTACGAGCATAGTACATAATACACATATTTAACAATTTCTGATATTTGTATTATTAGTGTATTTTCATGTTTACAATTTATGTATTGCTACAATTACTATTATTGTTAACTTATCTCAACCTTGAATGCCGTTTATTACTATTGGCTTGTAAAAGTGATTACTGATTAGAATAGTTTTATAGGAAACAGCTGGTAAAAATGACTGAAAATTCATTATTTTAACAGTTTCGGTAACAATAGCTCACAACAAATACTTTATTTAGTTAGATACCAGTAGAAGTAAAGAAAACTAACCCAAAGCATCTTTAAAGTTATCAAATAGAATCAGAGAAGATTGTACCTTATCTGAACCTAATAAAATCTACAATATTATAGCTGATATTATAAAAAAATATAAAGGATATGGGCACATTGGATTCAGAAAATTGAAAACAGCGACACCGGCCTCGCCTAATAGAAACCTATTAGACATGGCTAGTTTTATTATCTTTTCAATTTGTTCAATTTATGAGACATTGCTGTTTCTTGGGAACCGACTAAAACTTCTCAGACGGTAATTAATGATGGCCATAACATCCCAAAATAAATATTTTACTTCAGGATATTTGTGAACTAATAAGCTTAAATCATGTGTTATATTATGAGCAAGCCGCAAGGTTGTGCTTAGCATAGAGGCAAGCACGGCAAGTTTGTTTGCATCAAATAGGCTCCTAAGGTACTAGGCCGACTGTGATGTTTGACATATTATGTACTATAAGAGAAGTTGATTCCTATGCAGATGGCGGATCTAAGTAATTTGGTCGCGTTACGTCAAACCCAGCCGACCGATCACAGCTAACATTGAATTGACATAAGCCGACTACATGACTTAGATCCGCCATCTGCATAGGAATCAACTTCCCTGATAGTACATAGAGTAGGTAAGCCAAGAAGAAGGATATAAGATAATTTTTATCATGGGAAAATACACAATTACCGCGGGATAATTTAAAAAAAAGGATTACGCGGGTGGAGCTGCGCTTTTTTATATTCAATAAACGCAAATGGTATTATCAAATTCAAACAACCCACACACACAATAATGACTAAAAGTTAAAACTCAATAGCCTCAACAATAACAAGTCTTCCTGTCTATTCCAGGCATGATATCATTGCTAAAAGTTGGGCTATAATAATTGTAGTCTTGAGTCTTAGACCTTATGCAAATGTTAATAAGAGCGAATGGTACACCGGGCATGTCAGCGACCGTACGAGGAAGACGTGGGCTGACGATAGTTGATGAAACAGTCCGCGTTGTTTCAATCTGCACTTTCGAGAGCATACAAAACAGACTGACGACGATGTAATCCTCTAGATACAGAAGGTTTCATTAAAATATTTTACTCGCACATTTATGAACCAAAAACTTACAGAATATAAAAAAATATATCTTATACTAGTTGTCCCGGTGAACTTCGTGTCACTTTAAAACCTTCCCTGGACTTCTACCAATATGTTAAGACTAAAATCAGCCCAATCCGTTCAGTAGTTTTAAAGTTTTAGCGCGACTAACACATTTGAAAATCCTTTTTTTTTCTAGTTTAGTTTGCTGGGATAGCTAGTCTTATATATAAAATTCTCGTGTCACAATGTTAGTCCACGAACTCCGAAACGGCTTTACTGATTTTTACCAAATTTTATATGCATATTCAGTAGGTCTGAAAATCGGCTACTCGGTACTTTATATATTGATAAGTGCATTTGTTGAATAAATAATAGTAAATTATTACAACCTGAGAATGACGGCGACCATTGTTTGTGCGACGGGATAGCGATCGACGTTGCCATGGCGACATACTTATTTAGTCACTTCAATAAAATTTAAATATGGGCGAAGTACTTTATATTATGGCAAAGCAAAGTTTGCCGGGACAGCTAGTATATTATATAACTTTCAGAAGAATATATTCAAACAAAAATAAACTAAATTATTAGTAGTTACTTTTGGCGGGCTGTGCCTTTGAGTTGGCCCACCTGAATCTGACAAACTTGTAGCCATGCACATTGCACACGCTTACTGTATTACAACGACACATGTTTCAAGTCAAAACAAATTATTTATTGGCAATAAGTTTATTTGTTTTATCCGTAAGCTGAAACGGTGTTTGTCTAGTCTAAGATCTCAATCTACTGCTACTCAAATCGATTAAATAGGCGGCCATATTGATAACTCTATCGACGCGAACGTGATTTATCTAGATTCAACTATCGACGATGTGAAATTATGTTTCATGAATTGGTGGCAATAAAGCGTGGTTAATTTACCGACGCACTTGAAATTAATATCGATTTTTACCATTAGACGATGGTATGTAATATGATGTAGAAATAAAAATAGAAAATTATAGACGGTTGTGTTGAGAAAAGTTTTATAAATGTAGAGCGCTTCCCAACAAAAACATAGGAATTGGGAACTAGGATTGTTCCGATATGATAAAGTAACTCAGCGACGTCGATCAAACTTGTGCAAACACAGAGAGAAGTTTTACGAAATTGCAACGTGATACTGCATTGCTTTTAGTAAATAGTTATCTGAAGTCACGCTTTCGTTTAACCGACTATCAAAAAAATCATCCCCACTTGATGTGTAGGGAGGTACCATAAAAAAATATTTTTTTAAAGATTTCATGTACCATTTTGTCTGCATCATTTATATTATGTGCATTCATGCCAAATTACAGCTTTGTAGGTCCTATAGTCTGAGCAAAACTGCGGACAGACAGACGGACAGACGCCGGACGGACAGATCGAAACTATAAGGGTTCCTTGTTGACTACGGTACCCTAAAAATATGCTTAACATTAAAACGCCTTTCTATCATAGGAGGTCGCACAAATATCAACTGGCCCGTTTGTTGTGTCACAATACTCACAAGTCATCCAATAAGACGGGCCAAACTTCTTAACCCCTATTACTACAGTTCCATAGCTGTTAGTCGTAATAAAGACATTTTGGACTGTGTATTATTATAGGTCTTGTTGATAATATTGAGGCTTCAGTGGCGCGGGGTGTCTATAACTGTATTCCTATTGGCTTCACTTAAACTCCTAACGTTGTGGCGATCGTTCTACATTTTATGCAGGCTTAGGCTTCTGAAAGAACCTGTCACTGAAATATTAGTCCCAATTTAACCAAAGAACAAAAAAAAATTGTCGTTAAGAGCCCGGGTTACCCTCGAAATTCTCATACATACGTAATACCAAAATCATTTTCTCATACGAAAATATTTACCATGTTTGAGTTATTTTTCAGCTTAAAATAGTAATTACTTAGGTTCTTGTACAAAAATTAACTTCAAAATATTTAAACACTAAAAAATTTTTTTTGTGTATAATTTTTTTTTTACTAAATTTACTACTAAATATTTAAACACTAAAAAATACAGTAAAACACTAAAAAAATTATAAATAAATATTAAATTTACTACAAAATATTTCAACTCTAAAAAATATTTTTTAGGTTTTAATTATTTTGTAGTAAATTTACTATTTATTTATATATTTTTTAGTGTTTTACTCTATTTTTTTGTGTTTAAGTATTTAGTAGTAAATTTAGAAAAAAAAAATTATATACAAAATTTTTTTTTTTGTGTTTAAATATTTTGAGGCTAATTGATGTTCAGGAACCTAGGTAATTACTATTTTAAGCTGAAAAATAACTCAAACATTTTAAATATTTTCGTATGACAAAATGATTTTGGTATTACGTATGTATGAGAATTTCGAGGGTAGCCCGGCCCCTTAACTAACACGTCTTGCATTATGTTTTAAAAGTTGTATGCATTAAAAACCCAGTCAGTTTCTTCAAAACTTAACAAACTTAATCAAAACTTAACTAAAGTATGCATGAGTTCGTTCAGTTTCGGTCGGCCTGATATCAGTCCAAACGGATCAATCTGCCCCACCATATAGGGGACCTCTACCAGACTTTACATAAGATAATTCTGTCTGGTGAACGACTGATTGTCCAAATGTCCTGGGGTCAACGCCTGATAAGAGTATCAGCTACCTAATCGAGTTTATATCTATTTTATGCAAATATGATCTCATTTTAGGTCAACATTAATTTTTCGACGGATGTCATTAAGAAACCGTTGATTTCTACGTAGCTGTACTTATTAATTGCTGTATGATTGCTACTTATAATATTCCTTTCATAATGTCGGTAAAATTAAGTACTATAATGTAGCGGTAAACTAAGAAAGTTGAAACTTACAGCTTATTACATCTATCTAGTTTTCTGTTTTGCCGATTACGATTGGTCTTTTTTGCGATTCGTTATTACCTAATACATTTAACTATGACGATTTGTCACGCGGGAAACGTACTTTTTTCGAGGATAAAAAGTATCCTATGTCCATTACCGGGATTCAAAGTATCTTCATACCAAATTATAGCAAAATCGGTTCAGCGGTTTAGGGGTGAAGAGGTAAAATACACTTTCGCATTTTATGTATTAAGGCCATCCCCCGAGCAAACGACCTTGGCCATACATTTGCCGAGATCGCACCAAAACCCTATTTTTTACTTATCTTAGTTCAAAATTTACCTAAAAAAAATAAAACGTGGAATATGTAATTTTTGCTGATTTTTCAATTATTTTTCTCCGCCCTTTATATTTTAAAAAGTATTGTGTTTATCTTATGCTCGAAAACTGATTCTAACGAAGAAAACAAAGTACTCAAGCATGCATTAGACATATTTGAGTTCCAATAATAGTCTAAAAATATATTTACAATTAAACATAAAAAAAGGTAAGAAAATAGCTTAAAATATACAATCCGCCCTGGAATTGGTGCACTTTAACTGTCTATATAAATCTGATATTTTATGAATACTTATATAAATGGCTATTACCTCATCTAATTCTCAAAGTATTTTAAGATAACTTTCTTTATAAACTTTTTAAAACCAAATGAATCGTTAGAGACATCAATTCTACCCCACATTTTAAACGTCATTAATAATACCGATTTATTGTTATCGTTGGGTGTTAGGGAAGGTAAAAGGTAAAAGGTAACGCTGAGTTTTTACGTATTCTATGGAAAATCTCGTAATATCCGCCATTTCTCGACAGTTCACATTTGAACTTCAGTCGGGCTGTGTACACAGTTTTTTCAAAGGGAGTTTTTTGTGACACAAATGTAAGTATTACTGTTTCACATAAAACTATCAATGCATCATGTGAGTAGTCAAAAGGGCCATGTTTGGAGCTATAATAAAAACCACATTGTGTATTATTTACAGAGATAAGTTTGATTTTCTCAACGCTATGATAGCCTCTATGCTATCATTTTGGTGCTCCAACGTCATATTTCTCAACTCTATGATAGCGTAGAGGAATAAATTCGCTACAATTTTGGTGCTTCAACGTCATAAGCAGCGTAGATATTCGCCAATTTTCTTTCTCGCAAAATTTTTCTGCGTCATATCGGCAAAAATTGGCGGCCTCGCCCTTATGATTTATTGTCGATCTATTGGCGTGTGTTTCAAATAATAGTAATTTGTAAATACTAAGAAGATGCTGAATGTGTGTTTGAATTTTAATAAATCGGTTTTACTTTGGAAGCTGATATCATTAGTATAATAAACAAAAATAGAAAATTTTAAACGTGGAAAGGAATGTTGATATGCCGAAGATTATTGCTGTATTTTTTATTATAACTGTGTAGCTTTCAAATTATGAGTTTATAAGCCCCTAAATACGGTAAATTACGGAATCTCCGTAGGGAACGCCCGGACGGCTTTCCAGGCTAAATATAACAGGCCAGTCCTAAAATCGATCAAGATTTCTTTTGAACTACTTACGATATAATTAGGTTTAAAACGTGTTACGTAGCTTTTTACACTGCTTTTTGTCGTATGATTAATATGTATCGTATATTCGATAGATAGCCTCCTTTGTGCTCGGCCAGTCACCTGCGAAGGTTATTCGATGTGAGTAGAATATTTGTGGGTATATCGAACCTCGCTTACTGATTTTTTGTCTATCTACTTTATTGCCTTTGGCGTTGTGCAATTTATTGGCCGTAATATGTAGTATGTGCGAAGCCGTAATAAATAGATTTTCCGATTTTATATCGATTAATTTTTAATGAAGTATTTGAAAGATAATGTATGGGGATTGTGTGAAAATTTAATTACAATTAAGTAATTAATATTTGTCTCTGAGTGCGGCAGTTAGCTGACACAATTTCATCGAAATCGAATCAGCGGTTTACGCGTAAAAAAGTTTTACAGTTAGCCACTTCACACTTGTGTAGTATTGTTATCGTTTCTTAAAATATCATAGCTTCTCTTTCGTTAATGTTTAAGTCCGTGATGTAAACTATAAAGTTTATTAAGTAGTTTAACTATCAATTCAGCTTCAAGGAAGCCATGTAGCGCGCCCCATATCCAGAACTTTTAGAAGCCCTACCTGTGATCCTAATTGTAATATCGTATACAGGTGATGGATAGAGCGATTAACTAAAGGAGTAAACATACGAGAAACAGGTTATGAAATGGTGACGGATTATCTACTTTAAATTAAGATTTAATCGAGACACAAAGTCTCGATTAAAGTTAAGTAATAAATAATTTAATATCCCTGAGTGCGGCCGTAAGATGTGTTGATAATCAATTGATCATAATATTTGTATTTCTATAAGACTACCTGTTTTGTGTTGCTTTGGAGATTTCTTGAGTATTTTCAAATAACAGGATATACCCACCTACTTATAAGAAAGTTAGAGTTATTATAATAATATGCGCTCTAACTTTTTTGCGATTATTACTGTCTTCTTTACGCAAATAGACTTTTCCCGCCATAGCTGTACCTCCTAAACCTTCTCTATTTAAATAAAATATAACTAGTACAGATTTTATATTATTTAAATAGAGAAGGTATATATAATATATATATATATATATATATATATATATATATATATATATATATATATATATATATATATATATATATATATATATATTGTAGAGAGTCCGGCAATCCTAGAGTCTAGCTCTTTTATTCTGCACAGCGAGAGCTTCAAAATTTTTGCAACCTTTGGTCATTTTTGACCCAACGAAAGTGGGACATGAAACTGGTTCTGTGTGGGAGATCGATAGGGTGCATAAATACAATACTCAAAATTACTGTACAGTTAACAGTAACTAAACAATAATTGTCATTGTCGCAAATATTGTTTTATTGTTAACCCGTTTATATTTCCGGTTTCTATTTGTTCGTATTTTCATTTTATTTGACAATGAATTAATTTTATTAGTACGCGTGGGGTTCTCTTCTCTACAAATCTTTTTGGCACAGATGTGTAAATGCTAATTATGTAACTGTAACTCTAAAAAATCCATTTATATGTACTAATATTAATAAATGCGAAAGTGTGTCTGTCTGTTACCTCTTCACGTCCAAACAGCTGAACCGTCTTTGATGAAATTTTGGTATAGAAATACTTTGAGTTCTGGTAAAGGACATAGGATATTTTTATCCCGGAAAACTGTACGGTTCACGCGCGATAAAAGAATTTTAGCGCAACGGAGTTGCGGCCGCCATCTAGTACAATATTTTTTTATTGCACGAGATTTGATTAGAGGTCTAGTTAGTGTACGTAAGCAACATACATATATTATATCATGTATGTTTGTATGTTATGAAACACTAGCGACCCGCCCCGGCGTCGCACGGGTATAAAATAGAACTGAAGAAAATCATCAAAATCGATAGCTTATGATCCTTCATGTGGTCTACTTCTTATCTGTGCCAAATAACATAAAAATTGCTCCAGTAGTTCGCGAGATAAGCCCTTTCAAATAATTTCCCCCGCTTTTTCCACATTCTCCTATTAGTCTTAGCGTGATAAAATATAGTCTATAGCCTTCCTCAACAAATTGGCTATCTAACACTGAAAGAATTTTTTAAATCGGACCTAGTATTTCCTGAGTTTAGCGCGTTCAAGTTAGCCCTTTCAAATAATTTTCCCCGTTTTTTCCACATTTTCCTCTATTTCTTCGCTCCTATTAGTCTTAGCGTGATAAAATATAGCTTATAACCATCCTCGATAAATGGGCTATCTAACACTGAAAGAATCATCAAAATCTGTTGCGTAGTTTTAAAAATTAAAGGGAACAAAGGGACATGAGGGAAAAAAGCGACTTTGTTTTATAGTATGTATAGAAGACCTGTGTTACAGTCAGCAACTGTGTAATCAGTGGAGCAACATTTGTCTCCTTTGTTGGTGACAGAACATACATAGGTCTCTATGTACCTGATGAAATCTAATATATAAAATTCTCGTGTCACGGTGTGCGTAATTGAACTCCTCTGAAACGGCTCGACCGATTTTCGTGGATCTTAGCGAGCATATCGGCTAGGGTTGAGAATCGGACAACATCTACTTTTTATATTGATAAGTGCATTTGTTGAATAAATAATAGTAAATTATTACAACTCGAGACTGACGGCGACCATTGTTTTTGCGACTCCCGTCACCATGGCAACGTCCATCGTTATCCCTAACGATGGACGTTGCCATGGTGACATACTTATTTAGTCATTTCAATAAAGTAATACGGGCGATATACTTACTTTATATTATGGCAGATCAACGTTTGCAGGGACAGCTAGTAAGAATATAATAATATAAAGCCTCCGTGGTCCAGTGGTTTAGTCTGGTTTTTGACTCGTCTGTGGGTTCGATTACCGCATTGGAATAGCAAAAATGTTACCAAGTTTGGCTACTACAAAGCAGGCTGCTACCCTGTTGGACTTGCGTCTGAACTCTCGTCTATCGAGTTGGTCGTCAGTCATAGTTACAAGATTGAGAGGAAGAGGGAGTGCTCGTGTGTTGCCCAGACACATAATTATGCATAACGTGACCATACGTCCCGCTTTGGGCGGGACAGTCCCGCTTTCAGGCTGCCCCGCTGTCCCCCGCGAGGCCGAAATTGTCCCGCTTTTGTAAACAGACCAACGACTATAATTTAAAAGTATTTTTATGTTTGAGATGCCTGTGCAATGCCTGAAAGTAACGCATGCAGACAACAAACGTAATTATTCTGTCATATTTTGCTCGATATCAATAACTAGACGTTCCGCGCAGCTTTGCCCGCGTAAATTAGAAATTCCACTGACAAATTAGCCCACAAAATAGCTGATAATCCTTCACATGGTCTGTGGTTCTTGTTATCTGTGCCGAATTACATAGAAATGCTCCAGTAATTCGTGAGAGATTATTTTTTTCAAATAATTTTTCCCCTTTTATCCACTTTTTCCTCTGTTTCTTCGCTCCTATTAGTGATAAAATATAGTCTATAGCCTTCCTCGACATATGAGCTATCAAACAGTGAAGGATTTTTTCAAATCGGACCAGTAGTTCCTGAGATTAGCACTTTGAAATACAGAATATTGGGGGGGAGGGGGGGGGGGGTTGGTAATTCTGTATTTGTCCCGCTCTGACAAAAAAAAATAATGGTCACGCACTGGTCACGTTAATTATGCACAATTAAAAACTCCACGTCTCTCAACTGATAAAATGATGACATAGAGTAGTACGTACTAATCTATGTATTAATATACTGTACTAAGTATATATGTAACAATATACTTAGTATCAATTACATTTCCTAGAGATAAGCTTTATTTATTTTACCGTATATTTTACAATTATTTATCAATAAACAAAATGAAGTATCGCCAATATTGAACGAATATTGAACCTTATTTCCTTAGTAATAAAGCTGTACTATGGTTGTTGGCCGGCGATCGTACCATATAACCTCTGTCTATCCGTATTCCGTACTTTATCAGCTGATAGTGTTATCGCTAGCGGCCCTCGAAATGTTTACTCAATACCTTTCAAAATTCGTTTCGCTTAGTCAACGATTACTAGGAATTCAGACATAAAATGAACCAGGTAGGTACCTGATGGTAAGCGATGGAACGTTGTACTTGTGAATTGTGATGCCAGAGAAGTATCTAATAAGTAATCCTCTTTGCTTGCGAGATAAATTGCTTATCTTTACAGTCCCTAAACAGTCAGGTCGGCCCACTCTTGATGAAGCTCATCACTCGGACTACATTTGAACTAAGTAGGTTTTTTTTTATTAAGTAAGGGGGCAAACGAGCAAACGGGTCACCTGATGGTAAGCAACTACCGTCGCCCATGGACACACGCAACATCAGAAGAGCTGCAGGTGCGTTGCCGGCCTTTTAAGAGGGAATACGCTCTTTTCTTGAAGGTTTGCAGGTCGTATAGGTCCGGAAATACTGCTGGTAACAGTTCGTTCCAGACTTTAACAGTGCGCGGCAGAAGGTTACGCGAAAAACGCACTGTGGAAAACTGTCACTCATCAAGGTGATGAGGTGGTTTAAAAATAAACCTAAATATTCATATTTGTTGTATAAAACCCGACTGTGATTGACTTTTGAGTGTCCAGTGCTCAATTAAGTCTTGGACAAATCTTTTAATACCACTCTAGGCTCTAGCTATACCGTTTATGCTCAACATTTACAGAGCCCCCGCTACCATATGTGAAATATGTGCAATGCACACGGGCGCCATCCTCTAGGGGCGCCAAAACCAAGGACCCAAAAAATTTGCCTAAGGAGCGCCGAAACCCTTTTTTTGCACACAGGCGCCAGTAGCCCTTACGGGGGCCCTTTCAACGTACTATACTAATACAGTGAAATTATAAAACATGATATAAATTAAAAAACATGAAGCTCCTTTGGCGTTCGGATAAAAACGTTTCTGTAACTATGCGGTTGCCTGTATAAATAGAATCTGATATTGGTCGTAACTCCCGTAAATCCACGTAATTTTAACTATCCCGTAAACAAACGCGGCACGTAAACCCGACGTGAACGTACATAATAATATTACGGGCCGAGACGTAAATCATACACCGTAATTGCCCTGACAGTTATGTGCCGTAAATTATATATTTACAGTAGAAACTCGATTATCCGGCCCTCAGTTATTCGCGATTATCCGGACTACCATCGAAAAACGTATCTCTTAACATTTTCTAAAGATAAACATTGATTTCAGTGTCGTTTGGAGCAAACGCATAATTTTATGTACTGTGCATATTATGCACCGAACCCGCGTTTTTTATGGAGGTGTTACCGGAAATGTATGTAATCCGTCATTGTATATTCCTAAAATCGTACGGATATGTGTAAAATTAATGATATTAGACACATTTCCTAGGAAATTTATACATTTCCTAAATAGTAATAGGAAATGTAATTTACAAGAAATTTACATTTGAAATTTTCGTAATCTTGAGATAAGGTCATCTGTTTTCTAGTGTTTATGTGTTACTTACTAGGGAGTGTATGCGCTGCCGGCGCCGGTTGACGAAATGGCTGCCGGCGCGCGGCACTGTATCAAGCGCATCATTTTTATTTCATTCCATTATTAATGAAAAGACTTAACAGAAGGTCTACTTAACCACGGATACCGAAGCGGGAGGACGGGGGGGGGGGGGGCGCAGCCAAATTGTTTACATTTCCTAGGACATTTATGTATTAAATCATTTTTTAAACAATATTTTATACATTTCCTAAACAGTTTCGGAATTGTATAAATTTCCTAGGATTTGTATACAATTCCTGGATTTCATACATTTCCGGTAACAGAGGCACTTCACATGCCTATTTGTATTTGCGTATTTGATGTATTCACCAAACAATCACCATATTGTGTAGACGGTATGTTTGGCAAAGTATTGGCCTTATTTGCCTATTTTACAAATATGACCAATACCAAATACACGTATCCGTATCTTTGTCGGTTTTTGACATTAAAGGAATTAAGTAGGCAAGTAAACAAAATTAAGTAAAAGTTTGGTATTTGACGTCCATGTGTGGAAGGCCGTATTTGCCTTTATTTGCTTGTTTGTGTATACGTCAATAATTTTGCCAAATGCAACAAATAACCAATAGCAAATACAAATAGCCATGTCAAGTGCCTCCATTATCCATCCATGTTGAATGATTGAACGCACGTTTAGGATGGATTCATAAATAATATTTTGTGTTGAACATGTAAACAAAGCTTTAGTTTTATGATGTTTGGAGTGTTTAAGAGATTTTTATGAATAGTTTTATTAATGTGGCCTCGTAGATGGAAATCTTTTGATCAATAATAATATTTTGAAACAATAGGTTACTTAGTCACAAATATTATATTTTCTTAAGTCTCTATGTTGTGAATCCACTAATACTTATTATAAATGCGAAAGTGTATGTCTGTCTGTCGGTCTGTCTGTCTGTCTGTTACTTCTTCACGCCTAAACCGATGAACCGATTTTGCTGAAATTTGGCATGGAGATAAATCGTCATCACAGTTAATCATAGTATATGTATAGTGCATACACAATAGGTTGGCGCTGAGTTGTGACCGGAAAATACCAGGAAGTCGTCCGTCACTGCGCGTGTAACAGGCACTAGTAGCACAGAATTTAGCAGTCAGAAGCGCAGTTTCAAATGCCAGATTTGTTGCTACCCTAGCTGTCAATGCTGCGCAAGCGCAGGTTAAGTCGATAAACTTTGTAAAATTACTGTCACTTATAATATGACTGTGGTATTGGTTTCTTCTTTTGTATGATCAAAATTATTAGGGCGTTCATTCTGGTGTAATGGTTGGTTTCTAATTTCAGAATTTCTCACCTTTTTAAGGCTAGTAGAGGCTTGTGTGTTCTATTTTATTTTTATTTAATTATTTATGTACACAAAACTGTTTACAGTGAAAGACTTATCACTAGAAATACATTTTAGTTCAAAGGTACTACTTATTCCTTACTACTTCTATATTCTTCTATCCATACTAATGTTATAAATGCGAAAGTGTGTCTGTCTGTCTGTCTGTCTGTTACTTCTTCACGCCTAAACCGCTGAACCGATTTTGCTGTTTGGCATGGAGATACTTGGAGTCCCGGGAAAGGACATAGGATACTTTTCATCCCGGAAAATGTACAGTTCCCGCGCGATGAACGAATTTTAGCGCAACGGAGTTGCGGGCATCATCTAGTATTAAAATAAATCGTCATCACAGTTAATCGCAAATTATTGCCAAAGTAACTGTTTATATCATAGTCTATTTACCATAAAACTATCATTAGGACGATGACAATCATAGTATATGTATAGTGCATACACAATAGGTTGGCGCTGAGTTGTGACCGGAAAATGTCAGGAAGTCGTCCGTCACTGCGCGTGCGGGCACTAGTAGTCAAAAGCGTCAATTTTGTTGCAGCTTTAGTGTCAATGCTGCGCTGAAGCGCTAGAAAGAAATGATACTCCTTATTGCTGCATAAGATACAGTTTCAAATGTCAGATTTGTTGCTTCCTTAGCTGTCAATGTTGCGCAAGCGCAGGCTATATCGATCGCGATTGAACTTTGTGAAATTGCTGTCACTTTTAATATGGCTGTGGTATTGGTTTCTTCTTTTGTATCATCAAAATTATTAGGGCGTTCATTCTGGTATAATGGTTGG
This sequence comes from Lysandra bellargus, assembly GCA_905333045.1. Taxonomy (NCBI): domain Eukaryota; kingdom Metazoa; phylum Arthropoda; class Insecta; order Lepidoptera; family Lycaenidae; genus Lysandra; species Lysandra bellargus. The sequence continues at coordinate 4,150,256 of HG995363.1, read as the reverse complement.
TTTTTATTTTCAAAATCAGGCAGCATTTGTAACGTTGCTAGTAGAGGCTTGTGTGTTCTATAATATTGTTTTATTCTAAAACTAGCGACCCACCCCGGCGTCGCACGGGTATAAAATATATAGCCACTGAAAAAATTATGCCTATAGCCTTTCTCAATAAATGGGCTATCTATAACACTGAAAGAATTTTTCAAATCGGACCAGTAGTTCCTGAGATTAGCGCATTCAAGTTAGCCCTTTCAAATAATTTTCCCCGTTTTTTTTCACATTTTCCTCTATTTCTTCGCTCCTGTCAGTCTTAGCGTGATGAAATATAGCCTATTTAACCTTCCTCGATAAGTGGGCTATATAACACTGAAAGAATCATCAAAATCCGTTGCGTAGTTTTAAAGATTTAGAAGGGAACAAGAGGACATGAGGGAAAAAAGCGACTTTGTTTTATAATAAGTATAGATATAGATCTAAATCATCCCTCCAAATCAGTTGATATCGAATTTCCTTCATATTGTACGTATGTAAGAGACCCTTATACGACGCCGGCGCTAATTAGCATTTACCATAGCCGCTAATAGATGTAATAGAATGATTCAACGCCGTAGCTCTATGCCTTATACGTGATAATTGTATAACTCGCACTGTTGCCATACAAAGCTGAGGACTTAATCAAACCTAGTATGAACTGGGTTCGATTGGCAAATAAGATGTATAGTCCAGTCGCAGGACAGGAAGAAATTCGGCCACTAACTTCAAGCTGCATGACCCTCACTTGCATACGCTATGATCGCCGGATTACGGATACCAATATTTTCGTGTGTATGAATGAGACCGTTACGAATGGCTGAATATTTTTATATTGAAGTAAATAGCGACTGTACTTACTTAAGAATATTTTTTTTGCAAAATGATGTTATTCATCTTTGAAATCGTAAGAAGCAGTCAACTAAAAAGATGTAGAGTCCAAAGTAGAGCTAAATACTAGCTAAATATTATGAAATCGTTTCCTAAGTATCATTAAAGAGTTTTGCAAAAGAAGTCAGTGGTAATTAATGATATCTTCTTCTTCTTTCTTATATATAAAAATGGATTTTCAAATGTGTTAGTCGCGCTAAAACTCCGGCTGAACGGATTGGGCTGATTTTAGTCTTAAAATATTCGTAGAAGTCCAGGGAAGGTTTTAAAGTGACACTAAGTTCACCGGGACAGCTAGATATATTATAAAAAAGGATTGGTGTAATTATCCAATTTCGGGTCTGTTTTTTTAACAAAGATCTTAATTATAATTAAAGATGGGGCGTGCTATAGAAACTAAGCTTTTGTTATGTAACATGTTGTTTTTATGAAAATAAATAATATTCTGAGAAAATATTTGGATGTAAGTATCATAATTCAGAAAACTGTGTATCGTTTAGTATCGTTGTTTGTCACAGTACAAACGATGATTCTGTTGATAATCGTGACTGATAACAGGCTACAACTTACAAGTATGAGGCTCTCTACGTGTTTATGTACATCATTATTAATATAAACGTGAGAGTTTGTCTGTCTGTTACCTCTTGAACGGCTGAACCGATCTAAGTAAATTTAGTGTGGAGATACTTTGAGATTCGGGATATAGTTTTTATTATGCAAAATTTAAGCTTTCCGCATCAATAAACGAATTTCGGCGCAACAGAGTTCAGCAGGCGTCATCTAGTAAAATATAAATTACTATACATAAATATAAAATAGCAAAAAATCTATACTTACATATACTTAATAAAACTGTAGAAATTAAAATTCTGTACATTAAAGATATTCAAAAAATAATAAGCGGGGGGTGTTACTACATCGCTATAGAAGCCAAAAATGTGGTTAGTTTTTTTGTCTGTCTGTCTGTCTGTCTGTATGTTTGTTCCACTATCATACGAAAATTACTGATCCGATTTGAATGCGGTTTTCGCAGATATATTTTCTTCTTCCAACTTAACATCTGGTGTATAAAAAAATTTCCCCCCACCCCTTTAAAGGGACGAAAGAGGTGGTCAGATTTTGTATAAGACTTTGGCTTTAACACGAAAACTACTGATCCGATTTGCATACGGTTTTCGCAGATATATTTGTCTTCTTCCAACTCAAAATCTGGTGTATAAAAATTATCCCCGCCACCCCTCTAAGTGGAGCAAAGAGGGGGTCCGATTTTGTATCAACTTTTTTCTTTAATGGACTTACTTCATATTAATGTAGCGCTAGCACGGCGACCAGCGGAAATGCGAAAGTATGGACAAACTGGAAATAAACCTAAGGTGCCGTTCCGATCTTTTTTCGTTCCGAAAAATTCAATTAAAATGCCACTTTATGACACACTATAGTATTTGTCATAATGTAGGATATTATTTGAATTTTTAGGACTATAGTTTATCATAAAGTGGCTTTTTAATTGAATTTTTCGAAACTAAAAAAGATCGGAACGGCACCTTAAGTTTATCTTCACAGTTTGTACATACTTTCGCATTTCCGCTGGTCGCCGTGCTAGCGCTACTGGTGTATAAAATTTTTCCCCCCACCCCTCTTAGGGGACAAAAGAGGGGGTAAGATTTTGTATCAACTGATGAAGTAGAAATACTTTAAATGGTAAAACAACTTTACCGGGACAGCTAGTATTATATAAGATATGAATCATCTATCAAAAATAAATATTAATCATACGTAATTACTATTTTAATTGCTAGTTTGAAACTGGTTTAAGGTTATACACTGTTTTGCTATGACAAATCCGTGTCTCCATGTTTATGAATGAATCTGTGAGTCGTCCGTACGAGATCGTCAATGTAGCACGTACCGCGTCACAGCTACGAGGTGACTCACGCCTCAAGGTTAGCTCCTATTGTGTCTAACATTAGGAATATTTGATTTGAAAAAGGAATTCGCTAGAGGCACCAAAGAATGGGATAGATACATCTCATTTTCCCGCTCACACAACGCTACATACTTGAAGGTTGTCTGTGGTTAGGAATATCTGATTTGAAAAAGGAATTTGCTAGAGCAGGAGTCACCAATTAGTTTCGCTCGAGGTCCGTTTTAAGAAATAAAATGACCTCCGCGGTCCGCACAAAAAAAATTTCAACAAATATGTAATTTCGGAAATTACAAAGGTATTTGTATCAATGAGAAAAGTGTCAATTTTTGTTGACTACATGTTCAATGTTGATCAGTACCTATGTCGAGACCGACAAATTTTTTTCATTTTCGAACATGCTTGGTCCGCATACAATGGTTCGGCGGTCCGGATGCGGACCGCGGTCCGCCATTTGGTGACCCCTGTGCTAGAGGCTCCAAAGAATAGGATAGATACATTTCCTTTTCTCACTCACACAATACGCTTTCATAAGTTTTGAAGGTTTTCTGTGATTAGGAATATTTGATTCGAAAAAAGCATTTGGTGGAGGTACCAAAGAATACTATCTATCCTATTCTTTGGTACCTCTCTATAAACATCAAATTTTCTCACCCACATAAGACGTTTATAACACGTGTAAGAATTTTAAGGTTGTAGGTACATATTTTAAAAAAGGAATTCGCTAACCAGAAGGCTCCAAAGAATAGGACAGGCACATCTCACTTTCTCCCTCAACAGACGGTATATTGATGAAGTGTGGAACTTAAGGCCGTCCCCCGAGCAAACGACCTTGGCCATACATTTGTCCCGTTGCCGAGAGCGCACCAAAACCATATTTTTTTTACTTACCTTAGTTCGAAATTGACCTAAAAAAATTAAAACGGGGAATATGTAGTTTATGATACTGTCGATCTATTGGCGTGTGTTTCAAATAAAAGTAATTTGTAAATCCTAAGGAGATGCTGAATGTATGCTTGAATTTTAATAAATTGGTTTTACTTTGGAAGCTGATATCATGACTACAATAAACAAAAATAGAAAATTTAAAACGGGGACAGGAATGTCGATATACTGAAGATTATTGCTGTATTTTTATTATAACTTTGTAGCTTTCAAATTATGAGTTTATAGGACTTGAAATACGGTAAATTACGATATCTCCGTAAGGAGCGCCCTTAAAATTAGTAGGTTGTATCGGATTTTAAATAAAAAAGGAATTCGTTAACCAGAAGGTTCCAAAGAATAGGACGGGTTCATCTCACTTTCTCCCTCACACTCGCTATCAATTTGTAGGCTATGTTGGTAACTGGCGCCGAACAAACGACTTTCTAATGGCAAAGTAATTACTAATAACAATAAGCGTGCTCGGAAAATTCTTTGTAACGAGTAGAGTCAATTTATCTACCAAACCTAATACTGCTTTAAAAATACTATTCAACAGCGTTGATTGGTTAATATTAAGCCAATCAATACCGTCAGTGAAGAGAAAAACTTAATTTGTCAGTTGTCCAAAAAGCTCAGAAACCGAGTACCTATAATTACAAATTCTCTAAGTATGGAGCAGTCTACCGCCACCATAAGACAATACCAGCAATAATGTACGTTATTATATCCCTAGTAATACTAGGAGTAAGACCGGATCAAGTTTCAAAGGTTGCTCCTAGAGTTTCCACTTCCTATAGGATATTGATCCGCCTGCATACATAAGATTCCAGAATTAAGATTGTGGAATCTTGTGTATGCAGGTTATAGGATGTGTCTATGTTACAAAATCTTTCGAATACTATGGCAACTGCACTCTTAACGCACTGCTATTCACCTAACAGTAAACATGTACTAGCAGCATAAGATACTGCTGGTAGCAAAGCCTTTAGTAAGTAGATCAGACTACTACGCTTATAACAGCGATTGTATATGGCGAAATTTTGCCAAATTTGGCCATCTTTATTCTGTTCTTGTTTCGTCGTTTGACATTATGCGGTGAAAGTGCAAATCGATCCGCGATTACGTGGACACAGGAAGCTCTCGTGTGGCGGAACCGTTCAGATAAAAAGATTATGTATTATCTGGCATGTGTCATTTTAGTTATTACGCCGGATGTATGAGCTACTATTGACTAAACATGACTAAATGAAACAGAGCTGCAAGGATTGTAAAATACATTGTTATGAGGTCGTGGATGCAAAGAGGCTGACACTCAAAATGACACCAGCCTCCTTAGTCACAGGTTACACGGTCAAATTTTCATCAATCTGATCCATCAATCTGACTGACGAAATATTGACGGTTATAAAAATTTCATATTAAAAATACCATCAATCCATCAATCCGTGGCGTACACTATCAAATTTTCGTCAATCCGTACCTGATGATAAATCAGATTGATGAAAATTTGACCGTGTAGCCGGTGACTTATTAGACAAAATCTCTTTCGTTAAAAACGATGACGAAATTCGTTATCAAAATGTATACAGTTTGACATAAGTTATCGTTAAATGACATTTCGCTTTCGAAGACTAATGTCAAATCCCATACATTTTGATAACGAATTTCGTCATCGTTTTTAAGGAAAGGGACTTTGGCTACGGCCTTAGATATTATGTTAATGGCATTGTACTCTGGTAAACAAGTGCCATTTTCGTCAAAACCTGATCTCATGCACTGAAAATTATGATTTTGATCTCATTCGATTTGGAATACCATCTAGAACATTCTATCAAAATTCCAAGACGGGCTGAAAAAAAATGCAAAAGTTATAAACAATTAAGTAAACATAAAAATAAGGGTTTGGTTTTTTTTTTTATATTTCAAAAACTATTTGAGATAATCAAAATTTGAAAATAGATCCTTAGAGAGCAGGAAATTTCCTAAAAAAAATCTTAGATCCTGGAACCTTACCAATAATTCTTATAGCTTTAATTGAGCGGCGAAAGTAACGGTAAAACAGCTTGGTTCGGGTTTCGCGTGATTTGCCGCAATCTGCTACGTGAACTAAAAAAATATTTTAAGTGATTAAATATTAATATTAAGGAATAAAAAAAATTGGGTACTAAGTAGACATATCAATAAACAATAATCCGTTAACAAAAATAAATAATCACAATTTGTTTAATCATTATGCTTTTCTTAATTTGTTAATAGCCACCATTTTAATGTTAACATAAAAACGCTGATTATTTCTAAACAAGAAATCTAGAAATTTTTATTATTCTTTTGAGCTAATCTTAAAAGGGCTTAGAAGAGATTCCCGTTGACAATTTTTTTAATTTTTTTATTTTTCACTTTTTTATTAACATTCAAAAGCATTCCAAAATTATTCATGTAAATAAAGCAATTACGGTACTTTTATATCCAATTATTGTTATTATTTTGTTTTGTTGTTGTTAGAAGCCAGATAACAATATATATTTTTATATTTATAACTAATAAAATTTAAATAATCATTTTTATTGATGAAAAAACCCTAATTGTTTTATTTACATGAAAATTTAATGAATGCCTTTGATTGTTCATAAAAAAGTGAAAAATCAAAATTATTGACATTTTCCACCGGATATCTCTTCTAAATCCTTTTAAGATTAGCTCAAAAGAATAATAAAAATTTCTAGATTTCTTGTTTAGAAATAATCAGCGCTTTTATGTTAACATTAAAATGGTGACTATTAACAAATGAACAAAAGCATAACATTTAAACAAATTGTGATAATTTTTTTTTTTGACGGATTATTGTTCATTGATATGTCTACTTAGTACCCAAATTTTTTTATTTCTTTATATTAATATTTAATCAGTTAAAATATATTTTTTAGTTCGCATGGCAGATTGCGGCAATTCACGCGAAACCCGAACTACGCATTTTTACCGTTACTTTCGCCGCTCATTTAAAGCTATAAGGATTATTGGTAAGGTTCCAGGATCTAAGATTTCTTTTAGGAAATTTCCTGCTCTTTAAGAATCTATTTTCAAATTTTGATTATCTCAAATAGTTTTCGAAATATTAAATAAAATCCAAACCCTTCTTTTTATGTTTACTTGTTTATAACTATTGCATTTTTTTCAGCCCCTCTTGGAATTTTGATAGAATGTTCTAGATGGTATTCCGAATCGAATGCGTCCAAAATCATAATTTTCGGTGCATGAGATTAGGTTTTGACGAAAATGGCACTTGCTAATCAGACTATTGCGGAGATTTGGTGGAGATGAATGCAGTTGTCTCTTAAGTGACATTACAATAGGTTGCAGTAGATCTGTCAAGAGAGCCTTGTAGAGCTGTATCAATATGTCCTGACTAGTACACGGTATATGAGAATCCTATCATAACTCCGTGCCTTTAAAAAACAGAGCTCATAGATTAAAACTACCTACATTAACATTTGCGGCATAATCGCATTGTTCTCATTCACAAACAAAGAATTTGCCTGCGGTTTGTGTCTATTTCGAAATGCTGGAAATGATTGGGTCTATGCAAGAGAATCCCATGTTTTCAAGACATCAAGACAAACCGCTTCAGCAATATCTGTTGAACGGTTAATATTTAACTTTGGCGAATGAAATCTTCAATGTTAGGGAACTCCCTCCTTAGTAATGACAGTGTTCTGGTTTGAGGTTTCATAGTTTTGGACAATCTTCCATATTCCACAATCAACTCCAGAGTTTCTGCGTCCTTTTCAACCTGTCAGTACTACTTCTTATGTGAGGTAGTAGAAATACTGACAGATTCTTCAGACCACTGTATGAAAATTGGATTGAAATAGGTGAATCGAGGTACAGGTAACACAGTGTTACAGTTTTCGCTACCACTACCAGGTATACAACGAAATGATGTCACCCGCGACGGCCGAGCGACCTGCTGGCATAATAGCAGTGACATCATAGCTGTGGGTGTGTGCACTCCGTTGCGATTGACCCTTCCCATACATTATACTGTTATGAGGCTATCATTACACCTTTAGCTCACTATAATATTATTACACCAACTCGGTAGTCTTTGAATTTATTCTCTACTAGATGATGCCCGCAACTCCGTTGCGCCAAAACTCGTTTATCGCGCAGGAACAGTATATTTTTCCGGGATAAAAAGTAGCATATGTCCTTTCGCGGGACTCGAGGTATCTCCATGCCAAATTTTAGCAAAATCGGTTCAGCGGTTTAAGCGTGAAGAGGTAACAGACAGACAGACACACTTTCGCATTTATAATATTAGTATGGATATTTTTTTTATTTGAATTTCGAACTAATTCTCAGCGCACAAGAAAGAGTTATACGATTCAGAAGACGTTCTAATGTAATTTTATGTGTGTTGAATTGTTGATAAACAGATTGTCTACTGTTGTTTATTATTCTTGTACCGTGTAAGCAATGCTTTATACTCTAACATAACTAGCATACTCTTCGATCGACTGACCATGTGCGCCAATCCAAGTTAAAGATAAAACTATCATGCATTTTGTTTTGTAAATTCGGGACATAATATGATAATATTTAAACATGTACCCCATCTTTATTGTAGTACTAAATAACTCTTAATAGTTACGCCCTATTAAACCTTAATATAATCAAAATAAGTTAGATTCGTATTCGTATATAACATAGATAATTCAATTTACTGACGATTGAGGTTGAAATTCAGTCGCGTTCATGAATAATTAAATCGCTATATCCCTATAATTATGTTATTATATTGACGACAAACTAAGCACATGACATACTTATGAAGTAAATAGGCATAATGTTGCAATAAGGCATTTCTTCTTCATAATGCAAAATCATAATTTGTATTATGGATAAGAACAGGAAGAACAAAGATTTGTCCTAAAATAATACAAAATATTTGCAATGTTAATATAAAGTCTTAGATATTGTAGAATGTAGAGTAAGTAATCCTCACGTTTTAAAAAAAAGAAATGCGTCTATGTTACTCAGGAGACTTCAGATACTCCTGAAGTATCTGAAGTCTGAACTGAGTATCGGGAACCCAACAATATTCTATAACAAGCTCATAATCCCACTAGCTAGTAACGTAAAGGGCGTCGTATGTATTGGTTTCATTATTAACTTGTACAGTCGATCCTATCGTGAACTTTCTAATAAATAATAAACTTTCACTGCACCGAGATATTGCAGTTAGCTCTACCTAGTACCTGCCGCAGCGCAGACGACAGACTATCCGTGACGCACTTTTTAGTCTGTGGAAATAAAACCTATGCAATTATACGCAGTAACGCGCCGGACTTTTTGTGCGTCGTGTGCGTTACTGCATAATATGATTGTATAGGTTCTATTTCCACAGACTAAAAATTGCGTCACGGATAGTCTGTCGTCTGCGCTGCGCCTAAACTTTACTTCAGTTATTATAACAGATAGTTTTAGATATCCTTATAGTAGGGGAGGCGAAGGTGCTAATTTTGTAGTCACTCGAGCGTCATGGAGACCTAGTAGGTTTTTTACATTAGGTAAAACTGATTTAAAAAAAAAATAAGAGCGTTTTTTATTTTAGCGGTGGGTTCAGAACCTGCGGCGATTTTAAAGTTTTGAAAAAGAAAATATATTCAGAAAATTGCTTATAGCCTAGCAAACGAATGATTCTGGTTGGAAATGTCGAAAGCAGAAATTATGACTACGCCACTTTGTTTGGACTAGTTAGGAGATAAACATACTAAAAGTCCTGACCCCTACGAGTGCGCCGGAGGGGGGGGAAGAAGGACCCATTTTTGGTTTTTAGACTTATTTTCGAAAACGGTGCTTCGTACTAAATGGCCAATCTCTCAAACTCATGAAAAAGCAACCTTCCGCATTTTCCAGATCGGGATGCTGAAAAACAAAATGTTTTGATATCATATGGACCATCTTAGTGGGAACCCTTCAGCACGGTTTGGTCGGTTTCTAGAGACTCGTTAATCTCCTGGAACCTTTTTACTGATCGCATCGGCTTAATTTTTGGCTGATTTAACCACATTATTCTGGTTTTGAACTGGTGTACAGGCTGTTCTGACATAAATTCGGTCTATTGTGACTAGAACAGGCATTTAAAAGATTTTTTAGTAACTTAGATAGCAGGAAAAATGATGAAGCACACCCCCATTTCGAGCATTCGTTTACTAGGCTATTATTTCGGTCAGTTGTTATTATATTTTAGACAACAAGGACTAATAGTCCAATGAGTATAGTAAGTTCACCTCGGAATTCGAGATACCCAGCTGTAAGTCTGTAAATATTTGTATATTGGCACCCTAAATGTTGTCTCAAAACCTACATATGGTAGGGTGTGCGCAACTATTAAATTTCAAGATCAAAAGGTCACAAAAATCGGTTTTTTGCACTTTTTTTTTTAAATATTTCATTTCCTATGGGTTTTTTGCTATTTGTATTAGAACCATGATGTAGAATACAAAATTTTCTACAGCTTCTGTTCAAAAAAAATGTTATACGGCGAACCGTTTCCGATAAAGAGGGCGGAGAGCGCGCGGTCAAAGTATCACTTCAGGTTAACTGGTGCCTCCGGTCGAAAACGCGCCATAATCAATGTGTCGCGAAACCAGTGTCCGATCCTTTAATGTCGTGGTGTATGGCATATTTCCTCACTAAATTGGCTCTCAAATTTTTTCTCTCTCTCACGGTTCTAAAATGGCAGCCATTTTAGATTTTCTCGGGCTTTCACACTAATCTGACCAATACGTCTCATGTAAATATCCTATAAATATAAAAAAGGTCTTATTTAATAGCTAAACTTATAGACTACGCTTACACAGGCAATACAATAATTGAAATTTAATAGTTGCGCACACCCTACCATATGTGTAGGTTTTGATACAACATTTAGAGTGCCAATATACAAATATTCACAGACTTACAGCTAGGTATCTCGAATTCCGAGTTTCCTACCTAATTTAAGCCTAATTTGACTGGACCATAAATCATTTAGCTTAGTGAAAAATAAAATACCTGCGAAGTTTAGTTAGGAAAATATGAAGGTTTATTTTTTTATATTTTAAAATGTTCCTACAGGCATACCTTATCTTTGAATCGTCAGTGCTTTTTATGGAAACTTCTTTGAGGTATACTAAGCATCCCCTATCTTATCTGACAGATCGGATGACATTTCAATATTCAAATTTTTTTTTTTTAACCCACCACCTGAGAAATCTGATTTCTTAGATACCATGACAACTAGACACATGTCGGAAGCCTATACAAGCTTAATCTGACACGCTCGAGCTACTCCCAAAATCCCCTCTTCCCCTTCTCCACTATTTATAATCTGCAATCCACTAATGCGCCGTTTCTAAAGTTTCTTTTTGTCTATTCACTACTTCACGTTAACCAACGAATGAAAACCTCCAGGAACCGAGCATAAGAGATAAGTTTTCAAAATGCTATCCCTTGAATGGGGGATTTGATCTCCCCATTCAACCCCCAAAGGGGTCTAATTTTGATAAACCCTCTCTTATACCTTTGATAATCCCTCTTTTATTATACCAGGAATTTTACGTGGGCGATGCCGGGTAGGGTAGGGTACGGAAATCGTAGCTTAAAACGCACACTTGCTTAGTTTCGGTATAAAAATGTACAAATGCAAAAACGCGGCAGGAATGTGGTGGCCATATTTTTCGAAGGTCAGTTACTCGTGGGCGGAACGTATAGCGTTTGTCCGTGACCATTAAGAGCTTATCTTTAAAAACCTGCATGTCTAGAAGTCTAAAGTTGAGACTGGATTAAAGATTTTCCTAGCATGCATTTTTGCTAGTTTGAATGTTTATTGTTCAATGTTATTTGCATCGCATTATAGTAGGGGAGGTAGTGCTAACGTTTGCTAAGTCATTTCATATCGACCAAATTTTTGTCCAGCAGTAGCTTAATATTTATCAATCAATATAATCAGCGTCAGTCGCCGCACCCGTGGTGGAATGTTAACTGAGAGTATTTCAAAGTTGTAAAAAAATAGTTGCGAAAAGTGATTTTATACCGAATGAAACTTTGATTGATGATTATTGAGGTCATGTTTAACCAAAAAATCACCGTCAGCCGTATTGCAGACGGGGGATTCAACGTCAGTCGCGTTACTGAACATGTAATTTTTTTTTTAAATATAAAGTCATTTTATACCGTACAAAATTTATACAGGTGAATGTTTCTACTTCGTAAATAATAAAGAAAACCGTCAGTCGCTAGTACGATGGTGGAAAAACCGTCAGCCAGCGATATAAGTTATGACCAATATAGCCCTACTTCGCGCTCAATGTATCCTAGGGCGTCGCGTAGACAACATTTCCATGTGCAAAGATTCAGCTGACGGAGATTTTTGTTTGAATTAACTATAAAATTATCTCACATAGCAATTTTAAGTAATTAATTCGATAGTCAATATTTGTGAAGAAGAATTATAATATACATTTTACTTTAAAAGCACCATCTGTTGTTATATACTAAAACTAAAATAACACCTACCGAACCTAAACGTGTATAATCTAGATATGAACCTTTATTGGGTGCAAATTGGGATCTTTTTAATGTCAATTCAATACGATTCCCAACAACAACTTTGAGATGCTCTCAATTTTTATTCCACCCATTATGAAGTGGCTGACGATCAAAGCTGTTATGTATTAGTGGAATACTATTATTGTAACGATTTTCGCTCGGTATGAAATGACTTTTTAAATTGAGCGCGACCTCCCCTACTATTAGCGAATGCATGACATTTACATGTTCGTCTTCTTATTTAAGTCTATTTTAGAGTTGCTACTAACTTTAAGGAGTAAATTTTCGTATAAGCAAATGTCTCATTATACACGAATCTAACGACATGTCTCTTATGCAAAAACTCATATATCGGATCATTATACATGCTCTCAAAAACATTACCCTCCTGTCGCATTCGGGTACAAATAACCTTAATTGTTAGTAATGTTACCGGTTGAAAACCTATTAGAGGAAGTGGATCGCGACCAGTTTGCGCAATATTCTAAATACCACGACTCCGCGCCTAACGGTACAACCGGTACGAGGTTTCGGCTGTGATCCCCCGCCTCGTAATCCCGAGTATGCAGAGAGAGGTCAAAGTTATGTGGTTCATCCGATGTTGCTGGCGGGCTTGTAACTGATCCCCCGCCTCCTAATGCCGCCTATGCAGAGAAAGGTCAAAGTTGTATGGTTTTTCCGCACCAAGTATACCAAAATGTTGCGAGCGCGCTTTAGTTTGTCCCGCAGGTAATGGTTGAGCCAAAAACTTTATATTATATTAGTCAAGTAGCATTATACATTGACCGCGAAGTTAAAAAATGTGTGACCAAATGCGAAAGACATTAAACTCAAGCGCGTTACCATCTCGATTCTAGCGAATAGCGATGCTTTACGTGAAATTTTTAAACGACTTCCAAAAAGGAGGAGGTTATATTATGTTCGTCTAGAAATCTTCGCTGTCGAAACTATAAAATCGCAACTTGACTGAGCCTACATTCATAAGTTAATTTTAAGAAAAACCAAGCTACAAAACTAGTAGAGTATCCACTATACAAACTTTGATAAATAATACCTTAGCAAAAGTCATGCATCCTTAAAAACGTATATTTCATGTAAACTTATATTTTGACAGTTATTTCTTCATGATACGTAATCAAATATTTACTTTATGAACCCGTTATATTGTGCATAAAATATAGCAAATGAAATGAATTACTGAACTAAAAGAGTTGCGAGTGGTGTACTAAAATAACTGATAGGGCTGCCAGATAACGTTGGAATACTTTGATACTTACATAAAAACTTTAATTTGAAGGGCATTATAAAATGCTAATTTTATTTTTAAGTACCTAATTAAATTACACGGAGGCAAAAATCATTATTATAATTAAGAATTGTATTTAAAAAACAGATTTATTGAAATTTCTCCAAATTACAATGTTTTGTGATTCGCAATGTTAGCAATTTATTTTCCAGCAATAACAATATTTTTCCTCTATCATGATTTATGATTCGTGACAACTTTCTTAATAACTACATAATATACGTAATCAGTAGCTTACGTTTTTTATATCAGTTTTCCAGTTTTTTAGATGGAGAGGCAGCCCTACCGCTGACAGCATAGATTATGTTAACACCTCTGGATGTTTAAAATAAGCCCGGCCTTAGTTGATAAAATATTTACGGAGATCGTGGGCTAAAGATAAAAACATACGTTACAGATCAAAACGTAAACATACAAACTTTCGTAACCTTTTTTTTGAACGCTTTGATGATCTGAACTAAAAATTGCATTAAGAAATATTAAGTGAAGCATAATTGGAATAAGCGAAGTCAGGCGCTATGGAGACCAAATCTCAGACTATGGAGACTTCATACTGTATTATAAAGGAGAAACGCAGGGTCTACGTGGCGTTGGGTTTATGATCCATAAAGTTCTGAAAACAAACATTGAGGAACTATGTGGAATTTCAGAGCGTATAGCCGTTCTTAAGATAAGACTGCCACCAAATGATGACATATGGGATATAGTTCAGATTTACTCACCAACGGAACAATCATCCAAGGCTATAATCGAAGACTTCTATGCTAATTTGAATGAACTCCTAAAGTCACTTAACTCTAAGAAACTAATCCTAATGGAAGACTTCAATGCCCAGATAGGTAAAAGAAGAGACGGAGAAGAGCACATTCTTGGTCCTTACTGTAAAGGTAAAAGAACAAAAAACGGCGAAAAACTTGTCAACCTAGCTCTAGAACATCAATTAATAAACTTAAATACCGAATTCAAAAAGAAGGAAAAAAAACCGATGGACCTGGATCTCTCCAAATGGAATCCATAAAAACGAAATCGATTAGATATTAACCAACAAAAACAAACAATTCTAAGACTGTGGGGTGATTTCAGGACTAAATTTTAACACAAATCATCGAATGGTTAGAGCCAAACTAAAAACAAACGGAACAAAACCTAGGAGAAATTTCTATAGAGGTCAGGAAGGAGAGTTAGGCAAAAATAAAGAGCAAATAACCAAAGATCAACTGCAAAATGAATTAAAGAACTTCATGGAAGACCAAGCAAACAAGCACCTACAAGATAGCTACAATAGACTAACAGATGTAATAAATAAACGCCAAAGAGGTCAAAATAAACCAAAAACTGATAAGAAAATAATATCTGAAGAAACAAAAGAGATAATTAACAGGAGAGGGCTAAAAATAAAAATCAAACCAAAAACAACACAACTAAGAAAGGAAATAGCTGAAATAAGTAAATTAATAAGGACAAATATCAGAAAAGATAACCAACATCACAGACTGAAAACCCTAGAAACTCTCATTGAGAAAACAGGAGGTACTAAAAAGGCAATAAAACTATTACAGGAAAAAGAAGAGTGGATACCCAAGCTCACAGATAGGAGAGGACAAACAAAAACAAAAAGACCGGACATAATCCACATAGCCACAGAATACTACAGGAGCCTGTACTCCAAACAAACACCACATGTGGATGTCGAACTACAGGACACAAGTGAGGTGCCCTGCATCATCCAATGGGAAGTTGAGAAAGCAATAACCACTCAGAAAAAAGACAAAGCACCTTGTCCAGACTCTATACGCAATGAAGTACTAAACGAAAATAAAGATCTTGTCGTACCAGTATTAACCAAAGTTTTTAACGAAATAGTGAGATCAGAAGAAATACCACTCCAATGGAAAGTTTCAACAATAACACTGCTATACAAAAAAGGCAATAGAGATGATATTGGGAACTACAGGTCCATCAGTTTGATGTCCAGCATATATAAATTATTTTCAAGAATTATATTGGAAAGAATCACCAGAACTTTAGATGAAAATCAGCCTAGAGAACAGGCAGGCTTCAGAAGTACGTTTTCAATGATAGATCACATACATGTGGTCAACCAGGTAGCAGAAAGATGCAAGGAATACAACATGACCTACTACTTCTGCTTTGTGGATTATTGCAAGGCGTTCGACTCTATAGATCACACAAAAATCTGGGAGGCATTGAAAAACCAAAGTGTAGAGCATAAATATATTAGGCTTATTAAAAATATATACACAGGAACTACTGCAAAAATAAAACTAGAAAAAGAAGGAGAAGAAATAAAAATACAGAGAGGGGTGAGGCAAGGAGACCCACTATCGCCTAAATTGTTTTCGGCTGTGCTCGAAGAAGCGTTCCGAAAACTCCGACTGGAATGACTTGGGCCTCAATATTAACGGCGAAAAACTGACACAGCTAAGGTTTGCAGATGACATCATAATCTTTGCCACATCTCATAGTCAAATGCAACGCATGCTTGAAGAACTCAACACTGTAAGTAAAGAAGTCGGACTGACAATGAACCTCCTAAAAACAAAAATTATGACCAATGGAAGTACAACTAACATAATTACTATAGATAACAACGTGATTGAATATGTTACAGAATATGTATACCTAGGACAACTCATCTCAACATATACAACAACCAAAGAAATACAAAAAAGAATTGGCAATGCCTGGAAAAGATTCTGGTCCTTTAAAGAAATAGTAAAATGCAAAAGTATAAACATGGGCACCAAAAGAAAACTATTTAATACATGCATTCTACCCATTCTAACATATGGATGCCAAACTTGGGCACTAACAAAAGCTCATACAAGTATGCTGGAAATCGGGCAGAGGGCTATGGAGAGGAGTATGGTTGGAAAGAAAAGGATAGACAAAATAGAAAACAAGGAGTTGAGAAAAATGACAGGTGTAACTGATGTAACATATAAAACAAAACAATTGAAATGGAAGTGGGCCGGACATGTTATGAGAGGGCCAGACAAATGGACAAAAATAATAACGTCTTGGTATCCCAGAGGGGCAAAAAGAAAAACAGGCAGACCTCTAAAAAGATGAGAGGATGAAATAGTACAAATGGCTGGCAAAATGTGGACTAGAGTGGCATGTCAGAGAAGTGAATGGAAGCTATTGGGGGAGGCCTTTGCCAAGAGGCACACAGAAACAGAGACCGCGCTACCGAATAATAATTAATTTGAATATTTTGCAATGTATGTAAAATAAGTGTATTGTTTTTCTGAATAAAGGCTAATAATAATAAAGTGTTTATTTAATTCTAGTGTGTATCTGTTTAACCCAATTACTTTGGACATCGAGAGTTTCTTTATAAGTAGAAAACTGCTGCACTCCGATACGAATATCAATTATTTCACTGTAATAATTAAATGCGTGTTTTGACATCAACTATCGAACTTTTATTAGATTTGAATTTAATTTTATCATCATTTTGAGATGATGAGATGAGAGTCTTCAATTAAGTAGACACAGAACTTTATTAGTAGACGAGGACAAACATACGAACCCCCAAAACAACTTAAAGCTAATTAAAGAATTTGGTAACAGCACATGCCTTCCGACCGCGCAAAATGAAATTCTGAAGGATTCTGCCGCAATAAAATGTACCCCTCTAGGTACTCCGTAATCTACACCATCAAATCGGTTTTCAGACTATTCAATGTAAAAAACCTAGATACAAAATAGATTTCGCAGCACGCATGTCTCGGGTGATACATAATATAGTTTTACGCAATACGTTATTGTATGATACCTATACGCGTTCACACGGTTCGCCTTACAGAAAACACTGTCACTCTCTTGTTTGTGTGATTCATCGTCACGTCGTCATCTACAGCTGTAATCAGCTGTTGCTAAATTAATATTATGCAGTAATCCATCCTACTTCCTACTAGTCCTACTAATATTATAAAGGCGAAAGTTTGTGAGGATGTATGTATGGATGTTTGTTACTCTTTCACGCAAAAACTACTGAACGGATTTTAATGAAACTTTACAATAATAATTAATATAGCTTATACATCAGAATAACACATAGGCTACAATTTTAACCGACTTTCAAAATGGAGGAGGTGTTATGTTCGTTTATTTATGTTTAACGATTACTCCGCCATTTGTGAACCGATTTTAAATTTTTTCTTTTAGTGTATAGGGTATCATTCCAATTTAGTACCACGTTCACAAAAGTGGTGACCTGATGAAGGGATCCATTAGTAAGCAAGGGAACTCCTCAAAATTTATATGGAAACATGTGGTGACTTCGGTTTCGTGAGAAGTATTCGAAGCATAATAATAATATGCTACCAACAAGTAAGATTTTGCACCGTAGTATATCATGGTTCAGAAGGTGCTGAGGAAACTCCTGACTCTTTATAGATACGAGTTTGGGAGTTTCGGTGTTGTTTTAAGAACAGAAAGCAGATGCCACTATGCAAATTACATTTTATCATCATCATCACTACCATATTATACTTACCATGCATCGTCCCATGATTATAATCGAACACGCTAATCTCAGGAACTACTAGACACTGGTCCGATTTAAAAAATTATTAAAATTATTTCAGTATTAGATAGCTCATTTATCGAGGAAGGCTGTAATATATTTATTATCACGCTAGAATAATAGGACCAAAGAAACAGATGAAAATGTGGAAAAACCGGGAAAAATGTTAAAAAGGGTTTATCTCACGAACTACTGGAACATTTTTGATAATATTTGGCACAGATATAGAGTAGACCACGTGAAGGGTCATAAGCTATTTTTTTTTTGCGGGAAAATGTACGGTTTTCGTAAAATTCCTAATTTACGCGAGCGAAGCCGCGCGGGACATCTAGTACTAATATAATTATGTCTATCTATTTGTCTGTTACCTCTGCCCGGCCAAAGCACTGAACTGATTCTGCTGAAATTTGGTTTGAAGATGATTTTGAGTCCCGGGAAAGGACATAGGATACTTCTTATCCTGGAAGAATGTACGGTTCCCGCGCGATCCACGAATTTCGTAGCAACAGAGTTGCGGGCGTCATCTAGTAAAAGCTAAAGTAGATCCATCATTAGATAATGTTTCAAAACACGGTAACATTATCTATGAATTCTATGATAGTATTACTCTGTTCGAAGGCAGATGCCCTGGCTTAATAGTCGCTGTGTTATTAACCCACAAAAAAGTTTTTGTTGATTTATGAATGCAGTGTTCTAAATGATCTAAAGAACATGACTGCGTTCATAACTTTATATGTATTTTTTATGGGATGATACACAAATACATTGTTTTTAAGCTTGGCCTAACATAAGCCGACCAATTTACGTGTCGATCAGCCAATCAGCATAATAATTTATCTGACAGTATATAGGCAGTATATAGGATCTTTGTAGTACGTATGTATAGTATAGTCACGGGCGTATATATAGCTTTGATAAGGGGGGGAGGGTCCCTAACGTAAAAAAGCGGCCAAGTGCGAGTTGGAATGGCTCATAAAGGGTTCCGCAGCAGCAAATAGGTAACGTGCTTATGAAATCAAAAATATTTTTTAAAATACATGTATCGCACCGATTTTAATCGGCGAGGTACATATAATATTATTGTCGATTGGACAAGTAAGATGGATACTAATGGGGGGGGGGGGGGGGTCCGGACCCCCAGGACACCCCCCTTATATACGCCCATGAGTATAGTCATGTATAGTTTAGTTTATTCACAATATAATGGAGACTGAATCTCATGTTTCTTGAAAATTGAAAATATACTATTGGCCCCAATCCAACGTGATAATTTTCTTTGATTTATTTAATTTATTTTTGCGAATCACACATAACTGTAAAAATAAATTTAATTGAGATGCATATCGCATGATATGCATAGATAATAAATTACAATAGGGAAGATACATAATGCAGTATCTCCCCAAGATATTAACACTGAAGAGTAAAGACTCTATACTCTATGTCTATATTAAAAGGGAATAGTGGCTTGAAGGTCTACTTTTCTGCAAACTGTTCTTAAAATTCTGATACCATACCTGCAAAAAGCATTGGTTATCACTTCTCGAAGCCTAAAAGCAAAAAAACATTCAATTGCTTAGATGACTCACGTTCGTTCTTCCAAACTGTTACTAATTTTATAAATGCGAAATTGTAGTCTGTCTGTTACTTTATCACACCTAAGCCGCTTATCCGATTTAAATGAAATTTGGTATGGAAATACTTTGAACTCCGAGGAAGGACCTAGGATGGTTTTTATAACAGAAGAATATACAGTCCCAGCAGGATAAAGGAGTTTCTGCGCGTAGGAAGTAACGGAAAACTGTTTATAATTGTTATTCAAGTGTCGTAGGAGGATGGTGCACTGAGTCACTTGTACTTTCGCTCTGCATGAGGGAGCCATACTTATTGTTTCGTATAATACCAGTGTGGGTTTTTCTTATTATAAAATATTTAGTATTTTATATCGTAGTCGTAAAAAACCTTTTAAAATTAAGACATGTTGCGGTAAATTCACGAAACTGTTAGTGATCTGACTCTTAAGTTAAAAACAGAGCAAATAAATAAATGGGCTAACATTCTACGAAATTTATGTTTGTTAAAGATGTAAAATGAACCACCCATTCCCATAAATACT
Organism: Lysandra bellargus; assembly: GCA_905333045.1. Taxonomy (NCBI): domain Eukaryota; kingdom Metazoa; phylum Arthropoda; class Insecta; order Lepidoptera; family Lycaenidae; genus Lysandra; species Lysandra bellargus. The sequence goes on along the minus strand of HG995363.1, from coordinate 4,129,927 downwards.
GATATGTTTCTTGAGTTGTATTTTTACGGGAGTTCTTCGCACCTACTTATTTCTCATGCTCATCAAGTCTGAGCACCCCCGGATGCCTTCGTTTGGCCCCATTGCTAAATACTCGAGAAACCTAAGTTTTTAACTTCAGAGTCATCATTCATTAACATTTCCCTCTTATCCACAGACAGTCCAACACGGGTTCCCGCACCGCGCGTCCGCTCTCGCCTGGGACCCGCTGCTGCGGCTGGCGGCGGTGGGCACCGCGACGGGCGCGCTCAAGGTGTACGGCCGCCCCGGCGTCGAGCTGTATGGCCAGCACACCACGATAGAGGCCGCCGTCACACAGATACACTTCATACCCGGTGAGTGTACACATAGCACACACAGACAGTCAACACGGGTTCCCGCACCGCGCGTCCGCTCTCGCCTGGGACCCGCTGCTGCGGCTGGCGGCGGTGGGCACCGCGACGGGCGCGCTCAAGGTGTACGGCCGCCCCGGCGTCGAGCTGTACGGCCAGCACACCACGATAGAGGCCGCCGTCACACAGATACACTTCATACCCGGTGAGTGTACACATAGCACACACACACAGTCAACACGGGTTCCCGCACCGCGCGTCCGCTCTCGCCTGGGACCCGCTGCTGCGGCTGGCGGCGGTGGGCACCGCGACGGGCGCGCTCAAGGTGTACGGCCGCCCCGGCGTCGAGCTGTACGGCCAGCACACCACGATAGAGGCCGCCGTCACACAGATACACTTCATACCCGGTGAGTGTACACATAGCACACACAGATAGTCAACACGGGTTCCCGCACCGCGCGTCCGCTCTCGCCTGGGACCCGCTGCTGCGGCTGGCGGCGGTGGGCACCGCGACGGGCGCGCTCAAGGTGTACGGCCGCCCCGGCGTCGAGCTGTACGGCCAGCACACCACGATAGAGGCCACCGTCACACATGCCTCCTCTACATATCGTCGGATGCGTCGGGAGATGCATCCGCAACCATATCTGCGGATAAATTGCGATCTGTCCACACATCTGTGAGTCAATCAGTCTGTGCTCAATCGTGAAAGACGTAACTCGTGCCGCAAAAAATGGATATATAGAAACAGTAGCGGCTGCTTTTATAGTATATTTAATTAGCGGTCTATAATATTACCTAAGAGTGCACCGAGAGTAATAAAAAAAATGGAGCAAAAGAAGGTGGTGGATGCTGTCTATACACAAAAACAGAACAAAGTAATTGAAAATATATTCCTCATTGGTCATGTTAGCCATTTCGACGACAAACACACACGTCCACTCCCACTAAATTTCCGTCGAATACTGATACATCGGCAGACGTGTGGACAGGCGCCTTGCGTTCGCGCTCGATCCCTTTTATCCGTGTCGAAAAACCGACACCAAACGGATGTGTGGCAGATGCATCGGCTGACGTCAAATACCTACCACAGACAAGCAAAAACCGCCGTCTACACATCGGCGGACGCATCCACAGATACAATCTGCCGACGTGTCTGCCGATATGTACACATGTATGTAATTGCCGAGGCAACAGATACACTTCATACCCGGTGAGCGTACAACGGCAGCGAAGCGGAGCGGAGATTTCGAGCATGGTGATTGTTCAATTCGGCACTGCTAAGCTCCTCTCCGCCCCGCTCCGCGTCAGTGGAAAGTTGGAAACCCACGCTTAGGGTTCTGTAGTAGATAGTAATAAAAATTTTTTTTGTTCTAGGGATCCCTGAATAGTACTTTGATTGCAAAGATAAAAACCCTAAATTTTTAGACCTCTCATCAGTCATTGTGCCATTGAATTCTATTGACGTTCATTAATTAATTTTTAGTTTTGAGAAAAACAAGTTCCAACTTATATATTGAATTTTAAATACGAAATATTTTGCAAATATTTTGTATAAAATATGCAAAATACGCAACTGTGTGAATGAATCATGATATAAGTATATAAATATAATATGAATAGCGTTCTTTTAAGTTTCCCTGTATATTTCTCGGTAGAATATTTAAATCGCTGTTTATGTACTACACGGCCTTGTAAACGAATCGATTTCTATGAATTTCTATGGCCATTTGTGGTATGCTTGTAATGAAAAAAAAATCAATTTTTATTAAATGCGTTAATTAAAATAGAACTAATAATGTTTATAAAGTTTTATGTAATCACATTAAATTATTGTATCAAATATAATAATGAAAATAAAAAATATATAATTATTTTTAATCAACATTCAATACGTTCATTAACACTAATGTTAATAAAAAGCGCATAATATCTAAAAACAATAAAAATGCACTAATCTAGAATCCAATTATAAGTTAGTAATATTATTTACGATTGTTGATTTTTAGGCTTACTAAATAATAATAGCTTAATAGCATTTCTCTCTTCTGTAGGACAGATAAAAAATCTGCACTATTATAATATAAAAAGGAATGACTAGCTTAATTTTGATAAAGAGCTCAAAAAAAAAAGGGTCGACGTAATTATAATAAGGGTTCAAAGAAAATGCCTAAAATGTATGTATTTCATTCCAGGTACGGGCCGATTGATATCGCTATGCGACGACAACAGTCTACATCTCTGGGAGTTAAACGAGAAATCCCTCATAGAGCTCAAGTCACACGCCTTTGAGGGCAAGAACAAGCGGATATCGTCGATATGCGTGGAGGCTTCGGGCAAGAACATACTGCTGGGTACAGAGGGAGGGAATATATACAGCATAGACGCTAATACGCTCACCGTCAGCGAGGATGTCATATACCAGGATGTGGTTATGCAGAAGTGAGTTATGATTATCTTTTTATGACTGTGCTAGGCTGGGTTATTGCTTACTCTCTTTCATAAACCTGAAGATTGAAAGAGACAGCATGATTATGTTGACTAAATAATCGTTTCTTAGTATTCTTACAGACGAACGGCACTTGTCGACGGCAGCCGTCAACTGACGTCGACGCGTGTCGTCGACAAGTGCCGTTCGTCTGTAAGAAGGCTTATTAATTCAAATACGTACTTTCATGTCACTCGACGACGAAGCTATAATCAATGTTATGGAGGCACTTCACATGGCTATTTGTATTTGCGTATTTGATGTATTCGCCAAACAATCACCATGTGTACTTATGTTTGACAAAGTATTGGCATTATTTGACTATTTGACAAATGAGGAGCTGGCGAACAAAACGCGTTAATTTCGGTCAAAATACTTTTTTTTGTACATTCCGGAGGTTTTGGGCCCGCTGAATTCGAATCTCAACTCATTTTCAATCGAAACTGCCTCAAATAAAGTCTGAAACTTCATACGGATAAATTAAAAACCACGCCGAAAGCTCACTTACGCGTTTTGTTCGCCAGCTCCTCAAATATGACCAATACCAAATATACGTATCCGTACCTTTGACGGTTTTTGACGCACATCAAATAAGTCAAATAGGCAAGTAAACAAAATGAAGTAAAAGTTTGGTATTTGACGTCCATGTGTGGAAGGCCGTATTTGCCTTTAATTGCTTGTTTGTGTATACGTCAATAATTTTACCAAATGCAACAAATAGCCAATAGCAAATACAAATAGCGATGTGAAGTGCCTCCATTACAACATACCAAATATTTGTATAAAACGATAGAGCATTGACGTTAAGAGAGCGCAATGCAACTAAGGCTGCCTTCACACTAGCGTTTGTCGAGCGTAGGCGTTCGATGGACGTATGCGCAGCGCAGACGCCGCTACAACGCGGCGCGTACGTCGCGTTGTCGCCGCTTCTCTACTGGAACAATCAGTACGCTGAGCTAGCGCCGCGTGTGCGCGACGTATACGCTGCGTTACTGCGGTGTCATGTACAATCATTTCGATGTCAAAAGTACTTTTTGTTGTTGAACTCATTTTACGTCGTATTACTTCGGGGGCTTATCTACGAATGAAAGAATCAACGCGTTCACAGGGGTACATTACATGACACCGCAGTAACGCGGCGTATACATCGCGCACACGCGGCGCTAGCGCAGCGTAATGATTGTTCCAGTAGAGAAGCAGCGACAACGCGACGTACCGTACGCGCCGCGTTGTAGCGGCGTCTGCGCTGCGCACACGTTCATCGAACGCCTTCGCTGGTCAAACGCTAGTGTGAAGGCAGCCTAAGCAATGGCTCTTACCACTGACTTTGCTTTCGTTGGTGTTCCACTCGTTTGCCAAATAATATTTTGACATATTTATTTTCTAATTACTTGTATAATCCATACTTAATATAATATTATAAATGCGAAAGTGTGTCTGTCTGTCCGTCTGTCTCTCTGTCTGTTACCTCTTCACGCGTAAACCGCTGAACCGATTTCTCTGAAAATTGGCATGGAGATACTTTGAGTCCCGGGAAAGGACATAGGATACTTTTTATCCCGAAAAAATGTACGGCCCCGCACGATAAACGAATTTTGGCGCAACGGAGTTGCGGGCATCAACTAGTATCATCAATATATTTTAGCATAAAATTATCGTAATATACTTTTTGATAATGAATTACTTGCTATATTCCAGCTGCCCAGAAGACTTCAAGGTGAATCCTGGCGCGGTGGAAGCGGTGTGCGAGCACCCCAAGGCTCCGCACCGTCTGCTAGTCGGATACAACCGCGGTTTGGTGGTGCTGTGGGACAGAACGGCCGCAGCGCCCACACACACCTTCGTCTCCAACCAGCAGTTGGAGAGCTTGTGCTGGAATGATGATGGTATGTCGTGTTGTTATGTTGATAGTATAATTTCTAGAAATTTCCTTTAAAAGTAAGAACAACCTACAGATTATGAATTATGATTACAAATGTGAGTGAACACATAGGCAGGCACTTTCTTCCCCACGCTGCCTATGCGTAAACACGCATTTTAAAAGATGCAAACGAAATTCATTTCACCTCTACGTCGCCGTAAAGCGGTGTTTTTAAACTTAATTTTAAAAAACAGCGCTTTGCGGAGACGTAGATACGCCAGACGTTGCTTGGACTTTGCCATGGTAACGTCACTGGCTACGTCGCGATGGCGTCCCAGTGAGTTATCGCTCTAAGCGATTATGTTAACAAAATCGACCTTACCACAATTTTTCCCGAAGTCACGCTCGTCCTAATCTATTGATACCTAACTACCAAAATCGTTACCCCTCCGTAGAAACCGCGATTAAACTGGATATAATTGTTTCAGGGGAGCACTTCACGTCGTCCCACAACGACGGGTCGTACGTGACGTGGGAGGTGGCGGGCGCGGCGAGCGAGCGGCCCCTCAAGGAGCCCATCACGCCGTACGGCCCCTACCCGTGCAAGGCCATCACCAAGATCCTCACACGGACCAGCGTGGACGGCGAGGAGATCACCATATATGCTGGTGAGTTGTGGGACATTATACAGGGTGTAACGAAACTAAGTGATGTTTATGTGTCCCCTGTATAGAGTTCACTGTGAAACTAGCAGCACTGAAAGAGCAAATTATTAAAGGGGACCATACAAACCCTCAAGTATTATCACTTAGTTTTGTTACAGCCTGTATAGTGTATATCACACACATCTAGAAACGTGATAGCAATTTATGCGCGTTATAATGCTAATACAAAGATGTAGCAGAATTACCTAAAGTTAACGATAGTTTAAAGTTTAACATTTATAAGCGCAGTGCAATGTGTGTGTGAGATTATTTTAATTTGTAACGCACATGTACGCATTGTATGTAATGTCCACATACATTAGAAAACATAAAATGTCTGAAAGCATGTCTATTGTTATTTATATTTTTTTATTACAGGTGGTATGCCAAGAGCCTCATATTCGGACAAATACACAGTAACGGTGCAGCAGGGTGACAGACATGTTGCTTTCGATTTCACCAGCCGGGTACGAGTTTTGACCTCATAATATTCCTAGCTAGTAGTTGTAGACTACACCTACCAGACTATACTATATTATTGCAACTTGTAGCAAACTGCTGCACACAGAGATATTATTAATGATTAAGTACATTTTAATTTAATGGAAATTTTGACTCATTCATTATACTTTTCTGTGAAACTCTTTGATTTGAGTTTTAATTAAATGCACAGTAACTGTAAATATAATCTTACTTCAAAGAAGTAGGAGGTTTCTCAATCAGACCGTATGTATGCTTTTTGGTTGTTTGCTTGTAACATCGTCGTTTATGAACCAATTTTGATAATTATTTTTTCGTTGGAAAGAGAATATTGGTGAGTAGGTAGTAGAGATGGTACCATGATAAGGAAATACTGTTTCAAGTCGTTATTGTTTTGTTAAAATAATATTGTGTACGCAGGTGATAGACATGTTCACGACGACGCCGGTGCCGCCGGACGGCACGCCGCTGCAGGAGGAGCGGCCCGTCACGCCGGCGCAGATACAGCTGCAGACCGTCAACCAGGTCGCCGCCGCGCTGGTGAGTGTACACACAGCTTTATACTGAATGACGATCACATATTATTGAAGTGAAAACTTCTTTAGCGGCGTTGAGCACTTTTGTGGGATGGGTAAAAACTGTGAAACTCGCGCCAGATTTTCGTGTTGATCGAAAAACCATACAAAACGCGTAAGACGGTTGGAGAGTAGTGTTTTGTGTCGAACTCGAACTCGAACGAAATGTACAGTCGGGGAAATGAGTTGCTTAGCAGAAATGTACAGTCGGGGAAAATTGTGCTAAGCAGAAATGTACAGTCAGGGAAATGGGTTGTTTAGCAGAAATGTACAGTCGGGGAAATGAGTTGTTTAGCAGAAATGTACAGTCGGGAAATGAGTTGTTTAGCAGACATGTACAGTCAGGGAAATGAGTTGTTTAGCAGAAATGTACAGTCGAGGAAATGAGTTGTTTAGCAGAAATGTACAGTCGTGGAAAATTGTGCTAAGCAGAAATGTACAGTCGGGGAAATGAGTTCTTTAGCAGATGTGCTGATTAAGGCCGCGATTCCACCTGCAAGACAACTGTCGCGAGAAGTGTCTGACAGTCTGTCTGACAGCAGCTTTTTTTTTCGATTGTAAGGGTTTCGATTAATTAAAACGATCGTTTTTTTTTCGATTTTCATAAAAAATGGGTTGAAAAAATAATGCACAACGTTAATAATCAAGTTTTCACTTCTGCCGGCACTCCCGGAGTGCAACCCATCTTTTTTTATGTTATACTAACTGAGTATAACATAATAATGTGATCTTAGAGGGCGAAGGGGCCCATAACGAAATAGAGTAAGGACCGATTACATCAACGTCTGTTAAAGTTAATGCTCGAGTTAGTATCATCTCTTGGTCGTCGAAAAATTCACAAAAACACCTCACGTAATTTGTGGACGCCCCCTTAGTTGTGGCGGTACCCACAACTAGCCCAACAATAGGCTTGGTGATAATTTTTTTTTCTTATTGGTAATTGAAAGAACCTTAAAAAATAGAAACATCGCTGAAAGAATGACTCTGATAGCTTAAAAATTCACCAAGATATGACAATTCAAACATCTCATAAAATAGACCTGCCCGAAACGCTCCATACAAAGTGCTACGAAAGACTGACGTCACTCTTTCGTAGTTTGTACGGATCGGGAGAGAACTTTGTTCGATAGGTATAATAAATATTGCGTTTATGAAAGTGGTTTCATAACAAAAGTTGCTTTTACTTGCATAAGTTATCGAATGGTATACAAATATTAAGAAATTTAATTGAAAAAAAAATTCGACTTGATTATCCAACTTTGAAGGCGCATAACAAAAAAAAAATACAAATGCTATCGAGCTAAAATTTTGGGAACACTTATTTTTTACCGTGATTTCTTTATTTTATTAACAAAATTCGCTAATCTTTGACCTTGTCATCATCCCTATTCTGCATCGCGCTATCGAAGTTTCGGAGAACGGCAAGATATATGACGTCAGTGGGCTTCGGCTTGATCGAGCATGCTATCTCGCTCGGTCGGAAAATCTTCCTTGTTGGCCCCTATTCACATCGTTAAACAGTTTTGTATAATATTTTCAGGTGGTGCTCGCTGAGGAGGAGTTGGTTGCGATCGATCTTTGCGACGCGAACTGGCGGCCGTTGCGGCTGCCGTACTTGCTGCCGGTACACGCGTCCGCCGTCACCACCGCCCACCTCGCCGGCCCCGTCGCTGACAGCGTGCTGGACTCCATAGTAGCGGCCGGTAAGAGCGAGACAGCGATATCTCTTGTTTCAACTAATGTGGGCCTATCAGAAGGCGGTGACTGTTGCACGTGTCCGCCGTCACCACCGCCCACCTCGCAGGCCCCGTCGCCGACAGCGTGCTGGACTCCATAGTAGCGGCCGGTAAGAGCGAGACAGTGATATTTTTTAACTAAATGCGGGCCAATAAGAAGAAAGTGCTGACACAGCGGTAGCCACCACCATTCGTTCTCTCTGCTTCCACTACATTGTCCGCCATAACAACTATGACAGCGTTAGAAAACCAACTACAGAAACTGCTGAACGAATTTCAATGTAATTTAGTATGTTAGTAATTTTGACACTTGTTTTTATCCCGAAAAGTGTTCCCATGGAACACAAAACATACCATAGATATTACAATATTATGTAATATCTATGGTATGTTTGTGGTGTAACTAAAACATCAGTATCTTTTCGTTTACAGGCAAGCAACAGACAGAAAACATCTACTCGGAGGGTCAGTGGCCAATCTCTGGTGGTATAGTGGAGTCCACCGAGGCCGAGCCTAAACAGATTCTACTAACGGGACACGAAGATGGCTCAGTACGATTTTGGGACGTAACGGGCGTTGTCATGACACCGCTATACAAATATACAACAGCACAGCTCTTTAGGTATGTATCTGTTGTTTTATTAACGTTCGCTTGGACTATAATGTATCGCTTAATATACATCCCCTTTCTACATGGGTTCGGTTAAAAAATAATTTCTTCGGGTTCTGTAGAGTTCTATTTTGATAATGTATGCACAGCTGGCAACAAAGTGGATTTTTTATTAGCACAAAGATATTATAAATTTGTCTTTTCTACCAAATCTCAAATCTCAATTGGTATTCTCAAATATTAACCTTACTACTACAATTTTATTTACTTAGCGGATGACTTATTTCTGTTACATTTTTTATATCTTCTTGAAAATAACAGTACAACGACATAAATAAGAATCTGCTGTGTAAATATTTCTATTACTAACGCTGTGTAACACACCTTATTCGTGAATAGTAAAAGATCGCATATCTAATACGATGCAATCTTTCACTATTCAATTTTAATTAAACTATGCCGTGTGAGATCGTTTTTTCGCGGTTATCGGTGTTCAAACAGATCATTACGATGAATCGTTTCGATCTATCGTAATGAGTGACCGCTCAAAGTTATCAATGTATTGCCGCTATCGTGTTGCATGTATTATGTTGCTCCTAGCTACATAATGTAGTACCTAACCCTACGCACTAGCTAATCGATATCATCTTTTGCTTATTGCTTCCTATGTTGCGCAGTGGCCTGAAACGATCGACGCCGAGGTAACCATTACACATACTATAGACTCCATTACATTCTAGATACATAACGCTAGGATGATAGATTAGTTTAGTTAAAATAAAAAAGAATTATTGTTACTTAAAATCTTATTGTATCCAACAACATAAAAAACTAAAGGTGTATCTGTCGCAGTCATCTGGTTTAATCTGCGATTCGATTGAATGACTAGCGCATTCATTAATGACACCATTCAATTGAATGACTAAAGGACAACTCGTCAAGACGTTGACTGTAACGTTTAAAATTTTTTTCAAGCAGCCGTTGACGGGGTAGTTATTGGTAAATCCACGCTTTCATATTATTTTATTAGTTATTACAGATAAAGCACTTTAATGTAAATGTAATCGATAAAATATCAACACAGTGCTATCAGCTGTGCGAGCTGTTCGACGCCATATTTGTTTTAGTGACAACTAGCGCCGCAGTGGGAAGAAAATGAAATACGTTCAATTACCCGACCGATTTCATGTCCGCTATCTTCTAAACGCTATGCTACAAATCGCTAACTAGTTGAACGTTGTGTGACGATCGTTCAATCGACGTTCGTCCGAGTCATTCAATTGAATGGTGTCATTCAATGAATACGCTAGTTATTCAATCGAATCGCAGATTGAACCAGATGACTGCGACATATCCATTACTAAGAATGTGGATCGTTGCGATAAAAAGTAGTATTCCTAAAACATTAATGTTTGTAATAATGTATTAAAATTGTTTTTCGATTTACAGTGGAGAAGAAATAGGAGAAAACAACGACAGTCAAAACGAAGAAGAGGAATGGCCTCCTTTCAGACGAGTTGGGTCATTTGATCCATACAGCGATGATCCAAGATTGGCTGTCAAAAGGGTTAGTAAACTTACCTAACCAGTCAATGATATTCTATGTTACTAACGTAACTAGATTGACAGTTTACGGCAGCAACGCGTTGCCACTTCGAAGATGCCTGCAGGCATATCTGACCTATATAATGACATAATAACATTATGAATTGACATTGTCTTTTGAACTGTCAAGTGGTTACGTTTTTCTGAGAATCGTTTGTAAGACGTTGCTACTCTAGTATTTTAGAAACTCATTGTAACCAGTAATATTTTTTTTCTGCGTCAAATTTTTGTTTTTTAAATTAAAAGTTCAATAAATATTCCTGTTAATAATTATTTAGATATGTGCTATTGATAAACTGTCTAAAAAGCACTATATTTTCAGGTATTGCTGTGTCCTCTCTCTGGTATGCTGACTATCGGTGGGGCAGCCGGACACATTGTGGTAGCAAGTCTCAAGAATTCGCCGAGCACTGCTGAAGTCAAGGTATGCAGAAAAGTTTATGTACAGTGTACACAATTAAAGCAAAAAGTGATTGCAGATACTTCACTAGTAAACAGTCAAAAAGCAGATGAAAATTTGTCCTTTGACGGGTTTGACCCATCGCCACTTTTCTCTTACTCGCGCGCATGAAAATTTTACGAGCAATTATTACGCGCGTACATACGCGTTTAAAAGACCCAAGTAGTAACGTGTAAATGTTTTAATTATTCTTACCTGCTCCTGACCGCTCTATAGTACTTTCTTTTACAAGTATTTCAATGTTATTTTAATAGTAATTGTTTTCTTACAGTCAATATCGGTGAACATCGTGTCGGACCGCGATGGGTTTGTGTGGAAGGGCCACGACCAGCTCACGCTGCGCTCCGGCCCGCTCAGCTTCCCGGCTGGTTTTCAGGTACTTATTATATTTTGTATTATCATTGTATATGATGTGACATTGTATACACTGTGTAACAAAAATAAGTGATAATACTTTAGGGCGTGTACGTGTTCTTTGTAGAGAGTTCACTGTGAAAATAGCAGCGCTGAAAGACGATTTTTTTTAACTTTTGTATGAGCAAGGGTCGGAGCGCCACGAGTTTCCCCAAACAAAAGTGAAAAAAAATTTTGGTCTTCCAGCGCTGCTACTTTCACAGTAAACTCTCTACAAGGAACACGTACACACCCTAAAGTATTATCACTTATTTTTGTTACACCCTGTATAAATGATGTATAATTACAGTATGATGTGACGCGTATATCTCATACAAAGAATATTTGTATGTAACTTATAATAGCTCTAAGCTGACGTGTACGGCGTACGCCTGGTAAGGTCTAGTCTTTATGCGTTAGAACAAAAGGCCTTGAATTTAGCTAAAACTGGCGCAGTAGCGGGGCAGTTATATTCACGCAAGTCATCGTATAATAATTGTGGCATTGCCTGCGTGTAACTTCACTGCTGTTACCTCGAGTGATGGTTTAGATATAGACACGATAATGTGTTATTATAAAATGTAACGTGTGTTATATTTTTTATTGGTTATAAACGAGCCGAAAGAGCAGTAAAATCATGTATTATCAACTTTTCAGGCGAGCACAGTGGCGCAGTTGTCGCCCCCAGCTGCAGTGACGGCGCTGGCGGCGCACTGGGAGTGGGGCGTGCTGTGCGCCGGCACCGCGCACGGCCTCGCGCTGCTGGACGCCGTGCGCAGTGCGCCGCTACTGCATAAGTGCACGCTCAACCCGCACGGTGAGTGACGTCACGTGGTACATCTGGCGGCGGTGAATAAATAAATAAATAAAGCTTTATTGATTTCCATAAAAAATACATTATATAAATTTGCTTTAAAAAACATTTGATTTAGGAATATTTAATTTACAATTTACTACATAATAATATTAATTTACATTAGTGACACTACGTTACAGTAATAAAGTGTAGATCGCTTGCATCAATGTTTATTAACACCTTCACTGCGGCAAGTAAAATCTTAAACCTTCGTCTGGTGCGGCGGCGGGCCAGAGTGTGCCCCCAATGATTTTTCCGCCAGTGCGTGGCAGGCTTTTCTCGACCCACCAGCACCAGATTCGATTAAATAACTACAACTTTGCGAAAACATAATGTAGGTGTACAGTTTTTGGATTTTTGGAATAACCTTGAACCCAACTTCTTTAGATTTGATTCGCCCCGGGATCTGCCAAACAGGAAATGAGAAATAAACCACTGAAAGTGGCGGGTCGATATCGACCTGAACCGCACTAGAAAATATTTTTAGTAGTGATGGGAAAGACAAAAATAAGGGGATATTGAAAATATATTTTTGATATATTATATATTTAAATGCCTGTCTTTAAAACACAAGCACAACGATTTTGCAGTATGTTTTAATATATTTTTTAATTTTATTTTTTGCTTCGACACTCCTCATAGTTTCCCGCAGTTTTTCATAGCACCCTGCACAATTATTTCACCGTTTAACGCTCATGTCAAGGACATGATCTTTTGTTTTCTGCTATCGTGCGTTATTAATTTTATGAAATGAATAGTTGTATTTAAAAAAGATAAATCCGACTTAAAAATTGTACGTCATTGAGAATCAAAATTCCCTATTTTAAACACTACTGAACCGATTTTAATTAAACTTACAGTATTCCCTAAGTCAGACAATACTCAGTACAACAAAAAAAAGAATTGCTTTAATCGGACTAGTAGTTCCGGAGATATGCGAACAGAAACATAAAAAAATACATACATACACTTTAGAAATTTTATACATTTGTTCAGATGCTGATTGATATAGACTAAAACATACCAAAACTGGGCAGTTCTAGAAATAATACATACATACAGGTCGAATTGATAACCTCCTTTTTAAGTCGGTTAAAAAACGCAACGTATGTCAGTTACGATCTCTACGATAGATTGCACAACACTAACTGGCGAGGCGGGCTCTCAGTGCGGTATCGGGTCGTCAACCGCCTGCTTGGACGGTGGGCCGCAATAGGCGCACTGCCGCACCGAGTTGATTTTTGACACCGTCAGTGCGTGGTAGGCCGATAAAGACCTACCGTGATTTTTTTATAGGGAATACCTATAATTTCGAATACAATTAAATACCTTATAAATAATACCTTTAAAAACACCTGAGATAATCGTTCCGCACCGAGCGAGAGAACATAGTTTTCTTCGTCCGCACCAGCTGATTCTGCAGCAGGCCGATTTCGGCCCGATCCGCAGTGAAGGTGTTAATAAACGCTTATTATATTTTATTGTTACTTGTTTTTAGATCACTCCGGTGCTGGCGACACGCCGATCTCAAGGAGAAAGTCATTCAAGAAATCACTGCGAGAATCGTTCAGGCGGTTACGGAAGGGTCGATCGCAGCGGCGACAGACCACCGCGTCCAGTCCCACCTCACCCACACAGGTATTTCACTAATTCACTGCCAAAGCCTCCAGTTAACCATGCTTATAATATCACTTTGATGCCATATCAAATGTTTACTAACTTCGTCATAGTCATTGTTGAACTCTCAATCTTTTCTTGTTCTGACTCTTTGTTTCTGCAAATTCAATTTTGCTTGGCTTCCACGTTAGAAGTTGGCAATTTGTTTAACAACGCTATAGAACCCTTGAACAAAACTCAGGCTTTAATTACTTAACATATTTACATAATATATTCTTGAGTAAAAGTAAATCATTTTTTTTTTTCTATCAGCCAGCCAAGAAGACCCCGGCGCCGGCAGCGGATAAGCTGAACGAGACGGACCCGGACGTTAAGCCTGTAGAGCGCGCGGTGGAGGCGCGATCCACGGACGACGCGTTCGGCTCCATGGTGCGCTGTCTGTATTTCGCGAGGACATTCCTTATTAACTGTAAGTTCTGTACTGGTTTTATGTATTGTTGTTATTGTTTTTGTTCATGATTGGTTAATGTAGATTTAATTTACATGACGAATAAAATGATCAAAAATATTGTATTAGAGATGGAGAACAGAGTCAAACATGTAACATTTTGGTGCAGACAAATAATTGTTAATTGAAACTCGGACAATTTATCTGGTTTTGTAATAACAAAATCAGATAAATTGACTGAGTTTCAGAAGATGAATAGATCTTTCCTATCACGTATACGTAACTAAATTTATACATAAATAAATATTTAAAATTTAGATATATGCCCCGCGTTCCACTTAGCGTTAAAAACGATCAAAACGCTCAAATAAAAAAGTGTAACGCGGGGTAAATATACCTAAATAAATGATTATTCAATAATTTCAAGCACAAAACTCAACGCCAACGCTGTGGGCGGGGACGAACAACGGCACCGTGTACGCGTTCACGCTCAACGTACCCAACACCAACAAACGGAAAGAGGACCCCGTATGTATTACAATATATTTTTAATACTCACGAAACAACAACAATTGTTTATTACAGAGAGTCCTCATGCAAGGAATTTCCTTTTTACTCACATTTTTTATATATATTTACGGATACCACTTAAGAGCCCGGGTAACCCTCGAAATTCTCATACATACGTAATACCAAAATCATTTTGTCATACGAAAATATTTAACATGTTTGAGTTATTTTTCAGCATAAAATAGTAATTACCTAGGTTCCTGAACAAAAATTAACTTCAAAATATTTAAACACTAAAAAAAATATTTTTGTGTATAATTTTTTTTTACTAAATTTACTACTTAATATTTAAACACTAAAAAATAGAGTAAAACACTCAAAAATTTATAAATAATTAGTAAATTTACTACAAAATATTTTAATACTAAAAAATATTTTTTAGAGTTGAAATATTTTGTAGTAAATTTACTATTTATTTATATATTTTTTAGTGTTTTACTCTATTTTTTAGTGTTTAAATATTTAGTAGTAAATTTAGTAAAAAAAAGTTTTACACAAAAAAAAAATTTTTAGTGTTTAAATATTTTGAAGTTAATTTTTATTCAGGAACCTTTTTTTTTTTTTTTTTTTTTTTAAATTGGAGGGGAAATGCATTACGCATCCCCCGCCCCCTCGGGGGAAAGGGGCAGGGGTATGTCGGACTCCTTCCACAGAGGTTTACCGACTAAAACCCCCCCATGCCCTCGTCAACGCTACACGCGGAGGAACGCGGGATCGAAAACGCGCCGCGTCCTCCGCAGCGCTTGCCGCTTCCGGCACCGCATCACTGCAGCGGCCTATGCCGCCGCCAGCCTTCACCGAGAGGCTCCCTGGGCATCGGGGGAGCCTTTCTCCTCGAGGCCTATATTCTGGGCGGTGATCCCCCGATCAGCCGTCCACAGGCTTAGGCTTCTACCTCCATAGCGGGGGCGACTTCACTCGCCCCGGCCTTATCAGCTCCAGGCCGCTTACGCGGCTGAGCCTTAGAAGGAGCCTTGCGCTTCTTCCTCGTGCCGGGCGGCTTGCTGGCTGCTGTGATACAGCCGTTAGCCCCCAGCACGTGGTTGCTCTCTTTGCCGAGCTCGGCGCAGAAAAAGCAGCTGGGCTTCTCCACGCAGTCGGCAGCCTTGTGCCCCGGCTTACCGCAGCGGAAGCAATTCCTGCTACGGTCTACCGGGGACTGGCAGTTCGACGCCAAGTGGCCGACGTCAAGACATCGGTAGCACCGCGTTGGCCTCGCGGCCAGCAGCACCACCTTCGTCATGACCCAGCCTACCTGCAGCCGCCCAGAAGCCACCAGCTTCTTGGCAGCAGCCGTGGGGACGTGGAGCCACAAACTCCGAGCACCCCTAGGACCCACCGTAATTCTGCCCGACCGGATGTCGGTGGCCGGGCAACCGCCTGCTTTTGCCGCCGCCTTGGTGACATCGGCGGCGGTCGCTGCGTCGTCCATGCCGGAGACTAGCAATTCGGCTCTATTGACAGGGCGGTCGATTCTAACGACGTCCCTGTCAAGGACGTCCCTCATCCTGTTGGCGAGGGCGTCCGCCTTCTTCTGGGCGTCCTCTCCGATTATCTCGAGTATTCAGGCACCCGTCCTCGATAGCCGGAATCGAACCTTGTTTCCCTGGCAGATTCCTACCTCTGCAAGGTCGATCCGGCTCTTCGCATCTTCTAAGATAGAAGCGTACGTCACGCGCTGGTCCACCCCCTTCTCCAACGTGAGAGTGATGGCGGCTGATTTGAGCGGACGTAGCTTCCTCTTCTTCTTCTTCTTCGGGGCGGCTGTAGATGGTGTAGCCGCCCCCTTCTTCTTCTTACCCTTCGGACCCACCGTGGTCCAAGGGGTCTCTGTACGGGGGGAGCTGGTGTTCACTTCCCCTTGCGCCGCCTCCTGAGCGGCCATTGACAGCCGCTTCTTCTTTTTTTTACGGGCCTTTTTGCCCTTGGGCGGCGTCGACGCGGCAGGGGCCTCTTGTGGGGCAGCTGCTGCCACAGGTGGCTGAGCCTTCTTCGCCTTCGCCTTCCCGTCCGACGCCAGCGGTGGCCTCCGCCTCGGCTCCGGCAAAAGTCGGTCCTCCAGTCCGGCGAGCCTGGCGTTGAGCATATTGCCGAAGGTCTCCACGTTCGCACGGGAGACCTCGGCCAATAGCTCGCGCAGGCTTCCATCTCCAGCAGGCTGCGAGCCTTGTTTGCGCATCTCGTCCAGCTCCTGGCGTAGAACCGCCACTTGCTTTTCGAGACGCGCGTTCCGGGCCTCGAGCCTCTGTATCTCTTCTGATGAGGAGCGACTCCTCATCTCGTCGAAGACCATTGCGATGGTCGACACCGACTCCCTCAGGTACTTCTGGAAGGTTCCCTTAAGGTTGGCGGAATTCTTGCCGACCATCTCAATGGTCTCCAACGCCTGCTCCACAGTTTTGGCCAAGTCAGCGCCCGCCGTCTCCAACGCCTCTTCTCGCGCAGGAGATGAAGCGGGGAGCGCGGCGAGGGCGGAACTCGTGTCCTTCCACGTCCTCCTAGCCCTTTGCGCTGCTTCGGCAACCTCTTCTTCGGCTTCTAGCCTGAGGGCCTCCTCCTTCTGCCTGTACTTGGTCTGCGCCTTAGCGTAGCCGACGTACCGGCCGGTTGTTGGTGGCCGTCCACGTCCCCTTTTAGGTTTAGGTGCCGTCTCCTTACTAGTAGACGGCCCTGCTTCGTCTTCCGCCAGTAGTCGCCTCTTAATAGGCGTCCTCCGTCCGGTAGGTGCGGGCCGTCCCACGTCGTCCAGCGACATATTGCTGCCGGACGAGTAGGAGATCTCTCTGTCAAAGCCGGTGCGGCGAAAGCGGGATGGGAGGCCGGCAAGCACCTCATCCAGCCGACGCACCGATTCCCTTAATGCAGGATCCGTATCCTCTGTGGACAACGTCACTTCCTCAGATGAACAATCCCTAGCCGGCGCGGTTAGGTGCGCCGGCTTGGGATCCACGCGCTTTTTAGCGCCACCCTTCTTCTTCACCGCCTTAGCGGCCCCCTCGTCCTTCCTCGCAGAAAGTGGCCCCTCCGTATACGCGGACCGCCCGTCACCCGAAGGCGACGTATGGGATTCTCCGGCCCCATCGGGACCGGGACCCACCCGGAGATTATTTTCTTTGCTGCGACCTTCCATCATACAAAACTCCGACACCCCGGGTCGCGGGCCCTTTCGTCACACTGTGGGCGCAGCCAAGCACACACACACTCACACACGCATACCGGCGTTCAGCCACCCCCCCCGTGTCCCCGTGAAAAAACTCACGATGGTACGGGGGAGGTGCCCAGGGACACGACGTGGACGGACCGGAACCTAGGTAATTACTATTTTAAGCTGAAAAATAACTCAAACATGTTAAATATTTTCGTATGACAAAATGATTTTGGTATTACGTATGTATGAGAATTTCGAGGGTTACCCGGGCTCTTAACTTTTATATATGTCACCGTAAGATTGTAAACACCGCGAGATTGTAATATGACGAAGTGATGGATTGTAAACAAACAGTTTTCCGGTGATTTTAAATTAATTATTTCGTATTTAAAATAGCTTCAATTGCCTGAATATTTGATGTATAATATTGAATAAAATTTAGATATATTTAAGGTGCAGTTTGAATAATAAATTAGGTTAATTTTAATAACCGAACATTCAAACAGCACTTTAAATATATCTAAATTTTATTTTATGTTATACATCTCATACCATTGGGCATTGAAGTTATTTTAAATACGAAATAATTAATTTAAAATCACCGGAAAATTGTTTGTTTACAATCCATCACTTCGTCATATTACAATTTCGCGGTGTTTACAATCTTACGGTGACATATACACTACTTATATAAACTTTAGATGGAATGTCCTTGTACAAATTTAAGGTATTTATTTGCAGGTAACTTGTCAGTTAGCGAAGGAAATCCAACTGAAGCACAGAGCGCCCGTCATCGGCATCACAGTGCTGGACGGCGCATCCGTACCGCTACCAGATCCTTTAGAGGTTAGTTATTATCACGTCCTACAGTTTATAAAAAAATGTTAAGGAAGTCCAAACTGCCAACACAATCGACAATCTACACTAGCACACGATTGTGCACTGTTTATTCAAAATACTGATCATTATCGAAACCGAATTAAATCGACTTTGGAAATTTAACTTTAAACCGAATTAGTTTCTGGGGTTAAAGCTCTTGAGTCATTAAAATTCCAAGGTGTAGGATAACGCCCTATTAGTGTATCTGTAACTCGTATCGTACTTCTAGGTGGAGAGGGGCGTGTCCCCGCTGCCGGAAGGCGGTGCGCACCGCGTGCTGATCGCGTCAGAGGAGCAGTTCAAGGTGTTCACGCTGCCCGCGCTCAAGCCCCACCACAAATACAAGCTTACAGCGCACGAGGGCGCACGGGTAACTAAAATATTCATTACTTTTTAACCGACTTCCAAAAAACGAGGAGGTTATATGTTCGGCTGTGTTTTTTTTTTTTTTTTTTTTTTTTTTTTTTTTGTATGTTCAACGATTACTCCGCCGTTTGTGAACCGATTTTCGAAATTTTTGTTTTGTTGTATTAGGTTTCACTCCAATTTGGTACCATGTTCACAAAAGTGGTGATCTGATGATGGGATCCATGAGTAATCGAGGGAACTCCTCGAAATTTATACGGAAACATATGGTGATTTTGATTTTATGAGAAGCATCCTGAGCATATGCTACCAAAACGCAAGATTCTTCACCAAGGTATACTATGGTTCCGAAGATACTAAGAGAACTCCGGATTCCTTTTAGATACAAGTTTGGGGGTTTAGGCGCTGTTTTAAGAACTGAGAGCATATGCTACTATACAAATTATATTCATCATCATCATCATCATTTTCACGTCAGGGTCACCAATGTCACCAAAATTGAACATAACAAAATATTCAACCTTATCTCCAGAGCGTAAGGCACACATTTGACATTACTTCTGAGGAGTAAGTTGCTTCGATAATACAAGTAACATGCTAGAGTGCACAGCTGTCACACTTACCAATCACGGCCACGGGCGGCCGTAGACTTCTCAAGCGATACTATGTATTACAATAATAAAGATAAAGTTTAAAATCATATGACAATGGAAGCCTCGCCGCTGCCGCGCTGCTAAAATTCCGGTTTGGCGCGGCTCTGGCACGTGTCCACTTCGATTTTTTTTTATGTATTGTTCAAAATTATCTGCAGCTGATATTATATTTTGTAAGTGTGACTGTTAACAAATTGTAATAAGATACGTAGAATAGTATACAGGTGTATTAGGGCCGATTCACACCGGAATGGCGCAGGCGAGGCGAACAGTTTCAGTGTCATATGATTTTAAACTTTATCTTCATTGTTGTAATAGATAGTATCGCTTGAGAAATCTACGGCCGCCCGTGGATGCTCGTGGACTCTTGCGGCCGCCGGCGGCGTCAATTTCTCAAGCGATACTATGTATTACAATAAAGTTTAAAATCATATGACACTGAAACTGCTCGCCTCGCCTCTGCCATTCGGTGTGAATCGGCCCTAATCTACGTATAGTACGCGATGATTTTACTAGGTAACTAAAAAGAGTGAAATTATTATTTTTAACAAAAAATTAAAACCGACTTCCAAGGTAAAAACAATAATAACATCCTTATAATATGAACTAAAAAGTAATAAATAATTTTTCCTATCTCATGGTGCCTTTTTCCGAATTCGGCTAAAACTCAACTATTTCTGTACTCAATCTTCATAATTTTGAAGTCGGTGCCAGTTACAAATGCTTCAAATATTCTGGCATCTGGATTCAGCTATATCTGGTACCGACTTCAAAATTATGAAGATTGAGTACAGAAATAGTTGAGTTTTAGCCGAATTCGGAAAAAGGCACCATGAGATAGGAAAAATTATTTAATATTTTTTAGTTCATATTATAAGGATGTTATTATTGTTTTTACCTTGGAAGTCGGTTTTAATTTTTTGTTAAAAATAATAATTCATAAACACAATTTCATGACGTTGGAGCATTTCTCATAGAAACATAGAAGTCAAAAGTATTTTATTGGTAAGGAAAACTTATAGGTTTTCCTTACCAATAAAAATATAAAATTAGAGCATTCATTCACTTTTGCGTACAACAATACGCACGTGTACGCAAAATGCGTGTGTGTAAACTTTGTATGTATAAAAATTGTATGATCAACTATCAGGTGCGCAGAACGTCGTTCGCATGGTTCGAGACGGCCGGAGCGAATGCGGGAGAGAGACACCGCGAGTGGTGCCTTCTCTGTCTGACCAACCTCGGCGACTGCCTCGTACTGTCGCCTGACCTGCGCCGACAGCTTAACGCGGCTGCCGTCCGCAAGGAGGACATCAAGTGAGTAAATACGGATATAATTAATAAACAATAAACTATAGCGGCCTATAGTTTATTCGCGTTGAGTAAACCGTCGAGCAATAAGACAAGAGCAATAACCAATGATACTTGACGGGATTAATCCCTCGATCGTAGAACAAACGAGACACAATAGATTTGTATTGTTATCGCGGTTGCATGCGACCGCTTGGGGCTTGAAGCATTAATATTCAGCAATATTAAAAAATTGTTTAACTGTCACGAACCAAAATAGATTATGACATTTGACATAAGCTATCACAAGCGCTAGGTAACCCTATCCAATGTGTCAAGTTCACTTTTTAATTCCCAGTTCGATATCGAAATTATTGAATGCTGCTTAAGTAAAGGTCCTGGTCTGGAGACAGTAGACAACTAAAACGACAGTTTGAGTGAGCAGTAAACAATGATTGCAATATAATTTTTACAGTGGCATTGCCAGCTTATGTTTCTCGAAACGTGGCGAAGCTCTCTACTTGCATTCGTCGTCAGAACTGCAAAGGATCACACTTTCAGCGACAAAGGTAACAGTTAATTAAGACAGCATAACACTATCTTTAATCTTTAGGTGTATTGCTACTCTGTAGACCGCGATGACATTCCAATTTCCGATGTTTTAAGATCCACAAATCAATGGCAACAAATTGAAGAACATATTATTGTGAAGCTAGATGAAATAACAAAAATCGAGTGGAGTATAAATTGAACACGTTAGTGGTTTATCAACAGTACCAACGTCTTCAATTTATCATGTAACAGTAAAAAAGTAAAGTGGGTAAGATGTTCAAATTATAAGGAAAAAATTAGTAATTGTCCTTATGTTATAAAATGTTAGTTCTCTGGTTCATGCAATCACGTCTTTAATTATTACAAAGCATTTATTAATAATATTTATTTCCGATATTTCAATCTATCACCACAGAATTTTTGAACAGTAAGTTATTGTAATAGGTGACTGTCGCGGTGTGCCACATCCTGCTGTCGCCGTGGGCGGCGGCGCTGCGCTCGCAGCCCGAGGAACAACCACTAACAAATGGTGAACACAAAGTATGACTTGTTTCATTTTCGTTGTTTGATTGCACAGACAACGTGAGTCGAACCGCTTCTGTTTGTTGCGAATGTTTCATAGCGAAAATATTAGTTTACGTCATCTAATGTAATGATTCTCTTCATCTAATTTATTGTTTAAATTAGTTACTTTTTAGATTTATTAGGTTTTTTAGATATTTTTTTTTTTTACTATATATTTTAATGCAGGCACTTCACGTGGCTATTTGTATTTGCGTATTTGATGTATTCGCCAAACAATCACCATGTGTAGACGGTATGTTTGACAAATATTGGCCTTATTTACCTATTTGACAAATATGACCAATACCAAATACACGTATCCGTACCTTTGTCGGTTTTTGACGCACATCAAAGGAGTCAAATAGGCAAGTAAAGAAAATCAAGTAAAAGTTTGGTATTGACGTCCATGTGTGGAAGGTCGTATTTGCCTTTATTTGCTTGCTTGCGTATTCGTCAATAATTTTGTCAAATACAACAAATAGCCAATAGCAAATACAAATAGCCATGTCAAGTGCCTGCATAACACCTATTAAAAAGTGTAGATGGTTAAGTATTTGGTTGTTATTTTAGTATGTTTGTTGCTGTGTGTGTGGTTGTTCTCGATCTCCTACAACGAAATTATATTACATGCAAAATCCAAGAAAATAATTCTTACCAGTGACAACGCTAGATTAATGAACATATTGTGACGGATTGTTAACGAATGACGTGACGTAGGAGGAGACGGCGGAGACGGTGCATGACGTGACGGCGGCGTCCGGGGACATCACCGTGGACTCCGTGCGGGACCACTCCGCCCCGCCCCCATCAGAACCCGAACTCAACATCAACCTACAGGTAAATGAAGCGACCGGATCTACTTTGTGGAATATGTATTTTTACTTGTATGTATGTATACGCTCGATTCAACGGCGCTGCTAAGCGTCCAGTTGCTGATTCGTCTTGAGGGGAAGAGAAGCAATAAAATTGTGGATACAAATGTCAATAGCTTCAAATATCTCTAGTAAGGTCACAAATATTCGTCATTTTTCCGTGAGGTACGATTACACTTTCTTATCGATTTTGGTTTAATGTCGAAAAAGAGATGTTATAACTTATAACAAATTTGGGGGTTCAAGTA
Organism: Lysandra bellargus; assembly: GCA_905333045.1. Classification (NCBI taxonomy): domain Eukaryota; kingdom Metazoa; phylum Arthropoda; class Insecta; order Lepidoptera; family Lycaenidae; genus Lysandra; species Lysandra bellargus. Next base: position 4,106,605 of record HG995363.1, on the reverse strand, counting down.
TTAATACGTGTACGTGAAATGCGTAAAACGTTATATATACGCACAAAACGTACAACTTTTGCGTACACATACGCACGATGCGTACATGTCCCACATATGAGCTAACAATGACCGTCGGCACAGAACACGCAGGTGAACACCAGCTCAATGGTGGTGAAGACCACCACGCGGACGATGGTCAACGAGAATAACGTGGACGGTGCGACCACCGCCACCACAACCACCACTACCACCACCAACGCCTCCGAAAACAGTGAGTACTTGCAATCTAGTTAGACCCACTTGTGCCAGTTAAATTGTCATGTTATCTCTTTCTACACGAATACGCGTAATATTTATGTAAGTGGGCCCCTAGACTGTCATATTGTGCAATATCATTGAAAATTATTATTGTACAATTTATTAACACTAGGGCCTAGGGCTAGCATTAATAATATTGCACAATACGAGATATTGCACAAAAAATTGATCGTCTAGGGGCCCGCAAGACCAGGCATGACCTTACATATTATAACAAACTATTAGCAATAGCCAAGAGACTTGCCCGAGTCTTCCTTTCCTTCTAGCTAAAGGAAGTAAATAGTAAAGTTAATTCCAATATATTTTGGTGAAACAAAAGTTTACCAAAGATGTCATTAAAACATTTAAATGTGTACCAACCAGCAAATGTTATATATTTACAAAGCAATCAAATAATTATGTAGCAATAATTACAAATTACAATTATACAGCAGGCACGAAACGCGTAGTGTATAGAAATTATATTCACTTATGTCTCAAAATGCATTGAGCATAATATTTATTTAGAAACATTTTAAGAAAACACTGTGCCAAATAAAAAAATCGATAGGCCAGTGTTTTTTTTTTACTGTATCTAATGTTTGAATTTATCACACGCTATAGTGCATACAAGCTATCATAAACTATAAAGCCATATGCATGAAGCTAGTCTATTATTATTTGTTCACAACATTTTACTAGGTTATTTACATTATATTATGTAAGGTTGCTATTAGTTTTTGCTATTTTTACATCTTACATAAATTATTCGATACTATTTTATTCCATTTGAAAATATAATTGGAAATGTGACTAATTTGTATTTTATAAGTTTATTTATATTTAATGTTCCAAATTCAAACTTTTAAAAATTTGTTCTAAATTAAACAGGGGTTCCCAACCTTTTCTTACAAACTTTCGTGTCCATTGAGATGCTAAAAAGTTGGAAGCTCCTTTATGCTTTATTTATGTTACATGTGACTATACTCCGATTCAATTCATTTTGATCTGAATGTATACAAAAAATATAAATCGACCAAATTAAGGTGGCATCCTACCTTCACAGAAATTTAAATTAGTAGTGTTATAGCCATAACTTTGTTTACATAAAGATAAAAATGAAAGGAATCGGAGTGTATGTCTGTATGTTGACGGGCGCTTGTGTTGTTGTAGTCCTAGAGCACAGTCGCGAGGAGGGCGTCATCACGCGCATCGAGGTATCCCCACTTGCTTATTATATTACCTGACCAGAAATATAAGTAAACACATTACCCTCCTTTGCATCGCGTTGTCGAGTAAAAACGTTGTCAAGTTACGGAAAATAACCACTCGAACCTTCTTCATTCAATCCGCTTTTTTTAATGTGTATTACAGAACGTTAAAAGGTCGTGTTTTTATAGTTCAAGCAAATTAGCTGAAAATTTGGCAAAATTAAAGTACGACTTATCTATCACGATATGTAGGTTATGTGTAAAGTTAAATTTTTCTACTCTCCCCCCCCCCCCTCCGGGTGTGCGTCACACCCCCCCCCCCCCCCCCCCGCGCCCTCGAATATGTCCCGAAACGTGGTATTTTCCACTGAAATAAGAAACCGTATTCGATACATAAAAAGTATGTATGAACGAAATAAATCTTGATAAAATTGGCGGTAGATTGTGAAATTATTAAAAAAAACTAAACGATTAGAAAAAAAATTAATAAATTATTAAAAACACTCGTTTTTGGTGACTGATTACGCCGAAACTATAAGTGATATCGCTTTTGTTTATATGAGAGGCGTATATATATTTATACTTTTTATGCATCGAATACGGTTTCTTATTTCAGTGGAAAATACCACGTTTCGGGACATATTCGAGGGAGCGGGGGGTGACGCACACCCCGGAGAGGGGGGGAGAGTAGAAAAAATTTTACTTAACTCTATAACCTACATATCCTGATAGATAAAAGTTGTACTTTAATTTTGCCAAATTTTGCCATACATTTGAATTTAGTTGTCTTGAACTATTATTCTTCTCTGATACATTGGCAAATTGGTTCTATGTTATAACGACTGAAAAAACGACTCTATGTTATAACAGTGTAGATTTTCACTAGTAAATAGATAACAATATGAGCAAAGGAATTCTGATGTTTGATATTCATTTTAATACTACTTTTTCAAATACAAAACCGGGGTAATGTGGGTTTTTGTATTACTGGTCAGACTCAAAATCATGATTTTGAGCTATAAAGCTTGTAGCTATTTTGACTTTATTATGATAACTTTATATAATAGTATTTTTATTTAATTTTGTTTCAAAATATAGTATTTATTTCTCAGCCTTATGAGTTATGATACGTGCCTTCTTCAATTATTGTATTGATTTTATTTGCCTTATAGGTTATTTTTGCAATTGCTTTTAATATTCGTTTATTTTACTTATTAAAGTCTATTTCTATTTGACTCTTACTTCCTTTCTTTACTTTGTTCAACTCTTAGAACGTGATTCGTGATTTAATAAACAAAAGTTATTATAATAAAGTGGTTGAAAACCCCTTTAAAATATAATAAACATTCACACTGTGTATACAAGCATTGTAATAAAATATTTTGCTCTCAACAGAAAATTGCTTGTCAGAAAAGTTGTTTGACACAAAAGGAAAAAACATTGTATTACTGTAGTCCGTATACACATTTTGTGAATTTTTAATTATTCAGGGGCTATTAAAAATAACACATTTATTTGTAACTAACAACATCATATTGTATTCTCCGACAATGTTGTGGCGTCCGCTAGTGTCCCTGTGATCCATACTCCGATACAAATGTAGCTAACCTCATCACACATGCTCGTAGTACAAGCCGATACAAATAGTTAATGCTGGGTATGTTTTATCTAATCAAGAATATTATGTTTATCAAACATGCTAAACCTTGGTAAAGATGTTACTGTTAAAGATTTTCTGTAAAATGTTGCTTGCTTCCAAAATGTATTTTTTCTATCTGTCAAGACAGAGAGAAAACAAAACGTTTTGGAAATGTTGCCACTACTTTAAAAATCAAAAATATTCTTGTATAGAAAAGACACTAACCTGTCGAAACGAGATAGAACATATTGTTGCGTTTTCTATCGATCTAAATTCTAAAATCTCTATTTTGTAGGTTTAATCTCTTGACTATATTGCATAGAATATGCTCTGTCTCTTCGTTAATGAATGTATCAGCTTGTACAACCTTGTAAACGTTAGAATCATTATGATAAGACCAAAAAATATCACTTATTACTTTAAGAGGGTTACGTATTACCTCAAAATAAAGACCTTGGAACTTTGAGGTTACGTTTGACATTTAAAACTTGAGGGTAGTAATAAAGTATGAAACTTTGAGGTTACATTTGACATTAAAAACATGAGAGTAGTAATAAAGTATGAAACTTTGAGGTTACATTTGACATTTAAAACTTGAGGGTAGTAATAAAGTATGGTCACCAGAGCCCAAACGCTTGCGGACGCCACGCGTTTCGGAGAAGAACGTGCGATGGTACTCATGAGGCCCCGCCCCCTAACAGACGGGCACGGTGACGGTGCCGGCCGGGACAGACCCCAAGCTCATCCTGGAGATGTTTGACCGCCAGCGATCGCCCCTGGCCGTCCCCACGCCCGCCGCAACCGCCGACTCGTAAATAAAAAAAACAACACGTCAAACGCCATGTGTAAAGGTGTGGTTATACGGGCGGTTTTAAAGTGGTGGATCGATTGCAAAATTATTGCCTTTGCAAGATTACCTTTATATTCTAAAGGTGAGAGTGCCTCTTAGGCAATATTTTAAGCACAGTATCAATCTGGACGCTGGAGTAAAGTTGTTTGACCAAAATAGTACGTTTTTTGTCCATATAAGTCCACCTTTACTTGTAAAAATGTGTCAATATAATTTGTATGTGAAACTAAGCAAAGCGCGATGGATACTTAGTATCAATGCGGTGCTTTGTGACGTCACTAATTGCGAATAACCCACCTTAAAATGAGTTTACGTACAAATTATAGAAGCACTGACGTTACGGCATGAAGTAACTTATATAAAAGGAGTTTGACGATGTACGCATGTAAGTTAATTATAATATTTTGCTATTGCTATTTGCCAGCAGTTAAAAGTAACGTTTATTGTAATAATCACAGATATGATTGTTACAATCATTAGGACTGTACTCAGTAAAACCGAACGTACTTGAAAGTATAGATTTAAACATTTGCTTATGTCCTTACGGTCCTTTCAGGAGTAAAATATTTCTGAACGATACGTGTGTACATTGTTAAGGCCTATGCATAATAATCGTCCCGTAGATGAAGAGTGGTTATCATCGACATAGTTTGACCAGAAAATAAAGTCATGATGCTGAAAAAAAAACTATATTGGAATGGCAATTCAAATCTTAGAGATTTGACCAATAACCCTGATTTTGTAGTGTTGCTGCATTTAAAAATGATTATATTTTTTTTCTGGTCTTGCTATAGCCGTATACCGTAGTATCTTGTCGGTGCTAACCACGGTACTAAAATATTTCGATGTATCTTTTTAAATACGACTGCATTTTTATGGCTAAGATGTTTTATACATGCCGCCTCCTACGAGGTCAGAATAGAATAACGAATCACTTTTTTAAAGGTTTTATACTACACGTTACACAATATTCATTATAAGTGATAAGGTTTTTAATGTTATTGCTATTTCATTTAAACTTATTGTAATTTGGGTCAATTTATTTCCCTTTGATTTTTTTTAAGACGTATAATATTGCGCTAAAAATGCACAATTTTAGTAATGTGAAAGTCCAAATTATTTTATTTTTTGCCGTCAATTCGCTATTTTATGGCAGTTTAATATATTTGACCCAAACATTGCATTTTATAAGTAAAATTGTTATTTGCAGTGGCAATATTTATTGTAGTGTTATTTGTGAAATATATTTTACAAACCGTAGTAGGTAATTTGGAACAATATAGTCGAGTACTACAACTGTGTATGCAATACAAAAGTACTTAATCGTACATAGAGATTCTGTAGCTTTTTGTCAATAACAAAGTTAGTACAAAAACGGCCATAAGTTTTTTTTTTTATATACAGGCAATTTTGCAATATGTAGGTTGTTAAAGAAAATTACCAATAAAATAAATTAATCGAATTATTCTAAGTTGTGTTTCTAAACATTCAGAACGAATGTGATGTGCCTATTTATTTTTTTAATGAAGAAAACTTTATTTAGTTAGTTTTGACAATTATTGACTAAGTTATATTTAATATAGCTAATAATTTCGCACGTTGATTTTGTTTTGCGGTGTGGTTATAGCATGGTATATTCCCAGAATAAATTATAATACAAAGGAATATTTTGTCACTTTTGGTTACAATTTTAGTTTGACCACCTAGCACTATAATTTTGTAGATGGCAGCTTTGTACTGTGCGAAATTTCGTTGACAGAATATGTACATAATATAATATTTTAAACAGTATTCGATTGTAACATCACAATTATATGGTGATACGAGGGATTTTAGATATATTTTATTTTAGCTTTAAGTTGAATGTGCCTGCCAATTTTAAAGAGCATCCTAGGCTCCGTATTCTGCGAATTATGTAGTTCATGATGCTTCAGTTAATTGTACAATTTTCATTCATTAAATTTGTTGCGAGGAAATATCGTTTGTATCCAATATTCTTACATAAAATAAATTTTAAGATTTTATATTGTAGTGTTTTATTAATTCATCATAATCCTATGATGAAGTGGAACTAGTTACCTATCTGACTAATGTGATGTGTAATGAGTAGCATCTATCTATGAACAGTGAGCACAATATGCAATGCCCCCACTACCATATTATGTGCAATGCACGCATTGCACACGGGCGCCATCCTCTAGGGGCGCCAAATCGCCATCTTTAGAAGCGCCAAAACCGAGGACCCAAAAAATTTGCCTAAAGGGGCGTCAAAATCCTTTTTTTGCACACAGGCGCCAGTAGCCTTACGGGGGCCGAGTCAATATGTTGGGTTAGGTTAGAATCTAACCGTTAGATCATCTAACCAACATGATAAGCACACTGTTCAATATTATAGGTGTGATTTTGTAAGACCTGCGCATAATATCTTGTAACAAAACGAAGTAATAACACATATTTTAGGGTCTGTATGTTATGTCCATTGTATGGAATTCACTGTGAAAGTAGCAGCGCTGTGATTTGTATGGGCAAGCGCCCCAGAGTTTGCCCATGCAAAAGTAAAAAAAAGTTATTCTATCAGCCCTGCTACTTTCACAGCGAACTCTATACAGGAGACCCATACACACTCTAAAGTCTACTCTAAAGCATTATTACTCCGTTTCGTTACAACTTACACGTTATATAGGCTATATCGATTTCATTCTTAAAGAATTAGCAAATAATGCTGGTGGGCATTTTCAAAAAAAATTGTACCCCTGGTTTTTACCTTGTCCCTTGACTTCGCTACAGATTATTTGTAAAAAATTACATACTAACATAATGTTATTTTACTGTAGGAGCAAAAACAAGTTTTCTTTTATTAAAATAAATTCATGCTTGTATAAAATTTTATTTAGTATGAGATTTATAAGGGTTTTTATGTACCAAAAACTATTAAATGTACCTGTCCCCTTCCCAGAACAATTTTTTTCATAAAGTAAGTTGCTTAAAATCATATTATTTTAGATTCCTAAATAGTTAATGTATCAATTGAATGTGTTGTTATTGAAAAATCTAACATAATTTAACTAAAAATTAATTAAAACTATAATCATGAAAAAACGACCCGACCGGAATGTTCAGCTTAGTGACCGTTTTTTTTTTTTTAAGTTTTATAAACATACTACAAAAATATTTCGGCACTAAATGATAGCACTATATTTCATTGTGCATCGAGAAACTCCAATTTCAATTTAGTAGTTAAAAATCTGCTACAAGACGCGGATACAGGTTCGATGGTTCTTCAGGAACGGTTTCTTTGTTCAGATAAGTGACCATATTTTGTAAGCATTAATATACTTTCTCCGTTATCTGTTATTACTGTTGACACATTGCAAAATTCGTTTAGTATCTATACTTAAAATATTATAATTGGCAAGAGTTTGTTTGTTTGAACGCGCTAATCTCAGGAACTACTGGTCCGATTTAAAAAAATATTTCAGTGTTAGATAGCCCATTTATCGAGGAAGGCTATAGGCTATATTTTATCACGATAATACTAATAGGAGCGAAGAAATAGAGGAAAGTGTGGAAAAAACGGGGGAAATTATTTGAAGGGGCTTATTTGAACGCGCTAATCTCAGGAACTGCTTGTCCGATTTGAAAAATTCTTTCAGTGTTAGATAGCCTATTTATCGAGAAAGGCTATATGCTATATTTTATCACGCTAAGACTAATAGGAGCGAAGAAATAGAGGAAAGTGTGGAAAAAACGGGGGAAATTATTTGAAAGGGTTTATTTGAACGTACTGGAGCAATTTTTATGTTATTTGGCACACATGAATACTGAATAGACCACGTGAAAGGACATAAATTTCTTTTTTTGCGGAAAAATGTACGGTTTCCGTGACATACATAAATTACGCGGGCGAAGCCGCACGGAACATCTAGTTTTATATAAAAAATGAAATTGTGATAACTATTATCGGTTATTTACAAACACTTTAAAAGTAAAAGAAAGTAGCATTATGTTACTTCCGATTTGTGACTTTTCGTATTCGTCACCTATAATGGAACGGACAAGTCACAACAGGCGGAAAGCATAAGGCTTAGTTCACATTTTAAATAAATTATTTTTTTATTCACAGATTTTATTAAGAAAATTGGACGTTTTTAAACTGGTACGATTGACGTACAAATATTTTTATTATTACTTAAGTGTTAAGGTTACGCCGTGTTAAACTAAAAAACCGTGTAGGATACGTTTTAGATTGCTAATTTTCTTGTTTTTTTAGTTTTGTTGATTGCTAATTTTACTTTAGGCCGGACCGGCCTCTCATAGAAAACAAGCAATGGAACAGCAAAAAATGGAAAGGGCGTAAGCGACAAAATGGTTTTTGTCGCGTAATTTAAAAACCATAAATACATTTCATATAAGCTATTGGCAAATTAAAGTGTATGCTTGAACCAATCTAAGTACAAATTTTGGAAGCTTAAATTACTCTCCTCTGTTGAAAAAATAGGAATCCCTTTTTTTACAGAGGTCTTTTTGATTGATTATTCTGTGTTATAAAAGTTGACCAATCGTGTTATGTTGAAGGTAATTCAAAGACAAAGACATGATGAATACTGACAATGAACTTTAATTTCTTAGCTTTAGTCATTGCTAAGAAAAATCGATATCGCTATAGCCAAATTATCAAGGCGTCGACTTAACAATAACGACTAGTATTTAAAATGTACCTAAAAGTTTTATTTCTTAAATAATTTTGATTTTATTTCCACTACTTTTCCATCAGTAAAGTTGAAAATCATTTTGTGTCATTGATATTTGCAGATTTATAATAACTTAGGAATTCGTATACATGTGAACACATCTTTATGATTATGAGATGTTCGTCCCTCCAATTAATGAAGTTAAATCTGTGAAATCAAAGAATTTTCTACTTTTATAAGTAGTGCAACAATAAAAATGTTTAAATAAAAGGTTTTTATGTTATAAAAACTTCTTTAAATATGTTAAATATTACTACTCGTGTAAAAAAATGAAAAATAAACTAGTGGTTAGGTCACAAAGTCACACTACGGATTAAAAATAATTGCTACTCTTGTTGATCTTTGAAATTATCTATATTTTCTTTAAATAAACAATTAAATATGCATATCACTAGATTAAATGAATGAAGTGTATTATATTTCTCTATGGAAGAAATCCATTTATTGCTGTATTTTTTGTATTATGCAGATGGATGTAGGTATATAAGGTCAAATTTCGTATTACATCCAATTAAATTATGAAAGTACTAAATATGTAAAAAATTGGACACCCAGACACTTATTATTAATTATAATGATTATTTTTAATAGATTCTTATGGTATTATTCGATATTTAATTATTATTGAAAAAAATTGAGATGTAATTTGACCACCGCTAATAAATTACAAACACAATGGTCGTCATGGCAATGTTCGTTTCGCATGCGCAAAGTTAAAAACCAGTGTCAGTGTTGTGTCATGTGCCAAAATCTGACAGAAGTTGATTTAATTTATATTAAACTAAAGTAATATGTATTTTTAATATGTAATACTACTTATAATATTATAGTGAGCGTGAGCGTGTGTGTGTGTGTGTGTGTGTGTGTGTGTGTGTGTGTGCGTGCGTGTGTGTATGTGTGTGTGAGTGTGTGCATGTTGAGTGCTATATGTGCGTTATTTGTACACTTTTACTAGGTTTTCAGATTCGTCGTATGACCAGGACAACAGTGATTAATTAAGTACCTTTTTACTTTTCTGAACTGTGCATTGTTTCAGGTCAAACATATTTACCAATCACCAGGTTACCAGGGTCGTCTTAATCACCCTTATGGCCCGTATTCACTTTCATTAGTAATAAGTGCAAGTGATTAGGGCAAGTTATTAGTTATTAGGAAAAAGTAAGTGTGGACAGCGACTGTTTAGTGCAAGTGATTAGCCGGCTGCGTAGTAACGTGATTAGTTCTGTATTCACTTTGATTAGTGATTAAGTGCAGGTGACTAGTACAGGTGATGAGTGATTAGTAGAAAGTAAGTGTGGACAGCGACTGATTAGTGCAAGTGACTAGTCGGCTGCGTAGTAACGTGATTAAAAGCGTGTTCTATTTTTTGCGAGTGCAAGTGCGTGACAGATGAAAACCAATTTTGGTTTCGTTTGACAGCTCGAGATTGTTACTATTATTCCGCTAGGTATATTAACTTGATGGGCCAGACTGACGTGGTGTGCTGTGTGAAGCATCCATAGATATAGTATATCATTATTAAATAATATACCTATTAAAAGTACAAAAGGACACCCTTTCAATTACTTCCATACTAATCCATACTTATTACTTATTAATATACTAATAATATTATAAATGCGAATGTGTGTCTGTCTGTCTGTTACCTCTTCACGTTTATACCTCAGAAGTCAGAACCGATTTTGCTGAAATTTGGCATGGAGATACTTTGAGTCCTGGGAAAGGACATATAAAAATACTTCATGGTCAAATATACTTTATATATAAAACTCAAAGGTGACTGACTGACATGTTGATCTATCAACGCACAGCCCAAACCACTGGACCGATCGGGCTGAAATTTGGCATGCAGGTAGATGTTATGACGTAGGCATCCGCTAAGGATTTTGATCAATTCTACCTCCAAGGGGTGAAAATAGGGGATCAAAGTTTGTATATAATAATACTTCTTAACGCGAGCGAAGCCGCGGGCAAAAGCTCGTTTTTAATAAAACCAATATTAAAAATGAAGGACATGTCAAAATGGCAGTTTTATTTTTGAAACTTGGACGCTCGTGTTGACAGCTACTACTGAATTTACTAAATTAAATTACTAAAGAGCCACTAAACAAGAATTGGACACTACTTGCACTACACACCTGCACTCCACTGCCTCAATTACTAGTCACTTGCACTTGCACTAATCAAAGTGAATACAGGCCTTAAAACACAGTAAAACTTATGATACATATTGGTTGTGTTTCTAAAAAATATCAGTGTACTGTGAAGTGTGGCATAAATCAAAATATCTTAATTTTCATTGTATTGTGGATAAATAAATCGGTGATAATAAAATAAAATACATTTTAAAAATAATGCATTAAAAAAATATGAATGTCAATTACTTTTTGCCATTTTTCATAGTTGTTGATACAGAGTTCGCCCGCAAGCGCGGTGAGTGTTAGACGTGTGCGCATATCGGTGTTCGATAATATCCGATTAGTACCTATTGCGATTACTTCGGCGCGGTCACAGCTCGCTTCTGTGGCCGCGTTGTCCGATATTTGTGATTGATATGGCGACTAATAGCGAGTGTAATTACGAGGAGATCGAATACTTGAATGAAAGTATGGAGGAAGATGAAGATACGATACAGTTGAGAAGTACTATACAAAATGAGGAGACGGAAAATACACATAGCTCGATGTCGAGTAAAAAGAGGATTAGAGAGAAAGATGACGGAACTACAAATGAATGGACGACAGTAAAACTACGTAGAGTTGGGAGCAGACAAAATTCTGACAGTGAGGCGTATTCATTAGACTTAACGATAACTTGCAAAGAAAAAATGCCTAGACAATTTGCATTTGCTAAAATTTTGAAGCAATACAATATAATGGGAATATCTCGCGTGAAGTACGTTAACTTTTATAAGGTGATATTATCTTTTGAAAATGAAGTTTCACTACAAAAATTTACTTCGTGCCCTGTGAGCGAGAAGTTGGGTTGGAAATACCAACGAACCTCTGAGGTCGAAACTTCCTATGGAGTGATTAAGGGAATCGAGGAAGATATTTCGACAGAAGAATTATTGGCCAATGTCAGGAGTGATGTTAAAATAAAATCGGTAATGAGACTTAACAAAAGAAGACAACCTGAACACGACAGTGACAACGAAACAGGAAAGCGGTGGATACCGAGCGAGATTATACGCATAGGATTTGAGGGACCCACGTTACCTACTCATGTACTTATATACGATTTAAGAATTAAGGTTGAGCCGTATATGTTCAGCGTAACCCAATGTTCGCGATGTTGGAAGTTTGGACATACACGTAGATATTGTTCGGCTAAAAATGTTGTCTGTCCTAAATGCACCGGTAATCATGATAATTGCGAGGTTAGGATTTTCAAATGCGTTAACTGTTCAGAAAATCATTTGCCGATGGATAAAGATTGTAGAATATATCAGAAAGAGAAAAAAATACGTGAATTAATGTCAAAATTTAACTGCACTTATAAAACAGCGATTTCTCGATACGTTTCAACTTCGCCGACACGTTCTGAAAAGTTAGCCCCGACTATTGAGGAAGAAATTATACCTAACGTTATTATAATGAGAAGTGATTCGACAAACGATTTAACTACAGGCGCACCATCAACGCGAGAGAGTTTTGCTGACGTTGTAAAGAAAAATTGTTCAAAGTTAACAAATAAAGATCACAAAAATAGTAGTCCAAAAACAGGAGGAAAAAAGTCTAAGAAGCAGAAAAGTCCAAAGAATAATAAAAAATCAGAGCACGAAGAGAAATCATTTTGGGATGCTGAGTCTGCATGTAATAGCTCAACAAATATATCCGAAAGCGAAGAAAATGTTAATGCAAGTTCGGAAAAAGAGAAGAAAAGGAAGAAGAAGTCGAACTTTTGGAGGATTTTTACAAAAATTAAGGACATTATTTACAATAGTGATTCTATGGAGGAGAAAATTAAGCAGGTGGTAGAAATAGTTGTAGGTTGGATTTTCGATTCATTTGTGAAGGAGTTTATCGGTAAGTCTCTTACAAAGTTTTGTAATAATGGGTAGTGTTAACAATAGAAATATACGTCTTAATATAATTCAATGGAATGCGCAAAGTATTCGACAGAAAAAAATATCTTTTGAACAATTTTTACTGCAGGAGAAAATTCATATCGCAGCGATTAGCGAAACTTGGCTTAGGTGTGATGATATATTTCTATTGAAATCCTATTCGATTTTTAGGTTAGATAGAGAAGACGGATATGGTGGTGTGTCCATTGTAGTACATAAGTCTATTTGTGCTCAAAATAAAAATACTCGAATAAGGAATTCACATATTGAATTATTACATGTTAAAATAATAAATTGTCAGTGTATTGAGAATATTATTTCGGTTTATTGCGCCCCTGGTATACAAACTTCGCAAAGGGATTGGGATGAAATTTTTTCTATTGAAAGAGATAACACTCTAATTTTGGGCGATTTCAATGGTCACCATTTGAATTGGTCGTATAAAAACGATCAGAGAGGTATACAAATATTCGATGCCATGATAGACCATAGTTTTGTACCACTTAACGATGGCAGTCCCACTCGCATTAAAATGTATAATAATTGTCTTTTACAATCGTCTCCTGACATATCATTTACATCGACAAACGTAGCAATGGATTTTAATTGGACTGTGACTAATGAATCTCTCGGTAGTGATCACTTAATTATTAAAATTTCATGTGTTAATTTATTAAACAAAAAATATTTGAAAAAGAGGAATTATAAAAAAAGTAACTGGTCGGGCTACTCAGATAACATTTCTACAATTATTAGATCCAGTACGATCCCTGATAATCCTCAAGATCTTTATAATTTTCTGGAAAAATCTATTCAAACTGCAGCCGACAAAAATATTCCATTTTATTGTATACCTACTTCGATTAATAATAATTTTAAGCCGAAATCTTGGTGGTCACCTGAATTGTCAAAGGCGGTAGCTGAACGCAGATTGGCATTGAAAAAATTTAGGCGTAATCCCTGCCCCACAAATTACTATAATCTCAAAGAAAAAATACGGAATACACAGAAAATGATTCGTAACGCTAAATCATTATCATGGAAAAATTTTTGTTCTGCGATAGATTCAGGTTCATCTGCAAACGAAATTTGGCGAAAAATGAGGTGGGTAAAAGGGTATAAAATGAATAACCATTGTACTGATTTAGATTCAGTCGAAAAGTTACTTAAGGACTTAACTCCGGACTACGTTAACCGCAAACAACCTGATTTTATATCTAATAATGAAATTTTAGAGTCACGTATAACGTTATTCGAATTAGAACAATCTATTAAAGATAAGGATACCGCGCCGGGTTTTGATGAGATATCTTACTCGATGGTTAAAAATCTCCCGATCTGTGCAAAAGAGATAGTCGTACGCATATATAATATGTGTCTTGTTGAGAGTTTTGTTCCGTTACAGTGGAGATCAATAAATATAGTTCCAATACCTAAATTATCCCCGAATAGCTCTGATACTTTGCGTCCGATTTCATTAATTTCGTGTATATGTAAGATTTTTCACAATATAATTTACAAGAGATTAGAGTGGTATATAGAAAAAAATAAATTATTAAGTCAAGATACTGTGGGATTCCGTAAAAGTAGGTCTTGTTTAGATAGTTTAAGTAAATTAGTGTCTAAAATTCAGCTAGGTTTCATGATGAATGAAATTACTATAGCCTGTTTTTTAGATATAAATAGTGCCTACAATAACCTCGATATTCATTATTTATGTTTGATTTTAGATTCTATCGGTGTGGGTTCTAAAATTTGTACCTATATATGGAACTTTCTTAAAGAAAGGAGACTTCATCTTGTAATGCGCAGTTTAAATAAAATATTATGCAGATGGACCGACCATGGCTTGGCCCAAGGTGACCCATTGTCCTCTCTCCTGTTCAATATCGCGACGCGCAAATTACTTTCGTGTTTAGGTAATATCGATGGTTCTCAATACGCTGACGACTTTTCTATATATGTTACATGTAAGGATGTTAATGAAGGAGTTAGATTGTTACAATCCGCCTTAGATAAATTCACTCGTATGTTAAGTAGTTTAGGGTTAGATATTTCGAGTCTTAAAAGTAAAATTTGTGTATTTAAAAGAGGTGTTTTTAGACAGGAAGTTAATATAAATATAAATAATATTACTTTACCGGTTGTAGAAAATGTTAAGTACCTCGGATTGTGGTTGGATAGATCGTTACGTTGGAAGAGACACATAAATGAAATTTGTTGTAAAGTATCAAAGACGGTAAACATATTTAAAGTTCTTTCAGGGCCAGGTTGGGGTGTCCACCAAAAACATCTCAGGAATCTTTATATATCTCTCATTCGAAGTAAATTAGATTATGCTTGTTTTTTGTTTGATAACGCATGCGAAGTTCATTTGAAAAAATTGGAACTCATTCAGAACAACATTATGAGAATTATTGGTGGATACATCAGAAGTACACCTATACATATAATGCAAAACGAATTGTATTTACCACCTCTAAATATTAGAAGAAAATATTTAGCTGGAAAGTATTGGCTTAGATCGAAATCAATCTGTAACACTAAAACATTAAATATTTTAGAAGAGATATCAACAAGTAGACGTTCTTCTTATTGGTCGGTGAGGAAGGAGCCTTACTTAATTAATGTACATAAGGAACTAAGAGGTCTTCACATTTTTAACTACTCAGAAACACTTGAAATGTTTTCGATGAGTACCTGGTCTAGTTATTTAAATATAACAAAGAATATAATTCTTGTGATTCCGGAGGTGGTAAAAGCAAAAAGTTGTTATGAACCAAATTATTTAAAACAATTGTGTAACAGATATATTTTAAGTGATTACTCTTCGCATTATAAAATTTACACGGATGGCTCGAAAAGCCAGACCGGTTCGGGCGCAGCCTTTTTCGACTGTAATAATAAATGCCATTTCAAGTTTAGAATTGCTTCCAATGTTTTGTCTATTATGACGATCGAGTTAACCGCTATATCGAAAGCTATTTCTTACATTCATTCAATAAATCAATCAAAGTTTGTAATATTTACGGATTCAAAAAGTTCTTTGCAACATTTGGCTCGATGTACCTCGTCCTCACGAGGTACACCGATAGCCTATTCTATATTGGAGGACATTCTAAACTTGAGAAGGAATGGGAAAGAAGTCGCCATACAATGGATTCCATCGCATATTAATATTGAATCTAATGAAATAGTAGACAGGTTGGCCAGAGAAGCCATCGTTGACGGTACGCCGATTGACGTGGAACCATTGTATAGCGACTTCTTTTCATATATTAAAAAGAAATGTTTTAAAGATTGGCGGGAGTACTTCAATCAAAGGTCCAAGGAAAAAGGAATTTGGTACGCAACTATCCAACCCCAATTAAGCACCTACAGGACGTGGATCGGTCAATGCGGGTTGAATAGGAAGGACTTAACTTTGGCATTACGACTGCGCGCCGGGCACATTCCGTCAAAGAAGTTTGCTTTTCTTATGGGTAAAGCTCCCACTCCCATATGTGAGATCTGCAATACACAAGACGATATTTTCCATATATTGACGGAATGTGTCCGAGGCGCAGACTTGAGGTCGCGTCTCAATAGTAATTATAATGTAGGCAGTATTAACAGTATCTTGGCTGATCCATCTTCTGAGGCTGCTAAAATATTATATAATATTCTAGATATATCTCTTAAACATCCCAGAGATGTATAAGAGATATTTCTGGAATACATAGTATGTAAACTTTAAAATGAGTTATTCGTTGATTGTCACTTACTTAATTAATATTGAATACCTATAGGGACGGCATTATCGTTTAAACGATAAAGTCCTTTTTTGTATAGATAAAAAAAAAAAAAAAAAAAAAAATCAAAATATCTTAAACCTAAGCGATCACTGGCCTAAGCGATTAGGCCAGTACACTGGTAACAGTTTAGGAACACGCAAATTGTCAAACTGAAAACCGACAACTGAAAGAGTTTTGGCGCCACAGTTTGGCGCGCATGTCATGGGCATGTCAATTTCAAACTTACACTTTTTATTGTTGGTGTGGTTTTTATTATTTTTTCCCAAATTGTGTTATTTGAGCCTTTGATGTTCATTATTGGTAAAATATTAGCCATGAAATACCCGTTATCTTGCACAAGTGCAGGTAAGATGTTGTCAAAATCAAAAAGTATAGTTCCTGTGACATTTGGTGTAAATATCGGTAAATAGGGCTATTTCTTCCGTGAGTTTTAACTAAAACATCGTTGTAATGACTTTGTTATCCTAGTCATTTGAATATTAAGGCGTCTTCTTCAAATTGAAATGTATCAAGTTTCACATTCTTTTGCCCAGTTTTGTAGCAATTATTGATGGTATTCCCCGGTATTACCGATAGTTGTCTACCCATACGCCATCTAGTTACTAAAATGGAAACTGTTTGACAATCAAATTAAAAAGCTAAGAAAATGTAGGTCAAATTTTCGAACATTAAAATAAAAAAAAAACAAAAACGAACAAACATTATTTTTGTTCGAACAATCAAGAACAAACGACGAACAATCGAATTAGCAAAAAAAAGTTGCAAAAAATTGACTTTCCCCCGCTAACTTGAGACCATACTTGAGAAGTTGAGACACCATTCGACCTCATGGCTCATAATAAGCTTTGGTTTTGTCACTGACAGTTACACGTCAGATGAATGATGATGGAAACTTCAAAACTGTCAAATGTCAATATTTCTCATATTTTGCTTGTTTTGTGTTTACACTTGTTACTGCGTTAGCATTCTTTACAGTTTGTGCTTGTTACTTGCAATAAAACATGATTGTATTCATATTTCATTATTTAATTGATTTAGATGCATAGGAAATATACTAATAAGATGAGCTCCTGTAGAACATGTCTATCGGTACTAAGTGATCAAGCAATGGACTTCAGTCAATTACCCAAAGATCTAAATGAGTTGAAATCTTATTCAGATATAATTTTCTTTTGCTTGAGTATAGAGGTAATTCACAATACTGCCTTTTTTAAAATAACTTAATGATGATCCTAATGTTGCTAAATTGCATGCAAGTGATGCTCACCTAATAGAAGAAAAAACAACTCAAATATTTATTAAACTTCTAATAACAAGAAGTATATTAGCAGTTATCTACTTGCTATTTACTACCACACAATTGTATTTTAAGCATATTATTTCAAATAAAATCACTAAGGTAGTATAGAACACTCCCTGAATGTAGATAACTTCTCATCTTGCAGATTCCACCAAATTGTGATAATTATGCAAAAGTATGTGAGATATGTTATGGGAAGATCATAGATTACTACAAATTTAAGTCGCTTGCACTAGACAGTGACAAATATTGGAGATCTCTCGATGAAGATAAAAATAAAATACTAGCCAGTACCAACATAAAGTTTGAGAACATATCAGATTTTGATAATAATGACCTGGAGGTATCTTATTTAAAACAAGAGCTTTTAGTTAAGAATGAGAGTGATTCTGACAATGAGCTCCTTAGTGTAATAAAGAAAATTAAATATGAATACAATGAGGATGCCAAAGAGAAAGAAAATGAGTCAAAAAAAGGTAATTTATTAATATGGTGGAGGGATAAATGGGCATAAGTTTAGAACAACGAGAATATAATAAATTTTTTGATATTATTATTATAAATTAAGATAGTATAAACTAATAAAATTTCAATTATGATGTTCTTCCTGTGCACTTAGAAAGCATATTTGATATAACATAAGCTATATATAAAAGTGTCTCATTTTTCCAGTTAAAGCTAAAAGAAAAAATGGTAAACACAAAGATAAAACTTATGAATGTGTCAAAAAGTATGTGATCTGTGAAATATGCGGCAAAGTTGTAAGGAATATGAGGGATCACATGATCTCACACACATCCTTTGAGGAGCGGAAGAAAATCCCATGCAAGGTGTGTGAGAAAACGTTTAACACTATCGGTGGCAGGAACGCACACTACAGGCACAGGCATTTAGGAATTAAGCAACACTGTGATATTTGTAATAAAGGTAAGCTTAAATATAATTCACATAAGCAGTTCCAGAATTTGTAATCTTGTTTAATTCTTCGATCGGAGATTCTCGGAAATGCCATTGTATTCTATTGTTGTTGCGATCACCGGTGTTCGTACGGGGCTTGTTGGGTTAAAGTAAATTTTATCACTTAGTAAATCTACCATCAGTCACCGGACTATTATTTGATTAGTTGAATGTTTAAATGGCATTACAGAAAAACAGAAATAAACCAAATAATATGTTTGCAACTAAATGAACTCAACAATCAACAATATAAATTATCTTCTAGAGATCAACTACGATAACATGACGCGCCCCTCCAAATGACTGTTTCAATGTGTGTAGTCACATCCTTATGAAAGTTTGTATGTAGTAAGTATTCAACGTAGTAAGTAATCACAGTACACGTAATACTTCAGTTAATGTCACTTATTACCATGATTTGTTGGTCAACTAATCATAACTAGCCTACCGTGCAAGACAATGCACTTCTAACGTTTTGACAACACACTTCAAAAGTTTTGAATTTTGGAGAGGCGCGCCATGTTATCGTAGTTGATCTCTATGATCTTAGTAAAAAACATCTTAATTCTTAAAGTAAGTATCATGATATTATGATTTACATGTGTATGTAACATTCGAAATTTGTGAAGCACCCAGTTACCTATAGAACTTAAAATGTAAATAAATATTTACAGATGTAGTGAGTCTAAAGAGCCATCTGCAGCTCACACACAAGACCGTGCCAAAGCCGTATAAGTGTGTTCTGTGTGAGAGCAGCTTCGTGTGCCGATCCCAGCTTGACGTGCACATGATGAAACATGCCAAACACAAACCCTACAGGTGTGACCAGCCTGACTGTGATAAAGCATTCTACACCAAAAAGACCCTGCAATTTCATATGTAAGTTTTTTGCCCATCAATGCAGACACAAAAGATTTTTAATTGTCTTGGACAATTAAAAATCTTTTGTGTCTGCGATACCCACAATGGAGGTCTCAATTTTTGAGGATTATGACTTTGTGCCAACTTATTTTCTTATCAAGTTTGTAAGTTTACCGTCATTGTGTTGAATGTGTTATTTGATTATATATTTAAAAGAAAGGCATCATAATAGTATGGAAATAACATCTATAATACATATATTTTGGAACATGGAAAATATTTAAAATTTTATGTAACATATGAAAAATTATGTCATTTCTGTTCCTTACAGAAGAGGAGTTCATGAGAAAGAAAAATCACATCTATGTCAGTTTTGCTCAAAGGGCTTCTTCAAGAAAAGCCACTTGCTTGTCCACCTTCGGTATGTTTTTAGCTTAATTAGTCAGATTAGTGGTCTTTAAGCATTAAAAAAATTATTTCTTTTCTAATCCGTGAGGCTAGTATTATCAGTTGTCAACTGGATTTACCAACTTATCAGTCCAAGAATACAATGGCTAGGGTGAATGTGTTGTATGTATCTGTTATGGCCCGTATTCACTTTCATTAGTAATAAGTGCAAGTGATAAGGGCAAGTGATTAGTTATTAGGAAAAAGTAAGTGTGGACAGCGACTGTTTAGTGCAAGTGATTAGCCGGCTGCGTAGTAACGTGATTAGTTCTGTATTCACTTTGATTAGTGATTAAGTGCAGGTGACTAGTACAGGTGATGAGTGATTAGTAGAAAGTAATGTGGACAGCGACTGATTAGTGCAAGTGACTAGTCGGCTGCGTAGTAACGTGATTAAAAGCGTGTTCTATTTTTTGCGAGTGCAAGTGCGTGACAGATGAAAACCAATTTTGGTTTCGTATGACAGCTCGAGATTGTTACTATTATTCCGCTAGGTATATTAACTTTATGGGCCAGACTGACGTGGTGTGCCGTGTGAAGCGTCCATAGATATAGTATATCATTATTAAATAATATACCTATTAAAAGTACAAAAGGACACCCTTTCAATTACTTCCATACTAATCCATACTTATTACTTACTAATATACTAATAATATTATAAATGCGATTGTGTGTCTGTCTGTCTGTTACCTCTTCACGTTTATACCTCAGAAGTCAGAACCGACTTTGCTGAAATTTGGCATGGAGATACTTTGAGTCCTGGGAAAGGACATATAAAAATACTTCGTGGTCTTTTTATATAAAACTCAAAGGTGACTGACTGACATGTTGATCTATCAACGCACAGCCCAAGCCACTGGACCGATCGGGCTGAAATTTGGCATGCAGGTTTTTGATCATGAGGCATCATCATGAGGCAGAAAGGATTTTGATCAATTCTACCTCCAAGGGGTGAAAATAGGGGATCAAAGTTTGTATATAACAATACTTCTTAACGCGAGCGAAGCCGCGGGCAAAAGCTCGTTTTTAATAAAACCAATATTAAAAATGAAGGACATGTCAAAATGGCAGTTTTATTTTTGAAACTTGGACGCTCGTGTTGACAGCTACTACTGAATTTACTAAATTAAATTACTAAAGAGCCACTAAACAAGAATTGGACACTACTTGCACTACACACCTGCACTCCACTGCCTCAATTACTAGTCACTTGCACTTGCACTAATCAAAGTGAATACAGGCCTTTACGCTCAAATACCGAAATCGCTCAGTGAGCGAAAAAATAGCTCACAACGCGTTGTGGTCACAGTGAAACAGCCACGACGCGAATTTCGCGTCGTGGCTCTAATGAAAACGGCCACGACGCGTTCTGGCAATCACAAAAAGGCCATAACGCGAAATTCGTGTCGTGGCTATTCATTTTTCTTGATTTGTTCTTGATTGATTAATCATCCATAGGTATTGAAGATTATATTTGAATTACCACGCGTACTACACAATATTTTTTCTTTTACTAAATCACTGCATAACATGCTTGTCATTATATCCATACTTGGCGTGGCTGTTTCACTGCGACCACAACGCGTTGTGAGCTTTTTTTTCGCTCACTGAGCGATTTCGGTCTTTGAGCGTAACATATCCATACTAATATTATAAATGCGAAAGTGTGTCTGTCTGTCTGTCTGTTACCTCTTCACGCTCAAACCGCTGAACCGATTTTGCTGAAAATTGGCATGGAGATACTTTGAGTCCCGGGAAAGGACATAGGATACTTTTTATCCCGGAAAAATGTACGGTTCCCGCGCGATAAACGAATTTTGGCTGTCAAAATTTGGACCAATCATAGAGCCGAACCGAGATGCAGATCTTGAGACCGAGATGCATCTTGAGTACTGACTATTTATACCGGCCTACGGGTCTAAACACACGAAGCTGAATTACGCCGGCGTAATTTATGTGGCCGAAATTACGTTCAGCCGCTTACGACACTTTAAATTACGCGAAGAGCCGAAATTTCCCTTGCGGAAAGCGCGCGATAATGAGTATTTAAAATTCTCAGATGTAATGTGTGCGTTAACGCTTTCGAGTTAAGGTTGGATTTGCTATGTTCGGTTTTGATAATTCCGTCGCGTATAGCGTGTTGCTAATTGCTATACAAAACATTACCGCCGAATCGCTGCCGAACTTTACGCCCGACTCGACTCGACGGGAATTCGGCTCGCGACGGAATTTCGGCATAGTGTGTCGTCTGTCGCGTTCCGTCGCGTCGCGTATACGCGGCGTAAACGCGGCGGGATTTACGTCGGCGTAATTCAGCCTAGTGTGTTTAGATACTGTGTCTAAACACACTAGGCTGAATTACGCCGGCGTAATTTCTGCCGCAAATGTCAAACGCATACAAAACGCGACGTAATAGTGTGTCACCCCTCGTATTCGGCCCGTATTTTGTATGCAATTTAAACGCGGCGTAAACGCGGCGGAATTTACGCCGGCATAATTCAGCCTAATGTGTTTAGACCCTTAGGGTTGATTCAGACCGCAACGCGACGCGTAGATGCGCATTTCTAAATTTATATAGAATTGACAGATTGACAGGTCTACACAGACGGACCGCATTTCAACTGCATTCAAACTGCACTTGAACTGCAATTTGCATTTGGATTGCAGTTGAAATGCGGTCCGTCTGTGTAGACCCTTACCCAATTGAAATCTTTCAAATCCATACAAATTTCGCGCCTCGCCTCGCTTCGTCGCGTTGCGGTTTAAATTGACCCTCATTTCTAAGTGGGCCCCTAGACGAACAATAGTATTGAACAATTTATTTGACAATAATCGAGTAGTTCTATATCAACCCTAGATGGTCGTCTAGGGGCCCGCTTATGGCGTTGCTAGTAATAAAAATCTTTACTGTTTGCAGAACACATTCCCCTGAGAAGAACTTCAAGTGTGACGAGTGCGGTAACTACTACAAGACGCAACAGACGCTGCGGTACCACAAGCAGACGCACGTCGCGACCCGCGCCTACCCCTGCCAGCTGTGTGATAACACATTCGCACATCCCAAGTGAGTTAGACTTTTACCCGACGCTGCGGTACCATAATGAGATGCACGTCGCCACCTGCGCCTACCTCTGCCACATCTCAAGTGAGTTAGACTTTTACCCGACGCTGCGGTACCACAAGGAGACGCACGTCGCCACCCGCGCCTACCTCTGCCACATCCCAAGTGAGTTTGACTTTTACCCGACGCTGCGGTACCATAATGAGACGCACGTCGCCACCTGCGCCTACCTCCGCCACATCCCAAGTGAGTTAGACTTTTACCCGACGCTGCGGTACCACAAGGAGACGCACGTCGCCACCCGCGCCTACCCCTGCCAGCTGTGTGATAACACATTTGCACATCCCAAGTGAGTTAGACTTTTACCCGACGCTGCGGTACCACAAGGAGACGCACGTCGCCACCCGCGCCTACCCCTGCCAGCTGTGTGATAACACATTTGCACATCCCAAGTGAGTTAGACTTTTACCCGACGCTGCGGTACCACAAGGAGACGCACGTCGCGACTCGCGCCTACCCCTGCCAGCTGTGTGATAACACATTCGCACATCCCAAGTGAGTTAGACTTTTACCCGACACCGCGGTACCACAAGGAGACGCACGTCGCGACCCGCGCCTACCCCTGCCAGCTGTGTGATAACACATTCGCACATCCTAAGTGAGTTAGACTTTTACCCGACGCTGCGGTACCATAATGAGACGCACGTCGCCACCTGCGCCTACCTCTGCCACATCTCAAGTGAGTTAGACTTTTACCCGACGCTGCGGTACCACAAGGAGACGCACGTCGCCACCCGCGCCTACCCCTGCCAGCTGTGTGATAACACATTCGCACATCCTAAGTGAGTTAGACTTTTACCCGACGCTGCGGTACCACAAGGAGACGCACGTCGCCACCCGCGCCTACCTCTGCCACATCCCAAGTGAGTTAGACTTTTACCCGACGCTGCGGTACCACAAGGAGACGCACGTCGCCACCCGCGCCTACCCCTGCCAGCTGTGTGATAACACATTCGCACATCCCAAGTGAGTTAGACTTTTACCCGACGCTGCGGTACCACAAGGAGACGCACGTCGCCACCCGCGCCTACCTCTGCCACATCCCAAGTGAGTTAGACTTTTACCCGACGCTGCGGTACCACAAGGAGACGCACGTCGCCACCCGCGCCTACCTCTGCCACATCCCAAGTGAGTTAGACTTTTACCCGACGCTGCGGTACCACAAGGAGACGCACGTCGCCACCCGCGCCTACCCCTGCCAGCTGTGTGATAACACATTCGTACATCCCAAGTGAGTTAAACTTTTACCCGACGCTGCGGTACCACAAGGAGACGCACGTCGCCACCCGCGCCTACCCCTGCCAGCTGTGTGATAACACATTCGCACATCCCAAGTGAGCTAGACTTTTACCCGACGCTGCGGTACCACAAGGAGACGCACGTCGCCACCCGCGCCTACCCCTGCCAGCTGTGTGATAACACATTCGCACATCCCAAGTGAGTTAGACTTTTACCCGACGCTGCGGTACCACAAGGAGACGCACGTCGCCACCCGCGCCTACCCCTGCCAGCTGTGTGATAACACATTCGCACATCCCAAGTGAGTTAGACTTTTACCCGACGCTGCGGTACCACAAGGAGACGCACGTCGCCACCCGCGCCTACCTCTGCCACATCCCAAGTGAGTTAGACTTTTACCCGACGCTGCGGTACCACAAGGAGACGCACGTCGCCACCCGCGCCTACCCCTGCCAGCTGTGTGATAACACATTCGCACATCCCAAGTGAGTTAGACTTTTACCCGACGCTGCGGTACCACAAGGAGACGCACGTCGCCACCCGCGCCTACCTCTGCCACATCCCAAGTGAGTTAGACTTTTACCCGACGCTGCGGTACCACAAGGAGACGCACGTCGCCACCCGCGCCTACCTCTGCCACATCCCAAGTGAGTTAGACTTTTACCCGACGCTGCGGTACCACAAGGAGACGCACGTCGCCACCCGCGCCTACCCCTGCCAGCTGTGTGATAACACATTCGTACATCCCAAGTGAGTTAGACTTTTACCCGACGCTGCGGTACCACAAGGAGACGCACGTCGCCACCCGCGCCTACCCCTGCCAGCTGTGTGATAACACATTCGCACATCCCAAGTGAGTTAGACTTTTACCCGACGCTGCGGTACCACAAGGAGACGCACGTCGCCACCCGCGCCTACCCCTGCCAGCTGTGTGATAACACATTCGCACATCCCAAGTGAGTTAGACTTTTACCCGACGCTGCGGTACCGCAAGGAGACGCACGTCGCCACCCGCGCCTACCTCTGCCACATCCCAAGTGAGTTAGACTTTTACCCGACGCTGCGGTACCACAAGGAGACGCACGTCGCCACCCGCGCCTACCCCTGCCAGCTGTGTGATAACACATTCGCACATCCCAAGTGAGTTAGACTTTTACCCGACGCTGCGGTACCACAAGGAGACGCACGTCGCCACCAGCGCCTACCTCTGCCACATCCCAAGTGAGTTAGACTTTTACCCGACGCTGCGGTACCACAAGGAGACGCACGTCGCCACCCGCGCCTGCCCCTGCCAGCTGTGTGATAACACATTCGTACATCCCAAGTGAGTTAGACTTTTACCCGACGCTGCGATACCACAAGGAGACGCAGGTCGCCACCCGCGCCTACACCTGCCAGCTGTGTGATAACACATTCGCACATCCCAAGTGAGTTAGACTTTTACCCGACGCTGCGGTACCACAAGGAGACGCACGTCGCCACCAGCGCCTACCTCTGCCACATCCCAAGTGAGTTAGACTTTTACCCGACGCTGCGGTACCACAAGGAGACGCACGTCGCCACCCGCGCCTGCCCCTGCCAGCTGTGTGATAACACATTCGTACATCCCAAGTGAGTTAGACTTTTACCCGACGCTGCGATACCACAAGGAGACGCACGTCGCCACCCGCGCCTACCCCTGCCAGCTGTGTGATAACACATTCGCACATCCCAAGTGAGTTAGACTTTTACCCGACGCTGCGGTACCACAAGGAGACGCACGTCGCCACCAGCGCCTACCTCTGCCACATCCCAAGTGAGTTAGACTTTTACCCGACGCTGCGGTACCACAAGGAGACGCACGTCGCCACCCGCGCCTACCCCTGCCAGCTGTGTGATAACACATTCGTACATCCCAAGTGAGTTAGACTTTTACCCGACGCTGCGGTACCACAAGGAGACGCACGTCGCCACCCGCGCCTACCTCTGCCACATCCCAAGTGAGTTAGACTTTTACCCGACGCTGCGGTACCACAAGGAGACGCACGTCGCCACCCGCGCCTACCCCTGCCAGCTGTGTGATAACACATTCGTACATCCCAAGTGAGTTAGACTTTTACCCGACGCTGCGGTACCACAAGGAGACGCACGTCGCCACCCGCGCCTACCTCTGCCACATCCCAAGTGAGTTAGACTTTTACCCGACGCTGCGGTACCACAAGGAGACGCACGTCGCCACCCGCGCCTACCCCTGCCAGCTGTGTGATAACACATTCGCACATCCCAAGTGAGTTAGACTTTTACCCGACGCTGCGGTACCACAAGGAGACGCACGTCGCCACCCGCGCCTACCCCTGCCAGCTGTGTGATAACACATTCGCACATCCCAAGTGAGTTAGACTTTTACCCGACGCTGCTGTACCACAAGGAGACGCACGTCGCCACCCGCGCCTACCCCTGCCAGCTGTGTGATAACACATTCGTACATCCCAAGTGAGTTAGACTTTTACCCGACGCTGCGGTACCACAAGGAGACGCACGTCGCCACCCGCGCCTACCCCTGCCAGCTGTGTGATAACACATTCGTACATCCCAAGTGAGTTAGACTTTTACCCGACGCTGCGGTACCACAAGGAGACGCACGTCGCCACCCGCGCCTACCCCTGCCAGCTGTGTGATAACACATTCGTACATCCCAAGTGAGTTAGACTTTTACCCGACGCTGCGGTACCACAAGGAGACGCACGTCGTCACCCGCGCCTACCCCTGCCAGCTGTGTGATAACACATTCGTACATCCCAAGTGAGTTAGACTTTTACCCGACGCTGCGGTACCACAAGGAGACGCACGTCGCCACCCGCGCCTACCCCTGCCAGCTGTGTGATAACACATTCGTACATCCCAAGTGAGTTAGACTTTTACCCGACGCTGCGGTACCACAAGGAGACGCACGTCGCCACCCGCGCCTACCCCTGCCAGCTGTGTGATAACACATTCGCACATCCCAAGTGAGTTAGACTTTTACCCGACGCTGCGGTACCACAAGGAGACGCACGTCGCCACCAGCGCCTACCTCTGCCACATCCCAAGTGAGTTAGACTTTTACCCGACGCTGCGGTACCACAAGGAGACGCACGTCGCCACCCGTGCCTGCCCCTGGCAGCTGTGTGATAACACATTCGTACATCCCAAGTGAGTTAGACTTTTACCCGACGCTGCGATACCACAAGGAGACGCACGTCGCCACCCGCGCCTACCCCTGCCAGCTGTGTGATAACACATTCGCACATCCCAAGTGAGTTAGACTTTTACCCGACGCTGCGGTACCACAAGGAGACGCACGTCGCCACCAGCGCCTACCTCTGCCACATCCCAAGTGAGTTAGACTTTTACCCGACGCTGCGGTACCACAAGGAGACGCACGTCGCCACCCGCGCCTACCCCTGCCAGCTGTGTGATAACACATTCGTACATCCCAAGTGAGTTAGACTTTTACCCGACGCTGCGGTACCACAAGGAGACGCACGTCGCCACCCGCGCCTACCTCTGCCACATCCCAAGTGAGTTAGACTTTTACCCGACGCTGCGGTACCACAAGGAGACGCACGTCGCCACCCGCGCCTACCCCTGCCAGCTGTGTGATAACACATTCGTACATCCCAAGTGAGTTAGACTTTTACCCGACGCTGCGGTACCACAAGGAGACGCACGTCGCCACCCGCGCCTACCTCTGCCACATCCCAAGTGAGTTAGACTTTTACCCGACGCTGCGGTACCACAAGGAGACGCACGTCGCCACCCGCGCCTACCCCTGCCAGCTGTGTGATAACACATTCGCACATCCCAAGTGAGTTAGACTTTTACCCGACGCTGCGGTACCACAAGGAGACGCACGTCGCCACCCGCGCCTACCCCTGCCAGCTGTGTGATAACACATTCGCACATCCCAAGTGAGTTAGACTTTTACCCGACGCTGCGGTACCACAAGGAGACGCACGTCGCCACCCGCGCCTACCCCTGCCAGCTGTGTGATAACACATTCGTACATCCCAAGTGAGTTAGACTTTTACCCGACGCTGCGGTACCACAAGGAGACGCACGTCGCCACCCGCGCCTACCCCTGCCAGCTGTGTGATAACACATTCGTACATCCCAAGTGAGTTAGACTTTTACCCGACGCTGCGGTACCACAAGGAGACGCACGTCGCCACCCGCGCCTACCCCTGCCAGCTGTGTGATAACACATTCGTACATCCCAAGTGAGTTAGACTTTTACCCGACGCTGCGGTACCACAAGGAGACGCACGTCGTCACCCGCGCCTACCCCTGCCAGCTGTGTGATAACACATTCGTACATCCCAAGTGAGTTAGACTTTTACCCGACGCTGCGGTACCACAAGGAGACGCACGTCGCCACCCGCGCCTACCCCTGCCAGCTGTGTGATAACACATTCGTACATCCCAAGTGAGTTAGACTTTTACCCGACGCTGCGGTACCACAAGGAGACGCACGTCGCCACCCGCGCCTACCCCTGCCAGCTGTGTGATAACACATTCGTACATCCCAAGTGAGTTAGACTTTTACCCGACGCTGCGGTACCACAAGGAGACGCACGTCGCCACCCGCGCCTACCCCTGCCAGCTGTGTGATAACACATTCGTACATCCCAAGTGAGTTAGACTTTTACCCGACGCTGCGGTACCACAAGGAGACGCACGTCGCCACCCGCGCCTACCCCTGCCAGCTGTGTGATAACACATTCGTACATCCCAAGTGAGTTAGACTTTTACCCGACGCTGCGGTACCACAAGGAGACGCACGTCGCCACCCGCGCCTACCCCTGCCAGCTGTGTGATAACACATTCGTACATCCCAAGTGAGTTAGACTTTTACCCGACGCTGCGGTACCACAAGGAGACGCACGTCGCCACCCGCGCCTACCCCTGCCAGCTGTGTGATAACACATTCGTACATCCCAAGTGAGTTAGACTTTTACCCGACGCTGCGGTACCACAAGGAGACGCACGTCGCCACCCGCGCCTACCCCTGCCAGCTGTGTGATAACACATTCGTACATCCCAAGTGAGTTAGACTTTTACCCGACGCTGCGGTACCACAAGGAGACGCACGTCGCCACCCGCGCCTACCCCTGCCAGCTGTGTGATAACACATTCGTACATCCCAAGTGAGTTAGACTTTTACCCGACGCTGCGGTACCACAAGGAGACGCACGTCGCCACCCGCGCCTACCCCTGCCAGCTGTGTGATAACACATTCGTACATCCCAAGTGAGTTAGACTTTTACCCGACGCTGCGGTACCACAAGGAGACGCACGTCGCCACCCGCGCCTACCCCTGCCAGCTGTGTGATAACACATTCGTACATCCCAAGTGAGTTAGACTTTTACCCGACGCTGCGGTACCACAAGGAGACGCACGTCGCCACCCGCGCCTACCCCTGCCAGCTGTGTGATAACACATTCGTACATCCCAAGTGAGTTAGACTTTTACCCGACGCTGCGGTACCACAAGGAGACGCACGTCGCCACCCGCGCCTACCCCTGCCAGCTGTGTGATAACACATTCGTACATCCCAAGTGAGTTAGACTTTTACCCGACGCTGCGGTACCACAAGGAGACGCACGTCGCCACCCGCGCCTACCCCTGCCAGCTGTGTGATAACACATTCGTACATCCCAAGTGAGTTAGACTTTTACCCGACGCTGCGGTACCACAAGGAGACGCACGTCGCCACCCGCGCCTACCCCTGCCAGCTGTGTGATAACACATTCGTACATCCCAAGTGAGTTAGACTTTTACCCTACTAAAACCAAGCACTAACACGACGATGGGCCTTCTCTTGACTCTTACTCTAACATCCTAGTAATATAAATCCCTATCAAATTATGAAAAAACTTATTATGTTTGAAATGAGCATACTTCTTGTTTGTCAAATATCTTTTTTAAGATTTTTTTGTTTTTAAAAGTGATAGCGTAATCAATTAATCATACAAGGTGGGTTTTTGTTAACAGTGGCGTAACTATAAGTAATGGCGGGTGGCAGGGCTGGCAAAATGCAACTGGCCCCCGAGCCAAAAGGGCCCCGGCCCGAGAGGCCGTGAGGTCAGAAATTTTTTATACATTGTTTTATTATTATTTATTATCGTGACGATTTTTACTGACAGGGCCCATCAATTTGCCACGGGCCCCGGATGTTATAGTTACGCCACTGTTTTTGTAACCAAAATAATTGATTTTTATTCCTGGCTAGTAAAAATTATATCCCGAACAACTTTCGATTTGCCATCTTAGTAATAAAACTATTTACGCAACGACTATTTAAATTATGCTGCCTTTGTCCATCATGACGTTTCCAATATGGCAGATAACGACAAGCAGTCCTTGTATAGTTATTCGCTGTGCAAATATTTTAATCAGTAAGGGGGCTCAGTCTAAAGAAGTTACTATCAGAGAAGTTGATTCATGGACAGATAATGAACCTACGTAAATTGGTCGCAGTTTGTCCATCGGACAGATCACAGCTAACATTGAATTGACATAATCCGACCAAGCGTCGTAGGTCCGTCAACTGCCTATGAATCAATTTCTTCGACGGTACTTTGTAACTTTCTCAACCTACAAATGCATCTCGGTCTCAAGACACGGTTCAGGCTCTGTGATTGGTTGGCTGTCAAAATTTGGACCAATCACAGAACCGAACCGCGTCTTGAGACCGGGTCGCATCTTAAGTACTGACTATTTATACGGGCCCTAAACTACGATAACATTTCGCACCCCCTCCAAAATTCAAAACATTTGAAGTGCGTTATCTTGCGCGGTCGGCTAGTAATTATGTTTAGTTGACCAACAAATCTTGGTAATAAGTGACATTAACTGAAATATTACGTGTACTGTCATGATTGGTTGAATACTTACTACATACAAACTCTTTCATAAGGATGTGACTACACACATTGAAACAGTAATTTGAAGGGGCGCGCTATGTTATCGTAGCTTATCTCTACTTTGTAACTTTCTCCACCTACGGATTAAAACCGGCCAAGTGCGTGTCGGGCCACGCGCAATATAGGGTTCCGTATTTTTTTTGTGTGGTCAATGAATGTACATGTAACGTGTTTTACACTACTAACAACATCATCTCAGTTACTTTCAAAGGAATTTGAACGAAAAGTTCCTTTATACTTCGCCGAATACATTTTTTTAGTTGATTGACTGTTACTCAATAACTTATGGAGTCTTCTTAGCCGTGATAGTTTTCCTTTTAAATTCATCATATTTCCTATTCCCGTGAATTTTTTCACATTTCCAGAAGAAACCGTTTAGCTGGCAGAAGGGGGGGACACTGGACTAACGATTTTTTCCACTTTAAAACTTAATATTTTACAAACGGATCCCTAAATCGTAAAATGATCTATGAATACTCATAATAGTATAAAAAAACCTATCCAATGACACACCACACGATGGGGTGGACGCGAAAAAAAATTTTCATCCCCACTTGATGTGTATAGAAGGTACCATAAAAAAATATTTTTTTAAGATTTCATGTACCATTTTGTTATCATTAATATGTGAATTCATGCCAAATTACAGCTTTGTAGGTCCTATAGTCTCTGAGCAAAACCGCGGACAGACAGACAGACGGACAGACCGAAACTATAAGGGTTCCTTGTTGACTACGGAACCCTAAAAAAAGAGGCTAGAATAAGCTTAACTTTCTACTTCCAGATACTTGAAAGTGCACATGGTGAGTCACACGCGCGAGCGGCGGTATCCGTGCAAGTACTGCGGCGTGAGGTTCATGCGCTCCGACCACCGCCTGCGACACCAGAAGACCGCGCACGAGAAACACATGGACGTGTAGCGGGAGCGTTCAGATGTTTCGAAACGCAGTGCATGGCATTTTACGTTATGACCGGTGGAGGGTGGGCAAAACTTGTTGAGGTAAAGGGGGTATAGAAAGAAGTTATGGTGCGTGAGAAATACACAAGGGGACTAAATTCTTAAGGGGCCGGGCTACCCTCGAAATTCTCATACATACGTAATACCAAAATCATTTTGTCATACGAAAATATTTAACATGTTTGAGTTATTTTTCAACTTAAAATAGTAATTACCTAGGTTCCTGAACAAAAATTAACTTCAAAATATTTAAACACTAAAAAAAATATTTTTGTGTATAATTTTTTTTTACTAAATTTACTACTAAATATTTAAACACTAAAAAATAGAGTAAAACTCTAAAAAATATATAAATAAATAGTAAATTTACTACAAAATATTTAAATACTAAAAAATATTTTTTAGAGTTGAAATATTTTGTAGTAAATTTAATATTTATGTAAATATTTTTTAGTGTTTTACTCTATTTTTTAGTGTTTAAATATGTAGTAGTAAATTTAGTAAAAAAAAATTATACACAATTTTTTTTTTTGTATTTAAATATTTTGAAGTTAATTTTTGTTCACGAACCTAGGTAATTACTATTTTAAGCTGAAAAATAACTCAAACATGTTAAATATTTTCGTATGAGAAAATGATTTTGGTATTACGTATGTATGAGAATTTCGAGGGTAACCCGGGCTCTTAAGAACTTGCTTTACGTACATTTACTTGAACGCTTTAATTGCCATTGAGCATGAAATCATAATATTATAGAGGTAAAAAGGGAAAATGGGTAACCATAAATGAGCAACCGTCTACTATGCACAATCGACGTCGATTATGGCCAATTGCATCGCGTTTTGTATCGCGACTGAATGAGCACACCGTATGCGGTCGCTGTGTGCCCTACACAGCGACCGCTTGGCGATTGTATCGATTGCATCATTACAAAAAGTAGCCGTGTGCTAGGGCCCTTATAGGTAGAGATCAACTACGATAACATGGCGCACCCCTCCCAAATTCAAAACTTTTGAAGTGCGTTGTCAAAACGTGTGAAGTGCGTTGTCAAAACGTTTGAAGTGCGTTGTCTTGCGCGGTAGGTCTTGCGCGGTAGGCTAGTTATGATTAGTTGACCAACAAATCTTGATAACAAGTGACATTAAGTGAAATATTACGTGTAGTGTGTACTGTGATTGGTTGAATATTTACTACATACAAACTCTTTCATAAGGATGTGACTACACACATTGAAACAGTCATTTGGAGGGGCGCGCCATGTTATCGTAGTTGATCTCTATGAGATCGATGAGTATTGCAAATAAGTTCCAAATCAATGTAATCCAAATAGTTTATATTTAGAGCAAATAAATCGCGAAATAATTTAATAAATTGCCAAATTAATTAAGTTGTGTTAACTTTAAATTGTGTTTGTTTTTTAGATCACATTGATTCGGAAATCAAATTAAGCATTTAATAGGTTAAATAAATGTGCAATTATATGGTATTCTATCTCAATTTTATAAATTTTGCTTTTTGGGGTCCAAAATTTACTTACAACTGTACTTATAAACTTCAAGGCTATCTCCAAGGTTATGTATTAATTAATTGTTGTTGAAAAAAAGTTTTAAAAAAGTTTGTGTTTGGTGTCAAACTGGAAAAGTAATGAATGATAAGTTAAGAAATGTTACTACTTTTTAAAGATTTTATTTGT
Source organism: Lysandra bellargus (assembly GCA_905333045.1). Classification (NCBI taxonomy): domain Eukaryota; kingdom Metazoa; phylum Arthropoda; class Insecta; order Lepidoptera; family Lycaenidae; genus Lysandra; species Lysandra bellargus. The sequence goes on along the minus strand of HG995363.1, from coordinate 4,072,488 downwards.
TTTAACAAATTATTTTGTTGTTATATTTTAACAAAAATGTTATATCTCTATGCATTTGTATTTTACTACTTTCTTAAAACTTCTGCAAAAATTCTATTCTGTACAGATAACTGTGTCCCGTACAAAAGAATACAGTATAATCTTCCTACATACTACATACATTATCTACCTACTGAGTACTTTTAAATCAATCCACTTCTGGAGCTTTTATTTAAAAGTTGAACATACAATATTGAACTTTTTATATATAGGCACAATTTAAATTGGTACGAATTTAACAAGTGGCAACAAGTTTACAGGCACTGGGCAAGCATTTGTAAACTATCTTTTCAACTAGTGAACTGAACAAGGGAATAAACCAAAACGGTAATATAAAACTCAATCAGTAGATTTTTTTTATTTATAAAATAAAACTTGCAAATTACAGTTCGTAATACTAAAAAGTAAATGTTAAAAATATAATCTCTTGATATGTGCTGGGCCGCTAAGGACGAGGATCAGCCATCCTGAAAGCGAAATAATATATTTTTAAAACTCAATAATTAAAACAAAAGAATTACATATTTTAAAAATCAATAACTATCTGAATTTAAACAAAATCGTTCCTATAAACTTGAGTACTTGTGCATTTACAAGTATAAACTTACGTCCAACGTGTATGCGTAACCTGCGTACATGTTTGCGTAAATGTGTATATGCTTGTGTGTGTGCATTTATGTATTTACTAGACGTTCCGCGCGGCTTCGCCCGCGTAAATAAGATATTTCACAGACAAATTATTTCACGAAAAATAGCCTTTGATCCTTCACGTAGTCTACGTGTGCCATATAAGAGAAAAATTGCTCCACTAGTTCGTGAGATCAGCCCTTTCAAATAATTTCCCCCGTTTTTTCCACATTTTCCTCTATTTCTTCGCTCTTATTAGTCTTAGACCCAATTTCACCAACCTCTGTTTGTTAAATCCTAACAAGGCATTACTTAACGGACCTTAGAAAATTAAACAGTCTGTTAAAATACTTATGTCCCATAGTAAAAATTTAACAGCGGATTAGTAAATGCAATGTCGAGTGAACAACTATCAATTCGTTCGTTCTTGTTAGAAGGCGACGAAATTGCAATGAACAAGTTTAATACATGTTTGCTGCAATGTGTCATTTTCTTCCTTATTAGTATAATACGTCATCTGGTAGATAATGCGACCAAATTAAAATATCACTGATCGCATACATTTGTTACGCCACAATAGTTCTTCTTAATTTACCAGGTTAATAATTATTATCTGTCAAAGCTGAAAACATGAATCATAATACAAACTTTTATTTACATATTTCGATTTGGTAATTTTGATACAAGTTAGTGTATTTGCATGTCGAAGGAAAATCCGAGGGCTGAATTTTTGACAAAGTGAAAATAAATAATTATTCATAACTATGAAAAATAATAAATAATATGTAAGGATATAGCTGAAACATGGCGGAAACACTCAAAAGTCAAAACAGATACTTTTATTGATATTGGATATTGTCTTTGACAGTTGTTGTTTTGACTCATATAACAGCCTGTTAGATATTTAACGGACCTCCACAGCAGGTATTAAATTTAACACCGTGTTAGGTGATTTAACATGACATTAGGGCTTGGTGGAACGCTCGATAGCTCTAACAGGCCATTATTTATTTAACATTGCTTGATGAAACTGGGCCTTAAGGCCTGTATTCACTTTGATTAGTGCAAGTGACTAGTAATTGAGGCAGTGGAGTGCAGGTGTGTAGTGCAAGTAGTGTCCAATTCTTGTTTAGTGGCTCTTTAGTAATTTAATTTAGTAAATTCAGTAGTAGCTGTCAACACGAGCGTCCAAGTTTCAAAAATAAAACTGCCATTTTGACATGTCCTTAATTTTTAATATTGATTTATTAAAAACTATTTGACCATGAAGTATTTTTATATGTCCTTTCCCAGGGCTCAAAGTATCTCCATGCCAAATTTCAGCAAAATCGGTTCTGACTTCTGAGGTATAAACGTGAAGAGGTAACAGACAGACAGACACACATTCGCATTTATAATATTACTAGTATATTAGTAAGTAATAAGTATGGATTAGTATGGAAGTAATTGAAAGGGTGTCCTTTTGTACTTTTAATAGGTTATAGGTATATACAATAATGATATACTATATCTATGGACGCTTCACACGGCACACCACGTCAGTCTGGCCCATAAAGTTAATATACCTAGCGGAATAATAGTAACAATCTCGAGCTGTCAAACGACACCAAAATTGGTTTTCATCTGTCACGCACTTGCACTCGCAAAAAATAGAACACGCTTTTAATCACGTCACTACGCAGCCGACTAGTCACTTGCACTAATCAGTCGCTGTCCACACTTACTTTCTACTAATCACTCATCACCTGTACTAGTCACCTGCACTTAATCACTAATCAAAGTGAATACAGATCTAATCACGTTACTACGCAGCCGGCTAATCACTTGCACTAAACAGTCGCTGTCCACACTTACTTTTTCCTAATAACTAATCACCTGCCCTAATCACTTGCACTTATTACTAATGAAAGTGAATACAGGCCTTTAGCGTGATAAAATATAGCTTATATCCTTCCTCGATAAATGGGCTATCTGACACTGAAAGAATTTTTCAAATCGGACCAGTAGTTCCTGAGATTAGTGCGTTCAAATAAGCCCTTTCAAATAATTTACCCCCTTTTTTCCACATTTTCCTCTATTTCTTCGCTCTTATTAGTCTTAGCTTGATAAAATATAGCCTATAGCCTTCCTCGATAAATGGGCTATCTAACACTAAAAGAATTTATCAAATCGGTAATTTCCTGAGATTAGCGCGTTCAAACAAACAAACAAACGAACGAACAAACTCTTCCGCTTTATAATATTAGTATAGATGTGTACCATCGAGGAAATTGATTCCTAGGCAGTTGACGGACCTACGTCATATTTTGGTCGGCTTATGTCAATTCAATGTTAGCTGTGATCGGTCGGATGACAATGAGTTTCTAAAATACTAGAGTAGCAACGTCTTAGTGTAAGTACTACATACGGCTTTGCTCGATCGAGCAATCACGTAGAGTAAAATACACGGCTCGGGCTTTCGTCCACACATTCAGCATTGCTCGATAGTTTTACTCCAGTTCGAAGGAAATTAGCTACGAATAATAAAAACTAGTGTCAAAAAATTTGTCAAGCTGGCTCGATTCGAGCCTTCAAACTGGCTCGATGCGAGCCTTCGAGCTGTGAGTTTTGCGGTCCACACGGTAGTTTTTGCTCGATTTCGAGTAAAACTATCGAGCAAAACCGTATGTGAGTACTTAGCATAACAAAAGATTCTCTGAAATGCCAAATGCGTAACCACTTGATAGTTCAAAAGACAATGTCAATTCATAATGTAATTATGTCAATAGTATGTCAGATATGTCTGCAGGCATCTTCGAAGTGGCAACGCGTTGCTGCCGTAAACTGCCAATCTAGTTACGTTAATAACATAGAATATCATTGTCGGATGGTTTTGACATAACGTGACCAAATTATGTCCGTCAACTGCCTAGGAATCAACTTTTTTGATAGTGCATGTGTGCAATGGGCGTGCGTGCACGTTTACGTTAATGCGCGTAGCGGTGCGTCCACATTTGTATCATTTGCGCGATCAGATCTCCGATCAGATCACCGTCGCGATCATCGCGCAGTATCAAGTATGCTTATCATAGTGTGGACGCCTATTAGATCATTCTGCCGATCATGCGTGTATTTGATACGACACGTATCAGATACGCGGTTAATAGCGATCGGGGCATATTATATTATACGCGTATCATTTTGACACGCTTCGATGACACGCGACGGAGATCTGATCGCGCAAATGATACAAATGTGGACGCACCCTAAGCTTGCGTGTTTACTTGTGTGCGTGTATAACTCACAAGTGTATGCTGAGCTGTCGGCTGGCTGTGAGCGCGGAGGCGTCCTGCGGCGTGAGGAAAACGAACTGGCGCGCGCGATTCTTCAGAGCGTGGTCTATGAGCAGCTGCAGAACTATCTTGCGGTTCACGTTATCCTAAAACAAACATAGGTAATAACTTTTTATTATGACTGACTCTGGTTAGATTACAACTGATTGACAACTGACATAAACGTATAAGAAACTCCGTTCAAAAATGTAAAAACCCACTCGAAATAAAATTTCACAAACTGACGATTTTACATGAATGACTTAACCCATCAATCCCCAAATTAAAAACCTACTGTCTGAGATACCCACGATTGACGATGGTGTTAAAAGAGTTACAAAACATTAAAGGCGAAGCTTTGGCCAAATTAGCTGAAGCTGAAGCTTCGTTTCGTACCATAAACACATCAAACTCGTCCATAAAGTAGAAGGGTAGTTCCACAGCGTCCCACAACGCCATCATGAAGGCGACAGTGGCGTAGGAGCGCTCGCCACCGGACAGCGCGCTCGTGCCGCGCCCGCCCGCCGCGCCCGCGCGACCCCCGCAACACAGCTCTAGGGCTCCGCGCGCCTGGTCTATGTCCATACGACCCTTTGGAAAAAGATACAGTAAAGTGATCTCTATATGAATACAGAAATTACACTGTTTAATAAAACAAAGGGAAAGAAAAGTTTTGTTAAAGTTCTCGTTCTATTTATAAAATAAAAATAACTTTAATAAACATACAAAGGACAGAACACAGCCAGAGTTAAGGGGCCGGGCTACTACCCTCGAAATTCTCATACATACGTGATACCAAAATCATTTTCTCATACGAAAATATTTAACATGTTTGAGTTATTTTTCAGCTTAAAATAGTAATTACCTAGGTTCCTGTACAAAAATTAACTTCAAAATATTTAAACACTATTTTTTTTTTGTGTATAATCGTTTTTCACTAAATTTTCTACTAAATATTTAAACACTAAAAAATAGAGTAAAACACTAAAAAATATATAAATAAATAGTAAATTTACTACAAAATATTTAAATACTAAAAAATATTTTTTAGAGTTGAAATAATGTACTATTTATTTATATATTTTTTAATGTTTTACTCTATTTTTTAGTGTTTAAATATTTAGTAGTAAATTTAGTAAAAAAATTTTTTTTTTTTGTGTTTAAATATTTTGAAGTTAATTTTTGTACAGGAACCTAGGTATAGTCGAGGCATTTTAATAGGCCACATTTGACAGTTCATCAAAATTGCATAACGTAACCTTGTAGCGACGTGCATAAAAAATAAATATTTTCGTTTTGTTATAACTGCACAATTGATTAACTTTTTTCAATTACGATTACATATTTATTGTAAATATGACCGATACAAATTATTTAACGATTTGCTTTTACTGATAAACAATTTTAAACGTAATAAACAAATTCTGATCTTAATAATCGCATGTCGTTACAATGTTACGTCAGCTGACCTTTTTTCTTTTTAAACTCTGGGGATGTTACTCTAAAAATCGAAAGCGAATAAATAGTATCGATGCATTGATTACTTGTAACGAAATATCCCCATAAATTAATAACCACGTTGTGAAAATTAACACATATTTATGTGAAATGAATAATAATACTAAATTTAACAGTTTTTATAATTCAAGCGAATAAATGCATTTTTTTTCTAAATTATGTACTTGTATAATTTTGCTCCTTGAATTAAAGTAATAATAGGACAGGAATTTGTTTTTGGTTTTACAAATAACGTATAAAATTCAAATATTTTATTTCAAGTCCGTATCGATTTATTCGTTTTGGTCGATGTTTTTACGCAGCTCACCTCACTATGGAGATTAATCTGACAGATGTCAAATGTGGCCTATTAAAATGCCCCGACTGTAATTACTATTTTAAGCTGAAAAATAACTCAAACATGTTAAATATTTTCGTATGAGAAAATGATTTTGGTATTACGTATGTATGAGAATTTCGAGGGTAGCCCGGCCTCTTAATAACAATAACACAAGGAATTCAAGTGAATTGACATGACGCACACCACACACATACAACATTTAACTACTTAAAATTAAACTAAAAAGTACTCGGTTATGGCTGTGCAATGCACACACCGCATGTTCAAAGGGTAAGGCTACGTTCAGACGTGCCCGCGCGCGCTCCACCGTGGCGTATGGGAAACTCATTTAATGTTGGACTATTTGACATTGTTGTCTTTACAATCTGAGAAATTGAGCCAGATAGTGAAGTGTGAACGTATACAATTGGGTCAATGTTAGTTATAGTCTATCTGGCTGGACTGGGCTAGACAGCCCGATCAAATTAGATAGGTCCGCTATTTGATTATGAACCAACTTCCCTGATACATAAATGAACAATATCTGCAAGTGACTAACCGTGTATCCGCGTATGGTGAGTATGGCCTGGAAGCAGTGCTGCACGCGCCGCGCCACGTACGTCTGCACGCGCTGACAGAAACTCAGGTGCTTGTCCGTTGTCCGCTTTATCTGAAAAACATAACCATATAAATGTATTATGTATTTCATTCAGTCATTAGAATGGATACAGTTAACTAGTAAGTAATTAAGGTATTGCGCAACGATTTGCTAGCGTCGGCACGATACTATTTATAGTAATGTTTTTATGTTTCTAATAAGTCTATCAAATATGTTTTTAGCTTTAGCTAAAAACATATTTGGACGCTGTTAAGAATAAGAATAGGAATCATTTTATTCATTTTAAGTGACAGAAAACACCACCATTATAAAATATACAGAAAAATAACAGAATATAGTAACAATAAAGAAAAAAAAGCAGGAAATAAAAATAAAACATTCTAAGACAAACAAAACATGCGTTATGAAAAAAAGGACAAAAATTCGGCATGCCAGTGCTTTGCCACGAAAAAAAGAAAAGAGGGGTCGCTCAGGTTTTGAAAGCAGCGTTGCCGCTGTCCCTAGTCTTCCGTGACCACCTGTCCCCGTAGTATAGGTAAGCAGTTAAGCAGAGTATCATCCCACAAAAAATACGTATTGAGTTATAAATGCAGTCATGTTCTTTAGATCAATTAGAACAAGACTGCATTCAGAACTCAACAAAAAAAGTTGTACAAAAATGCTTAACAGCGACCGTTTACGTGTGTATCTTTCCACAACTAAAATTCAACATGCGGTATAATAATAATTATTGCCTGTTTGATAAGGCCCAAAGTGATTTCCAATTACAATATAAATATGTCGCATCCGTAAAACGGAAACGTGCGCCATCTTTAGGAAACTAGTTTGACAATTGACAGTCGGGGCGTGTCGGAGTGGGAGTTTTGGAGAGGGAAACGTCCCCTCGTCACGCTGTCGTCCAAGTGCGATTACTTTTGTTTCGGCTTCCAACAAGCCAACTGTGCCTAGTTCAGTTAGAAGTGATATTATATTATGTGCTAAAGGTTAAAATCGTTAGGTGTGCCTGATTGCAGTAACACAAGTTTTTACGTGTGTATTATGTGTGTTTAATGATTGAAGTGTCGTAAAGTGATAATTAACATTAAGTGTAAGGCGTGAGTGTAAAATTGATTGATTGATACCTCGTCAATGAGCGCGCTGAGCTTCTTGAGCGTGAGTTCGGTGCGGCGGTAGTTGCGCTCGACCGTCAGCAGTTTCTCGGCGACCTGCGCGCGCGTCATGCGCGTGTTGCTCAGAGAGTTCAACTTCAATTCCGTCTTCTTCAGCAGACCGACCACTAAGGACTTCTCCCTGACGAAAGGTATGTGCTTTATATAATAAAATAAATAAAAAAATGAATTTGCAATGTTTCTATAGGGTAGTAAAAATGGGATTTGAAATAACGCATATCACGATTCACGACGCTTGCTTGCGAGAGTTTGTCAAATTCACTTTCGATTTCTTTTGCTGTCGAATGTAAAACCTATTTATTATTCCTTAAAGCCCGATAAGAGCACCGGTGATCGCGACAACAGTAGAATACATAGCATTTCCAAAAATCCACGATCGAAGGATTATTAATAAGTTTTATATTGTGATTTTAAATGAGCTTGCCAATATATGCATCTGTTTGTTATAATGCGCCAGAGCTTGTGTGATCGAGTTAGACACATGACACAGCGACACCTATAGATACAGGCAGACCGGTCTTTCTCTATTATAGTTCTTGCAATCTACGAGTGCGCGTAGCCTTTATTTGTAGTTGTAATTGTTAATAGACATTTTCGTTAGTGTGCGTACCTGACTGAGCAGCAGTAGCGAGCGAGCCATGTACGCGTGTATAGATATGGTCACTCACACAACTAAGGGCGCCGCGCACTCGTAGATTGCAAGAACTGTATAATATTTATAAGCAACGAATATGTGAAATATTTACCTGGGATTATCAACCCGGGGGCACAGTAGCAACGCCTCCTGTATTTTCTTCTGCACATGGGTCTGTTTGGTCTGCAGTATCTCCTGCACCGCGTCGAGTTTCCTCTTGTCTTCTGTCAGTCGCTGCTGGTAAGTCTGTCTGTCCGTCACACCCTGGTCCATCTTCATCTTCTCTTGCTCTATTTCTTCCTATAGAATAACAAAAGCAATCGACTGAGATTTTCTAATTTTTTTTTTTGGTATCTGTATGTATACCAACTTCTATTTTTATCTGATCCGCCGTTTAGGCATAAAGAGGTAACAGACAGACAGACCCACTTTCTCATTAACTCATCAAGCCCCGTATGGCCCAAGTGGGCCGCATAACAACACATTTACAAAAGATTTCCAAGAATCTGCGATCGAAGGATTAATATAGTATGGGTATTAGTATATGGTATGTATGTCTTACATTGAGGCTCCTACAGGTGGCCACGACCTGCGCGTACTTGGCCTTGAGCTTGCTAGTCCGGGCGTCGTATTCGTCTATCTTGCTCTTGTACTCGTTTTCTTGCTCGTTGAACGCATTAACTTGCTCGGTCAGCGTCCTCACTTTATCCTTACTCACGTTCAGTTCGTCCACCTGAAATAGTAATAGTAATATTGAAATAGTATGTCCCAAATAGTATGTTAACAATTTTACAAATACAAAATCTTTATACACAAACTTAAAATACAATATAATAACAGTGTTTGAGACCCCCTTTTAAGTAAAGTTACCTGTGTTAGGGGAATCTCGCTCTGCCGAAAACTTGGGAAATTTGGGAAATTAATAAGTGAGGCTAGTAGTTATTACAAGGAGAAATATAGAATTTAAGTACTATTTAATTATTATTATTTTGCGTGCGATTCAATGATGTTTTTTCTATAAACATTAAGTCGATGTTCGTATTGCTTCCATAGTTCCATTCAATTCAATGAGTTTATATCGAAATATGCGTTGAATATAAAATGGACTTAAGCAACCCTTTTGTAATAAAAATATCCATTAGCCTAATAGAATATCCTCCCTTTTTGGAATTCTGTTACGACTATAATTATTTTTAAACAAAAAATTGAAACCGACTTCCACACTAAAAACTACGGTGAATAAACTAAAAAGTGTTAAATAATTCTAATTCTATATTAGTGGCTTTTTTAGGATTGGTCTAAGCCTCAACTATGTCTGTACTGTACTCAATCTTCATACTTTTGAAGTCGGTACCAGCTCCTAAAATTTCTGAGATTTTTGACATAGAAGTTAGCTGGCTGGTACCGACTTCAAAAGTATGAAGATTGAGTACAGACATAGTTGAGGCTTAGACCAATCCTAAAAAAGCCACTAATATAGAATTAGAATTATTTAACACTTTTTAGTTTATTCACCGTAGTTTTTAGTGTGGAAGTCGGTTTCAATTTTTTGTTTAAAAATAATTATTTTTCTCTTTTTAGTTATGTATAATGTATAATATGTCCATTACGCATATCATACGCAGTCAGATGTATACCATATTTTTTCTTATTTGTGTATAACTACTACAAAAGTTAACTATACCTAGGAGGATTTCAAAAAGTTACAAATCTAGGTCTTTTAAAAATAAAGACTACGATTTTCCATATATTTTACGGTAATATTATTGTAATGATAACTGAACTTGCAGTAATCATCAAATTTCTAAACTTGTAACATCTTTAAAGGCTCCGGAAGTCTGTGCTGAGCCAATGGACTAAGGGTACACCTTCGTATGGGATTCTACATAATGGCAAAATATTATTATGCTTGAGTTATTTGAAATAACGTCACAATTACGTCACAATTACTATATTCTATTAAATTTCATATCCCTCTATCGATTGATATATCGATCATTGCTGCATTGATATGAAATGTATTATGATGATTTATGACCTTCGGAAACATGGTACCAAATTAAGATTACATCTTGAACAACAACAATAAAATTTTCAAAATAATAAAAGAAAGGCGGGAAAATACCATGAGAAGTACCAGTAATAGGGTCATAATATGATGGTGCGTGGCATAATAATGGTGATGATGATGATGATTGTGATGATGATGATGATGATGATGATGATGATGATTGATGAAATTGATGTATTGGCATTTGCTTCTAGTTGTTTAAATAACTCCGAAATCCCCGAACATCTATCTATAAGGAGTCAAGAGTTCTGTACAGCACCTTCGGAACCAGGGTATACATTGGTGCAAAATCTTACTTTTTGGTAGCATATACTTGAAATCCTTCAGATAAAGTTTAAATTACTATATGTTTCCATATAAATTTTAAGGAGTTCCCTCGATTCCTCATGAATTTCATCATCAGATCACCACTTTTGTGAACGTGGTACAAAATTCCAACTATATCCTTTACAAAGAAAGCTTAGCAGCAAAAGAATTTTGGAAATCGGTCCACAAACGACGGAGTTATCCGCGAAAAAACATAAAAAAAGAACATAATATATACGGTCGAATTGAGAAACCTCCTCCTTTTTGGAAGTCGTTTAAAAATGAACATTGTGGCGAAAATTTGCAACACGACTAATAAAGTCGATACAATCTGCATTTTAATAATTATTTATTAATTCTCGTTGATAACTAAAACACCTTATCAGCATTATATTATTTAGATGAGGAAAAAATGTAAATAAGGTTCAGTGCAGTAGACTGTAGACTTGTATCATTACAAGCGATTACTCATGGCCGAAATAGCTCAGTTGGGAGAGCGTTAGACTGAAGATCTAAAGGTCCCCGGTTCAATCCCGGGTTTCGGCAATATCGACCTTTTGTTATTTTGCAAATACGGTTTATTTTTACACCGGTCGAAAGAAATAACATTTCTAATCAAAATAATATCAAATACATTCATAGAATAAAGTCTACTTTTTCATAAAATTGTTTTATTTCCCTGCGCGATAAAATTTTATCAAAAACGTGGACGTAACAATGAGTGTGACGACAAAAGTGTGACTTTAATAAATCAAATTGGTAGCCTATTTACATTAATATAAATGCAGTATCCCTCGATATCAGGTATACTCAGGTAAGATTGAATCAAAATACTTGCGAGGTTTATTTCGTCGTCGTTCGAGGTCGTTGTGTAGTCATGATTATGGGTATTTCAAAGCAATATTGTCATTTTTTTAAAGGGGTAAAGCTGGGAACAAATTATCGGACGAACGTCCGCGGACGTTTTCATCGGATGCGGCTTGTTTCTATCTGATCAATACAAAATACACTAAACTGTGCACATTGTCTGACACAAGTCGCGTAAGTGACCTTCAAGAGCGTTCGGACGTCCGAACAGAATCTGACTGGTCCGATGTTTGTGCATCCGCGGACGTCTGCCATTGACATATAGGTTAGGTCTTTGACGTCCGCTGATGAACCGTGCACATTGTTAAGCCGCATCCATCAGCCGCGACTTATGGATGCGTCCGATAGTTTGTTTCTAGCTTGATAACTTTTTTGTCATAGTAAGGGTTAATTCAGACCGCAACGCGACGCGTAGATGCATTTCTTTACTAAATTGACAGATTTGCATTACGTCTCACGCAATAGAAATCTGTCAAATTCATACTTTAGAAATGAGTTTACGCGTCGCGTTGCGGTCTGAATTGAACGTAATGTTTAAAGTATATTTTTTGTTAGTGATTATGTATTACCAGCACAGCGTGGTGCGGCGCATCGTGTTCGGTGCGCGCGGCCGTAGCGGTGCGCAACGCCTCCTCGGCCACGTGTCGCGCCTGCAACAGCGCCTGCAACGCGCGTGCGCACTGCCGCTCCTGCGTGCGTGCGCGCTCCGCCTCGTTCCGCAGCTCGACTGCTTGCGCCTCTAAAGTCTGCAGCTTGGACTCGCCTTCCTCGATCTCGGTTAGCACTTGCCTGTGTGGGAGTTAGGAAATTAATGGTAAGTAAGGCATGTAATTACTATAAACTATTCTTGTGATACGTTTATTTACAAGATAATAATATAATGGTACTTATGTGTGACATATCAAGTATCAATTTTAGTTCGAAAGTTTTTATGAACAAAACTCGGACAGGCATTGTATTGTATCTCAAAAGGGGTAATCAACATTTTTCTAAACTTATGTCCAGTCCAATGCAATATCTCGACAGGAGTAACCAAACTTTTTCTGAAGTTGAGTTCGGCGCTATATCTCGTCAGGGGTAACCAAACTTTTTCTAAACCTTATTTTAGTGCTATATTTCGTCAGGGACAACCAACCCTCAATTGAACTTTAGTTCTGTGCTATATCTCAACAGGAGTAACCAACCTTTTCTTGAAATGTTGTTCGGTGCTTTACCTCGACAGAGGTAACCAACCTTTTAGTGAACTTTAGTCCGGTGCTATAATCTATATGCCACCAAAAACAAATGTAAAAATGGAGAGCCAAGTTCCATACAAACATTATTCTTGCCTATGGAGTTAGCCGTAAAAAGGATGGAGATCTAAATGAGTGCCAAGTTCCATGGAAAATCGAAATTATGTATAGGAACCAAATAAAATTATGAACAAATCATAGTCTATTTCTTTGCTTTATTGAATATCTATAACGATTGATGTTATTAAAATTATGTGAGATCTTAAAGTAGATTAGATCTAACTTGGCCAGTTTTCACTAAATCAGTCATTTCATAAAGTTATTGAAAATTTAAATTCTGAAACTTATCAGGAAGTGGGGAAGCCTATCTGAAACTTATCAGGAAGTGGGGAAACAGACCCTAAGCCTTGAGTATCACACGAATAAAACAAAGAAAATCCAAGCGAATGGAAAAAGCAGCTACCATCAGGAGGCATTCAAATAACACAAGTGTATTTCCAACCATTAACTATAGAGTACAACTTATTGTCATATTGTGCGGAAGATAAGTATAGGTCTACCAGAATCTGATGGCAATTTTTGACAGCAGATTTTCAAAAAATATCCTTGATCATTGGATAAATTTTTATATTTTCATGTTTCAAACACAAATTAAGCCGCTAAAGGAATAAAAAAGGATGAAAATGTTTTATTCCTATCACCCCTGTATTGCTAGAGTCAATTTATTTTCTCACGACAGACGTATTAAAAATTATGTCTATTCCCGGGTCTCAAACTATATCTCAGGTCGCCTTCTATTCATTTCGTTAAGTTTTTTCACTTCACAAATAAATATTTACGGGGAACTCCCATACAATAAACGTGATTTTTAGGCCTTTTTTGCTCAAAATCAATAATGGCAGCCGGTAGGTACATGAAATATTTACAAAATCTTTAATTATATTTTTACTTTCATACTTTATAATAAAAGTAAAATAAAATAAATATTTAAATCCATACAAAAAACACAATTTTTGCCTAGTTTAGTAGTGTGTTTTCGCGGATTCTGGATCACGATTCTGGGTCCACCCCTCCCCCGCTCGCGGCTCGCAAACTTTCTCGATCATTTTTTGTCGGTTCGAGTGGCGACGTCGCCTAAAAAAAAAGAGTTTGGTGTCGAAATAGGGGCTTTCAACCATGCCCGTTCGATATATGCGACCCGTTTCTGCGTATTTGCACTAGTTTCAAAGTTAGCTTTTGTGTTTAACCCTCATTATCTACTATCACCACGCTCCATTGTTCCTTCATAATTACAATCGCTACTTATTGCATTGTTATGCTCGCCTCGGTGTCCTATTGTTCGTAATGACTACCTGGGCTTATCGCTTACGTCACCTTAATTTCTTAACAAGATTTTAAATAAATATGAATGATAATTAACTAATGAATTATTGAAATTTTTTTTTGTTTTCTGATTTTTCCCTACGCTTACACACAATTACCGAGCTGGATTCCAAATTACAGCCTTCTAGGTCATCTGAAAGTGGGTAAGATTTCTGATCTATAGGTCAGTCAGTCAGTCAGTGATAAAAATGTAGATTTTCGGACGTTAATATCTTAATAACCGTTTGAGCTGTGCTTATGAAATTTAGAGCATATAATTATCTCGCAAGTCTCATTATACATAGGCTGCACTAAAAATATCGGGAATGGAATACTTCCACTATTCCTGTCATATTAAAATCTTTTTAATTGAAAACTCCTTGGTTTTAAAAATCGAATACCATTTATTTATTTAAAAAAAGATTCTCGGTCTTGTCATAAGGTCTTGTCAAACTTGTTTAGTCGTTGAAAAAATGGAATTGACTCGAGAAAATTCTAGAGCGATGATTTATTATGACTTTCGAAGTGGTTTAACACGAAAACAGTGTGTTGATCGGATGATTTCTGCATTTGGTGATGAAGCCCCATCCAAAACCACAATTTATCGCTGGTTTGCTGAATTTCAACGTGGACGTGATGATCCCCGTCAAGGTCGTCCAAAAACTGCAGTCACCCAAAAAAACGTTGATGCTGTGCGTAAGCTTGTTGAGGAAGATCGACATGTGACATACCGCGAAATTCAGGCAACTTTAGACATTGGCATGAGTCAAATACAAATAATATTGCATGAACAATTAGGTTTAAAAAAGTTGGTTTCCCGATGGATACCGCATTTGCTCTGTGAAGAGCAAAAAGCGGCTCGCGTTACTTGGTGCGTCAGAACTCTCGAAAGATTCCACGCAGGATCCTCAAATGCTGTATACAACATCGTATCAGGTGATGAATCCTGGATATACGCGTACGAACCCGAAACTAAAAACCAGTCACGAGTTTGGGTATCCGAAAATGAGTTAAAGCCAACAAAAATTGTTCGTTCACGGAGTGTTGCAAAAAAAATGGTGGCCACGTTTGTCTCCAAAACCGGCCATATTGCGACTATTCTTCTTTAGGGACAAAGAACGGTTAATGCAGAATGGTATGCTAGCATTTGTTTGCCACAGGTCGTTTCTGAACTCCGTAAAGAGAACTGCAACCGCCGCATCATCCTCCATCACGACAATGCGAGTTCTCACACCGCGCACAGAACAAAAGGGTTTTTAGAGCAAGAAAACATAGAATTATTAGACCATCCGCCGTACAGCCCCGACTTAAGCCCCAATGATTTCTATACTTTCCCTAAAATAAAGAATAAATTGCGTGGTCAGAGATTTTCATCACCTGAAGAAGCTGTGGACGCCTACAAAACGGCCATTTTGGAGACCCCAACTTCCGAATGGAATGGTTGCTTCAATGATTGGTTCCATCGTATGGAAAAATGTGAAATGTGTCAAATTTCGCGGAGAATACTTCGAAAGGCAATAAACACATTTTTAAATAGTACTGTTGTGTCACCTCCTTGATTCCCGAAATTTTCAGTGCCGCCCTCGTATGAGCCAAATTTGAAACGTTTATGTGAAATAGTTTCTGAATTATGATTTATGTCGGGGTCAAAAGTAGCTGCAAATGGTTCGTGTAATATTACACACGGTGCTGCTCGCCATTCTGTTATGCTGGAACTTGGCTTGACACGCGACCGCGTGTCTAGATCTCGACAGGGGTAACCAAACTTTTACTTTAACTTCAGTTCATCAGGGGGTAACAAAACCTTTTCTGTAGTTGAGTTTGGTGCTATATCTCGTCAGGGGTAAACCTTTAATTGAACTGTATTTCGGTGCTATATTTCGACAAAGGTCACCAACCTTTTATTGACTTTAGCCGGTGTTATATCTCGACAGGGATAAACAAACTTTTACTTAATTTAAGCTCGGTACTTTATTTCGACAGAGGTAATCAACCTTTTAGTGAACTTTAGTCCGGTGCTATATCTCGACAGGGACAACCAAACTTTTACTTAACTTGAGTTCGGTGCTTTATCTCATCAGGAGTAACCAAACTTTTTCTAAAGTCGAGTTTGGTGCTATATATCGTCAGGGACAACCAACCTTTTTTTGCACTTTAGTCCGGTGCTATATCTCGTCAGGGGTAACTAAACTTTTTCTGATCTTGATTTTGGTGCTATATCTCATCAGGGGTAACCAAATTTTTCTGATCCTGAGTCCGGAGCTAATCTCGTCAGGGGTAACAAAACATTTTAAACTTGTCTTGTCACCTGTGCTATATCTCGTCAGGGGTAAAACCAACCTTTAGTTCTGTACTAATTATATTTCGACAGGGGCAACCAACCTTTTTCTGAACTTCAATCTCGTGCTATATCTCGTCAGTGGTAATTAACCTTTTCCTCGATTTAAGTCCAGTGCAATATCTCGCCAGGAGTAACCAACCTTTTCTAATATTTGTACACAGTATTAATGTATATGACCAGGGGTAACCAACCTTTTTCTGTCTGCGGTGCTGGTGGCGAGGTAGCGGGCGGGTCGCGCGGCGCCGCCGTAGCTGCGGTAGTGCGGCGCGGGGAGGTACTCGCTGCCGTCTAACGTCACCACCTTGCTGCAGTGCTGTGGCACGTTCTCCACCGAGTCGGAAAGACGGACGGCCTCGTCTGAGGAGAACATATAATTGAAATTTGAACAGGTAAGACTAAAGTTCAACTATTGTAAAAATATATATATATATATATATATATATATATATATATATATATATATATATATATATATATATATATATATTTTTAATAACAAAAATTTAAAATCTAAATATATAAAACTTAAAGGTGACTGACTGATATGGTGATCTATCAACGCACAGCCCAAACCACTGGACGGATCGGGCTGAAATTTGGTGTGCAGGTAGATGTTAGGGCATCCGCTAAGAAAGGATTTTGATCAATTCTACCCCCAAGGGGTTAAAATAGGGGATGAAAGTTTGTATATAATAATACTTCTAAGCGCGAGCGAAGCCGCGGGCAAAAGCTCGTAAACTGATATAATTAGACTACGAAAATCAGAGAAGTTGATTCATGGGCAGACGGCGGACCTAAGTAATTACTTGACCTGCTTGACCTATTTTTTTTCTTCATGCTAATCGCTTCTTAATCACTAATTTTCACAAAAAAATCTAATATTTTAATATTTTACACAGTAGACCCCTAAAAATGTTGATTAAAAAACATGCCTTTTAAATGGCGCCGAAAACACTGTCCGCCATAGTGTGACGTCATACGTTTTGTATTTTAAACTCTCTTTATTGAATTTTTTTTATGTGCTAAATGTACGAGTCTAAAAGTGCCCAAAAATTATAAAATAATTAAATAATAAATTAGAAATTATTTGTAATGTTCAAAACTTTTGGAGAAAAGTTTTGGCCATTTCATTTCCCGTCTACAATAAATGGAGACAATATATAAAACTGATGTTTTATTTGAATTTCTTAAGAAAATATATTTTACAAACCTTTCTAGGCTTATTCTTAATATTTATGTACAAATAAACTTACATATAACGAGCGCAATAAATAAAAGATATTAAATTACTATGAGGATGACGTCACATCCAAATCGGAAGTACCGCAAAAGCGTTTTCGTCAGTACAAATTCTATTTTCATAAAATCATATTTTCAAATCGACTTTATTTATCAATCATAAGCTTTTATTTGATAAGGGTGAAATACGGTTTCCCAGGCCAAGTTTTACTAGAAATATGCATTTGTTCAATGAAATTGAATATAGGTCAAGTAGCCTATTTGGTCGCACCCAGCCGTCAGGTTAGTAATGAATTGACATTACTCGACCAAATGACGTACGTCCGCCATATTTTGTCTATGAATCAATTTGGTACCATAGTGGAAATTGATCCCTAGGCAATTGACAGACAGATGGTCGCATCATGTCAATTCAATATTAAAGGTCAACTACGATAACTTGGCGCGCCCCTCCAAATGACTGTTTCAATGTGTGTAGTCACATCCTTATGAAAGAGTTTGTATGTAGTAAGTATTCAACCAATCACAGCACACGTTATATTTCAGTTAATGTCACTTATTACCAAGATTTGTTGGTCAACTAATCATAACTAGCCTACCGCGCAAGACAACGCACCTCAAACGTTTTGACAACGCACTTCAAACGTTTTGAATTTTGGAGGGGCACGCCAAGTTATCGTAGTTGATCTCTAATTGTGATGTTGGCTGAGTTTGACATAACGCGATCAAACTATATATAACCGAAGTTGTCAATGAGGTAGCTAGCGACGACGTGGTCTGTGACGTTGAGGGCATCTAGCGTGCTGTGGTGCTGATATAACTCGACCAAATGACGAAGGTCAACTGCTTATAATCAATTTCCTCGGTACATACCATGATCAGCAACAAGCAGTATATTCTCAAGGCCGAGGTTGTCAATGAGGTAGTTAGCGACGACGTGGTCTGTGACGTTGAGGGCATCTAGCGCGCTGTGGTGCTGATATAACTCGACCAAATGACGAAGGTCAACTGCTTATAATCAATTTCCTCTGTACATACCGTGGTCAGCAACAAGCAGTATACATACTCTCGAGGCCCAGGTTGTCAATGAGGTAGTTGGCGACGACGTGATCTGTGATATTGAGCGCGTCTAGTGCGTTGCGGTGCTGTATAACTCGACCAAATTACGTAAGTCAACTGCTTATTCAGAATCAATTTCCCCGGTACATACCGTGGTCAGCAACAAGCAGTATATTCTCGAGGCCCAGGTTGTCAATGAGGTAGTTGGCGACGACGTGGTCTGTGACGTTGAGCGCGTCTAGTGCGCTGCGGTGCGGCGGCGCGCGCACGCTGGTGGCGCGCACGTCGTGTCGCTTCGGTAGGAACTGACTGCACGTCACCCCCGGTTTAGCGCCACTGCCGTATACCTATATATAAAAAAATAAGGTATACCTATATCATACAGCGTAATACCTCGTATGTGGGAATCGCAGACACAATAGATTTTCAATTGTTATGCGACAGCCGGGTGCCTCTTGGGGATTGATGGGTTAAATTAATAATTCAATAGCAGAGTTTTTGTTGCTAGAATATAGTACAAGATTTTACAAATACTTTAAAAAACGTACAGCAAAAAAAGAATTACTTAAATCGGGCATGTAGTTCCGGAGATATGCGAACACAAACATAAAAACATACATACAGTTTTGAAATTTCGCAGACTTGTTGCTGATATAGACAGAAGCTGATATAGATTTACATATACGAAAACTGGACAGTTCTGAAAATATTACATGCATCCCCTTTTTTTTTAAGTCAGTTAAAAGCATTGTATATTTGTATAACATCTCCATACCTGTCCCATAATCTCGAACAGCTTGCGCGAGTCCTCCGGCGTGTTGACGCAGAAGCTCTGTATGGAGCCGCCGAGAATGTGCTCTAAAGCCCCGCCCCATTTCTTCTCTCTCACCTTGAGGTACTGACCTAGATAACAAAGTTATTTTTAGTTATTGGAAGGTCTCTCTCTACAACTTTTTATCAACTAATATCAAAACACTTAGATACGACGTATGCCGTCAAAACTGTAGCAATGTTTTTGCATAAATGTGTATTGAGAAAATATTGTCGTCCTTTTTTGTCTTACAGTAGTAGCATATACTACTTTCTCTTTCGCTCATTTTACGCTTTAATCGAACCGAGAAAATATTGTCGTCCTTTTTGTCTTACAGTAATAGCATAATATTATACTACTTTCTCTTTTGCTCATTTTACGCTTCGCTTTGATTTTTCTCTTAAAATGGAAGACAATAATTTAAATATTTCTTGTGACTAAAAGTGACTTACGCGGTGTTAAAACTTGTTGCTTGGAAGAAATTGCTCAATAGCAATAAAGCCGCCTTTGTGTTCATGTATCTTTGCTGAGTGTATTTTAAATTATGTTTGTACCATCGAGGAAATGGATTCCTAGGCAGTTGACAGACCAACGTCATTTAGTCGGATCATGTCAATTCAATGTTAATTTCTGTCGGCTGGGTTTGACGTAACGCGACCAAACTACGTAGGTCCCCCATCTGCATAGGAATCAACTTCTCTGATAGTTCAATATCTTGAACGCAATAAAGTATATTCTATTTTTATTCTAAATGACGATAACGATCTTCTTACCGATAGGTCCTCGCGGCGGTTGCGAGAACTCCTTCCGTTTGACAGCACCCTTCACCCGCTCGCACAGCTCCACAATGCGCTCCCCGAACACCGCCAACGAGTCGCCACCTCGAGATTCTAGCTCGCGGAGTTGCTGCTTCAGTTGTTCTGAAATATAATGATTTATAATATAAGGTACACAAATATTGAACCTTCTTGAAAATCAACAAGAATATTAACAGTTTGCATACATAGAAATTATCTATGGACATTAGAAACTGCAGAGTGCAGACTATGACGTCAGATTGTATGTAAAAATATTAGAAAGGGTGGGTAAGGACCAGTGCGCACGATCGATAAAAATGCCTCTAACAATCAGCATTTAAAGTCTAATTTTCACAAAACTTTGTTTATCAAGGTATTGACTTGCTGCACGGACACAAAGACGGTTGAAAAAAGAACCCAAGGCGGTTTTGCCTGCATACAGATAGACACAAGTTTTTAAAATACTGTTGCAACAGTACTCACTTTTACACTGTCGCATCCATTACATATCTTTTAAATAATATTACCATGTTAAGTTCGACATTTAGGCCCAATGTCACCAACAACTGTTAAAGTTAATACTGGAATTAGTATCGCATTAGCTCTTTCGTTTTTCGTATGAATGAAAGAGAAGCCTCGATATTTTAACAAGCTGTTAACACTAACAGACGTTGGTGAAATTGGGCCTCAATAGCCAAGATCATCCACCATACAAAATGTCTCACTTAGCTTATCCCGCTGATGTGACGCGGCGCTGGCGGCGGCGTCTGCGGGCGCGGCAGCGTGCGCGGCGTTCGCACGCGCCTGCTCCGCTTCGTGCTGCGCCGTGTCGTATCGCGCGCGGGCCGCCTCGGCCTTCGCCCGTGCCGCTGACTCCGCCCGCTCCAGGGCTTCGCGCTGGGACTCCACACCGCCTGACCTAATGTTATGAAATTCATATTATGTTGTTGATGTAAGTATAAGCTTAATATGTATCATAGTTATGCAACAATAACAAAATAAAAAACAACCTTCTGATTAATATGTGGCACCTTCAAAAATACGAAGCTATAATTTCTTTATAAACTTTTATGCAGACAAAGGAGCAAGTCGTTCCATTTATTTGACACAAATGACTACCTAAAGGCCAAACGGCAAAAAAGGGGGAACATTTGATATTATATCAAAATTTGTAAAAAATGCTGTGCCTTATTATTTTGATTACAGTACAGCAATGCTCTCACTGTATATTATTTATCTCCCTCTCCAAGTCCATAACTTTTCTCTTCTCCCTCTTGAGCAAGTCCACATGTTTGCTGGCTGTGTGCTGTGCGGTTCTGTAGCTCTCCTTCACGCTACGCGACTCATTCTCAATCTCTTGTAGCTCCTGTTCCAATGATCTCTTCTCATTTGTGCCTTCTAGAAGTCTTTGCTTCAAAGATCTGTTATAACAAAATGTTTCAAAATGTAATACAAAATAGTTTTGTCATGATAAATCCACACTAATATTATAAATGCGAAAGTGTGTCTGTCTATCTGTCTGTCTGTTTCCTCTTCACGCCCCAACTGCTGAACCAATTTTGCTGAAATTTGGTATGGAGATACTTTGGGTCCCGGGAAAGGACATATGATACTTTTTATCCCGGAAAAATGTACGGTTCCTTCGCGATAAACTAATTTTGGCGCAACGGAGTTGCAGGCGTCATAAAGTTATTAATAAACAAAGTTTCCAATCATATGTACACACTTACTCAATAGTACTATTATAACTTCCATAGCTCTCCTCCATAGCCCTGAGTCTGTCGGCCAACTTCTGACACTTAGCACTCTGTTTCTCACACTGCGCCTGTATGGATGCCGCTTCCTTCTCAAACTCCACAATCTCGCTCCAGTAGTACTCGTTTTGTAGTGCTTGCTTTTGAGCTTCTATTTCATCTCTTGATTGCATTTGATCATGCATTGTTTTCCACTTTTTATACTCCTTTTCCAACTCTTTGCTTGCCTACACATCATTTTTATGCATTAATCAATTGACATACAAGTATAACGAATAACTTTGAAATGTTACCTTTAAACTGTTTTTAAAATGTTGGTTAGCAAAAATTATGTAAAGAAAAAATAATGAAACACATAACATACCTCATTCTTCCTGTTCCAAATAGCAATAGCTTTATTACAATTTTCTAGGGCTTTAACATAATTGTTCTCTGTTTGATCGAGGTTAGTTGCTTTTCGGAAGAGCGAGTATTTCTTCTTGGCATCTGATGCATGAAAACTTCTGGCATCATCTTGATTCAATACTGATATAGGGTTGTCCACTTGTATATCGTGAGCTAATATTATAGAATTCACCTCCTCAAATTTTGTAGAGATGACGTCACCTAGAATTTAAGTCACCGGCTACATGGTCAATTTTTCATCAATCTGATCCATCAATCTGGTGTCAATCTGATTGACGGAATATTGATGGTTATAAAAAGTTCATATTAAAAATACGATCAATCCATCAATCCGTGGCGTACACGTTCAAATTTTCGTCAATCCGTACCAGATTGATGGATCAGATTGATGAAAAATTGACCGTGTAGCCGGTGACTAAGAGAAGTCGTTTTTTATAACTTATACGATTTTATTATTCGAATATTAGCCAAATATTTTTTAGAATAATTCGAATAATAATAATACTTTTTATTTTTCTTTAAAATGCTATTAACACATTAAATAAATATGGATTAAGAACATAATTAAGTTTATTTTAGAAAAATAATATTATTTATGAATATTTTATGTCTTAAGAGTCCGTATACGAAATTTTGCCGATTTTGCCGAAATTGCAAAGGTTCGCTACAGAAATATTATTAGGTTTTTTCCCCTTATTTAAAATATATTTAAGCGCGGAAAGCCGACTGGAACTTGCGGCGAGTAGTATAATGTGAGATTTAGGTTGTTTTGAATCGTGTTTTTTTGGCACAAATTGTTTTTTTTTTTCTTTTTTCTCGAATTGGATAGAATTTTATCTATAGATTATTTCTGTCGTTTTCTTTTTATGAATTACAGCTCCAAGTTGCCGGAATGAACAGCAATTCTTTGCCCATTTTCTCTAAAATTTTTCCGAGTTACATATTTTTTTACTCAACTATTTCATATTAGAGTGGTAAAAAGTAATTCCAACATTTTATAGACGACTTTCTCAATAGTACATTGTATTTTTTTTCATACCGTTAAGACGTCAATACAATCCATAAACAGGTGATATTCTAAACCTTTTACAGCAAAAATCACAAAGCTGTCACGGGTTTTGAGTTGGATTATTTAAAAATACTTTTAAAAAATCTAGCTCCAACATTGAAAGAAGTGATCTTACACGTTGTGCATTAAAACTAATAGAAATACTGTATTTTAACTGTTAAATCACGTCTGTAAAATCAGCGAAATCGGCAAATTTCGTATACGGACCCTTAAGGCCGTATACGAGGATTAGTGATATTTCGTGTTTTTATTTTCACTAGAACTTTAACCAGAAGTAATTTAATAATAATATTTAATAATAATAATAATATCTATGGACGCTTCACACCACGTCAGTCTGGCCCCGTGCTAAGTACCTGAAGGACTTGTGTTACAGCAGGGCAATCGCGCTAAATTTATTCAACTGAACCGCAAATGAAACTCGGACGTTGATCGACTTTTGGAACGATTCGGTATCGCGCTAACGTTTTGACAGCTAGTTGAGACGTTACTGAACCTCAGCCCAAGCGCAAACGCTGTCAAAACAAAAAGTTGATACAATGCAACTTCTACTCGCACGTTTCTGAAACGTTTCTTATTTTGGTGTGTTAAATTGACGAAATTCGATGGAAAAATATAACATAAGCTATAATCAAATTATAATATTAGCTTATGTTTTACTTCAAAGCTGTAAAATAACACTACGGACTATTTTAGTTTGTTAAAAAGTAAATTGAATGTTGACATTAAGTACTTCTTTACGTAAATATTTTCCACTTTTGTAACAAGTCACAACTCACAAGTCACTATTCAACACTTATGGCGTTTGTAAAATATAGTAAAACAATGTTATGAATTCAACTACGTAAATTAAAAACTCCAAGTAACAATCATTCCCATTCATAAATCATAAGTTTTACCAAAACAACTTCACTCGTGTCATATTCATCCAGTAAATAAACAATTTGTCAATTGACCAATTAACGCATCGGAAAAAAATTGTTCATATTTAAGCCAATCAAAACTTAATCAGAAGGGCGCTGATTGGTCCCCTGCAATGTTTGTCTAAAGGTCAAACGTTGCGCTCCGTTCGAGTTCCATATAAGGTTGAGTTACGGTTGGAACGTTAGCACGATACTGAAATTTGTTCAGACGCAGCGGAACCGAACCGTAACTGAACCACAACCAAAGCAGATGTGAACCTGAATTGAAACGTTTAAAAATAACGCGATTGCCCTGCAGGTACCAGTCAACGGAAATATATTTAATACTTTTTATACTATACATATATTTAAGATTTTTATTATATGATACACATATTTAATACACATCCATGACCCAGGAACTTTATAAACTTTTTGTTCTGTCGGCGGAACTCGAACCCGACCTCCGGCTTGAGCTACCAACGCGCTCACCACTGCGCCACGGAGGTCGTCAAAGCATTCAAACATTTTTTGTAGGTTTCTTATGTTCCTTGCCAAGGTTAGGGTCAGCTTAAAATTTTGATTTAAATCCATTTAACACTAAAAAAATGTGTGTTGAAAATAATACTTTCAAATTTTTATTTCTTCTAGAATTCAGTGAAAACAAATGCAGGAAAAAATATTTTTAGGCCAAAATGTTTAAATTATGATTCCGAAGGCACCCCTTAGCTTTGTTTTTGATATAATATACCAATTATAAAGATAAATCGCTTCCTTTAAAAATTTTAACATCTGTTGATATGTGAGAGCAACGCCTCGCTCATGAATATTTGGTGCAAAAAATCCATAGGCACTTCGATGGATAATAATTGACATCAGTCAAATCTGTATGTCAGAGGCTGATTGTCTATCATAGAAAACCGTATGAGTATGTTCTCAAATATAACCCAGTATACTGGCCAGAGTTCTTTACGTCTAGAATCGCCGTGGTCCCATACCATTGATTTGTTTTAAAATATTTGCCAGTGAGTTGTCGAATATGTATTTGTTGTAACGTAATTAAAATACGTCATACTTATCTTACTAGTGGAATACCAGTACAATACAGCGCCGTAATTTGACGTCGACAGTAGACTGGGTTTTATTTCGGAACCTAGTCAACATGTTTGGTTTACAAATACTACAATATTGCTATGTAACCTAAATTATTTGGCGAGAGACTACCTAATAAAATGCTATTTGATAATTTACATTTACCAAACGACCATTTTTACGATTTTAGTAGGTTTGAAAGTCAAAAAATGTAAACATTACAGCTAAGTCAGAAAACAATGTACAGAGTACCAATCGATAGGGAGTTCCAAGGGAAGCAAAAAAGCAGCCCATACTAACGATTTTCGCCATACTAACGAGGTTCGTATATCGGCCTCTATCTATCCGAGGGTTGATTTTTGAGAAAAGTTTATCTGAGCTTTTTTGCTTCCCTTGGCGCCCCTATCGATTGGTATCATAAAAAGGGGTGGTCATTGGGGGTTGTATTTTTCATCAAAATTTTTTTAAGTCTTTTTCCTATAGTGCCCCGTTTCCTTCAGGCCAACCAAAATAAGAATTATTTACTTCAAACTATTAACAAAAAGGATTATACGAAGCTTTGTGTTACTTTTATTCAGATATTTCAGCATTTTTCGAAATGTTTGAATTATTTGAATCATATTACCTTAGTTTTAAAAAAAATAATAATTATTGACATTAAATATTATATTAAAGTACATTATACTTACAATTTACATACATTCAATATTCACTAAAATATTATATTGGTACATACTATTACAAAAATATACTAATAATAAAATATTATAATATACTAATATTAAAATATACTATAATATATAATATTAATAAATAAACCTACATATATGCACATATAAATAATAATACAATTAAATGTTCAAAGTTGACATAAAGTGACTCTTCAATCTTGTTTTGAAGGTGCCCACTGTTGGGCTCTGCTGAATGTCTTCAGGCAGAGCATTCCACAACTGGGCAGCTCTAACTGTAAATGAGTTTTCATAAAAAGTTGTGTTGTACCACGGAGTGTCTAGTACCTTCCTATGATGGCATGAGCGAGCAGGTCTTTCACTTGGAGCTGTATAAGAGAATCGCTCAAATAGATACGGGGGAGAAGATGAGAGTTTGAGTATTTTAAAGAGTAATATTAAAACATGCATATCTCGCCGCAGGCGAATAGGAAGCCATTGCAACTTGCTACGAAACTCGGATGTATGGTCGACTTTTCGCAATCCATATATAAATCGAATGCACGAGTTTTGTAGCCGTTCGAGTTTGTTGAGAAGCTCTTCAGTTACATCTAAATAGCACACGTCAGCATAATCAAAAAGAGGTAGAAGTAAAGATTGCACCAAAAGCACTTTTGCAGGGATGGGAAGAAAATTTTGCAGCCTCTTCAGCGCATACAATGAGTGGTGAAGTTTCTTGCTTACTTCGTTAATATGTGGTGACCAGGAAAAGTGGCAGTCAAAAATTACTCCTAGGTTTTTGGCTTTGTCACTATACTCCAACAACAACAACAACACTATGCTGCCACTATAAGTAACCTTCGTTAGAGATTTAAAATCAATCCTCGAACGCAGCTGCCTACTGCCAGTTACAAGAGCTCGCAATTTACTCGGGTTAACAAGTAGACCAAATGTGTTAGCCCATTTTTCAATATTTAAGAGGTCGTTGTTAATCGAGCCAATCGCAAGCTCAATGTTGTCAATGGTGAAGTGCCTATAGATTTGTAGGTCGTCTGCATAAAAATGATAAGCAGAGGATATGAATTTTGTTTGCTCATTTATAAAAGTTGCAAAAAGCAATGGAGACAAAACTCCTCCTTGCGGGACCCCAACCAATGTATAGACCCATTCAGAGCATCTGTCTGGAGTGGAAATACGCTGTTTTCGTCCTCTTAGGTATAAGTCAAACCATGAGAGTGCAGATGGCGAGACACCAATGGATTTTAGTATGGCT
This sequence comes from Lysandra bellargus, assembly GCA_905333045.1. NCBI lineage: Eukaryota > Metazoa > Arthropoda > Insecta > Lepidoptera > Lycaenidae > Lysandra > Lysandra bellargus. The sequence goes on along the minus strand of HG995363.1, from coordinate 4,045,004 downwards.
AACAAAATGTCGTGATCCACCGAGTTGAAGGCGGAGCTGAAGTCCAGTAAGACCAAAATCGTGAGCATTTTGTTATCCACGCAAGTCTAACATCATCACTTACCTTTAGCAAAGCTGTGACAGTGCTGTGACCTGGACGAAAACCAGATTGGTAATGACTCAAAATTTGGTTTGTATTTAGAAAGTCAGATAACTGTTTGGCTACCGCTTGCTCTTGGACTTTGGATATCACAGGTAGAATGGAGATGGGCCGGAAGTCGGAATGTGAAGTGGGATTGGAAGTTTTGGGAAGGGGTATTATATGAGCATGTTTCCAAATGGATGGAAAGGAGCCTGAAGTGATGGAATAGTTAATGATGTGGGTTATGACCGGAGACAACAGATCGACAATAGGCATTAACACGTCCCTACTAAGGCCATCGCAACCAAACGCCTTAGAAGAGATAGAGCGAAGACTAGTAAGAACCTGATGTTCGGTAATGTTACTTAAATTAAAGGCATCATGCAAAGGAGGGGATTTATTATGAAGAGAGTTTAAGCAAGCAGATTTGTTGGTGTTGGATAGAAGCAGAAGTGGCTCAGCAAAGTGCTTATTAAGTTCGTCCATATTTATGGTAGGAGTATGATCCATACTACCTTTACCCACACCAAGCCGACCAAGAAATTTCCAGTTGAGCCTGGGATAAGTTTTCTGCAAATTTGAATTTGTAGGAACGTTTATCATCTCTACACATTTTATTGCATGCGTTACGCAGATTCTTATAGATTTTAATGTTCGATTCAGTAGGAGAACGTTTGCACTTAGTCTTGGCTTTATTGCGTTTGGACATCAGATTCTTTAATTCAGATGTTATCCAGGGTGCTGGTAATCGTTTAACGCAAATTGGTCTAAGAGGAGCATGTCTGTCAAAGATTCTTGTTATTGTCGAGTCCACAGAAGATGCTTCATAGAGAGGAATCCAGTCTACTAGGCTGAAGTCTTAAGGAGTTGATATCAATTCCGGAAATGCTTCGTTGCATGACTGTTTTGGCTCTATTTTTAGGACGACGTAACTTATAAGACATATATAGGAGATCGTGATATAAAAAGGGAGCAGTTAATTGACCATAGGAAACCACTTTGGAGGGTTGGGAGATCAACATGAGGTCAAGGAGAGATGGATCGGAGTTGACAGGAAAATGTGTAGGAGATAGGGGTAATATATGCATATTGAAAGAACCAATCAAATTTTGGAGTTTAAGAGCTCTGTGGTCATTTTTTAATAAACATGTGTTGAAATCGCCCATGAAAATTACATGCTCATAATATAGGTAATAACAGCTAATTAACTCATCAAGGCCCTCAAAATAGTCGACCGCAGAGGAAGGACTGTACATTACACCTAAAAGTACTTTGTTGTGGGAGACCACAATCTGGAGCAAAATATATTCTAGCTGACCACAATTAATATTAGGAGACTGGGAAACTATTTTACACGAGATGTCCTTCCTAACATAAATGCATACACCCCCCTATATTATTATTATATTCGAAAGCTTTTGAAAAATATTCGAATTATTTGAATAGTAAATTTGTCGAATAAAAACATTCCCTACTTATTATGTAATATATAATATCTAAATAATTAAGAACAACAAACCTGTGGCTGATTTTACTTTATAACTTGATCCTCCCGAAGCGTTTATAGTTCTAACTATTGTGATAGAATCACCATAAATGTCATGTTTGAATGCTTTTTGGCTGCTATTCTTTATTTTTATCTCAACAGTTGCTGAATTTGTTCCCTTTTTAATGAAGGCTGAAAATAAACCATGTTATTGCTTTTTTCTTGTGTGTGTGTGTGTGTGTGTTTCTTTTAAAAAGGCAAGTAAATAGTAAAAATTGATTACAATGCAAGTTGTTCCCTCTATTAGTTGCTGATGCTCTGCCACCAAGTCCAACCACTAAAGCAGATAAAATAGCACTTTTTCCACTTCCATTTCTACCGATGATAAAGTTAACGTTCTTATTAAAGTTTATTTCTAAGTTATCATGACAAAAAAAGTTCTTCACGTGAACACTAAGTATGAGTCCATCTATGTCTTCATCCATAGAATCTGATTCCATGTTCTTTAGTTGAAAATGTCTCTTGCACTTCGAAAGTTATTGAATTTTCGCCATTTAAAGCCAATAATTAATAAATTTCATTATATAAAACAAATAAAGAGAAGAAAATAATAAAGCCATTCTCACACTAACCAAACGTCTAATTTGTTTTGACTTTTCAAATTGCGCGTTTTGTCGGGAATTTTTTTTTTTTTACTTTAAATTTTAGTGCAAAGATTCTAGTCAGTCTAGGTACTGTAGTATTTGTGTAGTATTCACTATTCAGTCTGTATAACGTAACGTAACGTAACGTAACGTAACGTAACGTAACGGAACGGAACGGAACGAAATGAAATTGTTATGTTAATTTTTTAAATTACTCATGTTCAACGATGACTCCGCCGCTTGTGAGCCGATTTTCAAAAATTTGCCATCTCCTACTTGGGGGGGCTGCGCCCCCCCTAATCCCTCCACTCTCCTCCTGAAAGTGTTGCTTTTAACGAAACAGTGTCGCGTCGTTAGTGCCAAGTTTTAATTCTCCTTTTTAGGAACAAACTAAGTTATCCTACTTCCTACTAAATATATTATAAAGGCGAAAGTATGTGAGCTTGTGAGTTTGTGAGTTTGTTACTTCTTCACGCTTAAACGGCTGGAGCGATTTTGACAAAATTTTACAAGGAGGTAGCTGATATCCTGGATTAACAAATAGACTACATTTTTAACCGACTTCCGTAACGGAGGAGGTGTTATGTTCATTTTTTTAATTACTTATGTTCAACGATGACTCCGCCGTTTGTGAACCGATTTTCAAAAATTTGCCATCTCCTGCTTGGGGGGCCCCCTCAATCCCCCCCCCCCCCACTCTCCTCCTGAAAGTGTTAAGCAAGAGCAATAACATTACAAAATATTGAAAATCGGTTCACAAAACGGCGGAGTCATCGTTGAACATAAGTAGGCCCACGTAAAGAGCCCATTCACGGCAGTCCGCCGTGCAGGACTGCCGTGAATGGGCCCTTTAAACGTGGAACGGAGAGAGTTGCGGGGTGAGAGATGAGGCATTCAACCCCAGTTTGCTTGCTCATATTTTGTTTTTAATTTTTACCTCACATATTTTATTGTGAGATTTCTCTATGGCCTCCCCCCAAGATCTATGCCCCCCCTATATAGAATCCTGGATACGCCCATATGAGCACCATTTCAACATTTTCATTAATCGTGAACCGTGAATCGTGATCCTGGCTCCTACTGCCTAGACCTACAATAATTTTGAACAATATCACGTACGTATCGCGTTTAATATTAAGGTTACGTCACTGCATAGATAAAGTAGTGAGTAGTTAGTTCTATAGAAGCGTGTATAAAATTAGAAAGAATCGAAAAGTATAATTTGAGATGGTACCACGTCTTATAGAAACACATTAGAGCAAGCGATAGCGCGATGTAGACGACTCTTAGCGCCATCTGTTATGAATTTTTGAAACTAACTTAATTTGACAGTTAACAGTAGATTCAAGACTGATTTAAAGATTCCTATAAAATATCTGACAATATGTAATTTTTTAATCATTTATAAGCTATCGGTCAGATTCTTTTTTGGCTCATTTATTTAAGTACTAATTTACTTTAATTTATAGACTTATTAAACTTTATAATATGGCTGTTGCCCGCGACTACGTCCACGTGGACTTTAGTTTATAGCGTACGGTGGTTCTCGTTTCCGTGGGAATGCCGTGATAAAATGTCCAAAATAAAATATTCTAATTTAAAAATTAGCTTAATAAATGTCCAAATAGCGCCATCTGTAGCCATATAATAAAACTAAAATAACAGCTATCGAACTAAATTAATGCCCTATAGGCCTATAATTGACTGCCAGATATTTTTAAGCTCTGCACTGTAATTTCATGTTTACAATACTTATTACTATTTTTATGTAATTTTATTTTTTATTGAATGTAGTAATATGTATATTAAACGTCTTACATTAAGTAAAAATTAAAATTGCATAAAAATTTTCATACCTATCCGATATGTCGGATAGGTAATAGGTATGCCGTATGAGCATGTTTAAACAATGTTAATAAAATATATTTAATATTATTGAAATATTATTATGATACATATTATATTATAATATTTAATACACATCCAAGACTCCTGAACATTGAAAAAATTTTGTTCCGTCGGCGGGACTCGAACCCAGGGATGAGCGCTGACCACGCGCTTAACCAACTAAGCTACGGAGCCATCGGCATTAAAAACGACATCTGTTGTCACGTATAAGAACGACAATTCGAATTAATTTTCATCGATATTTTCATGGAAATAAGATATTTTCCCTCATCAAAATGTAGCATATGTCCTTTCTCAGGTTCTAGAATATCTGTGCACAAAATTTCATTGCAATCGGTTCAGTAGTTTTGGCGTGAAAGGGAGACAGACAGACAGACAGACAGACAGACAGAGATACTTTCACATTTATAATATTAGTATGGGTAGTAAGGATTGGTATCTTTTATTACTTTCATATTTTAATGAGTTTAAGTCAAATCAACAAAAAAAAATGGTAACGGTAATTAGGCAAATAATGCCAAACCGGAGAAAGGCCGAGTTGGTATTTTGGCGCTCCTGCCCAGAGATGAGAACAATATACCATATGAGGCCGAACCTGCGCCTTGTAAAGTTGTAGGCGTTAGTCCGGAGTCCGGACTGAAGTACTGTCTCGCTCTGTTAAGAACACCAAGCTTCTTCGAGGCTAACTTGGCCTTACCCTCTAAAATCTAGATGATATTGGAACTGGACTTCACTCGATATGTTAACGCCAAGTACTTCAATGCTAGAGGAGATGGTTAAAGATATGCCCTCAAAACGAGGATATACGATCATAGGCGACTTTTTAGCGGTGAACGCGCAGACTTGTGTCGTGGCGGGATTGAATTGGACTAAGTTACGTCTGCCCCATTCAGAGACTTTCTACAATGAATTCTCTATTTTAGACAAAAGTTCGTTTCGACTCTCAATGACATTTAGCCGAGAAATATTGGGGGAGCCGGTATATATAGCATCACCTGTACTATCATCTGCATAGCAATGAATGCCATGGGTCTTTAACATGTCATTGATATGCAGTATGAATAAGGTAGGCGATAGCACACAGCCCTGAGGGACACCAGCATCAACAGACTGAGTTTCCGAGCATTCGCCGTCAACTACGACCTTTATGCTTCTATCTGCTAAGAAACTTGTGACCCACTTGCATAATTTCTCGGGCAGTCCGTATGATGGAAGCTTTGAAAGCAGCGCTTTATGCCAAACCTGATCAAAGGCCTTCGTAATGTCTAAAGTCCAAACTAACAGCCAATGGAATAGTCGAAGGGAGAAGCTTTGACTCGATTGCCTGAGCCCAACGATGAGTTAGGTACGCCAAGAGATCACCAGCCGAGCGACCCTTACGGAACCCGTATTGTTTGTCGCCCTGGCCGTCCAAGTATCGAAGAAGCTGGCTATTAATAATGGATTCCATTATCTTCGAGAAGAGAGAGGTTATAGCGATTGGTCTATAGTTAGAAGGATTTGAGCGATCACCTTTTTTTGGGATCGGGTGCACCAAGGCTGTCTTCCAAGAAGCCGGGACGATGCCAGAGGAACAGGAGAGCCGAAAACATAAATATAGAGCGCGAACTTTGCTAGATCTGTGGCCGAAAAAGACGCGTCAAGACCGGATCCAACTCTGGAGCACACTTTTTCAACACAACAGGAGGGATTCCGTCAGGCCCACTCAACTTTTGGATATCGAGAGAACGGAGTAAGTAACTAAGTCTTTATTTCAAAGGAATTGGTTACAATGATCTTATTATATTACATAGTTCACAATTTTGGGGAGGGCTTTTCGCACTGAGCGCTGATGAAACCGATATCCGACATGGTGCTCGCGCATCGCGGTATGGTCGGCGGTTTCTTCCCCCAGATCCAAAATACCAGATCACATAAAACACTTGTCTAAAAAACACTCTATTAAAGAACTAAAAAAAATACTAACAAACAAATCTTATTATGATGTAAAGGAATTCCTAAACAGTTGACATGAATTATTTTATTTTATTATAGTAGTCTTAAAATTATTGATATTTTCTACTTTATCTAATTTCTTGACATAAATATATAATAGATATAATGAGAGATATATATATATATATATATATATATATATATATATATATATATATATATATATATCTCATTATCTCCATGTATTGTGAATGACCTATGTATAAAATTGACTTGAATATTAAAAAAAAAACACTTGTCTAAAAAACTTCACAAATATGTAATATATAAACTTTCGTTGCTAAGGCGGTTGCTTAGTAGATTATATTTTGTCAAAAGCAATGCGACCACTGACGTCAATGCGACCAATAAGATACGATTCTATCGTGAACGAGCATAGCCGACAGATAGCAACCAATAAACCTATCGTTGTTATAATGTTGATATTTTGGTAAACACAAAATGACCAAGATGGGAATATAGAAATACGATTCTGTCCTTTTCTTTTTCCCGACCAACACTGACCACTGACCAGTATAAGATGACCCGCGACATGCATAGCAATCAACTTCCTCGAGTGTACCAAAACGTCCTTATACATAGGTCTATCCATACTTACTATTATAATAAATGCAATAGTGTGTTTGTCTGTCTGTTACCTTTTCACGCCCAAACCGATGAACCGATTTGGCTGCAAGGTACGGAGATACTTTAAATCCCGGGAAAAGACATAGGACATACTTTTATACCGAAAAAATGTACGGTTACTGCGCGATAAGCAATTTTTGGCGCAACGGATTTGTGTGTGTGATCTAAATTTAAGCGTTTTTTGTAATGAAAATGATACATATTAAAAATAATGAAGACGTGAGTGGAAGACTCGAACAAGTAACATTTCGTAACATACGAACAATACCTCATTTTTTCCCTAATTATTTTAATAACTTGTAACTTATCTACTTCATAACCTAGCTAATATATCTGGCTACACATATAATTCATAGTTTTTCTATTTCAAATATTTTTTCCGGCCCTAATGCCTCCTAAAGGCTGCTCTTTCGAAAAAAGCGTGCAGATGAAACAACTTTTCATCGGCATTAACAGAGAAATTATATCTGAAAAAAATAATTAGTAATCTACATGATATGATACGTGATTTGGTTTTGCCATATTTTTTCTATCGGTATAACATAATAAAGAAATAAAAAACCAAATCACCTCCAAATCGTTGAATGAAACCACTTTACCCCTTCATTATTTATCAAAAAAATATATAAAAAATATCTACTGCTTTGCAATACATAAGTTAATAATTTGGTTTTTTTACTTTTTTTAAATATGTATTATATTAAGCCTTAAAAAGGTTTTTTCTCCTATTTCGCCCTAGCATGGACGCGGCGAGCGTCGAAACCGCCACCGTACAAGGCGCGCTGTTATGAATGTTATTTTAATGTCATTAACTACACACTTACAATCAGTGTTATTAATACTTACTCTAACTAAGGAAAGGTACCATAAAAAAAATATTTTTTTAAGATTTTGTTGCCATCATTAATACTATGTGCATTTATGCCAAATTACAACTTTGTAGGTCCTATAGTCTCTGAGCAAAACTGCAGACAGACAGACAGACGGACGGACAGACCGAAACTATAAGGGTTCCTTGTTGACTACGGAACCCTTAAAAAGGATAACTCAAAAAAGTATTATAACATTCGTAGGTTGTAACGTGGTTATAACATGGTTATGGTTATAATACCTTATAAGTTATATATAATAATCGGCCAAGTGCGAGTCGGACTCGCGCACGAAGGGTTCCGTACCAGAGGCGGCGCAAGGCGTGGGCGGTGTGGGCGACCGCCCACGGCCTCGCGTTTTAAGGAGCCTCGCGCCACGCGCGGACCACGAGGTTTTTTAAAGGTTTTACGAGTTGTGATACTCAAATATTCATAAATAAAAAGTTTTATAAATAAAACTTTGAGTATCAAAAAATTATTTCTCTCAACAAATCCGTTCTTTAGCGTCATCCATCAGGGGGCCTCGCATAATATATTTTAGGGGGCCTCGCAAGATATATCTTGCCCACATAAAATTTAGGTCTTGCCCCGCCACTGTTCCGTACCGTTATAGAGCAAAAATAGGCCAAAAATTGTATTTTTTGTATGGGAGCTTCATTATTATTTTATTTAAATATTATTATTAATTATTAAAGTACAATTATACATTTTAAGGCCTTCGTGAAAGTTTCAAGTGCCTACCTCTTATCATTATTGATTACGAGCAAAAAAGGCCAAAAAAATCACGTTTGTTATACATATGGGAGCCCCCCTTAAATATTATTTTTATTTTTATTTTAGTATTTGCTATTATAGCGGCACCGGAAATACACAATCTGTGAAAATTTCAGAACTCTAGCTATACTGCGGTTCTTGAGATACAGCCTGGAGACAGACAGACGGACAGACATCGAAGTCTCATGAAAAGGGTCCCGTTTTTACCCTTTGGGTACGGAACCCTAAAAATGGATTTTCAAATGTGTTAGTCGTGCTAAAACTCGAAAACGGCTGAACGGATTGGGCTGATCTTAGTCTAAAAATATTCGTAAAAGTCCAGGGAAGGTTTTAAGGTGAAACGAAGTTCACCGGGACAGCTAGTAACTTATAATTTTAACAAGTAATATGTTATTTCCAAAACGGTTTTAAACTTTTGACTATTAAAAAAATTCACAATAGAAACGCCCAAGCTTGTTAAAAACAATTTATTTCAAAAAAATACAAAATCAGTAAGTACAAACTTTAAAATGCCTAAAAATGTACTTTAAAGTTATCAATCGCAATATTATAAATTATTCAAGTTTTTCTGGAATATTCTCGTTGACGACCTCGGAACTCGTCCAGGAACAGCAGCAATCTTCCACGAGTTTCGGCAAATCGTCTGGCCCGTGAATGTTCAGGGTATTAGAAATTGCCTCCATTTCGTCATTTAAATACGGATACTCCGACGCAAGAGTCTTTACAATTTCTCTGAACTGGTCATTGAACGCTGTAGCTTGTTCGTACTCCGACAGCACTGCTGCTTTGGGTTTCTTGACGCGTATCATCTGCCGCCTGACGGCTGTTGATAGTTCGTTACCGAGACGCTGGCTGCGAACTACGCGTTCCAGCAGCTGGAAAGGAATTCAAGACGTGAGTGTAAGAATAAGGTAAGTAACATGAAAAAAACTTCCCGTTCTTTTTTGCTTAAGGGCCCTCTCTCCCTAAATTAGCAGGTCGATTGTCTGTTAGTGCGAATATCGACGTAAATGACATTAAAATAACATTCATAACAGCGCGCCTTGTACGGTGGCGGTTACGACGCTCGCCGCGTCTATGATAGGGCGAAATAGGAGAAAAAACCTTTTTAAGGCTTAATATAATACATATTTCAAAAAAGTAAAAAAACCAAATTATTAACTTATGTATTGCAAAGCAGTCGATATTTTTTATATATTTTTTTTATAAATAATGAAGGAGTAAAGTGGTTTCATTCAACGATTTGGAGGTGATTTGGTTTTTTGTTTCTTTATTATGTTATACCGATAGAAAAAATATGGCAAAACCAAATTACGTATCATATCATGTAGATTACTAATTATTTTTTTCAGATATAATTTCTCTGTTAATGCCGATGAAAAGTTGTTTCATCTGCACGCTTTTTTCGAAAGAGCAGCCTTTAGGAGGCATTAGGACCGGAAAAAATATTTGATATAGAAAAACTATGAATAGGCTACTTGACCTATATTTAATTTCATTGAAATAATGCATATTTCTAGTAGAACTTAGCCTAGGAAACCGTATTTCACCCTTATCATCAAATAAAAGCTTATGATTGATAAATAAAGTCGATTTGAAAATATGCTTTTATGAAAATATGAATTGTACTGACAAAAACGCTTTTGTGGTACTTCCGATTTGGTTGTGACGTCATTCCATTTGTAATTTAATATCTTTTATATATCGCGCTCGTTATATATAAGTTTATTTGTACATAAATAATATGAATAAGCCTAGAAAGATTTATGAAATATATTTTCTTGAATAATTAAAATAAAACATCAGTTTTATATATTATCTCCATTTATTGTAGACGGGAAATGAAATGGCCAAAACTTTTCTGCTAAAGTTTTCAACATTAAAATTATTTCTAATTTCTTATTTAATTATTTTATAATTTTTGGGCACTTTTAGACTCGTACATTTAGCACATAATTTTTTTTTCAATAAAGAGAGTTTAAAATACAAATCGTATGACGTCACACTATGGCGGACAGTGTTTTCGGCGCTATTTAAAAGGCATGTTTTTCAATCAATATTTTTATGGGTTTCTACTGTGTAAAATATTAAAATATTAGTTTTTTTTTTTGTGAAAATGAATGATTAAGAAGCGATTAGCATGAAGAAAAAAATAGGTCAAATAGCCTATTATATGTGTAGCCAGATATATTAGCTAGGTTATGAAGTAGATAAGTTACAAGTTTTATTAAAATAATTAGGGAAAAAATGAGGCATTGTTCGTATGTTACGAAATGTTACTTGTTCGAGTCTTCCACTCACGTCTTCATTATTTTTAATATGTATCATTTTCATTACAAAAAACGCTTAAATTTAGATCACACACGCAAATCCGTTGCGCCAAAAATTGCTTATCGCGCAGTAACCGTACATTTTTTCGGTATAAAAGTATATCCTATGTCTTTTCCCGGGATTTAAAGTATCTCCGTACCTTGCAGCCAAATCGGTTCATCGGTTTGGGCGTGAAAAGGTAACAGACAGACAGACACACTATTGCATTTATTATAATATTAGTAAGTATGGATAGACCTATGTATAAGGACGTTTTGGTACACTCGAGGAAGTTGATTGCTATGCATGTCGCGGGTCATCTTATACTGGTCAGTGGTCAGTGTTGGTCGGGAAAAAGAAAAGGACAGAATCGTATTTCTATATTCACATCCTGGTCATTTTGTGTTTACCAAAATATCACAATAGCAACGATAGGTTTATTGGTCGCTATCTGTCGGCTATGCTCGTTCACGATAGAATCGTATCTTATTGGTCGCATTGACGTCAGTGATCGCATTGCTTTTGACAAAATATAATCTACTAAGCAACCGCCTTAGCAACGAAAGTTTATATATGACATATTTGTGAAGTTTTTGACACGATCATCTTCAAAAATGTTTTGCAAATATTGAGAATTGATTTAAATAAGTAATTATATAATATTTTATTTCTCTCATCCGAACAATCTTTGAAAAAATTATTAAGTGCTTATACCTACCTACCTATATATACTTAATATTATGTAAAATGTGTTTATTGAAACATTATAACTGATCCAATATGTGCTACAAAACAATGGACTTATTAACAGCAAACAGTTGAGCAGATCAAACTGGCCAACCTAATTCTACTCCCAATATCTTCGTCAAATATCATGAGTTGGTTAGTTGGAAAAGGCTACCCCGAAGGATTAAGTAAAACTTAAGTTATGTTTTTGAATTATATTCTCATTGCTGATCATTATAACAACCCAGAGTTCATAATACCTAATACCTCAAGAAGAATACTCAAGAGTTTATAATAATTTTTAAGTTTTAGGTTTTTCAATAATGTTTTAACGCTCAAATAAAATATTATCACGTTATTATACTAGTGTGTTCTGATTTTTATGGTTCTTGTAGATTACAAAGATGTTGATCTAGAATTCTACAGCGTTTTTACATTACGCAAAACATAAAAATGAATAGTAACTAGTAGGTACAGATTCCCTAGAACATTGATTGCTATCAAGCAAATTTTTCGTGAGTAGCATTGTGAGTAGCTTCATTATTTTTTTTTTTTGATTAGACGAACAACAATTTCCTGTGCAAAAATTCTCGAAAGTTAATATTTCGATTTGATGGTCCTAAAATATCGATTGTTCTATTTGTAGGAAAATTGTTAAATTATATATAACTAGCCACTAACCTCTCAGTATACAAAAAAATCTGCTGGTTAGCCGTTAGGGTTCCGTTTTAGGGTTCCATAGTCAACGAGGACTTGTTAATTACAGAACCCTAAAAGGGGTGACAGACGTGCGTAGAAGTACGCGTACTTATGGCTCGACGATCTTTTTCGTCTGTATGTCACCTAAGTACGCCTCGGAGTATCTGTGAAAATGATCTTTAAGACGTGGTCAATAAGGTGTGACCTTTATTACCACGTATTAAAGTTAATTTCATGAGTAATCGAGGGAACTCCTCAAAAATTTATGAAAGCACAATAGGGCGATTTTGGCTTTATGAGAAGTATCCCAAGCATATATTATAATTTATATGCTACCAAAAAGTAAAATTTTGCATCAAGGTATGCTATGGTTCCGAAAATACTAAGAGAACTCCGGATTCCATTTTTTATGCAATAAGATGGCAAACGAGCAAACGGATCACCTGATGGCGTACATCTCGGCGTAATTCCAAGGGGTCCAAGCTGTTTGAAACACTATAGCAGTCAACAATTCGAGCGGCTCTTCGTTGGATACGATCCAGAGGGAGCAGTTGGTATTTTGGCGCCCCTGCCCAGAGATGAGAACAATATTCCATATGAGGCCGAACCTGCGCCTTGTAGAGTTGTAGGCGCTGGTACGGACTGAAGAACTGTCTCGCTTTGTTCAGAACACCAAGCTTCTTCGAGGGTAATTTGGCCTTACCCTCGAGATGGTATCGAAACTGGACTTCGCTCGATATGTTAACGCCAAGTATTTCAATGCTAGGGAAGATGGTTAAAGATGTGCCCTCAAAACGAGGATATACGACCATTGGCTACTTTTTAGTGGTGAACGCGCAGTCTTGTGTCTTGGGGGTTGAATTGGACCAAGTTACGTCTACCCCATTCGTAGACCTTCTCCAGTGAATTCTCCACCTTAGTCACAAGTTCGTTTATATAATTAAAGATACAAGTATGAGGGTTGGGGCGCTGTTTTAAGAACTGAAATCATTTATACTACATACTATGTAAATTACATCCATTATTGTCATCACTACGCAAAACACAGTCTTTATACAGAAAGCCTTTTAAATTATAAGGCTTTAAAAAGAGTGAAAGTCAGTACCAGTCCCAAATATTTAAAATATTTTGTCATAGAATTCACGATTCTGAGCTGGTACCGACCGACTAATGAGGTACTGTTTTATATTTCTATATGTAATGAAGAGTGTATACAGAAATAGTTGAGGTTTAGGCAAATTCTGAAAGAGGCACTACTAAAGAGTAAGAATTATTTAATATACTATATTTTATTTGAATAAGTGATGTTATTGTTTTCACTTGGAAGTCGGTTTTAATTAGAATTCGAAATTTAGGATGTTCTTAATTTGCCCTCCTATATAAAATCCTGGCTACGCCCAGCCCATATGAATCTATAAATATGTTACATTACACGCAAACGCTCCCGGTGAGGGAGCACCTTTACACATTGAATCGAGACTATCCGTACTTGCAATAAATTATTATTGTTTCAAAAAATTCGCGAGCAGCGCGCTGTTGCCTCTCCTCACGGTACATGTGACGTTCCTTTGTAAATCTGGCAACGTCGCGTTGCAGAACAGGCGTAATGATACATTTTGATTATAGACAGATATAATTGTATAATATTATGTCTATTTTGTCAACTTACATGGTATAGGTATTATTGAAGTAAGGAAAGGTCTTATACTTTTTTTTTAATATTTTTACGTGATTGCCCCGATGTAACGACTCTATCAGCAGTTTAATGCTGACTTCTCTCGGCACGTAATATCAATTATCACGTGCCGCGCCGCGCCAGCTCTAGCCACTCGCCGTGTGTAGGGAGGGGGTGGCTCAAGGTGGCGCGGGCTGGCTCGAGCAGGCGCGTCCGATCCGACAGATGTCAATAACTTCAAAGACGTGGCTCGGCGCGGCTCGTGATATTACGCGCCGTGAGAACGGGTAGCGCGAACTCACCTATTGGCTCGTGCTCGCTCGTTCAAATTACGCGCCGTGAGAAGCCAGCATAAGGTTCACGAGATCTGAAAAATACGTTTATGGCACCTAATAAGCTACACTGCGCCCAGTAGTGACAAGACTGACGGCCGATTCAGAAACTACGCATTTTTATATTATGTATCAGAATACTTCACTTAGAGCTCCGAAACTTTTAGATAGCTTAGATGTTTTCCGAACACTAGAGAGGCCGTTAAAACTTAAGTGAAGCTCTAATAGTCGGCCTGAAACAATATTAGCTTTTAGAATAGACACTCGTTTGTAAATGTTTCGAGGGACTCCGGCTTCGTCCTTACATTCGAAATCATTGTTTCTTGTTTGATATTTTTATTTTAAATTTGAAAAAATTGACACTAAATTAGTAATATCGTGTCCTTGACTCAGTTCGTTGTTCTACCAAATAATGATCCGTAACACGTGGTCATTAGGGTCATACCTTATTCACCTCGTCTTAAAGATCATTTTCATAGAAACTCCAAGGCAAAAAACACAAAACGAACTGATGCGATTTGAACTGCTCCTGCCTTGCTTTAATGAAAAAGACAATTTATACCTAATGTTACTCAAATCGTGTCCATCCAAAATAGGTCAAAATGAAATCGGTGTTTTAGGCTAAAATTTAATTTAAATTGTCGCAATTTAAGTAATTTAGGTATTTTCATAAATAACAGACTGTAAAATGTATTCCCTCAAAGCCTATCGGAATCCGTATAATTATGATATGAAACTAAACCCACAGGCCAAAACTCCCACCCACAGGCCACAATGATTAATCTAAGACTGCTATTATTCCAAAGCAACTTACTACCTACCCATTTTTATCTACTGCTTAACGTAAAAACGCTTTAAAGATCAGCATCTTTCTAATCTACAAGAACATATTTTAACAAAAATCACAACACAAGTAAAAAGTGACAATATTTTATTTCACAGTAAAACAGTACTTAATAATTTACAATTGTGGTCATTTAAAAAATCTTTGGGATCTTAAAACGATCAGTAACACGAAATGAATTTGAAGACAAAACGTTACGTTAGTGTTACTTCCTTTCGTGGATTTTTCCGACTCTTACCATGACCATCAACGAAGATTGTAGAATGAGGGTGTGCTGTTGATATAGACTGGGTTGACCTGCTTAATTATAACCTGTGTATGACTTCATTGTTCTTATAGCACATTTTTAACAGGTTAGTTGATGATTTGAAGCACAGAAATGCTAAAATAAGCCACGTTTGAAGTGCATAATATTAAGTTCAGACAGAGGAAATAAATATTCACACCAATAATTCAGAACATTCAACCTATATTGCATTATTTAGAAAAATTCAGAACCATATTTGCAAAACTTAAATTAATAATCCTGTCTAAACCTTTAAAACGTAAATACTTTCGTTGCTAAGGCGGTTGCTAAGTAGCCGGCGTATGTTTATATTTCTCGGTATACGGTAAAAGTAAACTGACCAATAAAATAAGATTATGTCGTGTCCTCAGACCAATAAAAAAAGAAAGACGGAGTATTTACAGGTAATGGCGTGAATTCGCTGTCGATCAATGTGTGCGTCACGCCTAGCATAAATACGCTAGGCGTGCGCTTGTGTGCAAAAAATAATGTTGCCAACTCAGGGTTTCAGATCGTCAAACTCCCATCCTGTTGCAGTCTTATTAAACTACTAAGTAATGACTACAAAAGTTGCTATCAAACTAGATTGTTAATCATCATTCATTAGTAATTGCTGAAAAAAGTAAATACTTAAATATTTATATCTAATAAATTATGTGTTTCAACTAAGTACAGACAAAAATTGTAAAGAATGTTGTTTGGTGTATGCAGTATGTATCGTATACAGATTAATATGCAAATAGTAAAAAAATCTTTCAATACTACAAACAGACACTCCTCGTTTATTTATATTAATAGATTTTAAATGAATAACGAATTTTAGGTTAAAAATAAATATTTGTCAGGATAATGCAGCACGTAATAATATTTTTCCCCTATTATGGGGAAAAATATCTTGCGACCAGCATGTAGCACTGGTTGAGGTTCTGTGTTCCGAGACTCCCGAGACAATTTTTAAAACTAATAAATTAAATTCGTTATTTCGGTGGTAATACATAAATATTCAACTAATTACTTGTGAAACGTAATCCCACAAGGTTTCTTTTGAGCACAAGAATTGTTTTTGCACCATTTAACGATGCAGGACGGCATATTTTGATATTTCTTGACACAGATGAAAACGACATGCGCCGTCACTCGTTGAAACCGGAATGGCGGGCGGCCGGCTTCCTATGGCCGTATCGGCTTCCTATTGCCTGCCTCACCGCGTAGCATGGATGGCTCTGTCTATCTTTTTTTATTGGTCTGAGGTCGTGTCATACGAGTAAAACCGACAGATAGCGACCAATAAACTTATCGTCGCTAAGGAGATCGCTGTGTTGATATTTTGGCAAATACAAAACGACTAGGACGGAAGTATAGAAATACGATTCTGTCCTATTCTTTTTCCCGACCAACAAAATCGCGAAATTGGGCTGACCCGCTACCTGCATAGCAATCAACTTCCTCGAGTGTACATCGATGACATTGTTATAGGGGACGAAGAACAACATGAACGCTCTGGCGTTCATAACTTTTACGTTTGCCATATCATTATCAAAAGCAAAACGTAAGAAATCGGATCACCGCGCCGCGCCGGATGGTAAAATTCCGTGTGGTGCACAAACGCCCTTACCCATTGTTTCTGCTTGTCTGTCTCTCTGGTCTCCTTCATGAGCGACGCGACGTGTTCCTCCAGCTGCGTATTGAGCGCGCCGGTGTCCATTATCTCTCGTTCCAGCCGCTCTTGCTCGCGCTCCAAATGCTCCATCCGCGCTTTCACTTCAGCCAGATCCTGACATAAATCAATTTCACAGTAAATCTGTCCGACGTCAATGTAGAGATGGTAGAGCTTCTAAACCTTCAGATTAAAAAACAATGACGCTTAGTACATTTATTTGTGGCAAACCAAAAACCGCAAAGCGTAAACTTTGCCGTAATGCCAAAGCTCAAGATGATTATATCGAAGGCAACAGACATTCTTTCATAAAAGTGTACTCTAAAAAAAGTAGGTAGTGTAAATAAAAATAGGTACTTTAGTAACTCTAGCCACATCCGCTTTAGCCAGCCTCAGCTTGTGCTTGTAGGCAGCTTGCGGCGTCTGCGCAGAGCTCCCATACACCTTCTCCACCGCCGCTGCCGCTCTGCTCTTCTCTATGGCCGTCTCGCGTCGCGTCACATAAAGAGACAAGTCTTCTGCCAACTTCTCGCTGGTTTTGCGGAGTTGGTCACGGCGAACCTTGAGATTTTTGGAAACATGGATATAAAGGAATTGAAGATGTCACGTAAGTAGCTACCGTTACAAATTCTCACGTTGTAAAAACTTCTGGTTTTAAAAATAATCTTACTTCCATCCTGTGTATCTCCGACTTCATCTGTCCTATTTCACCGGCTGATGACTTGGCGTCGGTGAGACTTTTCTTCAAATCCACCGCCATTATACTCTAAAACAATCGTGATTTGAGACCCAAGTTGAAATTAGTAATTTCCAGTTTGTTTAGTGTGTAAAGTTAATATTTATACCTTCCTTTGCCAGATGAGAGCCTCCCGTTGGACTCGATCGAGCTCCTGTGTGAGATTCATTTTCTCCTTCTCAAACTCTTCTATCTCTTCCTCCAATTTGATTATTTCAGATTCCGCCTCCTACATTAAAAACAACCAGTGTTAGTCTTTCCTCAACATTCCTCCATCGCGAACCATCAAAATAATGTCGAGTCATGAATGTTGTTGTGGGCACCTTCTTGGGTCTTGAACATTCTGGAGTAAAATCTAACACCTATCAATTTACCTTCAGGTTGGCGCTGTAGTTGTACGCCACGGCCTGCTGGTCCAACTGTGCGCTCTGGTGCGACTCGGCCGCGCTCTTCCTCTCCCGCTCTAACACCTCAAGTCTGCCGCGGAGTGAGCGCAACGTCCGATCCACGCGCTGCTTCTCCTCGATTATGTGCTCTTTTTCCGCTTGAGTCCTCATCAACTTCTGCTCACAGATGGATATCTCTGCAAAGTAACGTAATGTGAAAGTGCCTTTTAACCAAACATGTGAAAAAAAACTTTCTAGCAACCTAGGTTTAAGGGATAAGTGTCGATTTATCTATTTTTTCATGGTAGGAAACTCTCTTTTGGTTTCCATGTCAGACATGCTGCCGTTCGTTTGTTTACACATTAAAGTCGTAGAAGAGAACAAAACAAATACTTAGCTCCTAAGCCGGCGCGGTCCCTAGACGATCCAATTGTATTGTGCAATATCACGCTCCAATTTTATTGAACAGTTTATTTGACAATTAGAATGAAGGCGCGCGATGTTCAATATCAACCCTAGACGGTCAATAATATTACGCAATATACGTGTTTTTTTTAAGAGCCTATGCTGTCCCACTGCTGGGCAAAGGCCTCCCCCAAGTCCTTCCATTGGTCTCGATCCATCGCCACCGTATATCACCATATACGTGATATTGCGCAATAAATTGTTCGTCTAGAGACCGGCTAAGCTATGGTCATACGTTTGTTAATGATGTTGAGATTGGTGACGACCTCGTGGTGTTGCTGCGCCAGGCGCACCACGTGGCCCTGCAGCCGCAGCCACTCGTGTTGCAGGGTCTCCGCGCGCTCGCGTAACCCTCTGATCTGTTGCTCCAGCTCTGATATGCGACGCTCTTGGGGAGTCTTTAGCTATTGGTCAAATATTATTTGTATGACTTGAAATTACAGGTAGTGGATAATTTAAAGTAAATTGACAAAACAACATATTATCAGGTTTTTATAAATTACAAGAAAGTTTGGGTTACTGTTTCATCCAAATCATAGTTTATTTTTATGTTAATTATATTATGTTATGTTTCATTTGTGTACAGCATATGCTATAATTTTCAAATTTAAGTAAGTCTCAAATTAATCATATTCAGATACAATTACAAATATTATGTTACTTACATCAAATATCTCTTTCAGGGCGTTATATTTCTTCGTTATTATATCGAGCTCCCTCTGTTTCTTCGCGAAGTCTATCACCTTCTGTTTATATTTCTCCTCCAGCTGATCAACTTCTTTCTCTCTTTCCTTTACTTGTGCTTGACTTACTTCAAGAGCCTCTTTATTTCTGGTCTGTCTGTTCCTATATACCTCGATTTCTAGCATTAACTTAGCATGATTATTCTCCATTGTCATTAGAACTATTTCCTGTAAAACGTAATCAGTTCACATTATTATATTAGAAATAAAACATTTTTATGTGTTCATTAGTTATCGGCCATCGCTCATGAAATAATTTGTTAAAAAAATTAGAAAGAATGTTTACCTGTTTTCTTGACATTTCTCTCATTTTCTTGATACCATTTGCCATCGCCTCGACTGCTTTATCATTGAGAAGGCATTCCTGTAGATTGGTCAATATCTCGTTCTCCAACTGAAGCTTGATGTCGTTCTTCCGATCTATTTCTTTTTCTGTACTTTTCAATATGTTTGTCATAGTTTGATTCTCCTGAAATTAAGGAGTATATTAATTATTTACTCATAAATGTATAATATTAATAACACAAAATATATTATCCCTCCGTAGGACTGCTGTAAGAGATTTCTTTTAGAAATAAGCAGTTGCTTTATGTTGTGTTTCCATGTTAATAGTGTCTTTATGTTTTTTCTTGTGTGCAATAAAGAGTTAAATAAATAAATAAAAAAACTAGGTAACATTTTATTATGTCAAGAGTAAAGTCTAGAATCACTGAATTCATGCGTAACTTTAACCAAGGCTATTTCTTTATTTTTTATTATATCCATCTTCGTAACTTTGTAATATAAGACTACTTACAGTTTTAATGAGTTGTTCATCCCTCTCTGTCATTTGAATGGCCTCTTGCAGTTCTTGTATTTGAGTTTCCAAAGCAATTCTCTTGGTGTCTTCAACTTTGACTAAAACATACAATTGTTCCTTTACTGAATCCTATAGATTTAAACCTAGTATTCATAATATTACACGTCGATGAATAATTTATCACTACATACGCGTTTTCTCCACAAGACCGATGTCATACATAATCTTCTCATTCTTCATCGTTATCTCTTTCCCTTTTTGCATTTCTTCCATTACCATTTTCTTCGTTATTTCGAAGTTATTCAAAAGCGTACGGTAGTTTTCTTGCAGCGTTCTATAAAACATTATTTTTACATATAAAAAATTGAAATTTTAAGCCTACCTAGGTAGTACTTTCGCTTAAGTTCGATAGATTAAAATTAAGTGGGATTGGTAGACTAAGATAACAATAGATCTTTTCATTACTTCTAACTTCACTATTCATTTGTTCTTTTTTTTCTTACTTGTAGTCATCTCTAACGGAATCATAGACTTTATCCCTCTGCTTGATGTTCACCAAAACAGAGTTCCACAAGCTCATCAGGCGACGCTTATCCAGTTCCAAGTCTTCCAGTTCTGCCGCGTATGCTGTCACCTAAAACATCTAAGATAGTTGGTATTTGGTTGAATACAACACCTCAATATCAATAATTATTGAGTGATTAATCGACAGTGTTTATTAGAATAGATGAACCTACATTATACATAGAAATAAGCGATTTGTTTTAAGGCATTATTTACATCAGCAATATAATATTTCTATCATAATGCAAATTCTAGAAGGACACGACCTTTTGAGTGATGCAACTTAATACTATTATGACGTAAGCGACCACTTATAGCAACGGTGTCAGGAAAGCGTTGCTATTGCGGGTGGCATGCGTAACACGTGAAGGATGAATAAACTGTCACGAAACGCTCCTCCGAAAGGTCCTAGCAGCAATTTATTTTTATAATACTTTATATAGTCATTATCCAACTTTATGGCAAATTGATACTTCTTTACCTTGTCATTGACCTTCTCCATCTCTACGTTTTTAATCTCCAATTGCTTCTTGAACAGTTCCAGCTTCGACTCCAGCTTCCAAACTTCGTTGCTCAGTCCAAATATAAACATGTCCTGTTGAATTTAATTTATTACATGCTATTTGATTCTAAGAATGATGATGATGATGATGAATGTAATTTGCATAGTAGCATTTACTTTCAGTTCTTAAAACATCGCCGAAAGTCCCGAACTATCTATATCTATAAGGAATCCGGAGTAGAGAACTCCGGATTAACTCCGGACTAGTATCTCCGGAACCATAGCATGCCTTGATGTAAAATCTTACTTTGTGGTAGCATATGCCTAGGACCCTTCACATAAAACCAAAATCACTATATGTTTCCATATAAATGTTGAGGAGTTCCCTCGATTACTCATGGATCCCATCATCAGGTCAACACTTTTGTGAACATAGTACCAAATTGGAGTTGAACCCTATACAACAAAAGAAAAAATTTGAAAATCGGTTCACAAACGGCGGAGTAATCGTTTAACTTACACAAATAAAAAAATAAAAAAAACCACAGCCGAACATATATAACCTCCTCCTTTTTGGAAGTCGGTTAAAAAGTGTAAGAACTAAGAAAGTGTCTATTAATAGCTTCAATAGATAGCCAAGTGAAACAATTGCTTACTACATTAACACGTCTCGGGAATTTCTACGCAATTCTACAGCTTTATTTTCATAACACAAGTTTAGCATCGGATTAGACGACGCTTTGTACCTGCTTAATATTTTTTATATATTCGTTTATTGTTCATCAAGAACAATAAACGAATATATAAAAAATTTGTTTGTGCTTTATTTAGTCAGATATTTCGTCAATCAATTTCTAAATAATTTATAAGGACCTCACAACAACAAAATACAAGTTTTGTCTCTCAGTTTTAAAGTCATGTCAAAACTGCGAAGAGTCAGAGAAGAGTACGAACTCACCAGCTGCCGTTTCTCATCAGCCAGGGCCTTCTTCTCGATCCTCATCTTGTCGGAGACGCGCTGGCTGACTGCGAGCTGCGACTCGGTCTCCGTGCGCCACTCCTCCAGCTGTCTGCACAGTGCCGTCAGCGCCTCCAGCTCTTCGTTGGCTTCTCGTTCTGAAAAACAACCTTAGGTATAAAGATGGTCTAATGTCTATACAATGTATAATTCGCAATGTATAATTCGAGTCGGATGCGACATAATATAAACGACCACCATTAAACACTTATTTGGTGATATTACGGGGAGAATGGATTGTAGCGGTGTAATTTGGATAAAAGGGTTTTTAAGACTCTGTCAAAAGGAGGGTTGTTTTTTTGAGTTCATCAACTATGTTATTATGTATAATTTACAAAATTTGCCAAATATACAAACACACTAAAATTTAAGGAAAATATTACGTAAAAAATAATTTCATACAAAAGACAAACGATCACACATTGCGTAATAACTACTTATTAAAATATATTAACAAAATATATTAAACAAATTGTACATATTAACATACGTCATAATTACATCAAATAAACCTTTGATCAAAACCATTCGATGTCCTTTTCCGAGACTTAGGCCCGTATTTTTGGCCAGTACTTAAGATGCGACCGGGTCTCAAGACGCGGTTCGGCTCTGTGATTGGTCCAAATTTTGACAGCCAACCAATCACATAGCGTGAACCGTATCTTGAGACCGAGATGCATCTTGAGTACTGACCAAAAATACGGGCCTTAAAGTATCTCAATACATCTCCAGTTCAGTTTCAGAAGCGTAGCGTGCCTCGGAGGGTCCCAGTATAAAAATATGTTTTGGAGCCCTAAGGTTAAAGGTTGCCTTTAACACTTTTACGAAATGGAACGATTTTACTAGTTTATGATTACGCACGTTGGGGCCCCCTGTGTCCCGAGGGCCCTGTATAATTAATACGGCATATACGGAGGTAGCTACGCCCCTGATCTGTACAGCGGTTTGAGGGTAAAGGTAGCAGATAGACTTTTGTATTTACATACAATAACATGAAGTATTTATTCATATTAATATGATATTTATACCAGCTATAATGTTTTCGTCCAACTTCTCTTTAGCTCTCTTGTATCTCTCGTTAGCCTCTTTCGCTCTCTCTTCAGCCTTGACGCGCTCGGCAGTGTTCTTAGTCAACATCTGTTCGTACTCTTCTATTAATACCTATAAAGTGATGAGATATTGAGGGATAGGTAGATGTTTCTACTTGCGCTACCGATCCGGTTTTTTTAATTAACTAAAGGTAATAAATTATGACTCAATTTGGCATTTTTATTTATTAAATAAGGGGGCAAACGAGCAAACAGGTCACCTGATGGTAAGCAACTACCGTCGCCCATGGACACTCGCAACATCAGTAGAGCTGCAGGTGCGTTGCCGGCCTTTTAAGAGGGAATACGTTCTTTTCTTGAAGGTTTGCAGGTCGTATAGATCCTTCCGGATCTATACGACCTGCAAACCTTAAAAATACTGCTGGTGACAGTTCGTTCCAGAGTTTTACAGTGCGCGTATTATAAAAGAAGTCGGATAACGGATTTTATCGTAATTTTTAATTAAAATATATTAAAATCTTTCTAGATCGCCTCATAATACACTGAGTATATATAGCCTTACCCTTTGCGCATTAGTATCATGGTCACTCTTGTAGATGGCTTCCAGGTCTTTGTCGTATTGTTCCTTGCTAAGGCGAAGCTCTTCCCTCTGAAAAAAATGCAAAATACTTATGGCACACTCAGTTTTAAAATTTAGTCGAATAACACCGAACTCTAGGTTTACCTACGCTAATTCATATTGTTAACCTAGTCCGTCAACTGACTTTTCCAACGAATTTAAAACTTCTGTAAAATAATCTCAAAATCTGGACATAAAAATAAGATCTCACCAAATTGAGTATCTCTTCATCAGCTATAGCGTTCTCCTTTTCCAAGAAGCTTCTTAGAGTGTCTTGAAAGCGGCTCATTAAAGGATGAGTGGCCTCAAGCACGGTTGGCATTTCGGCTTCTTCCTTTTTGGGCGCTCTATAAAAGTAATTCAAAATATAATTTGGTTTATAATAAATATAATTTGGTAAATAAATATAATTTGGTTTAGCTTTTTTTAACGGTTTTTTCACAATGTGAAATTTATTTAAATTAGTTCTAGTTGGATCTTACCCATCAACAGTCCTCCAGATGGCCTGGTTTGGACACTTGGTGACGTCACAGCCGCAACACTCGCACTGCTCAACTGAAGCATCAGCACCGTTGGAATCTTT
The DNA here is from genome assembly GCA_905333045.1 of Lysandra bellargus. NCBI lineage: Eukaryota > Metazoa > Arthropoda > Insecta > Lepidoptera > Lycaenidae > Lysandra > Lysandra bellargus. The sequence goes on along the minus strand of HG995363.1, from coordinate 4,020,587 downwards.
CTTGTCCTGTACAAATACGTTTTGAGGACTAAAGGGGTTAATAGAGTAAGTTCGGTAACAGTAAGCTCGGAAGTAGAGTAAGTTTGGGAGCAGTGTAGGTTCGAAAACAGGGTAAGTACGAAAACAGGGTGAGTTCGAGAACAGGGTGAGTTCAGAAATAGGTTTGGAAACAGTGTAGGTTTGAAAACAGGGTAAGCATGAATAAAATAATATCATTTTTAAACACGTAAGTGGCACCAAAAAGAAAAAAATAAAGTTCAAAAGAATCCAAATACGGAAGCTTCTTCTCTCGTTCCACTTTCAAGTACCTCTACAGTCAGTGCCGGTTTTAGCACTACCAGCGTTTAAGCACCTTGGGCGAGATTTCTTCGGCACTCAGGGTATGCACTGCTAAAAAAAGGTTCGTTTGCCTTCGGCGCCCCTTTTTCTCCGGTACCCTAGGCGGTCGCTTAGCGTCGCCCCCCCCTATCGCCGCTACTGTCTTCAGTATCCACAGTCATAAGATATCAATGATGGTGTTGATGATGATGATACAGCTGCTAGCTGCTGCTGATGATCTGTCAACTTACCGAGCCACCATCATAGAAGATGCAGGTCTCGTCATGGACTACGACTTCGGCGTCTCGCGAGCAGCCGCACTCGAGGTCCTCTGAGCAGTAAGACGGTGGCGGTGCAGACATTGTTAATTAACAGTCAAATATTTATTATTTAATAAATTATTGTTAAAAATAAATACGAGTAACTCAATGTCTAGTTTGACAAAGATTAAACTGGATCATAGAGAAATATCTGGATTAAACCATAGAGCAAATGGATTGGAATTTGGATTAAGCATGGGTTATATCTATGGATTAAACAATGTTCGTTGCTATGACAATGGTAGAGAGGACAGGGGCCACAGCTACCGCTGTATTTGTCGGGGCCACTGACCTCCATTGTATAATGGAGGTCAGTGGTCGGGGCCCTGAAGCCATAATATGGGGCCCCCAACGTGGGTAAAGCGTGAGTTTCAAAATTGACACCCTATGCAATTTGTTGTTTGTGAGAAGTTTTAGCTTCCTCTTTTTCATACGGAGCTATCCGAGTAATATAGAGAGTTACTTTTAGATATTACTCTATATTATTCAGGGACACTATTCAGGGACACTGAATAATAATTAATATCCCTGATTAATATAGGGCAGTCTGTCCATAAATAGGATATAACCTTATTTAGGAAAGTGTTATAACTTATAAGACTTAGCGACTACTTTTAAGGGCAAGGCAAGGCGAGGAAACGGAGCAAGGCAATGGTCGACGCCCTTCCAAGGGATCATGCCTTTCCTAACTGCCGGACCCTCAAGCCGAGAGTATTCCAATCTTTGATATACTATCGGTTTAAGTTAGTAAGAGAACGCATTTGTTACTTTTCGGTGCTGCTGAGGTCCATGACAAAAATAATGATAATATTTTTTTATTTACCATCAGGCGAAACGGTCAGCCCGTTTAACAACGTTTTCTATCAATTTGTCTATGGAATTTTTAAATACCTGCAAATACCACAGACGCAAAACCCAAAACCAAACGATCGCTGTTGTAACCATGGTAACCACATGACAACCAAAACAAAAACAAATAGATCGCTCGATACGCAAAGAAATATTTCAGTAATAAAATGGTATAAAATATGAAATATTATATATGCTTAACTTACTTAGTACGTATTGTACTTACCCTTTATTTGTAGTAATTGTTATGATTTGTCTTGCAGATTCTAAGCCGGTCAAAGCCAGCGAGCGAGAGTCGTTCTGGTAGCAGTTCCTCCAAGAGGAACTTTCCGGAGCTAGAAGATTACCTCCTGAAACGTGACTATGTCGGGGCACTCACTATGTTGGAAGTAAGTCAGTTAACCAATCAATCCCCAAGCGGCACCAGGTTGTCGCATAAAAATTGTAAATCTATTGTGTCTGCGATTCCCATGACCGAGGTATTTTATCTAAACAGAATAATATAAATGTTGAGAGTTTGTCTGATCGTTGACTTGCAACGTCGCGTCGCAATACTTGACTGCAGTCTATCAGAGGGGTTCGAACATTTTTGTATGGAGCCTGGCATATCTAGCCGCCGTCATAATGATTTTTTTCTCAATATTTCCGAGCACGATAAAAGTGGCACGTGTTCCGAAATTTTGATAAAAAAAAAACCAAGATAGCGGGCAGCTAGATATGCCACAAAGGTTCGTACCTTTATTTTACCTCTGCGCTCCTTTGGTAATTTTATGCAGGCGCAGGATTTTTACGGTATAGACCAAGGGCTCCCAATCTTTTTATACGCTTTTTATTGGCTTCACCTGTATGTTTGTTTGTAACCGACTTCTTTGGGCGCGATTTTGACCCACTTTAAACGGCCAGATTTCGTTCAAATTTTGAAGATTTATCAAGGACCAATGACAAATACATTAATTTGATATAATTATTCCATTTTTCAATTTGTATGTTTGTATGTACTTTGTTTGTAACCGACTTCTTTGGGTGCGATTTTGACCCACTTTAAACGGCCAGATTTCGTTCAAACTTTGTAGATTTATCGAGGACCGATGACAATACACTAATTTAATATAATTATTCAATTTGTATGTTTGTATGTATGTTTGTAACCGACTTCTTTGGGCGCAATTTTGACCCACTTTAAACAGCCAGATTTCGTTCAAACTTTGTAGATTTATCGAGGACCGATGACAATACACTAATTTGATAAAATAAAGCATATTGCCCCGTATATAATACAATATACGTACATACATATTTTATAGTATTAAGTACATTGAATGACACTAAACCAACTGTAAAATAAGTCTGTGGTTATAATATTATGTCATTGATATATTATGCAATATAAATAGAGTAGGCGATAGCTTGAGCCTTGGCTCCTGAGGGAACTAGCATCAACAGACTGAGTATCAAAGTATTCACCATCAACTACGACCTTTATGCTTCTGTCTGCAAAGCAAATTGTGACCCAAGTGGGTACCCAAGGCATAATTTCTCGGGGAGCCCATCTTCCCAGCTTCCATCAGAAGCACATAGCAGCGCTTTGTGCCAAACCGAATTAAAGGCCTTGGCAATATCCAAACTAACAGCCAATGCCTCTTCCTTCGACTTAATCGCCTGAGCCCATCACAGGACATCATCCTTATAATATGAACTAAAAAGAATTAAATAATTATTCCTATCTAATAGTGCCTTTTTCCGAATTCGGCTAAAACTCAACTATTTCAGTACACAATCTTCATAATTTTGAAGTCGGTGCCAGTTCCAAAAGTTTCAAATATTCTATCAGAGAACAGAATATTCATCTGGTACCGACTTCAAAATGATGAAGATTGAGTACAGAAATAGTTGAGTTTTAGCCGAATTCGGAAAAAGGCACTATTAGATAGGAATAATTATTTAATACTTCTTAGTTCATATTATAAGGATGTTATTATTGTTTTACCTTGGAAGTCGGTTTTAATTTTTTGTTAATTAGGTACAGTAGTTCTAAGTTCTTAGTTTGTTAATAGAATTTAGACAATAGTGATGATATTTGCAGTAGAATAAAGTACAAAATAACTTTAGTATGTATTGCAAAACTAAAAGATGAGATCCATGTCATCTATTAGGTTTTTTACATTTTCAAGAAGTAATAGTAGACACCCTTTATATTGTTAGGGAAAATGGAAAGAAGAAGAGAATAAACATTAATTAGTGTAAACAACATGACCATTAATCCAATGAAATCAAAAGAAATTACAAAAAATCTAATAAATATATTCAGAACTTACGTGCAAAATTTCGCCTTACTTAACCTATTTGCTAAGAATTTGCCGAGCGCGTGATGACGCGGTCACATCATTTACGAAAACTGATCCCATTTTAAAATTTTGTTCCCGAAGGCGTCCCTAATATATTTTTTCACATCAACAGATAGCATAAGAAGCTTATAAAATTTACAGTGTTGAGAAATAATTACAGTAATTCTTATTTTTATGGCAATTTTGTCGTAAGTGTCATCTATTAGTTCAGTGTCTAGCATTAGGTCTCTTCCCTTATTATTAATTTATATTTATTGAAATTTTAGCACGTCTTCTTAATTTAAATTTATTATAATTTATTTTCAATTTTTTAGTTTGGTTTTCTATAAAAAGGGTGTTTTTAGTTTTTTTTAACTATTATTTATTCAGCCTGCGGCGCACTTACATGTCAATATTTTGTCACAGCGCTAAGACTAGGGCGGGTACAAAAATATACATAAATAAACACCTTTATTTTATTTATTTAAATCAGGCAACTTGGCCCATATTATACACTGGATACTGGATTTCCTTATAGACTAACATACATAACATTTATACTAAAACTAACACTAAGCACTAAACACGTATTGTCTGCGACGTGGGGCGCGACATGTTCGGAAGTTTTATAGCTAGGTTAAGCAAGTAAATAATAATAAACAAATATTTAATCATCTGCCTGCTTTGTATAATAATTCATAATATTATAATTTTATTTTATAATATTTGTGGTTATGGAAAATGATGGAGGATCGACTCACGGCGCCCCTCTTGCCTTTTCACGGCGCACAGTTTGGGAACCCCTGGGTTAAGCAAGTAAAAAATAATAATAAAGTATAGCTTTTATTTAACCAATCAAGCCCCATTAGAGCACCGGTGATTGCGACAAGCGACAACTATAGAATAACAATAGAATTCCAAGAATTCGCGATCGAAGGAATAATCATCTGCCTGCTTTGTAAAATTCATATTATAATTTTATTTTATAATATTTGTGGTTAGGGATAATCATGTAGGATCGACTCGCGGCGCCCCTCTTGCCTTTCCACGGCGCACCAGGGCGCCGCGGCGAACAGTTTGGGAACTCCTGCCTTAAAATCTAACATACATATAATTATATAATAAATACCTTAAAACTAACATACATATCTATACTTATTAAAAAACAAAGTCGCTTTTTTCCCTCATGTCCCTTTGTTCCCTTTAATCTTTAAAACTACGCAACGGATTTTGATGATTCTTTCAGTGTTAGATAGCCCATTTATCGAGGAAGGTTATAGGCCATATTTTATCACGCTAAGTCTAATAGAAGCGAAGAAATAGAGAAAAATGTGGGAAAATGGGGAAAATTACTTAATAGGGCTAACTTGAACGCGCTAATCTTAGGGTCTACACAGACGGACTGCATTTCAACTGCAATACAACTGCAAATTGCAGTTCAATTACAGTTTGAATGCAGTTGACACGACTGCAATAGAACTGCAAACCGAAATAGACTTTTAGGAACTACTGGTCCGATTTGAAAAATTCTTTCAGTGTTAGATAGCCCATTAATTGAGGAAGGCTATAGGCTATATTTTATCACGCTAAGATGTGGAAAAACGGAGGAAATTATTTGAAAGGGCTTTCTTCGCGAACTACTGGAGCAATTTTTATGTATAAGAAGTAGACCACGTGTGACGTGAAGGATCAAAGGCTATCGGTCTTAATGATTTTTTCAATGCCTATATATTTTATACCCGTGCGACGCCGGGGCGGGTCGCTAGTTTTATAATATACTTAAAAAACTAACACTGTCACGTTTTGCCGGCGACGTGACTCGCTTCGTTCCGGAGTCTCCCCCGGAACCTCCGATAGACTGCATCCATCGGCCAGAACTCCGGCGCCTCGAAAGTCGACAGAAGATTCGTCGGTACTCTCACCACAAAATATTCCCAATTTCTTCGATGGTACATGCATAGAAAATGTAACTCACCCCATCGCAGCCATAATGTGTGCATCTCTATGTTCCCCAGTTCCTCGCGGCGGACGGATCTGCTGACGTGTGGGTGCGGGTGTGGACGGCGTGGTGCTGGTTCCACCTGGCCGAGTACCGCCGCGCCCTGGACGTCTACCTCGAGGTGAAGGCCAGGGACAACCTGGACTCCAGGATCGGCGACACCATCGATTTGGATTTGGCTGTCTGCTACTTTTACTTAGGTACACAGGAGATCCCAAATATTTTTGAGGTAGTTCGAAGTAGCTTAACTCCTTGAGTAAAGTCAATAAAATATTATGTCATAACACAACCAAATTACAATGTAGATTCACCATACGCCTAGAAATCTATTTATCTGATGATAAAGTATGTATTTGATTCTTTTAAATTGCTATAAATTTTTTAGGGATGTACGCGGAGTCCCAGGAAGCAGTAGAGAAAGCACCTAAATGTCCACTTAAGGTAAAGGGTTTTTCTCAAACTTTTTTACTCTAAGTAATTAGGCATACCTAAAATTATACTCTTTTCACGTTTTTGAAACGATTTAACGGATTGTGTTGATATTGCTTAGGTCTGAGAATCGACCAACATCTATCTTTCATACTAAAATAACGCACAGCCCGCTGCGCCGACTTATGATATACTTAGCTGTTTTTTCTATTTAAAAGCTGACAGAGCTACGAGTATAATTCATCATTAACAACTAGATAACTGCTTGAAAATTTGTTTTTTAGGGTTCCGTACCCAAAGGGTAAAAACGGAACCCTATTCACGAGACTTCGATGTCTGTCTGTCCGTCTGTCTGTCCGTCTGTCTGTCTCCAGGCTGTATCTCAAGAACAGCTATAGCTAGAGTTCTGAAATTTTCACAGATTGTGTATTTCCGGTGCCGCTATAATAGCAAATACTAAAATAAAAATTTAATTAATATTTAAGGGGGGCTCCCATACAACCAACAAGAGGTAGGCACTTGAAACTTTCACGAAGGCCTTAAATATTATTGTAATTTAATAATTAATAATAATATTTAAATAAAATAAAAAAATTAAGGGGTCTCCCATACCTAAAACACAATTTTTGACCTATTTTTGCTCTGTAACGGTACGGAACCCTTCGTGCGCGAGTCCGACTCGCACTTGGCCGATTATTGAAGTGAAAACTTCTTTAGCGGCGTTGAGCACTTGTGGGATGGGTAAAAACTGTGAAACTCGCGATAGATTTTCGTGTTGATCGAAAAACCATACAAAACGCGTAAGACGGTTGGAGAGTAGTGTTTTGTGTCGAACTCGAACTCGAACTCAATTTGAAATTTGATCGAAACTTGATCGAAACTTGATCGAAACTTGATCGAAACTTGATCTAAACCTTGATCGAAACTTGATCGAAACTTGATCGAAACCTTGATCGAAACATTGACCGAAACTTGATCGAAACTTAATCGAAATTTGATCGAAACTTGATCGAAACTTGATCGAAACTTGATCGAAACTTCATCGAAACTTGATCGAAACTTGATCGAAACCTTGATCGAAACCTGATCGAAACTTGATCGAAACTTGATCGAAACCTTGATCGAAACCTTGATCGAAACTTGATCGAAACTTGATCGAAACTTGATCGAAATTTGATCGAAACCTTGATCGAAACTTGATCGAAACTTGTTCAAAACTTGATCGAAACTTGATCGAAACTTGATCGAAACCTTGATCGAAACCTTGATCGAAACTTGATCGAAACAACTTGATTGACGATTTTTTAAAAATCGATTTTCATAAAAAATGGGTTAAAAAAATGCACAACGTTAATAATCAAGTTTTCACTTCTGCCGGCACTCCCGGAGTGCAACCAGTCTTTTTTTTTAAATTCTAGTTATTATTAAGACCTTTTATAATATTCCCCAGCACCGCCTCCAGTTCCACCTCGCCCACAAGCTGGGTGACGAAGAGGCGCTGATGGCGGCTCACGCGGCGCTGCGCGACGTGCCCGAGGACCAACTCAGCCTGGCCGCCGTCCACTACCTGCGCGGACACTACCAGGAGGCGATCGACGTGTACAAGAAGCTGCTGCTGGATCGACGGTATGTCCAGTTTCTGAGATTTTTACAGCTCTTTGCCAGTTTCTTTGACAAGTTTTTGACATCTATTCACAAGCACTTTTGTAATCAAACGCTAAAGGTACAAGTTGGAACCGAGCGACACGTCGCAACTGCAGACGACGTGTCGTCGCGACACTACTGGTTTCTATTATATTTCTATGAAATACCCTCCGAAGCTAGCGACACTTATTCATAGAAATACATAGAAACCAGTAGTGTCGCGACGCCACGTCGCGTCGCCTGCAGTTGTGACGTGTCGCTCGGTTCCAACTTGTACCTTTATTCTAAAAGGCACTGCACTGTGCATTTTTTTAGGGTTCCGTAGTCAACAAGGAACCCTTATAGTTTCGCTATGTCCGTCCGTCTGTCCGTCTGTCTGTCTGTCTGTCCGCGGTTTTGCTCAGAGACTATAGGGCCTACAAAGCTGTAATTTGGCATGAATGCACACAATATAAATGATGCAGACAAAATGGTACATGAAATCTTAAAAAAAATATTTTTTTATGGTACCTTCTCTACACATCAAGTGGGGATGAATATTTTTTTTCACGTCCACCCCATCGTATGGGGTGTCGTTGGATAGGTTTTTTAAAATTGTTATGAGTATTCATAGGTCATTTTCCGAAACTTAATATTTCACAAACGGATCCCTAAGATCCGTTTGTGAAATATTAAGTTTTAAAGTGGAAAAAATCGTTAGAGTCCAGTGTCCCCCCTTCTACCAGCTAAACGGTTGCTCCTAGAAATGTGAAAAAATTCACGGGAGTAGGAAATATGCTGAATTTAAAAGGAAAACTATCACAGCTAAGAAGACTTCATAAGTTATTGAGTAATAATCGATCAACTAAAAAAATGTACTCGTCGAAGTATAAAGGAACTTACGTTATAACTGTTATAAATGTATAACGTTATAAATGTACATTCATTGACCACACAAAAATTTTAAAAAAACTAGCGGTACTATGGAACCCTATATTGCGCGTGGCCCGACACGCACTTGGCCGGTTTTATTTGACAAATACATTCTTGAGCTAAAAACAAAAGAATTTAAAACATTCGGTACTTATTTCATATTTTTAACATACAACATTTCGTCTTTGTAGCTATTTGATTAAATATAATGTATGATAGCTAGCTGCTAGTGAGAATCTTATTATTTATTAATCATAATTTCAGATACAACAAGAAGTATGAAAACGATAATACGATAAACTGGATCAGATTTCTAACTAACACTCCTAGGTACTTACTCGTTGTATAGTTCTGTAACTATTAGGCTGTGATTAATAAAAAGAGACAGAAGTATTTAGAATCCTCGTAGATTCGTTGGACTTGTAAATTAAGTAGGTTTTGTTTAGTGACATACGCACATGATTTTAGTAAATTTTTTTTTGGTCGAGTTATGTCAATCCCAGGCCCCCAGTGTCGTAAATGGGGCGGTGCCATGCAGAGCGTAGACACTTAGGGCGCAAGAATAGCCAAAAGTTTTTTTTCCAAATATTAGTATAATTTATCATAATATTATTATTATTCTAATAACTAATTGGTCTACTAACACCAAGTTTTACTTTATAAATCATCCTTCAAATGAAATAAAATAGACCTATACATTAACTAAAAAAAAAGGGCGCACGCGCAGTTATGAATCTCGCACAGGGCGCAAAAAAGGATATTTACGGCACGGTTCTACCTTCAAACACAATAGTAAAATGAATTCAAATATTCTCATTAGCGCTTAGCAACACATTCTGCTTTTATAATAAATATTTTTATAGCTTAATACACCTTTCAGCACGTACATGGCGCTGAACGTGTACGTGGCGCTGTGCTACTACAAGCTGGACTACTACGACGTGTCGCAGGAGGTGCTGGGGGTCTACCTCGCCCACCATCCCACCTCTACTATAGCGGGGAACCTCAAGGCCTGCAACTTGTTCAAGTGAGTTAACTATTCGCCGGGCTTCTGGATGATGTAAAACAGTTCGTTTTACCCGACTACGGTAAAAAAGGACGGTTATGATTTTGACCTGTATGTATGTGGCAATGGATTTTCATATTGCCCTTTAGCCAAGACTTCTTCTTTATAGAATCGCCGATCAATTTTATATTAGCGGATGCTTATGTCAATTCCATACATTTTGATTGGCGATTCTATAAATAAATAAGCGATAAAGGAAAAGTCTTGGTTAAAGGGCGTGTTCCCTCATAGCTTCTGAAAATAATTATTATTATCATAATAAAATAAATGAGGTGTCTTTGAAAGCCTTTAGAGTTTAGATCATCCCAGTTGAGTTCATGACGTCACGTTAATTATATAGTTGTTATTATTATTTTTAACAAAAAATTAAAACCGACTTCCAAGGTAAAACAATAATAACATCCTTATAATATGAACCAAAAAGTATTAAATAATTATTCCTATCTAATAGTGCCTTTTTCCGAATTCGGCTAAAACTCAACTATTTCTGTACTCAATCTTCATCATTTTGAAGTCGGTACCAGATGAATCTTCTGTTCTCTGACAGAATATTTGAAACTTTTAGAACTGGCACCGACTTCAAAATTATGAAGATTGAGTACAGAAATAGTTGAGTTTTAGCCGAATTCGGAAAAAGCCACTATTAGATAGGAATAATTATTTAATACTTTTTAGTTCATATTATAAGGATGTTATTATTGTTTTACCTTGGAAGTCGGTTTTAATTTTTTGTTAAAAATAATAATTTTACTCTTTTTAGTTACCTAGTAAACAAACGCGTACTATACGTAGAATAATACGCCTGTATATTATTCTACGTATCTTATTACAGTCACACTTACAAAATATTATAATATCAGCTGCAGCCTGCAGATAATTTTAAACAATACATTAAAAAAAATCGAAGTGAACACGTGTGACGTGCTAAGTAGCCGGTCACCGAACTAGTTTCAATAGGCTGGCACTCGCTCGAATTGTCGCACACGCAGCGCACATAGTACCTCAGCTCCGTGAGTAATTTGTATTCTGTGCATAGTACCCGGCCCGTGCCCAGGCCACGCCGCCGCGCCGCTTGCTTGACAGCCCTGGCAGATATGCGATGCGATGCGTTATTATACTATGAACGCTAAACGCAATGCAAAAGGTTGAAATTTGGTTGTTTTCCAGAATATCTCGGCGAAGTGAAACAGAATGTTACATTATCGAAGCAACTTTAACTTCTCAGGAGTAATGTCAAATGTGTGCCTTATGCTCTAGAGATAAGGTTGAATTTGGTGACATTGGTGACCCTGACGTGGTAATGATGATGATGATGATGATGATGAATGTAATTTGCATAGTAGCATATGCTTTCAGTTCTTAAAACAGCGCCTAAACTCCCAAACTTGTATCTATAAGGAATCCGGAGTTCTCTTAGTAGCTTCGGAACCATAGTAAACCTCGGTGCAAAATCTTGCGTTTTGGTAGCATATGCTTAGGATGCTTCTCATAAAACCAAAATCATCATATGTTTCCATATAAATTTCGAGGAGTTCCCTCGATTACTCATGGATCCCATCATCAGGTCACCACTTTTGTGAACATGGTACCAAATTGGAGTGAAACCTAATACAACAAAACAAAAATTTCGAAAATCGATTCACAAGCGGCGGAGTAATCGTTGAACATACAAAAAAATATATATTTCCACAGCCGAACATATAACCTCCTCGTTTTTTGGAAGTCGGTTAGTAAAATTAAATAAACACTTTGTAGATTATACAATGGAAAGTCAGCAGAAAACGAACTCAAGCAGATCTCATCCGACCAGCACACGTTTGGGCAGGACCTGGTCAAACACAACCTGGTTGTGTTCAAAAACGGCGAGGGTGCTTTGAAGGTACGACATAATGTGATTCCACAATTCACGTCACAGAACTACTAAACTATAATATAACAACTCCAGTCAATATTTTTTTTCCATGGCTTTCCACATCTACGGTGGATTGGGGATATCGGTAGTCGGTACCATACTCCCTTGGGTGTATGGGACTCCTCAGATGTGGGGTCTTTCCACTTTAAAATACCGCACTCCCCGCTTGAGGCAGAGTTGTGGAAACTATTTTACCCAACGCAACAAACTTGATCAATCTAGTTTCCCGAATGTTCGTCCAGGTGTTGCCGGCCCTGATCGACGTGGTGCCGGAGGCGCGGCTAAACCTCGCGGGCTACAAGCTGCGCCGCCGCGAGCCTCTGGAGGCGCGCGCGCTGCTGGAGCCGCTACCGCCGACGTCGCCGCTGCACTACATCCTGCGCGCCGTCGTCGCCGTGCGCCTGTACAACGACACCGGTGACGTGAGCTACCGGCACTTTTACACCTAGCCTACAACAAGAACGGACACGAAAGCATAAAAGAGACGATCGATCGACAGAATTATCATAACCACAATTTTTAATGTTGATCGACATTATCTTCCGTATTTTACCTCCATAACTAAGGAACATCCGCTATACTTTAACGCCACAAGTTATAAGAGTTTTTAAGTTGGTGACATAATATAACAGCTGTTTGAAACGACAATTGACACAAACTGCTGGATACATAGCTCCAAGTGGCAGGTGGTAGCGAAAAAGTGTCGAGAATTCTTCACCGTTTTTGAAAATACGAGTCTATCAGGGTGTGCTTCTGGTGACCTCCTAACGGCAAACAAAATATCAGAGAGTTATTGTGTTTTCCACTTTTTCTAGAAGGAATTTCCATTTTTTCCCAGGAGGAGCAAATGAAGACGGCGATGCAGAGTTTCCACGTGGTGGGCAGTTCCGCTGCGGAGTGTGACACCATCCCCGGCCGCCAGTGCATGGCCTCCTCCTACTTCCTCGCCGCGCAGTACGACGAGGTGCTCGTCTACCTCAACTCCATCAAGAGCTTCTTTATCAACGATGACACGTTTAACTTTAATTATGCCCAGGTCAGAAGGTATTGTATACATAATCAGAGAAGTTGATTCCCAGGCAGAATGGCGGACCTAAGTAATTTGGTCGTGTTATGTAAAACTCAACCGACCAATCACACGTAACATTGAATTGGCATAAGCCGACCAAACTACGTAGGTCCGTCAACTGCATAGGAATCGATTTCCTCGATCGTACTATATTAGTAATGGTACTTGCTAATATAAAAAATGCGTAGATATGTCTGTCTGTTACCAATCCTCGCTGAAACGTTTTAACCGGTCTGGATTAAATTATTATATTAAGTACTAGATGACGCCCGCAACTCCGTTACGTCAAAATTCGTTTATCGCGCGGGTACTGTACATTTTCTGGAAAAAGTATCCTATGTTCTTTCGCGGGACTTAAAGTATCTCCATACCAAATTTCAGCAGAACCGGTTCAGTGGTTTAGGCGTGAAGAGGTAACAAATAGACAGACACATTTTCGTATTTATAATATTACTTTATTGTCCGAGCTTTGCTCGATATTCGATAAAACACGAATAAAATGACATTTTCTAAAAATGATTCCTAGCTAGATCGATTTATCGCCCCCGAAGCCTCCTATATACTCATGAAAATCGTTGAAGCCGATTCTGAGATTCCAATTATATATATATATATATATATACATTATACATATAAGTATACAAGAATTGCTCGTTTAAAGATATAAGATAGTATGGATAAATTATTTAATTTGACCTGCGGACTTAACTGCGACTGAATTTCGACTGAACTGCACCTTAATTGCGAATTAAGGCGCTATATTGAAAGTAATTTTACCGCAAGGGCAATTTTATACTTAATTTGTATGACTATAAAGTCGTGAATACGCTGCGGCCAGAAGCTATCGGCTCGCTCGGAAAACATGCAAAAAACGTAATTTTAATTATTTAAAAAATAACTAGGAGCATTTAAGAGCCCTCGAAATTCGAAATTCTCATACATACGTAATACCAAAATCATTTTCTCATACGAAAATATTTAACATGTTTGAGTTATTTTTTAGCTTAAAATAGTAATTACCTAGGTACCTGTACAAAAATTTACTACAAAATATTTGAACACTAAAAAAAATTTTTTAGTATTAAAATATTTTGTAGTAAATTTACTATTTATTTATATATTTTTTAGTGTTTTACTCTATTTTTTAGTGTTTAAATATTTAGTAGTAAATTTAGTAAAAAAAATTTTTACACAAACAAATTTTTTTTGTGTTTAAATATTTTGAAGTTAATTTTTGTTCAGGAACCTAGGTAATTACTATTTTAAGCTGAAAAATAACTCAAACATGTTAAATATTTTCGTATGACAAAATGATTTTGGTATTACGTATGTATGAGAATTTCGAGGGCAGCCTGGCCCCTTAAGCAAAATGCTTCTATACGATTTTGAGTTGCAAAGGTGTCTATCAATTAGACTAATTTCCTACAATACATCTATTTTCGTTTAAAAATAATCTTCAAATTTCATATTTTTAAGAGGTCATTTCGATCGAGAAATGTATCGAGGCAAAATACATTAATCGTGTTTCTGGTTCTTCTCAAACCTAGATAAGGCTATGAAGATATGTATATCTCATTACCAGATTTGTAACATTTCTGAGGGTCCTATATTATTACGTCAAAAAGGACAGTTTTTCAATATAGCGCCTTAATTGTGAGTTGTGGGTTGTGAACTTGTGACCATTTCAAGCTAATTGCGGTCGTGACGATTTCAAGAGAATTAGTTACGATCAAATTGCGACTGAGTTTGACTGTACTGTAACTGAATTGCAATTGAACCGCGACTTGATTGTGACCGGATTGCGACCGAAATCCGAATTCCATACTAGAGATAAACTACGATAACATGGCGCGCCCCTCTAAAATTCAAAACGTTTGAAGTGCGTTGTCTTGCGCGGTCGGCTAGTTATAATTAGTTGACCAACAAATCTTGGTAATAAGTGACATTAAGTGAAATATTACGAGTACTGGTTGATTGGTTGAATACTTACTACATACAAACTCTTTCATAAGGATGTGACTACACACATTGAAACAGTCATTTGGAGGGGCGCGCCAAGTTATCGTTGTTTATCTCTACATAGTGATAGTGATATGTTACACCTTTCAACGTTCCCGCCCTCAGGCCAAGGTGGCGACAGGCCTGTACCGCGAGGCGGAGGAGAGCCTGTCGGGCGTGCGGGACGAGGCCATCACCGGCTCGTTCACGTACCTTGCCTGCCTCTGCCGCTGCCACGTCATGAACAGGGAGGCTCACCTCGCCTGGGAGATGTGCGTCAAGGTCAGACGTTATACGGTTGTTATCTGCCTTCATTCGAATGAGGCCCAATTTCACCAACGTCTGTTAGTGTTAACTGCTTGTTAAAATGTCATGTCTTCTCTTTCATTCATATTAATAAACGAAAGAGGCAACGTGATACTAATTCGAGCGTTTAACTAAGTTTAACAGTCATTGGCGAAATTGAGTGTAAACAGCTGTAGCCTGTAAAGCTTTATTTGTTTTTTTTTTATTTTTTTATTTTGGGTATAAACTCCTAACAATGTTGATTGGCGAATTTTGACGTTCGCGTTAGCCAATCAAAGGCGGTAGGCATGATATAGATCAGTGGTCCCCAACCCAACCTTTTTTTCATGCGGGCCACAAACATGTTTTGATCTTGGTGTCGCGGGCCGCAACAAAATTTTTTTGAGGTCTAAAAATAACATTCTTCAAAATTAACGATTTAAAAGTGGAAAAAATTTAACGACTATCACGTAGACGTTACGTTATGAATTTCAAAATTGTTTAACATCACGCGGGCCACAAATAAAGTCCCGGCGGACCGCATGCGGCCCGCGGGCCGCGGGTTGGGGATTGCGGAATTATAGATAGTAGACACCCTGTAAAAAACACAGAAACTGAAACTTAAAAGGCCAAAGATCTTTTCGATCAAACGGTGGTACGTTGTAGCGTACATCCGCCGATTCCCCAACAATTTCGCTAACCGATCTTAAACTTTTGCCTTGCCAATATTTTGGTTTATTTTCGCAGTCTGCTGGCACTCCGGACAACTTCGCGCTGCTGCAGCTGGTGGCCAACGACAGCTACCGCATGGGACAGTTTCTGGTGGCTGCAAAAGCTTTCCACATGCTCGACAGGTGAGCGATTTAATAGTTTTTCCATAAAAAAAGTAGAAAATATATTTATGTTTCTGGCATAAGTGCGTTCCATAATCCTGAAGTGAGGTCAGATATTTTTAAGTTTTTCTTTGTCAATCGGTCTCTGTGCTCGTTCTTCTGTAGGAAGTAACTATATAGTGGCTACGCTTACCTAGTAGTTAAGAATAAAGTAGGCAATTATGTAAGCAAGGCTGTTTGACAAAACAATGAGAACAGAGTGGAGAGTGCCGAAAGACCGACAATCAGACGGCGCTTCGTGTTTCTCGGATCTGACCTCTAGCAGCATAATGGCGGCTCTACACACTCCACGAGAGCCTTTTCCCGAGATCCTCGGCTAAGAAGGCTCTCGTCGAGACTCGAGACCATGCCTGTACACACTCGCGCTCGGCCTGTCTCGACTCACGGGGTAGCTCGACGAGTCACGAGTGTAATACAGCCACCATAAGTCGCCGGTTACACGGTCAAATTTTCATCAATCTGATCCATCAATCCGGTACGGATTGACGAAAATTTGATCGTGTACGCCACGGATTGATGGATTGATCGTATTTTTAATATGAACTTTTTATAACCATCAATATTCCGTCAATCAGATTGATGGATCAGATTGATGAAAATTTGACCGTGTAACCTGTGACTAAGAAATATCGAAAACCCTCATTATTCCTTCAGGCTGGACGGGGGTCCCGAAATGTGGGAGGGTCTGCGCGGCGCGGTGTGCGGCTGCGCGCAGGCGGCGGCGGCGGAGCGGGCGCGTGCAGGGGCGGATCAACAGAGGGGCAACACAGGGGCGGAGCGGGGCCCCGCGGCGGCGGAGCTGCGGGAGGCCCTGGCGCTGCTGCGGGGCCCCCGCCCCCACGCCCGCGCCGACCACATCACCCGACCCATACTCAAGTGGGCGCAGCTGAACAGAATACCGATATAAATGAGCGAAGGTACTGCGAAGTAGTGTCGCCAATCCGAAATTTGAAATCACGCCACTTGATCAAGTGTTTTACAGACCGTTGATTTTTTATCTTGTAATTATGAAAAAAGTGCTACCTAATTTCGACACAAATCTGAAACGAAATTGATCATTTATTATAAATAGTAAGCAGCGCAGGCGGCAAAGCATATCAAACACAATACTATTACGTAATAGTATGTGTTTGTTCGGTTCGATTTGACTATAGTTTGCTCGGTCCTCATGTATTATGGAGGCACTTCACATGGCTATTTGTATTTGCGTATTTGATATATTCGCCAAACAATAACCATATTGTGTAGACGGTATGTTTGACAAATATTGGCCTTATTTGCCTATTTGACAAATATGACCAATACCAAATACACGTATCCTTACCTTTGTCGGTTTTTGACGCACATCAAAGGAGTCAAATAGGCAAGTGAATAAAATCAAGTAAAAGTTTGGTATTTGACGTCTATGTGTGGAAGGCCGTATTTGCCTTTATTTGCTTGTTTGTGTATGCGTCAATTATTTTGCCAAATGCAACAAATAGCCAATAGCAAATACAAATAGCCATGTGAAGTGCCTCCATTACACTCTAGAAGAGGTGATAGGCAAATTATAGTCAACTTTCCCAACTTTTAATTTTGTAGTAAGAATAATTATTAATGTATCAAATAAAATAAATAACATAAGGGGTAATAAATTATATAATCATTTCAAAGTATATGAACGTTTATTGGTCCGCCGGGCGCACTCGGAAAGATTGAATTATTCTAATTTAATAAAGATTCTGTACTTAAATTAATTTAAGCTGCCTTTTTTTCTATCTTTCCTGTTTGATAACTTGGAATGGATGGAATAAGAAACGCTGCAAAAGCTGCATTACTATAGCATAGTAAATTAGAATCAAGGTACTGGTATTTCGCAAACATCGGATACGAGTTACGCTAACCTAGATATCTAGACTTGATCCTTTTGCTGCTTTGGGCAGCCACCGATTAATAAATATTTATTTCCGTTGTACACGTATGTCGAACCAGTGTTTAATAAATGAAATATGTCTGTGATCTGTTCCAATACACTTAATCCTTCCATCGCAGATTCTTGGAAATGCTATTGTATTCTATTGTTGTCGCTTTCACCGGTGCTCGTATGGGGCTTCACTTGATGGGTTTATGCAATTCGTTTATGCAATTAGGTTTCGTATTGGATTCTTTTCGAATCAATAAAATAGTATTTTTGTCAAAAAATAAAACAGAAATACGAGTACTATAATGTTTTTGTGGTATGGTAATGCAGATGTAACAAAATAGTGATAATGATTATTGCTTTAGGGTAGTGGTACTCAACCTTTATTGTACGGGCCACAAACACGTTTTGGTCCTGGTGTTGCGGGCCGTTTTCATGACTTTCACGGCGACTTCACTATTTTGCCGGTGGGCGTGAATTTCAAAATGTGCCTAACTTCACGCGGGCCAGTAAGAAAGCCTTCACAGAGAAAATAGAGTTCACTGTGAAAGTAGCAGGACTGAATGAGTTTATTTTTTAATTGATGTGTAGGCTTTATGATGTTGCAATTTGCTTTGAGTTGGGGCAAAGTCAAAAGTATTACAACCTAAACCTAGAGGTGAGCCCGAAAACTAAATGGAAAACAAATATAAATAAATAAAAATTGTGCTGCACCTCGTGGTTTCGATCATAAAACGCGAATAGAATTCGATCAATCAGGAATAAGTTCGCCCGTCTAGATTTTAGCCGCGACTAGTTTTAGGTCATGCGCTAAGGCGCTAGACCGCACCAAATATGGTCTAAATTTATGAGATCACCTTTCTTGATCTGCCAAATCCGCCGGCCCGCCACATTCCGCCTGACTCACTAATGTTGCCTCATATCGTCTATTTGGCTCTAGGTGGATATGTAGTGGACCTTCGAGTTAAATGGGCTCTACATAAGCGGAGCAATTTGTTAATTTATTTTTTACTAGGTTCTACGGTGATACCGCCATAGTCAATTTCGAGCTATTTTATGAAGCGTATAAATGTAACCTCTTATTTTTGTCTAGAGTACTTATAAGAAATTGAACTCTGGGCTAATAAAATACATTTGTAAATAAGACACGTATACCACGCTTTTTTATTATATTAGTGTTTAAGGTTTTTGTCTGTAAATATAGAACAGTTATTGTAATAGGGATCTCAAGTTTTATCGGAGGTCCTGTCAAGAAAGCACTGTCACTAATTTTTAATAAAAAATTTCAATTTTATATTCGAGAGTAAACTCTACATACAATCTTATCAACAACTTGCAGCAAGACTATCTAAAAATTTGTTGCTTGTTGTGTCAAATACCATGGAAATTCCGCGATACTTGTAAGGACACGCTATGGTGTTTCCAAAGGAACTTTAACGATCAACATCCGCCGCATTAAATGTAACTCTATCTGGGCATTCATTACTACAGCCTGTTTAGTTCTAGAAAATATACACCTATCCCACCAAGATAATTTAAATTCTTCAAATTAACATACTCCAAAAGATTCGAGTTTTATAACGAGAAAATAAGATTTTCACTTTAATAATAATATACTGAAAAATGCCCTACATTTAAATGATTTTGTAAGTGTTTTCTTTGTCAAAAACTTTAAATGTCTTGGCGACTGAACCATAAAAAGCTGAAAGGCGTTGTCTTTATTTTATCAAATAACACCCGTAAACTTGCCATTAACCTCACAAGTTTATTCCTAACTGCGTGATTTAAAGTAATAAGGAAGATGCTGGAAGAACACAACGATTAGGCAAAAAACTTTATTTTAAAACTAAACATAATATTTACATTTACAACGCGTCAAGATCAGGTCCGTAGCAACAGTCAAAGCAGAACTAAATAAATTAACAATAGGACAATATCAAGGCACATGCGAGAGTCACCGCCGGCGAGGACCCCATGACCCATCACCACAACAGAGAAGGAACACACAGACGGAGTGCCTGGTAAAACCCAGTCACATTCCCCAATTCATTCCTCCTCGCTCGGCGGTTGTTTAGGTGGTGGGCTACCAGGGGTGTCCGATGGCAGGCAGGGTCAACTTCGCCACGGGGGCCGCGACAGCCACGGGCGCGGGGGCCAGGATTGGCGCGTGGCCCAACGCCACCGGCGCGTGGGCTACTGCGACAGGCGCCTGAAAATAAAATACAGTTTAAGTTTTCATGTTGAGAATCTTTTTTTTTATAAAATAAGGGGGCAAACGAGCAAACGGGTCACCTGATGGAAAGCAACTACCGTCGCAATTGGACACTCGCAACATTAGAAGAGCTTGCGTGCGTTGCCGGCCTTTTAAGAGGGAATGCGCTCTCTTCTTATAGGTTTGCAGGAATCTTTTAATTTTCCAAGGGTATTTACATTAGATCTACTATAAGAATCAATTACATCAAATAAACGAATAAACATAGGAAAACAGTCAGTAAGACCGGAACCGAAAGACACATCATGCGTTTAAAAAGCGAAATTGTTTTATGTAGTGTTTGATCGTTAACGGCTATTGCTGACTCAATTTCTAGCCTTGACTGTTGTCAAGGCTAGAAATTGAGTCCTCCTGCTGTTACAGGATGTAACAAGAGAGTTTAAATGCAAGGAAGAATGTCAGATATAACCTAAATGGGATACAATATTGAGAACTCTTTACTCTACTTAGTTCCCATTTCCCATATTATAAAAAGACAAACATAGCTTTCAAGCGCTGTGGTTGCAGTACTCACCGCATGGGCGTTGCCTGTCCTCTGCACGACCGCGTTGAAGCCGTTCACGTGGTCGGCGGTGTACGTGACCTTCCTGATGTGGCCGTCGGGTTCCACCAGGCTGTAGGAGCCGTGGACGACGCCGTTCTGCAGCGTCTCCTGCGCGTCCTTGTGGTCACCGGTGGACGGGTCCTGGACGCCGTACGCGAAGCTGTACGCGGGGTTTGGGTCCACGGGCTCCGCTCGTACCACCTGAATGGGGAGAGGGTGTCAATAGACAATAGTCAAAATAGTTATCCAGTATCCTGCATAATGTTTGACATATTTGACATATTTGACGACCTCTGTGGCTCAGTGGTGAGCGCGTTGGTAGCTCAAGCCGGAGGGTTCAAATCCCGCCGACGAATCAAAAAGTTTTCAATGTTCCCGGGTCTGGATGTGTATTAAATATGTGTATGATATAATAAAAATCTTAAATATATGTATAGTATAAAAGTATTAAATATATTTCCGTTGTCTGGTAGTGTGAAGCGTCCATAGATATTATTATTATTATCACTTCGTGGTCGTAAAATGGGTGGTTCATAGAATAAAGAGCCATGTCATTGTAAATGCAAAAAACATTCAGAAACATGAGATTTATCTGTCTTTAGAATTAGAAATTTCTAACCAATAGAAATACATATATTTTTGAAAAGATGGCGCAGTGCGATTTTCTTACACTAGTCCTTCTCGCCAGGCTTGTTCCAGAACAGATAATATTCCTAATCAACAACTCCATGTTAAGGTTGGCTGGTCACTACCACCATCTCCAGATTTCTCTCTTTCATTTTCTAATGCAAATCAACTATGTAGTTTTACTAATTGTGTTGTGTTATAAGAAAATAATACTTACGGGTGCAGCGACAGCCTTAACGATGGGCTGTATGGGGGCGATGGGAGCACTGTAGTGGGCGACGGGGGCCGCGTACGAGATGGCGGGGCCCGCCAGACCCAGCCCGTCGTAGATGCCCGGCGCTGCTGCCGCCGCCGACACCAAGCACCACACGATCAATAACTGCGCACAGGGGTGTAGCTACATTAGGTATCAGTGGCGGCCCTAGAGGGTTGTGAACAGCCTCCGGGGCCTCGCTCTCGCAGGGGCCTCGCAAGAGGTTTTTTGGAAGACAAAGGCTTCGTAAAGACCTGCCGCCCGGGGCCTCGCAACTGTTAGGTATATACTCGACATACGAGCTTCAAGAAATCCTTACAATCTGTATCTATACTAAATTACCGATATTATATATATTTGAAAGTGTGCACGACTTTCTGTCTTTCTGTAACCTTCACGCTTAAACCACTGAACCGATTAATTATGATTAAAGATATGGAGGTACTTTGCAATAGTCGGCCCCGAACCCTTGGAGCTTGCTCGAGAAGTTTGTCTCAAACCAGACCCAAAATCATCCCAAAACATGGACAGCGTAGACCCCTCTACGCCGTAGCGTTTTCGAATTGTGCTTCGGACAATCGCTTTTAAATATGTGATTCTGAATGATTCTGAATGATGAAAATAACCTTCAACGACACAGGAAAATCAAAGTTGTTGTAGCATAGGAAATACTGGGAGGGAATCGAGTTAGTAGCCCGAAACAAACAGAATAATATATTATAATCACTACGTTACCCGAAATACTACGCTACGGCGTAGGCCCTCTACGTCGTAGCATTTTGGAATTTAGTTTTTTTTTTTACATTTTCTTTTATTATAACTTAGGTAAGCGCTATTAATGGACTAGCGCTTACCTAAGTTAACACCTACCCTATAGGTATATAGAAAAAATACATAATACAAGTGCATTATAATATAGCTAGGCAAGTAAAAATATGTAAACTGTATAAACATTTGATACGGAAAATGCACATTAATGTAAAAACCGTACAATATTATAAAGTTCAGACTTTTTACTTTAATTGAAATTAAATTATTTCATATTAAGTATATTAAATGTGACCTATAGTTTGTTCGTTTTATGATGATATGCGTGACACATTATAATTGACAATAGTAGGGAAGTAACCTAAAAAAAATAATCGAATAATTTAAAAATATCGAATCACCTCGTAAAGGAATTGCAATCGAAATTATCGATTTCGTACTGATGTTTCAGAGTGACGCCGGCGATTTAAGATGGCCGCCCTTTTTTATCGATTTGATTTGGATTCAACTGTGTCAATCTCTATTGACATAAGTTCCGTTTCATGCATCTGACATTTTTCAAATATTTTCGTAACAATAATTTTATACTCCTATTTCAGAATTAATATTTATAATTTTATATCAATAAGTTAGCATTTAGCAACTTTTCATTTTTATTCATTTACAATTACAGGAAACATTTATTTTTGTAGATGGAATATAATTTATTACGTTCTGATTTTTTTTGTTTTCTTGTAAAAAAATCCGTAGCAAGGAATATGAGAACTGTCACCCATATCATCTTAGAACGAACAAACTGTAATTATAAAAATGAAAAAAAAAAACAACAACAAAATTATAATCCGCTCCATGCATTTCTCTAACCTTACTTTTTTTAATTCCCTCTTTTACTATAATAATTATTATTAATACTTACATTTTAAATTTCCTTTTCTTACTATAATAATTATTAATAAAAAATAATACCTTAGCGTACATGACTGTCGTGCGTCGGTAGAACACAAGTACAGTCCACACATGGGCCGCGTATATAAAGGCGCAGGAGTCGATTGCAACACCAAGGATTTGCACCAGTTCCTTTACACATGAAATTAATGTATGGATTTAGCTTACTAAGCATATTAAATATGTTACATTGAGGCCTATAAAAGCTTTCGTGTGTTAAGCGTACATTAATAAGTAGTATTAAGTCATTGATGCTAAGTGCGAATGTTAAAAGCTATCTAGGTTAAATGAACTTCATTAAAGCTTCATCTGAGCTTACATTTAAATAAAATTATTTTATGTACAGGTTACTATAAAATCTAGATTATATGCAGTCATCAAATTCTCTATTTTTTCTAGATATATTATACTAAGCTCTAAATTAAAAAGGGGTCAAATCAGCAATATAATTTTGTAAATAAAAACGGACTATAAATATCTAATTAACTCTTTTGTTTGACTATTGTTTCATCATCCACATAGAAGTTAGAACATAGCTATAAAAGAGAATATAATCACTACATAGCTAACATAGCTATGATTTGTAGCCTGTAGGTTTTAAAGTAGAAGGGTGAGGCCGCCAATTTTTGCTGATATGACGCAAAAAAAAATTGCGAGAGGAAGAAAATCCACGCTGCTTGTGACGTTGGAGCACCTAAATTGTAGGGAATTTATTTCTCTACGCTATCATAGCGTAGAGAAAATCAAACTTATCTCTGTAAATAATACACAATGCGGTTTGTATTATAGCCCCAAACATGGCCCTTTTGACTACTCACATGATGCATTGATCGTTTTATGTGAAACAGTAATACTTACATTTGTGTCACAAAAACACTTCCTTTGAAAAAGCTGTGTACACAGCCCGACTGAGGTTCAAATGTGAACTGTCGAGAAATGGCGAATATTACGAGATTTTCCATAGAATACGTAAAAACTCAGCGTTGCCACTTCCCGATTTTACCTTCCCTAATCAATGATGTTTTAATATCCCTAATACCCAACGATAACAATAAATCGGTATTATTGATGACGTTTAAAATGTGGGGTAGAATTGATGTTTCGAACGATTCATTTGATTTGAAAGAGTTTATAAAGAAAGTTATCTTAAAATACTATAAGAATTAGATGAGGTAATAGCCATTTATATAAGTATTCATAACATATCAGATTTATCTTCAAATCTGTCATACTTACTGCTACAGCGACAGTTAAAGTGCACCTCTTCCACGGCGGATTCTGTTATTCCGCTTCGACCAACTAAACGGATCAACTAGTTGTTCCGATCGGAACTCAGTACGTGCAATTCTTCCCATCGGTCCAACTACTCAAAAGTTGATCATATTAAGCCGCTTTACATTTCTATACAATTCCGAACTGAACAACTAAGAGCAGATTTTCCAATCGTCAGATAATTTTGATATAGATATAAATTTCCACCATTCTTTTTTACACATTCCAATGACTATTTTCTTTCCTTCTCAGACATGTTAACGAGAATATCTAAAAACTTAACTGAATAACAAATTTTTCAGGACGAAATGAATAGTTGGGGAGGGGAAGAGGGAATTTCGGGAGTATCTCGAGCGTGTCAGATTAAGCTTGCATAGGCTTCCGTCATGTGTCTAGTTATCATGGTATAGAAATCAGATTTCTCACGTGGTGGGTAAAAAAAAATATTTTTTTGAATATTGAAATGTCGTCGGATCTGTCAGATTAAGATAGGGGATGTTTAGTATACCCCAAAGAAGCTTCCATATAAAGCACTGACGATTCAAAGGTTGGGTAATGGGTAAGCCTGTAGGGACATTTTAAAATATAAAAAAATAAAGCTTCATATTTTCTTAACTAAGTTTCGCAGATATTTTATTTTGCTCTTAACTAAATGATTTAGTCCTTGTTGTCTAAAATATATTTAAAATTTACCTAAATAAGCAATTTACTAGATATATTTTCTTTTTCAAAACTTTAAAATGGCGGTTTCTGAACCCACCGCTAAAATAAAAAAACGCTCTTTTTTTATTAAATAAGGGGGCAAACGAGCAAACGGGTCACCTGATGGTAAGCAACCGTCGCCCATGGACACTCGCAACATCAGAAGAGCTGCAGATGCGTTGCCGGCCTTTTAAGAGGCAATACGCTCTTTTCTTGAAGGTTTGCAAGTCGTATAGGTCCGGAAAAACTGCTGGTGACAGTTCATTCCAGAGTTTTACAGTGCGCGGCAGAAAGTTACGCGAAAAACGCACTGTGGAAGACTGCCACTCATCAATGTGATGAGGATGGTATGTTTTTCGCGTGGGACGATGGCGAAAAGTTGCAGGTGGTATGATTCCGAACAATTCCTCAGAGCACTCCCCGTGATACAACCGATAGAGGATGCAGAGTGAAGCTACATCTCGGCATAATTCCAAGGGGTCCAAGCTGTTTGAAACACTATGGCAGTCAACAATTCGAGCGGCCCTTCGTTGGATACGATCCAGAGGGAGCAGTTGGTATTTTGGCGCCCCTGCCCGCCTATCCCTACCCTCCCCTATCACCCTATTCCCTCTTAAAAGGCCGGCAACGCACCTGCAGCTCATCTGATGCTGCTAGTGTCCATGGGCGACGGAAGTAACTTTCCATCAGGTACACATGTCGACAAGTTTACGTTTTAGACAGAGCGGAAGGTCCCCTTTCATAAGTTCTTTCATCGACCAAAAGCTTTTCCACGCCTTCTCAATTCTTTGATCTACTTCCTTGTACTGTCTATTATAAAAATATGTTATTTGGCCTAAATAAACGTACTCGTCGACATACTGCATTTCACACCCATCTACCTCGACCCTACGTCTCTTGTGCATTGTACAAAGTTTCGCCCGGGAAGAAATCATTGACCAAAAATTTACCTGGCTCCCGGGCCAATAGATTCACTAGATAGTTCATCAGAAGATGATTCGGATTGTGATTTTGATGTGCGCAACTGTTACAATAATAATATGTGCTCAAAACAGAACGATGTGGATTGAAGACATTTGATTGATATTTATTTATTTAGGTAACAGTCTTTAACCAATATTTATAAATGTTTAACTACAACTAGACCTAACCTGTACATCCTAACTTTGTACATAACATCAATACAAAATGAAAATATTAACATTCAAAAAATACATTAACTGATCTGTATGTTACATCCTGAAGTATGTTTATCAAAAAGTTGAGCCGTTCGGAAGAAAACTAGTTGTACAGTTTCTAGTTGGTCCGTTTAGTTGGTCGGAGCGGAATAACAGGGCGGATTGTATATTTTAAGCTATTTTCTTACCTTTTTTATGTTTAATTGTAAATATATTTTTAGACTATTATTGGAACTCAAATAATTCTAATGCATGCTTGAGTACTTTGTTTTCTTCGTTAGAATCAGTTTTCGAGCATAAGATAAACACAATACTTTTTAAAATACAAAGGGCGGAGAAAAATAATTGCAAAATCAGCAAAAATTGGCAGCCTCGCCCAGATTGTAATACAATTATCTTGTTCTCAGAATCATATGTACCAATCATTAACAAAAATACCAATCGCCCTTTAAAGTTTCGTCAGCGTTCCTTACATACAAAATTAAACATGATTATAAAAAGTGTTTGAAATACACATAACTGTGTCGGCCGCCTTGTACGGAGACTTTGACAGCGGCCCAGTGCTCCGAATACCTGCAATCACTAACTGACAGACAGGTTCATGTTAACATTACGTTGAAAAATAAAAGAACGTCTACTCCATAGCATTTGTAGTCTAGGACAATGTCAACTATTGGATGGCAAAATTCTTTTATCGTGTGTGCTTGGATTTCATTCGTTTGCACATCTTTTTGCTAATTATTATTTATTTTAGACTTTTCACTTTGTTATACTTTATAATATTTCATTACAAATTAAGAATTATTTTGGTAGTCATAATATTGAAGTAATTAGTGTGCTGAACCGCATGATTTGCATAATATAATTAATTAAAATAATAGTAGATAGGTTTTGTTAGTACTTAGTAACAGTAGGTAGACTAACCTAACCCAACCAATTCAATTTATTTAGTAGCTATTTATAACAAGTAATCATTATCGAACCTTTTATCGACAAATTGTACCGTCGTCAGGAAATTAACAAAACAAAAACCGCTCTACGTGTTTTGAAAACCTTATACTTCTAATTCATTATGCCCTTCATAACTTCATCTTGCACATTCGGCCCTACGAGTGTTTCTAGCAACATAAATAATGTAACACATGATGCAACATACTGGCCGCTTGCAGTTTCGCGAGATAACGAATGTCGGAGCTTATCAGTGCCTAATTAATGATAGAGACTTTCCAGCTGCGGTTTTAGGACATGTAGTCAGGGTTCTCAAACTTTTAGTAGTATAGGGGTTTCCAGGATACCTCGACTAACTAGCCCGCACTCGAACAATTCATCCCTAATATAACTAATAAATATAAATAACATAAATATATAATATAAGGGCGAGGCCGCCAATTTTTGCTGATTTTGCAATTATTTTTCTTTGTATTTTATTTTAAATTTGTATTTTAAAAAGTATTGTGTTTATCTTATGCTCGAAAACTGATTCTAACGAAGAAAACAAAGTACTCAAGCATGCATTAGAATTATTTGAGTTCCAATAATAGTCTAAAAATATATTTACAAAGGTAAGAAAATAGCTTAAAATATACAATCCGCCGTGGAAGAGGTGCACTTTAACTGTCGCTGTAGCAGTAAGTATGACAGATTTGAAGATAAATCTGATATGTTATGAATACTTATATAAATGGCTATAACCTCATCTAATTCTCATAGTATTTTAAGATAACTTTCTTTATAAACATTTTAAAATCAAATGAATCGTTAGAAACATCAATTCTAGCCCACATTTTAAACGTCATCAATAATACCGATTTATTGTTATCGTTGGGTGTTAGGGAAGGTAAAATCGGGAAGTGGCAACGCTGAGTTTTTACGTATTCTATGGAAAATCTCGTAATATTCGCCATTTCTCGACAGTTCACATTTGAACCTCAGTCGGGCTGTGTACACAGTTTTTTCAAAGGAAGTTTTTTTTGTGACACAAATGTAAGTATTATTGTTTCACATAAAACGATCAATGCATCATGTGAGTAGTCAAAAGGGCCATGTTTGGGGCTATAATACAAACCGCATTGTGTATTATTTACAGAGATAAGTTTGATTTTCTCTACGCTATGATAGCCTCTACGCTATCATTTTGGTTCTCCAACGGCATATTTCTCAACGCTATGATAGCGTAGAGAAATAAATTCCCTACAATTTAGGTGCTCCAACGTCACAAGCAGCGTAGATTTTCTTTCTCTCGCAAAATTTTTCTGCGTCATATCAGCAAAAATTGGCGGCCTCATAGTCTGATTAGCAAGTGCCATTTTCGTCAAAACCTGATCTCATGGACCGAAAATTATGATTTTGGGCTCATTCGATTCGGAATACCATCTAGAATATACTATCAAAATTCCAAGAGGGGCTGAAAAAAATGCAATAGTTATAAACAATTAAGCAAACATAAAAAGAAGGGTTTGGATTTTTTTAATATTTCGAAAACTATTTGTGATAATCAAAATTTGAAAATAGATCCTTAAAGAGCAGGAAATTTCCTAAACAAATCCTAGATACCTTACCAATAATCCTTATAGCTTTGAGCTCAATATAGCTTTGAGCGGCGAAAGTAACGGTAAAACAACGTGGTTCGGGTTTCGCGTGATTTGCCGCAATCTGCTACGTGAACTAAAAAATTATTTTAAGTGATTAAATATTAATATTAAGGAATTAAAAAAATTGGTTACTAAGTAGACATATCAATAAACAATAATCCGTTAACAAAAATAAATTATCACAATTTGGCGACGACGAAAATGGCAATGGTGATACTCTGGTAAACACCAGAGTATCACCCATAACAAGAATTCAATCGCGAGCGCTGAGTCGTTTTTAGGTAATTTTAACGCATGCGTGACATGCCTTAAAATACCTAATCACTATTTTTATGTGATTTGTCGCAGATATGAAGTAGACCACGGTTAAAAATATTCTACTTTTTGCGGAAATGTGTAGGATCCCCGTGGAAACCCTTATTTACGTAGGCAGAGCTATTCGGAACTTCTAGTTCAATATTATAATTCCCACAGATTGTGATATCAACCAAAATATATAATAATTATGCTGTAGTAGACATATTATTATGACAATTTCTCGCGGTTCAATGTTTATGTTCGATATTCCACAGTGTGTAACAAAACTAAGTGATAATTTATCACTTTGTTTTGTTACACTCTGTACATGAAACACAATGAACTATATCACTATACCAGATACCTATTATGTCCGTGATAACAGACACGAGTGAAGCACGTGTGCGAAACGGTGCCAAGACTGGCCACACGAACCATTATTGACCCATTCTTCAAAGTTATAAGCGACGTAAGTGTCGCAAGGTTAATATCATAAGTTACTATTATAATCTATTTTGTAACCACGATGTAGATTCTAGATTCATAACATACTAGCGACCCGCCCCGACGTCGCACGGGTATAAAATATATAGCCACTGAAAAAATGATTCAAATCGATAGATCCTTCACGTGGTCTACTTCTTATCTGTGCCAAATAACAAAAAAATTGCTCCAGTAGTTTGCGGGATAAGCCCTTTCAAATAATTTCCCCCGTTTTTTCCACATTCTTCTATTAGTCTTAGTGCGATAAAATATAGCCAAAATACTTCCTAAATAAATGGGCTATCTAACACTGAAAGAATTTTTCAAATCGGACCAGTAGTTCCTGAGATTAGCGCGTTCAAGTTAGCTTTTTTTGCTTCGCTCCTATTAGTCTTAGCGTGATAAAATATAGCCTATAGCCTTCCTCGATAAATGGGCTATCTAACACTGAAAGAATCATCAAAATCCGTTGCGTAGTTTTAAAGATTAAAGGGAACAAATGGACATGAGGGAAAAAAGCGACTTTGTTTTATAATATGTATAGATATAGATTACGGATTGGCAATTCGTTTTCACGTTGAATATGACGGGCTGTTAATAACTTTTCGGTTAAGCGATGATTCAGCATGAGGTATGGGAGAGAGAGAAGTAGATACGCTATACATGAGTTATCTAAGATACATAGATAAGGCTATGACCGCATGGTAAAACAGGATGGCCTAGCACAAAGTTGTTATAACGAACAACACAACACGCCAATCTTAAAGCGTCCTTCAGCATTCTCTCTATTTTTTATATCTATTTTTCCCATAAAACCATAGAAATGCATTGCTCCTTTTGGGTAAAGACTTGGGTAGTCTCTGAACTCGAGAGCGATCTCTTCCAAAATCTTTACAACTAGAGATCCGAATGAGGGTGCATTTTTTTAATTACGTGGCAAATGCTTTCAAAATTAATTTTAAAGGCTTAATAAGCTAATCACAGCTATTCATCTAATGATAAGCCATAAATTGCGTATCAGACAGACAACGAAATGTAGGTCGCAGATAAATTATGTTGAGACTTGAGTATGTAGTGCGGTTTCATACGGACCGCGCCCATGCAGTGTGCAAGTTCATACTTTATTACTATTAGCCAGGAGTTCTCAACCTACCAGATGATGCTCTCTTATAGTAGGGACTGGGGTCATACAAGATTTAACACATCTCTTTAAGGAAAAACCACCAATAATTAGGTAACAAATTATAATATTTTATTTTGAAATATAATCAACTCTGTCAGACATAAAAACATAATCATCTACTACTTAGAACACAAAGTGCATAAAACTAAACTTAATAATGTTTTATAACCTTAAGGAAATACAATAACTTCTAATAACTTAAATGTTGGCTTAAAAGTTTTCTAGTAGTATGTCTCTTTCTCAACCCATTTAGAGAGACCGCGTCTGATAATAAACCGCCTTATTTCGTCAGCCACTATCATCAAGACAAAGAATGGGATAGCCAAAAAGAAATCAGCGGCTTCTATAGGAGCCGTTCCAAAGATTTCGTTGCAAATCGGAATGTAAGTAACAGCAGCAGCAGCCAGGAGGTCGATTATGATACTTATATTCAACACGTGGTTCGTCATGCCCTTCTTGAGCAAGGAAATCCGACGAGTCTTGCAAATGATAACGTCTGAGACTTGCGTCCAACAAACTGCTACGAAGTAAGCAGTCTGCGCTTTGCGCTCTAAAAATTTTCTGTTCTCATAATTCCATACCGTGCCTATTGTATTATTTACGTTACTCGACGGGTCCTCCCAAGCGCTGCGCACGTACATCAAGGATGCAGGGAAGAAGCCGTGCTGCGCGAACACGACCAAGTACGCGTACATACCGGCGAAAAACTGGATTATCCCAACTTGAAAGTAGGCCATGTATATCAGGACTCCGTTAACGAGGTGGTCGGTCGTCTTCCGTGGCGGGATCGACATGATGTCCTGTTCTGACGTCTCGTACGCGAGGCTCATCGCAGGCAGCAGATCCGTGCCGACGTTTATCACCAGAATCATAATCAGTGTCATAGGTAAAGGTATTTCTAATATTGCGTACAGCACGAAAGGAAGCATCTCGGGCGTATTCGAGGTCAGAGTGTAGGCGATGGTCTTTTTCAAATTGTCGAAAATTCGTCGGCCCTCCTTGATGCCGAGTACTATCGACCCGAAGTTGTCGTCCAGAAGAATCATGTCGGCCGCTCGCTTCGACACTTCGGTGCCGGTGATACCCATAGCGATTCCGATGTCAGCCTTCTTCAGAGCCGGCGAGTCGTTGACGCCGTCTCCGGTCACCGCCACGACGTGTTTCAACGACTGCAAAGTTTCTACAATAGTGAGTTTCTGTTGCGGACTCGTCCTCGCGAATGTGATCTCGCTGTATCTCGTGAAAGCCGCTTTGAGCTCGTTACTGGTCATCTTCCGTAGTTGGTTCCCGGTGATGACGGCAGATTGGAATTTATTTTTAACGTGCTCCGGAACGTCAGCTACCTCGATGTGATGCTCGAAGGCGTACTCGTATGCGTTGGGTTGCGTTATCGTCCCACACTTTTTGGATATCGCCAGCGCCGTGACCGGGTGATCACCGGTCACCATAATAACGCGTATACCGGCTTGGCGACAAAGCGCTATGCACTTTTCTATATCCTTCCGAGGAGGGTCGATCATTGAAATCGCTCCTATGAATCTAAAATTCTCCATGGGGAAATTTTTTCTCTCGGTGTCGAATATGTACCCTACGGGATACTCGTGTACTGGCAAGTTATAATCGCAGTATCCTATGACACGCTCACCCATGTTAGCCAGTTTGATGAAGCTCGCTTTTATCTCCTTCTTCAACTCGGGATTCAACTCGGCGTCGCCCTCGTCGGTCAAGAGGCGCAAACAATATTCCAATATTATTTCTGGCGCCCCCTTCATTATCAGGTAGTAGCTGTTGGTCGCTTGCATTTCGTGAATGGTGACTTGATACTTGTAAGCTGAACTGAAAGGTATTTCCGCAACCTTCGGATTGTCCTTTCGAGTCTGCGTCGCGGATCGGTTGACTTCCATGTAGCGCAGTATCGCCTGTTCCGAAGCATCTCCGATTATTTTCTTCTTATGTATCTGATCATCATCAACTTCGACTTCATCGGAAGCGAACACCGCCCTCAAATTCAACGATGCCGCTAGACATAGAGCGGCATACGCGGGCTGCGAGACGTGGGAGTGATCACTTTTGTCGAAAATAGTGAAATTGCAGTATAAATGAGCAACGCTCATTTTGTTTTCCGTCAAGGTACCGGTCTTATCCGAGCATATGCACGAAGTGGAACCGAGTGTCTCGACGGCTTGCAACGTTTTTGCCAGACAGTTCTTTTTCTTCAAATTATTGGCGGATAGAGTCATGCACACGGTCAAGGTCACGATGAGTCCCTCCGGGACGTTCGCCAGTATGATGCCGAGCATGTACTGGAGAGCCGATATCCAGTTGCGCTCCAGATAGAAAACCATCGCGAAAAATATGAAGCCCATCGTAAACGCGACGCCGCAAATGAGCTTTATAAAATGCGTGATCTCCTTAGCGATGGGAGTTTTAGTTTTCTCCAGACCGGACACGAGGCCAGCGATTTTTCCCATCTCGGTGCCCTCTCCCGTGGCCACGACGACGCCCGTCGCGGTCCCCTCGGAGATCGGGCAGCCGTAGTACGCCATATTTTTGGATTCCAGAGGATTCGAGTGGGTGCATTCCGGTCTGTGAGTGACGAGCTTGGATTCTCCCGTGAGCGCCGACATATCCGTTTTGAAATTCGTACAAGTCACGACTCTTATGTCTGCGGGGACGATCTCTCCGCCGAACATTTCGACGACGTCTCCTATAACCAGCTCGCTCGTCGGGATGCTGAGCTTCACTCCGTCGCGGACTACTGTCGCGTACGACGGGATCAGCTTCTCGAACCCGCTCATGACAGCCATGTTTCGCGCCTCCTGGTAGAACCCGAAGAGTCCGGTTCCAACCACGGTCGCGGTTATGACACCTCCAAGGTACAAGTAGTCCTTTCCGGAGTGCTCGGTGTATATGTAGAGGGAGCAGACGTATCCGATGAAATTCAAGATGGCACCCGCCCAGAGGACGCACTGGAACCAGCCGAAGAGGTTGCGTCGGAGTATCTTCCAGTAGCGCGGCCCTTTATCTTCCTTGAACGTATTGGGGCCGTACAACTCTAGCAGTTCTTCGGCAAGGCTCGCGGTGAGTCCCGTGTTGATGTTGGTGCGGAAGACCACCTCTAGTTGTGACGGGCTGAGGAAGTGCACTGCGGTGAGGGGTTCCTCCTTCAGAACGTTGAGCTGCGACTCGTGGTTGCCAGCTCGCATTGGCGGAGCCAGTGAAGTGGTAGATCGACCACGCATTGCAATTCGTATTTACGAAAATAGATATTCTTTATCAAATTGTTCTCAGTTAATGAATGAAAATCAATCAGATTAACATTTGACAATGATATGCTTAATTGACAGTACTTTTCTTTGGACTCACAGACTATTTAAAAAGATCGGAACAAAGAGGATTACTTTACTTCATATCAAACCTTCATATGAGCTAACGACAAGGAATTTTCAAATTAGCTATCTATAAGGAAAAGAAAACTATTTCAGTTACAATATATTTATTTACTAGTGTACAACAGATAATTCGTTACACAATATACATAATTCTCTTATATTCTAGTATTATACACATATATTATGCGTTCAGATTTCGGACTTTCATCCTAATAAAATGTTCTATCCATTATCTTTTTAGATCCAAGTTATTGGAGATTTTCTGTAGCATTCCTAAAGCCTGTTTCACAATTGCAAATAATATGTGGCGATACTTTTTCGCTTCTTACTTTATACTGAGCGACAGGGACAAAATTTCTGGATAAGATATTCGACATTAAATACTTAATACACGATTGTAAAACAGAACTTAGTAATAAGCAATTACTACAGTTGCCAGCTATCAGCAAATTCTCAAATGAGAAATAGAACGTCGCTAAATTGACTGATAGGTAATAAATATTAAATAAGTACATTTTAGTGATTTAAGATTATAGCGGTGCGTCCAGACATGGTCACATTGAATTTGTACCCTAATTCTGCTTTCTTTAAAGTTACATTAATACATCTTCGTTTCTCGTTCAATCCAGATCTAAGTAGAGATAAACTACGATAACATGGCGCGCCCCTCCAAATTACTATTTCAATGTGTGAAGTGATCATCCTTATGAAAGAGTTTGTATGTAGTAAGTATTCAACCAATCACAGTACACGTAATATTTCACTTAATGTCACTTATTACCGAGATTTGTTGGTCAACTAATCATAACTAGCCGACCGCGCAAGACAACGCACTTCAAACGTTTTGACAACGCACTTCAACGTTTTGAATTTTGGAGGGACGCGCCATGTTATCGTAGTTTATCTCTATCTAAGTTCTATCAGGGAAATTGATTCCTAGGCAGTTGACGGACCTACGTCATTTGGTTGGGTCATGTCAATCCAATACTAGTCGTGATCTAACGGCTAGGTTTGACGTAACTGACCAAATTAAGCGTCTCCCAGACAGACGCGGCCTGCGGTGGCGGTCAGTTGGATGACTTGAGAGTTCTAGGAACGACACAGACACACGCGGCCACGCGGCCAAGCCATTCAACTGACCGCCACCGCCACCGCAGGCCGCGTCTGTCTGGGAGACGCTTGATGTAGGTCCACCATCTGCCTAGGAATCATCTTCTCTGAATATACAAAACGGCAAGTGGTAACCTAATGAAGGGCAAGTGGTAAGGGTGAAGGAAAACATCGTGAGGAAACCCGCACATAGTTGGTCCCAGACGTATTGACTAGTTCTTTCCTCTAGACTAGGCCGACTATGTTACGAGAGTGCCGTATGTGCCTGGGCAACCATACGGACATTTAAAAATCTTGTTCCAGGCACTACAAACTTTGAGGAGTAGTTACTTCGCTCTGAAAATACTGTATAAATCATCCACAACGGATGTAAACGCCTAGTTTTTAACCTAATGAAATGACAAAACATCGAAATTGACCAATGAGAACACCATTTTGTATTTAATAGGAAACAAACTGTATCGAACAAGAAAAGAAGCTACATTAATATATCATTAAAATACTAAAAAAGGGGACGGGACTCACCTTAAAATAATTAAAATATAAAAATAGCTGTCAAAATCACAAATGAATTTAGGATTAAATGGACTCTGTTAAGCATTTATGTACTATCCCACAAAAATATACATATTGAGTCATAGCAAAGACTTCTATTTAAACTGAGGTTAAGGCCTCAGTTTAAATAGAAGTCTATGAGTCATAGATGCTTTAGATCATTTAGAACAAGACTGTATATATAACTTAACAAAATAATAATTGTGGGTTAATGCACAAATGCTTCTCAATATAAAGTAGTGTTTGGCACTATTTTGAGTTGTTGCAAATTATTGATACTTATTCCGTTCACAGTTATTTTACCTTTGAGTTTACATTAAAGTAGTCCTTACATCATAGGTATAACGGTCCTACAAGAGGTAAAATAACTTCAGACGGACTAGAGTATAAATTAAGGTCTTAGGCCCACTTGCGCTAGTCTAAGTGTTTTTATTCATATGTATGAAAGAAAGTAATAGCTAATTGTTTGTGAAAAAACAATCCTTCTATTTCATGCATACGCAAAAAGAGAAGGATAACATAATGTAATATTAATTCGACAATTCTCTTTAACTCAAACTAGCACAAGTGGGTGTTGCTGCATTAAAAAAATCCAGCAAATGTGTAAAAATTTTTGGATACCTGCAAATGCATTATTTTCAAAAATAATTCATCATAATTATTTAGATTAACTTAAATAGATAGCTTATAAATCACATAAAATGTTATAAGTTTATTCGAAATACACAAACTATATTATAAACTTTATATCTTTGGTAACATATAATTTGTACTTGTAGAGCGTTATTTTTGTGATATGATTGCTAAGTCGTCATTAAAATAAAACTGTACATATTCATCTAAAGTATAAAGCAATATCGAAAATGTTTGTTCGTAAAATTAATACATAATAATATAATTATAACCTAAATCTAATATTAATTCAAATAAAAATTGTTAATTGGAATGTTAATACAGTCCGTGCTAAATATAAAAGCACAATATAGCTGTTAAGGTACTTGGCCACTTTTACATGGGATATAAAATTAAAAATATTAAAAAAAACCAGTAGTTAAAAAAAAGAATCGCGCAATCATAGATGTTAAATATTATTGTAATATGTATTGCAATTTTTATAATAAGTACTTGTAATTTCTTTCTAATTATATTTCACTCGAGTTTTTAAGCAATAAATTTGCCTGAAAAGCGGTAATTCAATATAATTTCATTTTTTAGTCAAACTATATTCGAATAATTGATCTATATTATTAACTTTTTCTTCTTTGCTTACTACATTTTTGTAAACCAGCTTTTTGAAATTTTAATACACATAGCCCAAACGTTAAGAGAAAAAATATACTAATAAAATAGAGCCTAAATTCAGATAACGAGTATGTAACGCACTACTTGTGCCTACATTTTGTGAGCAAGATTTTATTGAGATCATTCTATCGACATTTTAGATCCCATTAATTATACATTTAATTTACATAACCGACTTCAATTTTATTTTTGATTTATCACTGAGGTCTGAGATCTTTGATTTGCGACTTTTTCTAATAAAAACATGAGATGAGGAACTTCCTTCTATTAAATTGGCAAGAGGTAACATTGCAAGTTGTATTTCATGTATCATTAGAAGGACCACTTTGAAGAATTAATGGTACTAAACATTATATGCCTGAATTTATTAATTATGTTCGCAACAAAGCGCAGAGCAAAACAAGTTTCGTATAATATTTACTTTTCGCTACTTGTCTTTTTCACAAGTGCTCGAATTAACTGTATAAACTCAACACGGCAAGAGCAACATATTAGTATGTGAGCGAGACAACTAGCTTTAAATCAATATACGAAATTTCATGTCCAGCCAACTTCCAAAAAAAATATTATTGGCTCAACAAAAAGTACAAAACCAACTATAAAGGTAAGGTAACAATCAGCACAGCAGACTTATAGTGCCGTTGTCGCTGCCTAGCAACAACAATCTGTTGAGCGGCAACACTGACATACAAGTCAATACTCCCTTGAAAGTATCAGAACGAAGTTTGGTACTTGAGAAGGAGGCCTCCTGGTCTAGCGAGGTGTGGACTCCGATACGATTGTTGGTGGTGCCTGATATCAACTCGTTGTAGTAGACGGACAGGCAGTGGACGGGTTCCGTTGTTCCCCTGAAAACATATTGAGATTGTCATCATTATCATAAACATAACTTTTAATCATTTGTGTACTAACCCACAAAAAAATATGAGTTATGAATGCAGACTTGTTCTAAAAGATCTAAAAAACATAGCTGCATTAATAACTCAATACGTAGTTTTTGTAGGATGAGACACAAATGTTTAACAACATCATGTTTTGGATTTATATTCTGTGGAAAAAGCACGCTAAATATGTATCAGGCATTTCAATACGCATGGAACACGGTTTTCTAATTATCCAAGCATGTTTAGAGCAAGATGTTGTTTCTGAATTAAAGTAGTTTTTCTAAATTAAAAACATTTTACAAGTAAGTCCCACTTTATTCTCATTAGCATTAACGTTAGTCAGGCCATAAACGCAAGGGTGTACCTGACAGGTTTGCCTGTGCAGTTACGCCTGTCAGGCAAAGTTGAGGCAAAACCTGCATAGTTCTGTAACATCACGGTCCGGTTAACCTGTTCAGGCAAACCTGTCAGGTACATCCTTGCGTGTATGCAGTATGGCCTGCTTAAAACATTTTAGATCGTGTAAGACATAAGTAGCGGTACGACAATACGATTTTCGCAAACGGACTATATAAAATGTTTTTACTCACTTTAAATGCGCGACTAACTCGCCATCGTCGACGCGCCACAGAGCCGTGGTTTGGTCCAGGCCCGAACTGAGAACTTTGTGCTCGTCCACCGCGGCTAGACGGAGAACCTAAAAAAACGGTACGTCAATACATCTTTAATATTTATAGTTTCTGATTGGTGTATATATTTTGCGTGCGTCACTTCGCCATCATGCGCCCGCCACAGCGCGCGTAATAAACTAGTACCTATGTCTATAACCATTAGTTGGCGTGGTTATATACTGCATCTATGTTAATTACCGTACAATTTACGTACATCGTTGTTTATTTTGTGCATGTAAGCGTGTGTATAACACGTACTTTGTAGTTACACCGTATATTTGCATGTTAGCTTGTACGTAGTTTGTGTGCATTGTGTATGTACAATGTGCACTCACCTCGCCATCATGCGCCCGCCACAACGCTCGCGGTAGGCCAGTACGCATGTCTATAACGACTAGCTGGCCGCTGGACAGCCCCGCGCAGACCCACCCGCCGCCCGGGCTAACGCACATGCAGCGGATAAACGCGCTGCCGCCGTTTATAACCTACAAAGATAACATATTTTTTGTTAACACGAGATATTTCGGACTTGAATTCCTGTAGCGTCCATTTTTTAAGTTTTTATCGTTTTCGCGTTAGGGTTTTTTTTTATCTTCGATCATTGTCTCGAGTTTGTAAGTCAACAAACGAACTGAGAACTGAAATACGCGTTGGAGAAGAAAGTACATATATTTTAGATATTTTTGTTTTGTTTAGCTATTTTTCGTTTTAAAACGACATCTTTGATAGAAAAAATAGTTAGGCCTTAATATACCTTAAGTTCAGGCGCATTAACGGGCGCGCGCGGATCAATCAGCCGCAGCGTGGCGTCGTTAGTTGCGGCGACGAGCGTGCACGCCGGCCCGGGCAGCGCGCGGACTATACTCACAGCTGACTTCAGGTTGTCCAACTGTGGGGTAGATACAATATTTTATATTATAGAATATAATTAACTTCTTACTAATATATTCTCTTCCAATTCTCGGAAAATTATACAAATACTGACTAATAATGTAATAACTCCCGCGTCGGTTTTGGTGACGGTGGCCAGTTTCAATAAAACCAGGCCAGTTACGCAGGAGTCATATTATAGTGCCCAAGGGTGTGCGCAGTACACAAGAACACTCTCTCTACCTTTACTCTCATAACCCAGTGGGACGAACGACTGACACGACTGGCGAGAGATCAAGCACAGTACCGACTTTTTTACATGCCCATTCGATGCATGGATCATCTTACTTGTCAGACAATCAGCTGATCAGCCTGCATTGTCCGAACCAAACTTGGAAACAACATGTTTCCAACGCGGGAATCGAACCCATGACCTCCGAGTCAAGAGCCACGCTCTAAACCAATGGACCACGGAGGCGTGTAAATAAAAAATACTTAAATACTAATATGTATGTGAGTGGCTGATCTTATCTTTTGTTTTGGGAGAAGTCACATGAAGGTTATATGTCTTATGTCAGATATAATAATAATATATTTTTTGCCTTACATAAGTAACAATATATTTCCTGTTCAAACTAGCACTTTCACTTTCATTTAACATTACAATCTCTATTTAATTGCAAAGGAGCGATATCGAAATTCCTAATTGACAGATGCAATTACGCCTGGAAAAACTGAAACCCATAAACTCATCATACCTGTGACACCACACTCTCCATGAACGGATCCCAGATGTGCACCACGGAGTCGGTTGAGACGGCGAGACGTAGAGACTCAATGAAAGACAGTGACAACACGCCTTTCTTGTGCCCCGTATACGTCCAGTTGCATTGCGTTACGGCATTGCCATCCCCCTGTAACAAAAACATGTGTTATAGTTTTTTTTTTTTTTTATCGGGCTTAAATGTTAAGATCCATCTTCACGTTGGACGGTGAATATAGTGATGGTTAAACACGGTTTTCACCATGATTGCGCAACATGCTCAATCGACGTCGGCCATGGGCAATTACATACGAAAATACCTCTCTACGCAGTACGCGATGGTAATCGCCTATATTTGGACATCAAAGGCGAACGAGAAGAGAATGCATTATTCTACTGTAAGATTTTTTTACTATTTGCGGATTTGATTATGAATCTCTCCAGCTCAAATATTTAAGCTCTTTGGAAGCCTAACCGACTTTTTCTACGTAATACATACAATCGAAAATCATAACCCCTTTCGACGCAGTTGTGTAAAAACTAGAGGCCATAAGTTCACCTGGTTCCTTAGCGACCACAGGCGCACCGTCCTGTCCTTGCCGCCGCTCATGAAGCTGTGCTCGTTGTCCAGCGCGTGTATGGAGCGGACGGAGTGCGTGTGACCCACGAACGTCTGCAGGCGGATCTGTTAAGTTCGGACCGCGAGTGTGTAGCGTCCATCTCACCTGGTTCCTTAGCGACCACAGGCGCACCGTCTTGTCCTTGCCGCCGCTCATGAAGCTGTGCTCGTTATCCAGCGCGTGTATGGAGCGGACGGAGTGCGTGTGCCCCACGAACGTCTGCAGGCGGATCTGTTTGAGGTTGAACCGCGAGTGTGCGCGGCCTATCTCGTGCTCCCAGTAGATCAGCCAGTCGCCGCGGAGATGCCTGTTCGAGGTTAAAATTTTAAAAATCTATTTAAATATGACCTAAAAGCTGGCAAACAATAATATTATAATAATATAAGGGGCTTTAAACATATTTTTTGTCTCTATAGGTCAATCTGTATGTTTTTGCTAAACTCTAGACGGCCAAAGCGATTTTGACAGGTCTTTTACTGGCATGTAATAACTAATGTTATAATGTGTAATTTTTATTAATTTCATCATTGTATTTTGTTGATTTCAATACATGTTAGGACAGAACAACTGCCCATTGGGTACAACTTAATAAATGTCGAGGTCGTCATCGAGAAACCATATCAAAACGTTGTTGTACACCAACCGCGGCCAACCTACTAAATTGTAACATAACCTTGAACATAACTTTACAAAAATAATATAGGTCTGTCATTTTGCAACAAAAAACACCAACCTGTCACTCTTGAAGCCCGTATCCATCTTGTATGCGACGACGTCGAAGCCGTCGACCTGCGCGGCGTCGTCGACGACGTCGATCCTGTTGCCGACGAGAGTGACGTTGCCGAAGCTGTTGGAGCCCGTGTGGTCGGAGAGATCTGGCCGTGGGGCTATGTCGATGCATTCGACGGGCTCGTCGCTGAAATTTAGATTTTTTAAAGATTGTTTGCAAGCACCAAAGCAGTAAGGATTAATCAAATTGGGAATGCAAATACTACTAAATAGGGATTAAAATATTACTAGAGCTCGACAAGGCTTTCTATGAACTTGCCGAAAAAAGGAACTAATGCTGCAATCATACAAAAAAAATTGACAGTTCTCCTTTACCAGTAGCGCCCCGCCCACGTTCATTTAACCGTTTCCGTGCGGATGTCACCGCAGAGGCACCATGGGTATCTTTTCTGTATGGCGGGTGACGCCCGAGAGGAGATAAAATGTTTACCTGTAAAACTATGATGAAAATAGCAGAGACAGCTACACTATAAATAAAATAAAAGTATAGCAACAAAAGCTTGTGGATTAAATCTGTTTTATTGTTTAATAATTTACTTTATTAAGCTGAAATTAAACATTTATTTGGACTTATTTTTTTTTGCGTTATGCGGCTAAAGTATGCATGCATGTATTCGGGTCTCTTTTTGTAGCTCGCGGAACAAATTTTTTGACACGGTTACTCTTCCTTACTTTTTATTATTCGGAGAATTAGTACATTACGCACCTAGGGCAGGAAAATAAGAAATGTCTCAGATCACATGTAATTATTGGCCGAGGCGAAGCCGAGGTCAACAAACATGTGATTTGAGGCTTTCTTATTTACTGCCCATGGTGCGTACTGCGTATACTATTTTTCTCATCGACGGAGGCGGAAAACGCCAACATCAGTAAGTTTATACGTGGGAGAGCCATATTTCGGCACGAATGGGCCGGCTCGACCGGAGAAATACCACGTTCTCACAGAAAACCGGCGTGAAACAGCGCTTGCGCTGTGTTTCGCCGAGTAAGTGAGTTTACCGGAGGCCCAATCCCCTACCCTATTCCCTACCCTTCCCTATTACCCTATTCCCTCTTAAAAGGCCGGCAACGCATCTGCAGCTCTTCTGATGCTGCCAGTGTCCATGGGCGACGAAAGTTGCTTTCCATCAGGTGATCCGTTTGCTCGTTTGCCCCCTTATTTCATAAAAAAAGCGCAGCGGGAAGAAAGTTGACGCTTTCCGTCCGGAGGTGAGAAAACATTATTTCCTTTCTGATTGATTTGTAGAATTTAGATATTTCATTCAAAAACTACAACTTATACAATGTTTATTTGTTTTTAAAATGCTATAAAAAAGATACATTTTTTGGCGTTATACATGACTAGCATGTAATATCCCGTTCTACAATAGAACGAAAGTAAATTTATCAATATACCCAAAGACTTACAACACCTGATAAAAATAAATTAATTACCTTCCATCTCTGTTTGTTCAATTGGAAACAGACGAAACAGCGATAAATTACAATTCATGGCGGGTGGCGCCCGAGAGGAGATGTCAAAGTTCCTGGCGCTAGGCGCCTCAGAGGAGATACGAAATATTTGTTCGCAGCCAAGCGCGTGACACCAAATGACCAAACCAACCAAATGACACCGCACTGAATCGGTTAAAGCCTTGTCGCACTTTAAACTAATATTTCCTGACGACTTATAATATTTATAATTTGGTCAATGTGAGGTTGATTAGGTTAGCCGCTAACCAAGGTCCTGTCTCTTGTCAATACAAAGTTGTTAAGGTAAGAGTCTACAATCATGTTGAACTTTAATGACAAAATCATTCTGATTTTTGGCGTAGTCGGTTAACATAAAATAAAC
Source organism: Lysandra bellargus (assembly GCA_905333045.1). Classification (NCBI taxonomy): domain Eukaryota; kingdom Metazoa; phylum Arthropoda; class Insecta; order Lepidoptera; family Lycaenidae; genus Lysandra; species Lysandra bellargus. The sequence continues at coordinate 3,976,764 of HG995363.1, read as the reverse complement.
AACTTACAGTATATTATGTTTCTGCCTGTACTTGGCACACAGTGCGCGTATGGTATCGCCGTTCTTCAGACACCTGTCGAGGCAGTCCACGCCTATAAACTTAGCGAACGTCGTGTACGCGTGGAACGCTAAATCCTCGTCGAACACCATCAGTAGCTCTTCTTGTGCCTATAACATATTGTTATGTTGAGTTGTTACTATTTATAAAACTCGGATGAATGCGACTGAACTGTGCAGTTTAACGTGTACATTTTTAGCTTACAGTGAGCGTGGCGGCTACGTGCATGTCGGTCACGGCGGGCGGCGAGCACGCCAGCTCCGGTATGTCAGCCCGAAACGCGCGCCCGTCGCGCACCGCCCATTCCGCGGTGCTGCCGTCGCGGCATATCTCCAGGAAACCTTCCATTTTCGAATCCGTTGGGTCGTCTTCGGATACCTGTTTTTTTATTATGGTTAAGAAATATTGCATAATACATTTAACGAAAAAAATGTTTTCAATATTTTCGTATTTACATTACTATCGATTGATTATGATTAAAATGTTATTAGACAATAATTTATATTATTTACCTTCTCTAAGTTAGCCTCTTCTTGCTTTGGCCAGTTATCAGTCTTACCAGTCGCCTTATCGAACGCCAAGAAAAACCTACAACAAATATACCCATTAACAGAATATTCAACTGTTTACAGCCCAGCATCAAAGCAGATATAATATTGTAATTTAATTACATGCTAATTACCTCTGCAAAGCACCAACACAGAGCAATTTCCTCGTCATCTCAGGGCCTATACGCAGCGCGAGTGCGTACATTGCGTCCAACAGTTTGCGTGCGAGCGCCGCGCGCGCCGACGCGCCGCTCGGGTACGCGCACCGACCCGTAGACGCTAGACGCAGTGCCGGCTGCAGGATCGACTTTAGAAACGTGTCCTAAAGAGAAATAGTTTAAAGATGAAATTCGTTTTAATGCGACGGTAGATTAATAAGCAAAGGCAAAACTTCAAATTGACACATACTGCATAGTTCTGTGGTAATTTCACTAAAATCAAAACATAGCTAGAACACTACAGTGCCTATATACCTGCAGCTGCTCCATAACTTTGACGTCAGACATGAAGGGCATGAGGTATTTGATGAGTTGCAGGTACGCGACGACCCCGCCCTCTAGCGGTGCGGACAGGCGGCGCCGGCACGACGCTATCAGCTCGCCCATGTGCGGCAGGTATTGGAATATTATTAGTTGCTCGCCGTACATCGCTGGAAGGGATTTTGGAGGGTTAATATAGGCATCTATCCGATATCAGCAATGGGTCAATTTACGAATGTCTGCGTTAAAAAGTTTTTGATTTCTACCTTTGAAAGATTTCTATAAAAAATTGTATGTCAGAAAATCCACACAAAATTGTTAACTTACACAATAATGAGGACGTGCAAGCAAGATTATTTATTCATTTATTAAAATTTTACATTTCACCAATGTTGCTGTATTTTTGTAATGCGTTCGAAAAGAAGCTTAGCAGGCAATGATAGTGGCATTAAAAATATAAAGGGACCAGTTTTTATTTCTCAGTTTGAAATTAATATACTTATTACTCACCAACTATAGACGTGAGGCACCTTATAACCTTAATCGCATTCTTGTCGCCAACGATTCTACTATTCACTATCGAGATCTCATCGAACTCATCTTTCACATCGCTGTCGCATCGATACAAGTTCTCTTTACCAATATAACAAAGTGTCAGCATCTTCAGAAGATTCCTTGTTATATACCTGCAGGTTAGTACTGGACCGAGTCTATGGGCTAACCATATCAAACTCTCTGAGCTCATATCTGATATCTTATTAGTATCCTGTTCCTCAAATTTATCGGATTTTTCTAGATTATTCTTCATTCTTTCGTCGAAATTTAGGTTCTGTGGTTGTCTATGGTCGGTGCTGCTCGATTTTCCTCCATCGGCCGAAGAAGATTCGCCATCAGCAAAATGTATGTGACTCGTGAACATTGGTTTAGGTATATCCATGGTAGGAGACATTGTTTTTGAGTCTAAATCGTGTCCATTCGTTGCGTTTTCCTTGTTTGGTAACGTTGTGAAAAATCTAGAGTTCGATTGGGCAGCAAATTCTGCGGCCGGTGACGGGGTTTGTAGTGGCTCTTTTGGTGTCAAAGAATCTATAGACCCAGTGGGAGATCTGCTCCTACTACCGCGACTTGGCACTCTCTCCTTATCCGTTTCGAAATGGAACAGATCCGTCTCACTCTTGCTGTCTGAGTCCTTTTCAAGCAATACTTCATGCACTTCAGTTATAGTTACATCGTGGTTGGGTGTTACTATCTGTTCTGAACCGTACGAGGTATCCGGAGAAAAGATATCAGATGGAGCTGTTAAGGCATTTTTGACGTTATCGTCCGAATACCTCGGTTTCTTGTTGCACATGGTGCGATTATTGCATAGATGACCAGGGGTGCCTGTTTCAGAGGAGATATCCTTGTAACCACCTACAGCTTCTACTAGATGCTGGATAAAATTATCCAGAAAGCATTGCAGGCCGAGACGAACCATTAGCTGCAAGAGGAAAATATGGTGGTATAGCTTAACGAATTTCTGCTTGCTCGCCAATCCTGCTATTGCGTACACGTCAACATCAGTCACTTTGTGATCTGTTCTTTCGTAGACATAATCGTCGTCTTCGTACAAATTGAGTATATGTTTCAAAAGTTTGTCCTTCGTCTCGGCCGGACCTAAAGCCTTGCTTATTGTATCGAATAAATGCCAAGCCGCTAGGACTGAGGTATCTTTATTTTTCAACAACTGAATATAATGTTGAAGGAATATATCAAGGAAGTTGAACTGATTTTCGTTGGTAACTTGGTTGACTAGAATTCCCAGATGTGCTATGCAGGCCTGAATCTTTCCTTCGGCGATTCTTTGGACGAAATACAACTTTGTTTTGTCGACGTTCTGATATTTCTCGCATTGCAACCCGTCGCATTCGTACGTGTACATTACGTATAGTTCATTGCTGGTTAACTCAAACTCGTGGAGCGTACTCAATAAATTGTATAGTATATGAAAATTTTGAGGGAAAGGTATCAAATGCTGCATTAGCAACGGTTGCAGAAGCTGCGAAGGTGTAGGTGGGGGTAAACCTTTATCTGTCACTATCATATTCTCTTCTCTCTTCGGCTGCAACTCACTTTTATAATTCAATGTGGGAGGTTCCACGTTTAAGATCAAAGACGCTACGTAACTCACACATTTGGGCAACGAGTTATAGTTATATTTTAGAACGGTGCGACAGCTGTTGTATCGTTCTTGAAAATTGTTGTTATTTTGTCTTAACGGACGCATATGATTGTGAAGAAATATCTCAACGATCAAACACCCTATGACGAGCATATCTTGCTTCCTGCTCTCCGATATAAACTGTTTATATACACCGGCCGCTGTAGTATACCTCGTGTTGAACATTCTATTCTTTCTCTCCTTCATAACCGTCTCAAGATTTGCGTCGAATTTCTTCAGATACGCATGATCGTACGACGCTAGGAACATATGATTCGTGAAAGCCGTTTCATCTGAAACTTTCGCTTTGGGCTCCTGTTCTACGGAACATAGATTTAAAAATACATTCTCCTTATGCTTGTCCTTATCTTCGGCTCTACTGAAGAAGCATTTTGTGCGGAAGTTATCTAGAGTTTCAAGAGATTGTATGGTGGCTGCCGGGTTGAATTCTTTGGGTAGGTATATAACGCCTTTTCCCATTTCCGATCTCTGTACTTTGTAGTGTCGTGAATGCGAGGAAGCTCTGCCTTCGCTAATACTGGCGTCATCTTCTTGGCTTTTACAGAGCGAGCGTGCTCTTGAACTACTTTTGTGTCTACGGACGCGATGCGTAGGGACCGTAAGTCTTGAAATGTGCTGCGGAAGACTGCTGGTGGACTCCTCATCTTCGTCTGACAGCTCATCCGAACTATCACGAACGGATTTTTCTAGAAAAGATGAAAGATCGTCAATATACAGGATTATTTTTTCACCAGCTCAATAAATCAACATACGTAATAGTTGTCAAAAATAAAAAATACTAGCGATTTTTGTTACTACCACGATCACGACGCATGTGATCAGCCTGCATTGTCCTAACCAAACTTGGAAATAACATGTTTCCAACGCGGGAATCGAACCCACAACCTCCGAGTCAAGAGCCACGTTCTTAACCACTGGAGCACAGATTCGTTAAATTTATACTAACTGGTCTCGCGCGGAGCGGTCCATCTCAGACGGGGCGGGGCAGGGGGCGGGGCACGCGGGCGGCGCGGCGGGTGCGGCGCGCTCAGTAGCTGCACGCTCGCGCCGCGACGCACGCGTGTGTGCCCGTCCACTAACGACAGGCACACGTTTTTCGCCTTTATTGCCGCTGTGCCTGATAGTCTGTAACATCAAAAGCGGTTGTACTTTTAGCAGCACAAAGCTTATATTCACTTTAATAAATGACTGCTATGAAAAAATAAAGAGCATAGGCGTCATAACCATCAATCCAGATAATTTATTATGAAAGTAAATTTCGTATATTATTTCTATGTATACTTTGCAGGGGGAGTTTAGACTTATCACCCTATTGTTCATAGGTCATGGGCAGAATTTTATTTACCAAACAATAAATATAATTTCAATATCATGTAAGTTACATACATCATGTTTTAAGTATACACAATATTTCAAAACTTACTTGTAACCGAAAGTGATATCGATCCAGTGATGTAAGTTTTCCGACACGTGTGTGCTCTCTAACGCCTCCCTGTGCTTAGTGATAAAGTCCTCAGCGCAGGTCGCCCATGAAGGAAGTCCTAGATCCTTAAATTAGGAAGGTGACCATAAAAAACCTTATAACACTGTAGTTAAGCACATACAACTTGGCCAAATGAGTAAAAAATGAGGGCACGGTTTCATCTTAGCTGTTTACGCTTTGACGTAAAATAAGTAATGATAAGCTAAATTTGGTAACAATCTTGCATAAAAAATATTCAATTCTAATTTAATTTTTACTCTTTTCTGCCAGGCTGTTCTAACATAGACCTATTACTTTTTGTCTACTTTACGTTGTCGTGTGGGACACAATTAGGAGACAGATAGCAATATTTCAAGGCGGAACTATAAACTTTGTTTAAGATAGACATACCATCAGAGAAATAGATAAATAGGCAGATGGACTTCATTTTGTTGGTTTTTATTGGACCCAGCTGACTGATCACAACCGACATTGACTAGATATAACCAGACCAAATAACATATGTTGGGTATGTGCCTATGAACGATTTTTTCTGACGGTATATATGTCGCAGGGAAAAGAGGATATCAGGAATTTCACGATATCCTAGGGATATCACGAACTCCCGGTAGATGCCGAATATTCTTGTTTGTTACGTCTTCTTACTAAAAATATCTAGTGATATGTCATTTCACTAAACTAAATCTAGTAAAACGTCAGAAAAGCGGACACCGCCGAATAAAAATCAAGCCACGCATTTCTCTCGCTTGCTCTAGTATACACACGGGTACTTTGATAGGATCATCTAACATCTGAATCTGACAAGTAAGATGTTAGATGATCCATGCGTTGGATGGGCATGTAAAAAGTCGGTCCTGCGCCTGATCTCTCGCCGGTCGTGTCAGTATTCCGTTCCACCGGGTTATGCGAGTAAAGGAATATAGAGATTGCTCTTGTGTACTGCGCACACACTTAGGCACTATAAAATTACTCTTGGCCTGGTTTCAATGAAACCGGCCACCGTCACCAAAACCAGAGTGGGAGTTATTATTATTATTATCATTACACATGCAACTATAGCAGATCTGAGGGGGCATCATCATATCTCTGAATCATACAGTTGAAACCAACTGAGGGTTCTTCATCAGATACTTCAGACCTTTGATTTTTGACGTCAAATGAAGCGGCCGACCAAGTTGAATATTTTTGTAAAGGTGGCATGTCGATCTCTAGTTTGGTTAGGCTCTTGTACAGGTACAGGTACTACAGGTAATCCAGCTCTTCGATTATCCTAGTTTTTACGGTTCTGTACCCAAAGGGTTAGTCTGTCTGTCTGTCTCCAGGCTAGACGAGCCGCACCAGCTCGAGCGACGCATTTGTTTCACTCCCACTAGTGCCCGTATCACGTGTGGGAACTAGAGCGAGCGAGAGAAATAAGTGGCTCGATTTTTATTCGACGGTATCCGCGTTTCTGACATTTCACTAGGTTTAGTTTAGTGAAATGGCATATCACTAGATATTTTTAGTAAGAAGACGTAACAAACAAGAATATTCGGCATCTACCGGGAGTTCGTGATATCCCTAGGGATATCGTGAAATCCCTGATATCCTCTTTTCCCTGCGACATATATACCAATAATCTGATCTTAAGACTTTTTAGGCTTAATTATGCAACAACTTACAGGCAAATCCTCGTGGATGCTCTTAAACACAGTGGGGTCTGTGTAAAACTCCGGTATACACTCGTCCGGCGTCCACTCCTGCATGCGCTGTATCGACGCCGGGTACTCCGCCGGCACCCACTTGTTACGGACATATTTACATAGGATATCCTTTGATGTTCTGTAACATAAATGCACCATATATATCTATTATTTTTAAACTAATTACTTAATCATGAAGAACTATTCACTGATTTATGTCTCTTTCTCTCGCGAATATATTGTTGTTTACAAAGGTTTGGTATTGTGATGGACCAGGAAACAGAATCAAGATGCAGAAGAGCAGGTATGAACAATGTCTATTTCGAATCCAGTTTATGAATCTGTCTAAGTAGATATTTTCTGTATCTGTATTCTGTGACACCTAAAGCAAAATCTTTATAATCTTACACATTACCAAAAAACAAAAGGAACTATATTTTCTATCACCAAAATTTATATTTGTCATCAAGTTGTATCACCTAATAAATAGATCTATCGCCACGAAATATTTTCGTTCTTAGATAAACAAAAATTGTTCCCAGGTATGAATTATCAAATTAATGTTAATATATGTGTAAAATAAGAGATCGATAACCAATAAAATTATATTGCATTACATAAATATAAACTTCGTTCTTATAATAACAGTTTTGTTACTGAAATAATAGCTCTGTGCTCAGAATGGTAGATCTGTCACCAAATAAATCGATTATGGATCCCTGACTGCAGTAACATTTTATTTCGTTCAGATATTAAATTAATAGTATTCGTTACCAATTTAATACATCAATTTATAATTTTAATGAAAAAATGATCAAAGGGGCGGAGACAAATTGGCGCGCTTTAAAAATTGACCAATCCGGCCTCAACGATGGGTAGTAGGTAACTAGGTTCGATAATTCAGTGGTTATTATTTTTAAGAATAAATATTGATTATTTTAACTTTAATTAAGTGTTTTATCTACTATTCTGCTAGCCATAAGCCAGCTATTTTAAACCAGCGCTGATTGTTCAGTGGTAATTATTTTAAACAATAAATATTGATTATTTTGACTTAAATTGTTTTATTTACTACTCTGCTAAAAATTTTATTTAAATATAATTTATACTACCAGTGGAAATTTAGAACCTTGGGAGTCTAGTTAAGTAGCAGAATCTTTTGGTTGAAACGATGATGACAACCCTAATTTTTTATTTGAACTTAATGCAATTTTCTAGTAACATAATATGATTGATTGGTGATCTCTTTAAATTGGTTTGCTTAAATACTTATTAGGACACACCTATTATAATACATACAAAAACATTTATTTGGTACTAGACCTTATATCTCAGGATTTTAGGTGATTTATTGTGAAACTGATTTTGCATTGTTTGGTGACTACATTTTGGTGACAGATCTACTATTTTGAGGACAAACCCTATTATTTAAGAAACACAAAACTAATTAAATTGGTGATAGCTTAAATGATACCCAAAACAAAATCATACCTGCGAGCCAAATAAACATAGCATGTGATGTCAGTAAGAGCATCAGTGACATGGTGGGGAATGTGGCCGGAGCAGTTAGTGTCATACGTCATGTCCAGCTGCCTGTCGCCCTTGTTCAGTCTGTACTTTGACTTTGACAGGTCTCGCCAGTTTCTGCCTGGAATTGATTGTCTTTCTTTTAATTTTTTTTTTGTAACTACAATTTGCGTGCATCCTACGAATAATAAAACCTAAGGAAACGTAACTCCCATATTAAAACAGTTTTAAATTTGGTTCCATTCAAATTGTCATGTAACATCAGCCTTTATACCGCTCAAGGTCACCTAAATATTGCAAATGTATGAAAAGTGAACCTAAGGTACACTTTTTTGACAAGTATTTGAGAGCATGTTTTTTGACGGAGTTACTCTTCCTTAGTTTTTATTATTCGTAGCGTGCGTCACCACCTGCATATTATATAATTCAATATTCCAAATGAACAGTCTGTTTTTTTATTATTACTAGAAAAGTAGCCTAGTAGTTTAGATATGAAAGAGTAACCTACATCTCTCAAACATCTATACCAAAAAGCCAATTTTAACACATTGTTAGAGCAAGATATATATTATGAAAAAGAAACTTATATTCATTCACGTGACAAAATGCAACTTACCACATCTAGAAGTGAAGTCTGTCACCCAGGGAACCATGAAATGTGCCTGGGGATCATTGGGTGACCTTCCTGCCAGAATGTTTAAATGCAAAAGATAGTCCAAATTAGATATCCTTCCTCTAACCCACAACAAACATAGCTTCTCCAGCTGCACAGCATCATTTCTCCACCTCCATTCCTCTGCTTTTTTTGGCTCATCATTGCTAGAGGATGCCAAAGTTTTCACTCTGCTCTGTTCACAGATTAAAGAAGGATCAAGACACTTTAAGTTGTTTGTTATTGGTGGTATTATTTGCAACCACAGATCTTCATTTAGATAAATATCCTGCAGAGTCAAAGTGCCTATGCTCAATCCTCTATCACATAAGGCTTTCGAGAAGTTTAAAAGTTGATAGATTATAAGTAAGCCTCTAGCATATGTCTTGTCTATTAAAGTAGGACTGAAGTTAAGGCAATCCAATAAATTATTCTCGTAGTGTCCCCTATATATAATATAGAAATTATTGTCTGTCTCCACAGCAAAAATAGCTGCCAGTAAATTGACATGAGTTTCATATGATTTTAATACATGTTTATTAGCTATATCTTTGTACTCATTATACTTAGTTGCGCCGTCTTTCACTCTAACAATGTTGCAACCATACAGCCTCACAATAATCTCAGACAGTAGTTGGTCATGGTCTATTAGATTTACTATGGCCGTTTCCTTTGGGCATTCATTGTTTTGGTAGTATTTTTTATATGATTCCTTCCATAGATTTCTTTGGTTGTTCTGTGATACATACTGTAGGAGTTGGGAGAAAGTCAGGGGTAGTTCTGAGCTGGTTTCATTAAATTTATACCGCGGAAGTGGCAAAACTTTTGAGATTTTTTTATCTATTACCTGTAAAAGTTTGACATAAAAATTATCATAGTAAAATATATCCAAATGATGTATATTATGGTAAGGCAAATATAAATACCTTAATAAACAATTTCTTTTGTGGATATGATACACTTTCACCAGTTGGGGCTGAGTTATCCAAATTATATATGGAATCGTCCGCTTCCAAGTTCTTTAGCCAATTTCTTATCCAATTGTAGTGGACAACAATAGAAAATGTGTTAGGTAAAGGTGTGACAAAAATATTTTTAGGGCTTATATTTAAATCCTTAGCTATTTTGTCCATTTCTATCGTTAGATAATTTCTTTGTTTTGTTTTCAGGCCATTTATCAGCTTTGAGTTTTGACATTGACGTAAAGGTTTTGACAGCTCACAGCAGGCAGTGAAAATGTTGCTGTAGGAGAAATATTTATTAGATGTTACAAAAAAAAAGACTTATTTTCGTTACATAAAAATTAAAATGTATAATAGCTCTATCCCTTAGGGCTTAGAGTATTAATAACAGTAGCTCTATCCACATACGGTGAACATTTGAGGTAAAAATTACAGAAGATGTATATTGTAATTTGTATATAATAATACGCATAGACCGCGCGAAGCCTAAAGGCCCCTGAGACGATCAAACGGTTTGACTCAAACCATTTTGATCGTTTACAAAGCTAGTTTGAACTTTGAACGGTTTGTCAAACATTTACGTGTTTGAAGCTCGTTTGATGAAATTTCATATTTTTGTTGTGTTTGACGCAGGGCTTCATAACGTTATCGAATAACAGAAAAAATATCGTTACGTACCGTTATTTTCATAATGGTAGCCAGATAACGTTATTTTTTTAACGATATTTAGTAAAATAACGTTATATTTACCGTTATTATTATAACGATATTTAAAGAAAAAATATCGTTATGATAATAACGGTAAATATAACGTTATTTTCTGGTATCAGGTATGCGATCGTGCACGGTACACTAAATCTCACTCGCGGCCCACTTTTTTTGCGAGATTTGTGTGAAAATACAAAGAAAAAATACACCTTATAAGCGTGATTACGTTTAGAAAATTTTCCCGCTTGTCATGACTTTCTTGACGGACTATAACGTTATCAAAGAACATATATTTACCGTTATAAATCCTATATAACGTTATAACATTAACCGCTATTAATATCAATTTTTAACGTTATTTTTAATATCGGTTAAATTTTCATAATGCCCTTGAAGCAGTAACATTAAGAACAAATAACGTTATTTGAAGCCCTGCCGCGTAGGCGAGTTTGACAGCTGTCAAACTCGTATGCAGCTACTTTACTTCGTGTGAATTTGACAGTTTTGACGGTTCGCAGCAAACCGTCAAATTTGACACGTGGGCTTAGTGCTGCCAATTTAACAAATATCTGCCATTTTGCCTTATAAATTATAATATAAGGAAAAATATTTATTGTATTAAATTTAACGCAAAACTTAACTCTTACGGCTCCAGTCTTTACTTTTAAAATAATTGGGGTTTTAGAATAGAATAGATTTTTTTTATTTGTACAAAAACTAAACTACAGAAGAAACACGCTAAAAGAATCCGTACAAAATATAGGCGGTCTTACCGCTAAATTGTTTTTTTTTTTACATAATTTTTTGCTCTCTAATGCATGCGCTCTTTGTCTCCACATACGAATTTGTGATTTTTTACTTGGACATTTCTCGAAATTTGTTTTTAGTTATTAGTATAAGCTGTGCTTTTGATTATTCTTCTTGAATAGTTAATTAATATTTTCGACCCAGCTCTAACGCAACCAAAATTTTAATGAGAGGTTTTCTTACTTTTTATCTCCACCAGACGGCGCGACGATAGACACTTCTAGATCTTCTAGGTTCCCCACCGATCTGAAATTATCTGCAGGTTGGCATCACGGATACATATTGGTAGTGTTTCTAAAAAATATCAGTGTACTGTCAAGTGTGGTATAAATCAAAATATCTTAAGTCTAAGCGATCATTGGCCTAAGCGACAAGGCCTAAGCGGCAGTATACTGGTAATGGTAATGAAAAGCTTGTCAAACTGAAAACTGATAAGTGACAACAGTTTTGGCGGCCATGTTACTTGCAAACTTCTTCTACTTTTTATTGTTGGTGTGGTTTTTATTATTTTTTCCCAAATTGTGTTATAAGGTATTTGATGTTCACTATTGGTAAAATATTAGCCATGAAGTACTCGGTCCCGTTATCTTGCACAAGTGTAGCTAAGATGTGGTTCTGCAGCCACACATGGTTCCACAGTTTCTTTTGTTTCTGCAGAAAATTAATTTCATGGGACCGGGGGATCTTTTTCTCAAAATATCATCTACAAGGTTAGTCCAAGGTATTTTTTTCAAAGTTAATAAAAAAAATTGATGAAACTTGCAGTACTCCCTAAGATCATACATACATACATACATACATACATACATACATACATACATACATACATACATACATACATACATACATACATACACATACATACATACATACATACATACATACATACATACATACATACATACATACATACATACATACATACATACATACATACATACATACATACATACATACATACATACATACATACATACATACATACATACATACATACATACATACATACATACATACATACATACATACATACATACATACATACATACATACATACATACATACATACATACATACATACATACATACATACATACATACATACATACATACATACATACATACATACATACATACATACATACATACATACATACATACATACATACATACATACATACATACATACATACATACATACATACATACATACATACATACATACATACATACATACATACATACATACATACATACATACATACATACATACATACATACATACATACATACATACATACATACATACATACATACATACATACATACATACATACATACATACATACATACATACATACATACATACATACATACATACATACATACATACATACATACATACATACATACATACATACATACATACATACATACATACATACATACATACATACATACATACATACATACATACATACATACATACATACATACATACATACATACATACATACATACATACATACATACATACATACATACATACATACATACATACATACATACATACATACATACATACATACATACATACATACATACATACATACATACATACATACATACATACATACATACATACATACATACATACATACATACATACATACATACATACATACATACATACATACATACATACATACATACATACATACATACATACATACATACATACATACATACATACATACATACATACATACATACATACATACATACATACATACATACATACATACATACATACATACATACATACATACATACATACATACATACATACATACATACATACATACATACATACATACATACATACATACATACATACATACATACATACATACATACATACATACATACATACATACATACATACATACATACATACATACATACATACATACATACATACATACATACATACATACATACATACATACATACATACATACATACATACATACATACATACATACATACATACATACATACATACATACATACATACATACATACATACATACATACATACATACATACATACATACATACATACATACATACATACATACATACATACATACATACATACATACATACATACATACATACATACATACATACATACATACATACATACATACATACATACATACATACATACATACATACATACATACATACATACATACATACATACATACATACATACATACATACATACATACATACATACATACATACATACATACATACATACATACATACATACATACATACATACATACATACATACATACATACATACATACATACATACATACATACATACATACATACATACATACATACATACATACATACATACATACATACATACATACATACATACATACATACATACATACATACATACATACATACATACATACATACATACATACATACATACATACATACATACATACATACATACATACATACATACATACATACATACATACATACATACATACATACATACATACATACATACATACATACATACATACATACATACATACATACATACATACATACATACATACATACATACATACATACATACATACATACATACATACATACATACATACATAACATACATACATACATACATACATACATACATACATACATACATACATACATACATACATACATACATACATACATACATACATACATACATACATACATACATACATACATACATACATACATACATACATACATACATACATACATACATACATACATACATACATACATACATACATACATACATACATACATACATACATACATACATACATACATACATACATACATACATACATACATACATACATACATACATACATACATACATACATACATACATACATACATACATACATACATACATACATACATACATACATACATACATACATACATACATACATACATACATACATACATACATACATACATACATACATACATACATACATACATACATACATACATACATACATACATACATACATACATACATACATACATACATACATACATACATACATACATACATACATACATACATACATACATACATACATACATACATACATACATACATACATACATACATACATACATACATACATACATACATACATACATACATACATACATACATACATACATACATACATACATACATACATACATACATACATACATACATACATACATACATACATACATACATACATACATACATACATACATACATACATACATACATACATACATACATACATACATACATACATACATACATACATACATACATACATACATACATACATACATACATACATACATACATACATACATACATACATACATACATACATACATACATACATACATACATACATACATACATACATACATACATACATACATACATACATACATACATACATACATACATACATACATACATACATACATACATACATACATACATACATACATACATACATACATACATACATACATACATACATACATACATACATACATACATACATACATACATACATACATACATACATACATACATACATACATACATACATACATACATACATACATACATACATACATACATACATACATACATACATACATACATACATACATACATACATACATACATACATACATACATACATACATACATACATACATACATACATACATACATACATACATACATACATACATACATACATACATACATACATACATACATACATACATACATACATACATACATACATACATACATACATACATACATACATACATACATACATACATACATACATACATACATACATACATACATACATACATACATACATACATACATACATACATACATACATACATACATACATACATACATACATACATACATACATACATACATACATACATACATACATACATACATACATACATACATACATACATACATACATACATACATACATACATACATACATACATACATACATACATACATACATACATACATACATACATACATACATACATACATACATACATACATACATACATACATACATACATACATACATACATACATACATACATACATACATACATACATACATACATACATACATACATACATACATACATACATACATACATACATACATACATACATACATACATACATACATACATACATACATACATACATACATACATACATACATACATACATACATACATACATACATACATACATACATACATACATACATACATACATACATACATACATACATACATACATACATACATACATACATACATACATACATACATACATACATACATACATACATACATACATACATACATACATACATACATACATACATACATACATACATACATACATACATACATACATACATACATACATACATACATACATACATACATACATACATACATACATACATACATACATACATACATACATACATACATACATACATACATACATACATACATACATACATACATACATACATACATACATACATACATACATACATACATACATACATACATACATACATACATACATACATACATACATACATACATACATACATACATACATACATACATACATACATACATACATACATACATACATACATACATACATACATACATACATACATACATACATACATACATACATACATACATACATACATACATACATACATACATACATACATACATACATACATACATACATACATACATACATACATACATACATACATACATACATACATACATACATACATACATACATACATACATACATACATACATACATACATACATACATACATACATACATACATACATACATACATACATACATACATACATACATACATACATACATACATACATACATACATACATACATACATACATACATACATACATACATACATACATACATACATACATACATACATACATACATACATACATACATACATACATACATACATACATACATACATACATACATACATACATACATACATACATACATACATACATACATACATACATACATACATACATACATACATACATACATACATACATACATACATACATACATACATACATACATACATACATACATACATACATACATACATACATACATACATACATACATACATACATACATACATACATACATACATACATACATACATACATACATACATACATACATACATACATACATACATACATACATACATACATACATACATACATACATACATACATACATACATACATACATACATACATACATACATACATACATACATACATACATACATACATACATACATACATACATACATACATACATACATACATACATACATACATACATACATACATACATACATACATACATACATACATACATACATACATACATACATACATACATACATACATACATACATACATACATACATACATACATACATACATACATACATACATACATACATACATACATACATACATACATACATACATACATACATACATACATACATACATACATACATACATACATACATACATACATACATACATACATACATACATACATACATACATACATACATACATACATACATACATACATACATACATACATACATACATACATACATACATACATACATACATACATACATACATACATACATACATACATACATACATACATACATACATACATACATACATACATACATACATACATACATACATACATACATACATACATACATACATACATACATACATACATACATACATACATACACATACATACATACATACATACATACATACATACATACATACATACATACATACATACATACATACATACATACATACATACATACATACATACATACATACATACATACATACATACATACATACATACATACATACATACATACATACATACATACATACATACATACATACATACATACATACATACATACATACATACATACATACATACATACATACATACATACATACATACATACATACATACATACATACATACATACATACATACATACATACATACATACATACATACATACATACATACATACATACATACATACATACATACATACATACATACATACATACATACATACATACATACATACATACATACATACATACATACATACATACATACATACATACATACATACATACATACATACATACATACATACATACATACATACATACATACATACATACATACATACATACATACATACATACATACATACATACATACATACATACATACATACATACATACATACATACATACATACATACATACATACATACATACATACATACATACATACATACATACATACATACATACATACATACATACATACATACATACATACATACATACATACATACATACATACATACATACATACATACATACATACATACATACATACATACATACATACATACATACATACATACATACATACATACATACATACATACATACATACATACATACATACATACATACATACATACATACATAC